>JAYDZK010000169.1:87811284-87860210 GCA_034509185.1 Euphonia xanthogaster
TTTCTTTTCTTTTCTTTTCTTTTCTTTTCTTTTCTTTTCTTTTCTTTTCTTTTCTTTTCTTTTCTTTTCTTTTCTTCCTATAAGAGTATTTTTGAGGAGCTTTTTTTTTCAGTGCTGTAGTAAAATTGTATAGCTGTTAATCATCATGACTCCTACAAGTCTTTTCTTTAGGGAATTCTGTAAATTTGGAGGCATGGGCAACTTATAAATTTTGAGAATGTGTTTGCTATAGCACAGTATCTTGCATTTGGCCAACTTGTATTTAAATAGCCTAGTCTCAGCATTAATAATACATCATAGTGAAATCTGGTTTAAAATTAAGTGCTGATTAAGGTGTTGTTAAGCACCTGTGAAAGCATTTCTGCTCCTTCCTAGTACCACAGAATTTACTTGAGCACTTAAAAGCTCTGAGGTGGACTATCCAGTTTTCAAGGGCTGGAAAATAAAAAGTAAAATGTCTTGGCATTCCCAGCCATTCAAAGCCTGGAAATATAATTTCCTAGATTATTATAGGGTTTATTTAACATATATGATGTTGTGTCTAGCAAGTCAAAACACAGTGAGGTGCTTTAAACCATCAATAAGTTACTAAACTTGGGCAGAAGAATTGTCACTTTTTAGCAGACACTTGTAATTATTTCTTTATCTCTGATTCCCTAAATCCTACTTCTCCATGGACAGAGCCAGCTCCATCTATTTCTGTCTCTCTCCACCTGTGGGAGCATCAGGATGCATGAGAGGTTCACCATCTACTTTGCTGGAAACTTTGTGGAGAGGATTATTAGATAGGATAAAGATATTAAAACCAATAGTGGGTGTATTGCAGCCCATCCTCCCTTGGCAGCTGAAGGCTGCTTTTTACTCCATTCATTTCAGTTCACAGGGAAAAGAAATCTTTAATTTAAATGACATTTATGTGATAGAATGTCACCAGTGCAACTTCCTACTGTCATATATTATCACTCAACTACTATGTAAAGCAGTACACGTCATCAGTAAAAATACCAATTAAAAAACCCTTTTTTCAGGAATCTCAGAGTCAGACAAATGCAAAAATGCATCTTACTGCAGATACACAAAGATAGAGTTAAATTATTTTTCATCTCCACTTGCTGCTTATTACTAAAATAGGGCATTTTATTGATATTGGAAGAAAGATATTTCTGCAATACATTCCTGGGGAGTGGGAACTGAGTAAAGGATTGTCACACTTGTTAGGATGCCATTCCGTAGGGAGAGGCAATCAAAATGAAAACCATCACAAGTAAATGGGAGAGGAAAGGGTTTCAGAGTCAAGGACAGCAAAGTTAGGGGGAAGTGCAAGAAGTTACATGGATGCAAGCAGCAGTTGATTGTACAGAGCTTTGACACGTGGATTAGAAATTTTAATCTGGCTTCATGGCATAAAGAAAGCAAACAGAAGGATTTGAAGAAGGGTGTTAATCAGATGAATCCTGGAGTATAATTACAGCAGCATTATTACTGTCTTGCAAATATGAAAGGAGTAAGAAAAGTCTCTCTTCTATTAGATTTTTGTTTACATTTTCATTCTGTTCTGGTTTTCAATGCACCAAAATTTCTTTTAAGTGTTATTCATTCATTTTCCATTTAGTTGAAAAAAAAATACCAAGAAATAGGAAAGAAAAGAAATTAGGCCTTCATCTATAAAAAAACACAGCAATTTTTTGGAAGTATTTGAGATTCTGTGTTACTGTGCCTGTTTTGGCACTTCATATCTGTGTGCTTTTATGTCCTCTGCCCTGTCTTTATCTGGGTACTAAACTTGTTCAGTTTCACTCATTCTTACTGCTCTAATTGTTCCATGTGAGATTTATTTAAACCATTGAAATATGAGGACACAAATGTTCTGTGCTTTGAATTTTTAAAATCTCCATGACTTTAATTATACTGAAACTTTAATTATATTATTATATGAGCATATGTAAATTTTTCCTCTCTTTATGTTTTACCATTCCTTTATGAAGGTGTTTCCCATTGCTGGTGTGAAGAAGAGTGATCTTGTTAAGAGGCCATGTGTGTTTCTATTGTGGTTGTCTCAGCACTGTAGACTCCAGTTCATGCATTGCATTTATGAAGTCCCTAAAACAGAGCTCTGATTTTTCAGTTGATTGGTGTTCCCATTTTAATTTCAGCATTTTTTTATTATTACTACTAATTATAATTTTGATGGATATAGTGCCATTCTACTGATTTTTTAGTTCATCTTCGAAATGCTTGTTAAATCTTCCAGTGCAGGGGATATAAATATATATAGCATCTTCAAAAACCTGATAATGTCTAGTTTTTAATTTTTCTGACACTGTTGGTATAGCTGAAGAATCCATGGCCAGCTCTAAAAACAGATAGGAAGAGAATACCCCTATTTCCAACCTAAGACAACTGTTCAAAGGTCCCTTAACTGCTTTTATGTAAGAGTTACAACTAGAGGTGGGAATTTGTGCCTTCACCTTCTCTGAGGTACAGCACTACGTTTTGTGTACTGCTGGATGCAGCTAATGGGAAGGGCTGTTCTGGTGCTCTGACTGCAGGTATTTTTCATGTTCACGTGCTTGCCAACTAAAATACTGAGTTGCATAACTCACTTTATTTTGACTTACTGTTTGTGGTTTGTTTTTTTTCTTTTTTAAAGTCTAACCATTTTGCAGTTTGCTGCTTTAGAAAGAGTTGGGCTATTTTCTGTAAAAACCAAATGAGTTTCAACTCTCTTACAATGTATTTTCTCATGTATTACAAGGACATACATAAAATATTGTGAGCAGGACAGTTTTCATTAGAAGTATTAGATTTATTTTCCTTCTTGGCTTCACAGAGTTGAAACCTACTATTTTTCAGACCATGACAATGTGAAAATTCTATTTTCTAAGGCTATTCAGAGAAGAGGTGATTTAAACTTGGTGCATTTGAGTACAGTCTGTTACTGTTTGAAACAGGGTCTTAATACTAAGAAGAAGATTCATGCTTAAAGGCATCAGATTGTGTTATATTATGATACCCTTGTAAATAATGATGCTTAAATTTTTTTTGTATTTCTAATATCTTTTTCAGCATCTGAAAATAGAAGAGGATTTGAGTAAATCTAAATAAATAAAATAAATTCTTCTCAATAGTCTCTTGAGTGCTGAATCAAATTGGTACTTAACTTTTTCTCAGGTAGTAGAATATAAGCTTTTTTCAATTATGTCTCTTTCTGCTTCTACACACCTTTTTCCACTGACTGTAATTTTCATTATCAATAGTAAAGTAGGGAGTATTTCCTCCTGAAGTGAGCCTTGCAAATCCTAATTTCAGATGCTGTTCTGAGATTCTCCTAAGAGGTTTTCCAGTCTTCCCTTCTGTGAGGGAGGTAAATACTTAGAAAAGCTCATTTTCAAATCAGTTTGGGGTTTTTTAATTGAGCTCTATTTTAAATTTTTACTTATAAGCTTTTTATTATTATTTTTTAACTCTAAACAATACCAAAACTCCTTAAAATTGTTAATAAACATTCTTAGTGTCACTGCAGCTTAAATGTGTATTTCTGTTCTTTTAGTTCGCATCTAAGATGTATCATTGTAGGGCAAGAGCAAATTGTAGGGCAAGAGCAAATCCTAGTCACTGGAAGACTCACTGTCCTTTCCCTTGACACAAATTAAAGAGGTTTGTTGAGCTTTTTTTATGTTTTGGAAAGTTGTTTTATTAAGAAATACCTGACATGAAGGTAGCCTAGCCTAGAAATAGCTATCAGTTTAAATATTTCTAGTAGTTGCCCATTGCATATTTCTCAGTTCATTGTAGGAGGCTTTTTCTTCTGAATGGTGGTGGCAGATATTATGGGACAAAAAGACTTCTATACAGGAAAACTTTGGTTGGCTGGTTGGTTGGTTGGTTGGTTGGTTGGTTGGTTGATTGGTTTTTATAGAAGCACTAATAGACCTAAAAAGTGCATGAATGCTGACTCTAGTGCTGAGTAAAGAGTTACACTGCATTTGGGGAGGGCATCCTGGGTTCTGGATTTATACAAAACTGCATTTGGAGCACTATCCTCATCACACATAGAGCAGAATATGTGAATTTGGACACCCTCAGACTCACAACTTCTGATCTCAACTGGGTCTAGGTGGGAGCTGGGTGCTTCATCTCTCAAAGTGCCTGACCAAGAAATATTTTCAAACATTAAAGATGTAGATTCTGAGGATCTGAAGGTTAAAGAGGAGAAAACTGCTCAGTGAGTTTAATACACTTAAAGGATGTGAAAGGAGCTATTTTGAGTCTCAGTTCTAGATACCTAAAGGTGTGTTGGGTGTTTGGGTACATTGTATTAAACTTTCAATAAATTAGAAGATAATTTTCATACAGATTGTCACAAAGAAAAGAATATTATCCAGAAAATACTCTCTGTTCATTAAAGATACTTTGTGCTTTTTTACTTTGTTTTCCAACCATTCTACTTGAACCATTTGCACTGTATTGACCTGCTCTGAGCCTAGAGGGAGACTGTTAAAGTCTGTAACATGAACCCACAGAGGTGTCAAATATTAACAAGTGTTCTCTGCCCTGCTGATGCTGAACGTTGATCCACCTCAGGCATCAAGAAACTGAGGGAGCTAATTTGTAATTGTTGCCTTTCCTGTTCTCTGAGATGGTTGGGTAAGCAGGCTGAAATGTCTGTCCTCTAGCTATTTGACTTTATATAGGAACTCCCATCACCCTCATCTTCACAGTAGCAGGATCCCACCCAGTAGCATACTAATCAATGTGACTAACATCTGTCTCCTGGAGTGCATTGTTTCTCTCATCCTGTCCCCCGAAGGAAGTTTGTGTATTTAGCTATAAAATGTTAAATACATCACTGTCATCTGCAGGGTTATGTTTTTAGCTGTATTTTTACTATGAGTTCATACTAATGCAGACAAGTCAAAATGGTGCACTACCCCCCAAAATTGAAGATGATGGGGTTTGTGTGGACTTCAGATTTTGGGAGAGGACATTTCCAGTTTGAAAATGGACACTCCCTACTGCTCTAAAAGGCTTTACCTTACTACAGCTGACACAGTAAAATCACAATGCAGAGTCCTGTCCTTCCTTCAGGACTCGGAGCACCACAGGGATGAAACCTCCCATCTGGAATCCACACTTACCCTCACTGCTGGGTGGCCCTGAGGAACAGGCAGATTTAATATGCTTGACCTAAGGAAACAACTCAATTCTTCCTGCATAGAATGCTTGCTTGGATTTGGAATGCCAGTGAAGTCTTATTTAATACCACTGGGGAGTTTAATTAGCAGACATAATAAAGTACCAAACTAACTGTACTTTGGGTGATTATGATAGTGTACTAGAGTGATTGTTTATTGGACTGCTGTTATTTTGGTGTCCCTCATGCCGTCCCTTCTCCCCCAGCCTGAATAAATTTTGCATAGCTTGTGGGAGGAAAACTTGCCTTTTTCTGTAACTAATATCAAGTCAAAGTTTTTAAGTCCACTATTTCCTTTAGCATTTCCCTTAACAGAAAGGTTTTCTTTAGACAGCAAATTGTTTCATTGCAATTTAACTACAAATACTGCCTCCCAAAAATCACAGAGAAATAAAAAAAAAATAGTTTCCATTTCTTACATACTCTGTTGTCCTGTCATATGAAAAGAGCATATCAAAAGTCATCCCTTGGATTGTATCTTTATTTATTTATTGTGCAGTTCCTGAGCATTCTTTGGTTCAGAGACAGCTACAATGGATCACAATTGCCAGTGACTCTCAGTGGAAAATTCAGGCCTTAGAAGAGCTGAACCACCTTCTGAAGTCACTTGTGTCTCTCTGTCTTAAGTGAAGTGCTTATCTGTCTGAGCTCTTCACTGGGAACCTTAAGTTAGATGGGAGGAACCTGTACTAAATTGTTGGTTAATTTGTCAAAAAAAGCTTGCCTTTAAAAAGAGTAAGATGCTGAGTGAAAGTAAAGGGGCTTACTCTGCATTATTTTTAAGTCATATGCCATTACTTGCTCGACAGATACTGTTTCTCATAGGTTGCTGTGTTTTGTTTTGCTGTTTTGCATTTTTTCAATATACTGAATATTAAGATTTTATCACAACACCATTCTTAATAGTGTAGAACAGTCAGTATCTTTGACCTGCCATTTGGTCATTTCACCTGTAGGTATTTATAGAACTATTTATGTAACAAACTGCTCAGAAATTGTTGGTTTATTATTCATTCATCAGTATTCCACACAGATCCCACTGAAGCACAGTGGTTTGGACAATGCACCACAGTTTATCAGTGAATAAGCTGAGTTCTTGAATGAGTGACTGATTTCTTTATTCTTGCAATGTACAGGTTGCTCTTCACGATTCACAATTCTCTTCAGTCGACTGCGTGTTTCACATTATCGCGGGCAAACATGACATGCCCATGTTGATGCAATTTATTTTTACAGCTTGATAATATGCTTTGATTTATCACTCTTCTAAGCTGTGGTGTTCTGTTTTCCCCTTAGGGATACGATGATGGATATGGGGGTGAATATGATGATCCCAGCTATGAGGCATATGATAACAGTTATGCCACCCAAACACAAAGGTAAGAATTTGTGCTTCTATGTTATTTCTCCAAAGTACACTTTTTTATCTTAGTTTTTCATGTAAATTTCCTGGTTTATTTTCCACATTAAATTTTACAAAATCACTGAGTTCTTTAGAAATGAAAAGTAATAATGGCAGTCCAAATTTATATACAGAGATTCAGATGATGTAAAAATGTAAGCAGCTATGCTTTTAAAATTGGTGCAAATGAAGTGTATTTTTTCTAAGAAGCGATTACATCATTTTCTTATTTGATGTTATTCTGAACTTATTTGTCCCCTTTTTTTTATCCTTTACTGATGATAAGTTGTGAAGGGCATCTCATACTTACTGCTTTTACAATGTTTTGAGAAAAAACAGAAGGAAATTAAAAAAATATTTGTGATGGTAACCTGTTTCTGGTTGGCATCCAGCATCAAGTTAAGCTATAGAAGGGAATTACATGCCAGAAGTAAGCTTGAAGCTATCTGTTTTCAACCGGTTATTTTCTAAGCAACTCTCAGAATTTATAAGTTTGGAAACTTATTTTTGTCCTTGTGATGTGGAATAACAAGAAAAGGCTACATTCACATCTTATATTGATTTGTGTGAATAAGATGAGGCAACAAAAATTATCCCTTTTTTATATACATGAACCTCACACACTCAGCCGTTAATTGGACAGTCCGTGCATGTTCATTAAATATGGAATGGCATCTTTCTCACCATTAAGCTAAAGGATAACAGGGTCTTTTAACCAGTTATTCAGAAAGTGGTCTTATGCACTGCTGGAAGTACTTGTAAGGTTGTGGAAAGGCAAATGAAATTTTAACAAGTAAAGGCACAGATATTGTGTTTCTCACTGAGCAAGAAAGTGATGTATACATACAGAGTTCTACACTCCCAAGGCCAGAGGACTTTAAACTTGGTTTTCTGTTTAGCCATCATTTCCACTGAATGCTTTGCAGATGTAAATGCCTGTCAGAATTATGTTCAGCTTCAGAACTGCTGTAGTGAATGATACTTCAGTGGATAAAAAAATACTTTTTAAGTATTTTTATATCCAGTGAAGTATATTTAAAAGGATTTGTCACACCTAAATGTGAACCCCATCAAGTATACTTTAACACTTTCAGGTAACTGTACTTTACTAGCTGTACCCGTCATGTCATTGTGTAGGTCGGTATTCTTGTTGTCAAATGTACTTCAATTTTTTTTTAAACAATTCAGTTCCTTTTTTGCCTCAAGAGTGAATTGTCACAGGAGATATTGCTTCTGATGTAAAAACAATAATTAGTTGGAAATACCTTGATATGACATTGCTTTATAACATCTGAATTAACCTGTAATTTCTTTGCAAGTTGATGTCCTGGGCAACTAAATGACAAATATATCAACTTTATGAGGAGTGGATTATAATGCAGCTAGAACTAGTGGTGATAATTTGGTACATGAGAGAAAATTTATAGTCACATAATTTAGTCAATTAAACAGCTATTAAGTTTAGTCATCAGATATGTTTTCTACTAATTGGAGTTACCACCAGGATACCTAATCTGTTTAAAATCTACAACTAAAATATTTCCTTTTGAAATATATGACAAGACATGTGGTCATACTTACCCATGTTGAGTGGCACTTAATGCCTCGAGTAGCCCATTGATTTCAGATGAGCACTTTCAGAGCTCCATGCTTCTTGTTTAAAGATTTAAAGAACAAATGGACCATTAAATACTCAATTCATATTTCTACACCTTATTGGCCATTTAGCTTCATAGAAATTCCTGCTTACTGAGCAAAAAAGAAAAATAATACAATACAATGAAATAGCGTACCCAAAATGTTTGATTAGATGAGTGTTTCAAAATGTTTTCTCCACGTTTCAGATCTTGCTCAGTAGTATAACCCAGTCATATGAGTCATACCATGTGCACACCTAATGAAGATAACGAGTACTGTGCCAAAGTACTTACTCATCTCATCCGCTGTGTCATTTAAGGGGGAAAAATTAACAAAAATTTGCCAGCAATGTCTGTGCTCAGCCAGGAAATTATCATTGTTTCCCTCTGCAGGGAATGACTGAAATCCTAAAGCATGAGATGAGAAGCAATTGTAGTTAGTGGCTTAATGCACAGTACCAAGATTTTTGTACATGTTAAGGGCAGAATTTCCCGTTGCTTTTTATGGCTTATTAGGGACTCAGTGTGGAATTTCTTTGAGTGGCACATACTTTTGTCTGACTGTCTGTCTTGCTGTGCATGTTGGCCAAGCCTTACTCTCTTCATTCTTCAAAAAGAGCATGTTGGGGTAGAAGGTCATGAACTGACAGCGTGGATGGTCTGAGCTCAGGCTGACTTCAGTGTGCTTTAGAGTGGAGATCATAGTAAATTCCCCTTGTTCCCCTGCTTACCCCATGCACAGACTGAAGATAGAGTTTGGGTAGCCTGCCACCACCACCCCCTGCCTTTGTCTTCCATATCTTGTATCTACTTCCCATTTGCCAAAATCTTTCTGCCCATAAATACTTAATTTAGGGAGTCTTAGTCCTTTGCTGTCCAAGATGTCTGATTTAGAATTTTGCAAACTAAGCTCTGCGAACAGCAGAGAAAACGAGCACAGTATCCACATGCACAGTGCTGCAACATGGGATTATAGTTTAGTAGAAGGAGCACCACGATTACCAATCCCCAAGACCATTCAGATGCTGTACTTTATAGTAAAAGCAGGGCCACCCCCACCGCAGGGAGAAAATGATGAGGAGGACTCCATTGATATCAGAAGGCTAATTAACTACTTTATTAAACTCTATTATTCTATACTATATTGCACTACATCTAAACTGAATCTGCACAAGCACTCAACTCAACTGACCAGAATCTTGTGACTGTCTGCTGACCAACAGTCTGCACACGTGCTTTCCCCGATAGGCCAAGGAAACAAAACACCATCACTTTGGGTAAATAATCTCCATATTGCATTCTACTTTTGCACAGGCACAGCAAATGAGATAAGAACTGTTTTTTCGTTCTCTGAGGTTCCTTGCTGTGATTCCCAGAAAATATCCTTGGGAAGTTGTGCTTTGCTTTTCTCTGAGAAATGTGCCTCCCATTTCTCTGTGAAGAGAAATGCGGCCACAGTACTTTAGTGCAGAATTATCTAAAAATTTGTACTAAAAGTCAGGGATGGTGTTGCAGGTCCAACAATACACTTGGTGTAGGTCCTTCTCTTTTGGACTTATCTGATTAACTTCTCCAGACAGAAAGCTCTGTCTGTCCTTCATGACAGCAGTCTGATTTTTAGGCTGAAACTAGGGGGATGGGGTCACCTGTGGAAGAGGTCATGACAGAGTCTCAGAATCAGGCTGGAATGAAAGCCACAGTAAGTCTGCATGTCTGAACAAGCTGAGAGGTGTCTCAAGCACACTTTGAAATGGAGCAAAGAAGCAACTTGAAGAAAGAGAAAAGCAGGACTCTTACTATGGTAAGTGCCACCTGTACCTTATTTGAGATGGGGAGACTTATTTTAGAAATAAGAGAATTATGGGTTATGACAGTCTGTATTGCATGCAGGTATGTCTTGCTTTACATAGCAGAAGATGTATTTGTAAAGCCACTTTTTCCCTCCTTATGTTTCTGTCCCATAATGACAACCCAGAACACAAGATGGAACCTCAGGACAAATTTAAATGAACTGTCTGTCCTTCCCAACTGAGTCTGTAAGCATTATTTGCAGGATTCTGTGAAAGACTACACATTTTCTGAGGACATTTAGAAACCCTACTCATTTTAGAATTTTTTTTCACACAGATGTCAAAATGCAGTTTTTAACATAATTACAATGAATGCTTTGTCAAATACCAAAAAGAACAAGGAAACAACCATATCAGTGGTCAGGAGAAGACACCATATCTGACATACTTCCCATGGGCAATAATGCACAGTAATTTGAATGTCTTGATTATCTTGATTTCCTCTCTCTTCCCCTCCTTCCCCTCCCTTCCATATAATGTGAAGATGGCTCTCATTGATAAGAATATCTGACTGTCCAGACACCCCAAGAGGTATTCAGTAGTTGTTAAGTTCAGACACTATTCTCTCTGTATTTGAAAGTAAGGCAGAGGACACTCAAAACCTTTCTGCCAGCTAGGTGTACCTCTCAAACCTCTAGTCTGGCAATTTTATTTTAAAAAATATAGACACAATATACAAAATGGTAGAAGTGTTAATTTCCAACTCAATTGTAACACAAAATGTAGGTGAATCCTATTAGCTTGCAAAATGTAATGCACTTTTTGATTTTCTTACCAGGAACTTTTAAGTCTGTTGATCTATCACCACTGTCCAGAATTCATGGGCTGAGATCACTAGATCACCAGAAGAAAAGGATGCTAAGTTTTGTGAGGAGATGTAGAAGATCAGCCTCTTTGGTTACTCTGAGGTTGTTAGGGATCAGACTGTCCCATGTGCAAAGTGTGGCCAGACATCGCAGCCAAGACCAACAGAATAATTTGGTGAAAATGAATCATTTGCTGATGAATCGTGGTGGCCAACAGCTCTGCTACCACATCTGCAGTCATCTTCATTAACCTTTGTGTCTCTGCCAGCACCAACAGTTTCATTTCAAAGGTACCATGTCTCACAGCCAAAAGAGATACCAAGGAAAGCTGGGACTGACTGTCCAGTCATGGGATGGACCGGGAAGGGTATATTCTCTTTAATTCACTTGTGGCCAACTTGTCCAGCCATACATAGTGTAAACAGTGATGTCTAAGAGAGAGGAGCAAAGGAAGCCAAGGATTATCAATGAAGCTTAAAATTTGAGTTTGATATTATTGCCCTGCTCCACAATGCCTGGCATGAGCAGTCATCCATTGATCCATTCTGGTTTTTGTGAACAGGGAGATGGTATATTGGCAATGGCTTTCAGGTCTGGCTGCCTGGCTTTTTATTCTGCCTTTTTTTTGTATGGCTTTTGTTAAAAACATAGTTGAGCAGCTGTATGAGTTGCCAGTGTATGCTGTCTAAAGAAAGAAGGGCTGATGACTCCCTGTAAATAGACTTTTAAATATCAGGAAACCCATAACGTGCTGACAAGAAGAATAAATAATTCAGTGATAAAAGACAGATGAAAATAGTGCACAGCATTGCTGTTACAGATTCCATCCCACAGCAGTATAGGCCTTGTGGTGGCATGTTGTCATCCTGCTGTGACTGCAAGATGACATAGGTAAAAAGCATTTCTCATGCCTGTCTGCACCCAGTCTCACTAATAATAATAACAGTAACCCAATTTTAGGACCTTGAAGCAATTCTTAGCAAAATATTTACTGTTAATCTTGCAAATAAGTTATGTAATGCTTTAGGCAGCAGTCTTCTGGGTAGACATTTCATGCTGGTATGCTGATCATTTTGGCCAAAGAACTTCTTTTTGGTCTGTCAAACTCACACGTGAAACCCATCCCACTTCTGCTGAGGAAATAAACTTCTGTTTCTGATTGGAATTGCATATTATAGGCCATGTCATCTCCAAATTTCCCCTCTAAGATGTTATGATAGTACAGAATCTAAGCTTTAACATAAAGAAAAATGGCACTAGTATATCTGGAATAAATTCTAAGTAGTTCTTGCAAGATTTGAAGACTGACAAACATTGTGTTAGATAATTGCTAAAATGGAATTATCTTAGTGGACTGAAGAAGAAAAAAGGTTCAGTAACAGAGAAAAGTTGATTGATACCTTTCACCACAAAGAATTGTGTTTAATTCAAAAGGTACAATAATACCTAAAGCTGCACTGTTATGTGCTAAGTTCAGTTAGTTCTGTTCTAAGTTCTGTTTCTCAATACTAGGAACAGAAGTAAAAGGACAAACATGCTGCCTATGCCCACTATGCTGCTGTGGAAAATAGATACTATAGCCATATCAATGTAGTTTTATCCCAGCAACTATCTGTTTGTAGCAATACCTATCCATTCAGCCTGTAATAAGTGCTACATTCTTCTAATTACTCATACCCACAGAAAATTTCAAGAGCATATTCAGCCATTCAAGTTGAATACACGAGAAGCTATTGACTTTGAAAAGAAAGTGGTTTCCCTGGTTAATGTTTCTATTTCAAAGTTCATGTTATCTACTGTAAAGCTTGTGTTTAGAGCTTCTTTTTTCTGCAGTGTGGGCTGCTAGTAGCGGAGCTTTAGGAATCACTTACTTATTTCTGATCTGATATGCAGGAGTACAACATGGACCACAGTTCAGTCCATGTCACTTATGTGGCTTACAGTACAATCACATCAGTGCACAACCATGCTGAAAAATGACTTAGGAAGAGTATTTTATTCAGTTGTATCTGAAAGAATTATTTGTATCACCAGGATATATTTGCATGAGCTCCAGTTCATCCTGGTTATCCTTGCTTGTGAACAGGGAGATGGTATCAAGGTACTGTATGTACATCTATTTCCAAAGATGAGTTTCTCAAAGCAGTGGTACAAGTAAAGTAACAGACTAGTACACTTGTAAAGACAGCAGTATAAGGTTCAGCTGGGTGTACATGTTCCTTGGTGAACTCTATTCAGAAGTCCCACTGTTTTCAGCTACTTGCTTTGTGAAAAATTCCAGCAGATTAGTTGTGAACTATCCATAGTTAATGAAAGAATTTTGTCCTTAGTTTAAAAACAATGGTTAGACAAGACTGGGAATAATCATTAATTGAATTAGAAGATTATCACATAGTTAAATGTTTTAGTGATATAAACAGAAGTTTGCACACTTCTTTCTCACTATCAAATATTACTGTGTAGTAAAATACATAAACACATAAATATAGTAGAGGCTGCAATAGGTAGAATAGTTACACTGATTCTTTTCAAATTATGATATTCATTATTATTTTCTCTACTACTCTTTCACTTTTTAAGCACTGTGCATTGTATTCATATTTTGTCATATTTCATTTTGGCTATGTGCTTATATCCGCCTATCCATAAATAAAGATTTCCCTGTATTTTATTTCCAATCTGTTGAAATCAATCAAGGCAGGAAGCCTAGAATATGACATTTTATGTATCTTCACAGCAATCTGCTTATGGCATTCATCATCACAAACTGTTTTCAAATGCCACTTCTCATTTATTTGATTCGATGAGTAAAGTTGAGTCAAATTTCACTAGTCTGAACTGGAGAAAAGTTTTTCCTCCAAAACTGTCTAGGATTCCTAAAATGCTGCATCATTCCCTTTGCAAATACTGTTTCTGCCGACATTTGGTATTATATGCTGAAATAGTTAGTCATAATTCTGTATCTATAGAAAATGACAGTGGAATTTAGACTAGATAAATAGAAACTGCCATGTGAAATTAAATGGCAGATTGGTTTGTATTTCATACTTTGCAAAAAGTTCAGAAACCGAAGTCATCTTGCAATTATGTTGGCTCTCCAATCCTATGCTTGTATAACTTTACTGCCTTCATTGTTTATAATAATTTTAAATTTATATTTTCAGTAGCACAAAATCAAACATACAAAAATGCTGGAGACAGTTGAATCTAGTTTAACTTCAGGCATGTTGTAATGTACTAAATAAATCCAGGAGTATGGTAATTAAGATATTATCCTCTGTTAAAAATATTGGATACAATCAAAGTTGAGTTTTTAGAAAAAGGGAGACCTTATCCACTAAAATGCTCACCATATTTCATTAGTTCTAAAGAAGTATTGAGTAAAGAACTATAGATGTGATTTAAGACTGAATCTTGTAAGTTCCTTTATTCAAAAGATTTGTCATCTTCTCTATAGATACAATGCTCTTTTAAGTAAAACTGTTCCAGTAAGTTTCAGATTCCTAGAAAGATCATCTCTTTATTCACATATTTCCACTATGAGGTACTATTTTGTAAAAATTTCATATATTGTAATTCATGTGAATGCAGATCTTGCTCACCTCTCTTCCAGGCAGAAGTATACTGCTTTGTGTAAACAGCTTTTCTTTCACAGCCAACTGTGTGTTAAATCCTTCTGACTACTTCCCTCGTGTAGGAGGGAGAAGCTTTACAAACACAGTCTTACATAAAACAACTGCAGTAATATTAGACTGCATCCTGTTGGCACAGGAACTGAATATTTGATTGTACCACTTATTGATATTGGAAGTTGGAAATGTCAAAGATTACAGAACAGAAATTATATAGGGAAAGAAGGAGATAGTTTTAGACCAAGAGTACACAGGATCCATTTCAGGATGTAAAGAAGAGACTTGTCTAAAGTATTGAATCCCACCTCTAAAATATTAAATCCCACTTCTGGGGGTCCTTGTGAGCTATCCTGGGCATTAGCTTGATTCAAGAATCTTGTCTAAAGGTAACCCTGACTGGGATATATCTCTAAGGAGTGATAAAGGTTCATTTATCTGTACCCATATATAGATGCTAATTGCAAACTGTCAAAGGCTGAGAATCCCTCCTCAGAAATTTTCAATCCCGAACCACAATATTGATTCACTCTCACATTGTTGATCTCTACAACACAAAGATGGAAGTATCTCAAATTATTTTTACTTCTTCAAAGGCTAGTGTACAAGTTTTTAGCCTATTTCATTATGAGTCTGAACTGTGGAACTTTATCAGCTGAATCTCTAGTTTGAGTCAATTAATGTATTTCACAAAAGAAGCCTAATCATTATCTAACAGCAGAGTTATAGTTCCAATGATTTATCAAAAACCTCTAAATTGGCCAGCTTCTTCTCAAACATTTTCCAATAAAATACTCTTATACTAACATATGTTCTACCAGTTAAAAAGTACCATTAGGGAAGAAAAAAATGTTTTTACAGGAAAATATTATCTGCTAAATCTAAATTAACCAGTCTTACTCAGAGACTTTCCATTTCTTTGGATCTTTTAGGATAGGCTTCAGAGCACGTTTCTGTACAGATTCACTCGTTAGTGATGTTTAAAGAAGATAAACTCTTTCTTGTACTTTTCTGCTTTGGCTTTAGAGAGCTCATTGTATGTCTGCTACCACATTTGAGAATAAAAGCTTAGATGCATCCTTCCCCAAAAAAACCCTGAAGAACAAAAAGAGAGAAAGGAAGAACAAAACAAAAAAAACCCACACACAACCAAAGAGCACAAGGGAACAAGAAGTACTTCTGTCCTTTAGTTCTTGCAGTGTTCTGCTGCCTTGTGTTACTGCAGCTGTAAGAGCAGCCAGGGAGCCAGATGGTAATGTTGATGACCCAGGGTTTCTTGCCAGCAGCTTCCTGCAGGTGCAGGAAGAGATTGGTCAAAGGCTAATGCAGTCTATTCATTAATGTCATGTTTTCCTGTACCTAGCCCCAGTGACCTCTGAGTGGTGAACATCACGCTTCCCTTGGGTAGCTTGTTGACCCAAGAGTCAGGCTTTTGTGGCTTCAGTCTTAACACTTTTGTTTGTGGTTCTCAGCCTAAACCACTTTAAAGGGCTGATCTCTACAGGCTTTTGAGCAAGCTGAGTGGCTTCCCTTGGGTATTGACACAGTCAAACTGGAATTCATTTTTTTGCAGTAATACCGGTTTGAAAAAGTCCCAGTTAATGAGAGGTTAAAAGATTTGTTGGCTTTAAAGGCTGTCATTTGGATACAGTCTCTGTACTTGAGCCTTCATCATAGAGCTCATATCATCATAGATACAGTCTCTGTACTTGAGCTTTCATCATAGAGCTCTGTACTAGAGCCTTCATCATATCATAGGAGTGCTAGATAATACAGCTTGGAAGGCATTAAAGGACCCTTATCTCTCAAAAACAAGCATCTTGTGCTGGTTTGGGTTTGGGTTTTTTTCGAAACTGATCCAGCTTTGTCAACATGAAGAGAGAGAACAGATCATCATTCATGAAAACTTTCATTTCAAATCTTTAAAATGAACATGTTCAAAAATATTAACCAAAATGAAAAGTGAAAAACAATACGCATAAATAGGTAAATATTATGAAAATTTCCAGTATATGTAATCTCCTTGGCCACAGAGTAGGAATTAGGACAGGATCATAGATCTGTGTTGTAAATATTTCTTACAGAGAAAAATAACATCAGAGTTTCTCATATACAAACCAAATTAAACTACTTCTAAGATACATACACCTGTATATATAAATTTTTCCATGAGTACTACCTGTAGAAGGTTCCTGAAGTGCTGGTCATAGTACATTGAGACCTCTATGTTTCAGAAATATAGTGTTAAAGTATAATGAAGTAAAAGCTGAAGAGTTGGTAATGAGGTAATCCTGTCTGCTTTATAAAATGCGTTGCATCCTGCTTTCAGATGGGTGCACGTACTTTAAGTAAATTACACCTCATGTTGCTTGAAAGTAATGAATGCTAATGATAGATAATGGTGTTTTGTTTCCAATTAGCACTGCCAAGAGAGTCAGTGGTTTCTAGAGCTCATGATCACTGTATTTTCCAGGAACAGTCTGAGAACTATAAAATTATATAAACAAGTATTATTTATGCTGAATGCATTTGCTGATTGCTTCCTTCTCAGTTGGCCATAATGCAAATGGAACTATCTCTCTCTGTAGTTCAGTAATTTAAAAAAAAAGAACAACATGTTTGTAAAGCCATAATCTATCACATATTTTTTATAAATATCACCCATTGTTTATTTTGCTATAAAACAGAGGAAAATGTCTACAACTAAATGCATATAATAGATTATAGTGACTATTCAAAGAGGTTTAAAATAAAGCAGATGAATGGATAAGCAGTCTAGCCCACAAAATATGAGTTTAAGTCTGGTATTTCATAGTAAGAAATAAGTTTTATTCGCTTACATATTCTTCAAAACACTTTCCAATATGAGTTGGCAAGGAATTTGAAATGCCATTTTGGCTCAAATCTATGAAAAGGATGTTCTATTCAGGGAAATAAAGTTGGAGAGCTAAGATGACAATCATGTATTGTGCTATGAATTACGTGTTTTCAGGATGAATTACATGTTAAGTATAATGCTCACAGACATCAAATACGCAGTGTGTAACAAATTACTTCATTTTTATAGTTGTAATACAGATTGTTTCTTATTTTATGATTGTTTGTTTATTAACTTAGTATTCTCTTGATAGTGTATTTCAGTTCAGAATGTTCACTGCAGGATTTTTATCTGACATCCTTATTATCTCTGTATTTTATCATCCTTATTATATGATTGTATGTTTCTTTCTCAAATAAAAACATACAACACCAATAATGTAGCAATGAATCTTTTACCTGCTCTTGCAAGTCTTGTGTTCTGCTTGATGTTATGTTGATGGGTAATAGCTCAAGGCCCTAAACAGTGATCACTGAAAGCAGGATTGCTGTTGATAAGTTACTGGCCTTTGGATTGTCCTCCTTTTAAAGCTAACCTTTGGAGGCAGCTGCTTTGGTTTGCAAAAACCTATCAGGAAGAAGTATTATCATCTTATCTGCTGGCAGAAGATAGGAGTTCTTGTGTTCCTTTTCTTTTAGCACCCCTCACTGGTCCAACACCCTCCTCTAGCCAGGAAAGCAGGCAATGTGCCAAAATGAAGCTTCTAAAATTAGTTTTTCATTCGGCTGTCTGCCAGAGCTGGGTGGTATGTCATGTGTTTGTTCTGAACACTGCAAGTCATTTCTTCATGAGCTTTGTAGCTATGACTGGATAAATGATTTAACCCTGATGCTGCAGTGCTTTACTTCACCTTATGTAATCCTGTCATTTCATTTAATCAGCTACTAAAATAATTGCAAAATACTTTGGAATGAATATTGTGTTCTAATAAATGATGTATTCTTCCTGTTTATTTCTTGCATCATTTCAATAGGAGGGTTTGTAGAGTTAGATAATTAATTTTCAAGCAGCTGGGTGGTTTCCATTATCTGAGAAGTCTTGACAATGATTGTGTCCTGTAGAGCTTGGTTGGCATTGGGAAAAGTCTTCATTGAAGTGTTACCTTAATTTCATTCATGTTATTCTTATGTCCATTTTCTGCAACTGCTTTAGCAAATGAATTTCATCTCTCCAAGATACTGGTGTCATTGGAATTCACTCACATGAATGACTTCTGACTAAACTACTGAATTAATGCACACAATTACAGTTACATTTTCAGTTTTAAAAAAAAGCAAAAACCAAAACCAAATAAATGGATATTTGTAGCCAAAAACTCTGAGAGCTATCCCTAGCCATTCAGGGGATAACATGACCCAAGTCAAAACAGCTTGACTGTCAGTTATCGGATACATGTAGTCAGTGTTCTTAAGTGAGATAGAGAACATGAATAATTCTCAGAAATTATTCCAGTAATAGTTATGGATAGCTATTAAGTTCAAGAAATTAAAAATCTGATTACAGGCTGTTTGTGAACAAGGTTAAAATTAGGTTAAGAAAATAATTTTTATAAATTGCTTGTTTATCTCTATTGCACTTCTGAAATATTTCTACTTGCAATCCACTGTCAACTAAGCTTCTCTCTCAAGTGTAAACTAATATTTTTAAGACAATAATCCAATATGGAAAATGGCCAGAGCAGTAATGTTATAATTATAGCAATATTGAGCTTCTTGCCTGCTTCTGTTCATTTTGCAAGAGTCTATCTCTCACAGTGTCCAGGGGAAAAGAAGCAGAAGTAACAAAAACTACAAACTATCAACAGAGAAAGTGTTACCTTTTCTGTTTGGTTCACTGCAGCTTGAAGAAATGCAATCTAGTGGAGTTCATAAAGTTTGCATATTTTTCTGGGCAGAGACTGATTCTTGTGTGCTTACATATTACCTGAGAACAGAAGTAGCCTGATCATGAATTTGGTACCAGGTACCAAAAACAGAATGCAAACTATAAATAATAACAGCAGTGAAGCAAAAATGTGAATAATACCCTTTCCATTTAATTATGTCTCAGAGGCTGAATTTTCTGGATGCCCACTCCACATAATAGCTGGGAATTGCTGGTTATCAGAATGTAACTATTATCTAAAATATTTTGATAACATGTTAATGTGACTATAGATAATTTTTGAAAACAGTGAAAAAGTGAGTTTGAGACTGTTAATTGTGATTTTGCACTCATAGACCCTCGTTCATTTCAATTTGTGTTTTATTGATCACTGTATAAAACTTTCCATGGGTGTCCAATAACTACATAAGGAAGAAGGCTGTGGAGAATCAAATTTCTCTTTAAAGGCAGTGGGAACATGCTTCTCCTTCGGGATCAAAGCTGGAAACCTGTCAGTGTTTTTGGTAAAGTTAAGTAGTTTACAGGTACCACACCATACAATACAGTCAGCTTTGTGAAAACAAACCACACTGAGTTTGGTAACACATAGATATTTAGAATTACAGGTAAATGAGGATGAAACCCCTTTTGTTGGTTTAACAATAGTGGTCTTTTAATACAGTGGTCTTTTTTCAGACCTCATTTTTTCAGATAGAATTTCTCTCAGTCCAAGTTTACATATTTAGAATCAAATTTAGTTTTTTATGCTGAGTAGATAAGAAATATTATTTACTGTACAATAGCTTTTACTGTCACTGATGCATTTTCTTTCATATCTTTAAATATTCCTTATGCCTGAAATTAGCTGGACTATGCGATCATGTCAAAGTGTTAAAATGGCTTTTATTTCGTGAGCTGTGTTTTTGTTTTGAGTTGGTTACCCACAATAATAGTGACATGGCTATCTGAATCTGTTACAGCGTGCCTGAATATTATGACTATGGTCACGGAACAAGTGAAGAGGCTTATGACAGCTACGGTAAGATCTCTTCTATCTTCTGCAAATGTGTGAAACAAAGGAAAAAAATCTGTCACTGGCAATTCAGAAATTACTTCCATACACTTTTCTTTATTTCTCTCATTTTACAAAGCCCAAACAAAATAGATTTGTATAACTTTAGCGTGAGTTTTGACATAGGACCAGAAAATTAGATTGATGAATTTCAATCAAAATTACAAAGCCAGTTACTCACAGTCACAGGTCAGTTTAACAGCAACACAAAATTTTCTATTGGTGTTTGAATATCTTTCACAGTGTTAAATTTCAGTCTGCTTGATTTGCCAACATTATGTATCTGCTGTTGTCATGTGTATCATTTCAACTAGCAAGGTTTGTGAGATTTAGAATTATAGACTTAATCAAAGTGGAAAGAAGGAGAGGATGCTATATCACCATGGGAACCCCTCCTGCACCAAGATAAAGGAGCATCTCATGCCACACTAGGCAGTATTAGTAGAGGGAGAGCTGTAGTCTTTGCACTTCCCCACCGAGTCTGTGTCTGAGCTGGAACAGTTCCACCTCATGGGTACAGGGGGCATGAAAGGAAGAGAAGTGAAAGGAAGAGAAGCTCCCATGAGCACAAATCATTTTCCAGATCTGTTGTTTGCTGTTATTGATATATTTCAATAACTGGAGCCTAGACCATGTTTTCCTATTCATAAATATCAGTAAGGTGTATGAGGTGACACAGTGTATCTCACTCAGAGATTTTCACTGAAATAACAAGTCAGCTTAAAGAGTAACCCTAATATTCAGCAGAGCTTTCATGCCTGATTTACTGCTTCTGAAGTATCCTAAGTCTACATAGTGACTTCCACAGCATTGTGAAAATGAGAGCTGATGGAAAAGATGCTGCAAATGGAAGTTACACTAAGGGGTTATATAAGGGTTGCTGCTTGAAATAAATAATTTTATTCATTCAGCTGTGAAGCAAATACCACTAATGCTAACTTCCAGTTTTCTTTGTATTGGCACAGAAATAGACATTAGTGAGATGTTGTCAAAATGATTGCATTTCATAATCAGAAATAACTTATTTTTTTGTATAATCAGTTCTCACAATATATTTGGATGATACAATGTGCAGTCAAGCACATTTTCAATGCTAGGCAAGTAATAATAATAGCTTATCCATATCAGTGTGAGTGATTCATTTACCCTTTGTTTTGCTTCCTTTTTGCACATACATTTTTACTAGCTGTAGTGGAGGATCCTTCCTCCCATCTACAGATCCCCCTCTCCACTGCTGTCCTGAATGCACTGCTAAGCTTTTAGGCAATGCAGAAAAGAATAGTCTGGGGCCAGCAGTAAGAATTACTCACTGTTTAACTTTTAATTACACTCCTCCACCATGCTGAATCTCCATGTGTTTGGGCAAGACATTTAAAGTAGTGTCACTTTCCTTCCAATCCCTCATTTGTAAAACGAGAAGAATATTACTTGTTTTCCCAGCAGGGATTTTGAATGGACTAATTAGCTAAGGCTTACAAAGAGTTCACAGAGTGGCATCATGACTAGGTTTCTGCTCTGCATGAAGCTCCTTTTTTTTTTTTGTTTTCCATTCAGCAGCTGAAACAAACCCAATATGCTTGGGTTTCCTTTGCTATACTTTGAATACATGGCTCATAACTGTGGACTTGCTTTGATTTTTATTTGAACTATTTTCTGAGATGGTGTTTGCATACAAAAATCTGAGTGTTATCAATAACCTGGAATAAACTTAAAGTTGAATAATATTTCAAATTGCAATTTTGCTACTTCCTGATAGCAGATACATTTATATATAACTGTTTATGCTACTCTTGGTTCACCTGCTTAGGAGATTAGTAAATTTGCCAATTTCATGCCCTGGAAATATGTGCAGGAACTTCTGTCATTCCCAAGTGACTGCTATTTATCTGAAGAGGTAATCTGAGTACACAGAGCTATAGAGCTATAGAATATATGCTTGACTTCCTCAGTTTCTGAGTTCTTGCTGCATACACTGATGTTCTCTCTGTATCTGATCTATCACCCCTTCTCATCCTCACCTAACTTTACCCTAATTCTCTGTTTCCAGTTCTCTACTTTCTCAGGATGTTTTGATTCAGGATGTTTTAATACAGTGGGATGGATTCAGGAGACTCATTGTGAGTCTTCCCCTTCATTTTTCACCATCCTGCAGAAATTAAGTTTTTCTTTCATTTGAATTCAATTTCACACCTTGTTTTGCCTTCCATAACAAGGGTATATTCCTCCTTTACAATTCTTTCTGGCACATCTCTGTGCTTCAAAATTCTCCCAAACTCTGAATAAGACCACAGACAAATGGTACATGAATAAAGTCTTCTTGTCCATTCTTAGGTGTTCTGTGCAACAACTTATCTTTTCTCCTTTATCCTCTTCAATAACAATATCTGAATTATCAAAAATTTACTAGCTTGGCTTTTTTTTTACTTTCCTCAATCCATCCTCTTGCTTCCAACTTACCTTTAGGGAGGACAGTTTTTAAACCTGAGAAGGTTTTCTTTCATTTTTTGTGAAGTAGATTCAATGAAATAATAATGCTACTTCATACTTACAATCTTTTAAAAGTATAAAATAGAGCTCTCTGTAGCTTCTTAAGTATACAGCACAACAGTACTCCTAAATGACCTGCCTGCTATGACTTTTCTTGCTGTCTGTACTCCTGACAAGTAGCAGGTGGTTTACATCTCATGGGTTCTTCTCTGCTCCTTTTAAAAGAACTTGTGGGGAATTCTGACTTGGGAAAGTGTTTCCTCAGAAGATCATAAGATCCATGTATTTATGGATTTTTCATGGTATGGTTCCAAAAATTAGAGGGGTGTTTCAGAGCAGAGCCCACCTGAACACCATTTAATTCTCAGGAAGTTCACATCTCTGATTAGATGGAAGTACTAGCCAAGGAGGAATCTAAGTCACTTGTCAAAAGCTGGGCAAGATGGATTCCTAAACAGTATTCAGTGCTGTAAAATCCATAACTTAACTGCCTTAACTCCTTGCTCACTTTCTTTTGTGAAGGTTCATAAGAATTCCATCTCCTCCAAATCCAGCCAAGGCATCTCTCAAGACAATAGGAAGATCAGGGATGTATGTAAAATCACACTGCTTTCCATTACTAAGGGATGCTCCATTAATGAAAATTTGCAGTACAGAACCCCCTCATGAAGTTAGACACTTAAGCTGTGTTGTGATTTGACATGCTTGTCACCCAGTCTCTCAGAAGAATCAAAGTAGAGGCACTTCAAAGGATTCCCTGCAGCAGTCTCTGAGCACATGGAAATACAGTACTCAGGAATTATGAGATTCCTACAAATTTTTTATAAGTTGAGGATTATTCAGCTACTGCTAGAGAATTTTGAGGATCACTGTTCCATGCTGAAGAACATAAATTTGGGGCATATGCCTGAAAATCTTGGGAATGTAGCCCTTATAGGCTTCTTCATGTGAGTTGCAAAGAAATATTTTTAGAAGGCAGTTTATAAATGAAAGACCAGTCATTTAAAGTACTGTACAAATTTTCAAAAATGTAAAACATCCCCACCTCTAATCACACTCAACAAACATTTTTGATACTTTTGTCACTGAAGGTTTTGATACCTGTGGATAAGTCTAAACTAAGGTAACGGTGTCGTGTTAACTTGATGCTTATGTTTTAAGGGAGATGGCATGAAATTGGAATAATTTATGAACAAAAGGTTTATATTCTTTGCTCTCATCATACATTAGTAATTTTGTGGTTTCCCTTCTGGCACTGTTGTCAACTGAAGAGATACCTAGTGAAAACATGAACTTAATTATTTGTCTTACAAATCGATTAGGATAAAACATACACCTAAAGTTTGGTAACTAAGAATCTTTCCTGCTTATATGTAATGTTGTGCCCAACTCCAAAAAGCATCTTCACTGGAAAGGACCACTGTAAATAAAAAGCCCTTTGTTATCAATTCATGTTCTCATATCTTTCTTTTTTTTCCTGTTTTTTTTTTGTTTTTGTTTTTTAGAGGAAGCAGCATTCTTGATTCAAGCACTGTGTTGTGTTAGGCCACATGAGAGAGATAACAGAGAAGAGTATATGTCTTGCAGGCAAGGCAGAACCAAGAAGCTGTATTCATTACATCTGACCTGCTTCACTCTTTTTTCATCTGAATCCTCTTTCGCCCTTGTACTGACCAGAGCATTCCAAACTTTGTTTATCAGTGGCTCTTTCTGTCTTAGCTCTCCCAAAGGCTGGAGACTCCAGCGGTGAGCTCTGCCAGTTGTTGTTGCAGAAGGTTCAAGAGGCTTTGGCCCCTGCTTCCAGAAGGAGACTGCCACAGTAGTGAGAGTGCCTCTTGTCAGACGCCACAGTTCACAGCCTGGTGCATATCCTGCCTTGTGTATTACCTGAAAATTATGGCCATTATGTTTTTATGTCAGGTCATGAACTGCAGTATCTGAACGACCAGTACACTCAGACTTCCTGTGCTACTACTGAAAAAGCAGAAACCCTAGACAGGGAGTGAAAGGATAGGTTGAAGTCTACAACCTCCTAAACCACCACAATTAAATTAGGAAAACCTCATCTGCCAAAGGCCTTAGGCAAGAGTTAGAAAGTTTAATCTGTAGCTTGCCACCTTCACAAAGAGGGAAGGCATAAATGAAATCCAGTCACATTACTGCTGCTTTTCAGGGGAAGCTTGCAAGGCTTTTACTGCATGTTCTGCCATTGCGTTAAGGAGACATTATTTAAATATTTTTTGTCTTCACAAAAAATTTTCAGCTGTTTAGATTTTCTTAAATGACCTTTTTTTTTTTTTGATGCATATTCTACTCCAGTTTAGCATTAGGTACTTGTAAAGAATTGGGTACTTGGTTTTAGGATAATTCAATTTTTAATTAAAACTGGAGAGTGTAACTGTTTGGTGTAATTCCTTTTAATGTAAGACATCATTTAAGTTGTAAAATGCTGTCACAGTGATTTAACTATTTCACAAATAATTCCCTGCCAGTCACTCCATATAAGAGCTTTGTAATTGTTATAACAATTAGTTTACTGAGAAATCCTCTACAGAGATGGCACTTCACAAACAAATTCTTTATAGACCTTTATAGCTAACAACTACAAATGTACAGCAATATTCCAATACTCTTTTATTATATAGTTTATTTTTTCATTCTGTGTTTGTCCTAAAAAGTGTTTCATCTAGCAAATTAAGTTTTTCTACAATAACAATAATAGTTTCTGCTGAACAATTAAAAGTAAGTGTATCATGATGAAATTAGCGGAGGAAAGCGTGTATGGAGGGTTCAAACCTCTAGAATTCGGATAAAGAGCTTGATTGAAGAGATGTTACCTTAGGGGACATGAATTCTCATACTTCATTAAATGACATAAACTTGCTTATATCATGGAGGAACTCAAGGAACTGCCACCCTAGTGTGAAATCAACCCTCTATGGCAGTGACAAAGTAAAATGAAGCCATGTCACAATGTATACAGAGAAAATAATGGTGAATTTTGAAAAAGCACTTCATACCAATTGTTCTGCAGATGGAGATATGAAGTTTTTTCAGATGTTGAATCCCAGGTCCTTCCTCATTTTTAGTAACATTAGTATTGTAGATCATTGCTCCTGATATTCATTAAGCTCAGCATGCTAAGGATTTCTTGCCCTATTTTTTTTCTAGCCTTGTCTCATTTAAATATTCAAATGTAAGAAATCAAGTGCTCAAATAATTCATAATGATTGATTTGCAGATGTAAAAGATGATGTAAGGTCTGATTCTCATCATTACAGTGTTTGACTTCACATGGCTTGTGATTACAAACAATGTACTAATGTGCACGAATTTTTCATTTATATCATCTGAGTGTATACATTTGGTGTCTCCTAGAAAATATATGGCAACATACCAGAGAAAACTTTCCTTGGTGTCTCAAAATCATTATGGAATGAATAATAAAATCATAGAATGGTTTGGGTTTGAAAGGACCTTAAGGATCATGTAGCTTCAACCCACCTGCCATGGATGAAGACACCTGTCACTGGACCAGGTGGCTCGGAGCTCCGTACAGCCTGGCCTTGAGTGCTGCCATGGATAGGGCAATCACAACTTCTCTGGGCAACCTGTCCTTCACAACCCTCACAGTATAGTTTCTTCCCAATATCTAATCTAAACTTGCTCTCTTTGTGTTTGAGGCCATTTCCCCTTCCTCTGTCATTACATGCTCTTGTAAAAAGTCCCTCTCCATCTTTCCTGTAAGTTTCCTTCAGATACTGAAAGGCTGCAATTAGTTCACCCTTAAGCCTTCTCTTTTCCAGGCTGAACAATCCCAATTCTTGTAGCTTTTCCTCACAGGAGGCATGCTCCATCCCTCTAATGATCTTGGTGGCCACTTCTAGGCTCACTCCAACAGGTCCATGTCCTTCCTGTGCAGGGGACCCCAGAGCTGGGTGCAGCAGTGCAGGTGGGGTCTCACAAGAGCAGAGCAGAGGGGCAAGATCCCTCACCCTGCTGACCACTCTGCTTTTGATGCAGCCTAGGATACAGTTGGATTTCTGGGCTATGAGTGCAAAAGGCTCCTCATGTCCAGCCTCTCCTCTATCCCCAGGTCCTTCCCATCAGGGCTGCTCTCGATCTGTTCATCCCCCAGCCTGGATTGATACCAGGGATTGCCGTGACCCAGGTGCAGAACCTTGCACCAGGTCTGGTTAAACTGCATGAGATTCCCCAGGGCCATTTCTGGAGCTTGTCCTTGTCCCTGTGGATGCCATCCTGTCCTTCAGGTGTGTTGACAGCACCAGTCAGCTCAGTGTCTTCTGCAGACTGGCTGAGGGTGTGCTTCATCCCTTTGCCTCTGTCATTAATGAAGGTGTTAGATAATACTGGTCCCAGTATGGACTCCTGAGGGACATCACTTGTCACTCATGCCCATCAGGACTCCAAGCCATTGACCACTACCCTCTGGTTGTGACTTTCCAACCACTTCCTAATTCATCTTATTATTAATTAGGCATCTGAGATGCAGTAAGGCACAGATTGTACCACTGTGGTGGAGGTTTTGTGGTGTCGACAGAGCACCTGGCTGGCTCTTTAGCATATGCTGGGTGCTTCTACACTAGCACGGCTGCAGGAGTGTTCTTTAGAAGCAGATTTACCAGTTGTCTGCATTTATGGGTCTTCTTTCCCCATCACTGAGTGGGTTCAAAGTAGATAAATTTTAGTTTGAAACTAAAGCCAAAGTTGCAATCCCAGCTGTTTGTGAGATTTCACTTCCAGAGGCTCAAACCAGTCTGAAATGAAAAATATCTATGGAAGCTGTACTGTGAATATCAGGTCCTCAGTGTCAGCTGCTTTCCTCTGCAGTTCATCTCTACTGGTGTGCACTGTGTGCCAACATTGATAGAGCACCTGTGTCTTGATGCCCCCCAGACTGTCTCTGCTAACAACCTTGCTACATGTGCCATGGTTCTGAGGAGTGTGACATGCTCCTGCATGAACATCTTCATTTTGGGCTGATTGAGGCATCTGGTCTCTTGCTGAGGAAGATGCTCAGTTCCTAGCCCTGGGAACTCAGAAGTGATGCTGAGTCTTTCTGTACATCACTCAATTTTTTTATTCCACTGGAAACAGGAGGCAATGAAGATTTCTACTGCATATGGACAGAAGATACACCAAATAAATTGCCCTCCTTTAATCTTCTATTTCAATCATTCCTGTACTTACTGATAGCGGCACTCCTACTGTGGGACAGAATGAACTGACAAAAGCATTTTCTTCATTTTCTGCAAAATTTTAACAATTCTTTTACTGGAGGAATCGCCTTAGCTGTATCTCAAGTGGCATTCATTCTCTCAGAGGAGATTTATGATTTTCATAAGAGCATGATTTTGAAAGTTTGCAGGGAAAGGAGCACATTTTGAATTCAGCTATGATGACTAATGTGGAGATGATACTAGAGTTATTGCTGTTTTGTCAAATCAATATTTTAATTAGATTATAATTCTTTAGAAAGTCCCATATTTAAACTCATCACATTCTTTTAACTGTCTGTATCTCCTAAAACCTTAGTAGTCCAGTTATGCTATGAAAATGAAAAAAAATTCTGCATGTAGCACAAGACTGGTTTTAATTTATAGCAACTTATTGTGCTTCCTCTATTACTTCTGAATTATAAATCATTTTCTATGACAGAATAAGAATAAGTAAATCATGCAAAACTTTCCTATGTAATATTTCAAATGGTAATTTCACTGTCTTGCACCATGGGAACTATAGAGTTGAAGAATCTAAGACAAAAGTCCTGTAATATTGATGTGCATCTATTTAATTCCAATGCGGTATATCACTGCATGCTTCATGTCACATGACCATAAAGTAATAGAAAATTAATTTCTACTGAAAATAAGTGAAAAATGAAACTCCTCCTACACTGTAACATTCACACTCACTTCACAACAACACTGATAACACTCTTATTCCTCCTGGCATTGCAGTTTCCCAAACTAGTTGTCAGTGTACCCTGATGCTGCTCCTTCCCTGTCTGTGGCAGGTGTTCACTACAAAAGTGGCTGAAGCCTTCTAAGAAATCCTTTTTTCCAAGCCAGGGAAACTCTCAACCCTTACACAAATTTGGGGCAGCCACACAGTTTATATTGTCAGCCTACCTGAAGAGAAGGTACTATCAAGCATAGGGGCAGTAGTGGGGTTTTTTGAAGAGCTATGGCTGTGTTCACCAAGTAGGTTTAATCCCTGTTAAACCACAAGGTTTTCCATTCATTTCTAGTTTTTAAGCTGTATATATTTCATGCTGTAGGTCTAGTAAAATAAAGGGTACTCAGAATGGTAGAAGCTAGCTTAATTGGTTTGAGCCTGTGTTTTGAAAACATTCCTTGTCTTCTCAAAACTCCAAATTTCATATAAGAAAGGCACCATTTGTGATTTGAAAGAGTCACGTCTTCTCACAAAATAATAAAATGCATAGATGTCAAGTCAGAAAATCCCGTGTATTTTGCAAGCATAAGGAAAAAGAGACCAGAAGAGTGAAAAAAGTGCATGTTCTTCTTAAAAAAAAGAAAAAAAAAAACCACCAAAAACTGTTCTTGCATTTTTGTCTAAAATTATATATACTTGTCCAATTACAACACAAGAAAAGTGCAGCTACCTTTTCTGTGTCAATTTTTGGGCTGAAATACTGGATTTGTCAGAGTTAGCTGAGCTTCAGTCATTTGCTTGTGTAGGACAAATTTTCCAATCATTTGCAAGTAGTATTTTGTCTCCATCCATCTTTCTATGGAGGCTCACTAGAAATACAGCACAAATTGAATTGTCTAAAGAAAGGCATTCTGTGAGTTCTCATTTTAAAGCTACATCTGGTTTCTGTTGGGTCTTCTCCTCAGCAGATCTATATCACTTTCCTCTTACTGCTCAGACAATTCATTACATCTCAGAACACCCCAGGGAAGGAAGTATTCCTGTCTCATTCTACCAGTGAGGAAGCCATACTACAAAATATTGAACAATTGTCCAAGGTCACTGAGAAAACAAGGAGTAGAGCTAATAATCCAAATTCCTGTGCAGTGTGCTCTCTCCACAGGTATGCAGTGAAAGAGATTTTTTTTCCTCACAGAAAAGAAAACTGTTTTATTCTGAATCAAAATCAACTTCTGTTTCTAAAACACCAAAAGGTAAATGAAAAATCAAATTGAACCATTACACTACTTGCTGTTATATATATCTTAACTAATCAGAATAGCTCTTTCTAATCTTTTCCTGGCCACCTTTCCAAAATAATTGACCGGAAATTCATAAAACTGTGCCCAGTAATTGTGGACAATATTCAGATGTTAAATAAGTTACTGGGAAGAAAAAGTGATTGGGTCTTGATAGGTACCAAGACTAAGCAACGACTATAAATAAAAAATAATAAGGAAATAATATATTTCTTTGTAAATTGCATGCCATTCATTCGTATTTTTATTTTTAACTCCTCCATTATTGTGATCTGCCCTTTAAATATTGCATTTTTTCCCCTCTTTGCATATTTGAAAGACTTTTATTCAATTCTGGAAAATTCCATTATGAGGTTGCAGAACACTAAATTAAGAGTAAAAATATGTGATTTTCTCAAATCTTTACTTAAAGACATTTAATCACCACATGGTTAGACCACTGAATTTTTCTGTGCTTTCAATAATGCATAGGTGAAATAGTAAGGAAGAAACAACGTCATATCTACCCATCTCTGTGCTATCTCCCATATTCAAAGAAATTTCTCAGGGTAAAAATTAAATGATCTTTTACGGTTTTTTTCTTACTTTCCAGTAAGAAAAAAAAAAGCCAAACTAAAATTCTGTATTTAAACAGATTAGAGCTATGGAGTCTCCTAGCAGTTGATCAAAAATAATCTTTAAAGACATCCTCAAGTAATGTATCAGTTATGTCTGTAATAAATACTGGGATCATTTCTATAACTCAATGAACACAGTAAAGTAAATAAGAGTCCATCTGAACCATAAGAAGCAGTGTAAAAACACTAACATGCAAATTCAATCAGGCATAAACCAAGGGTGCTGATTGCCTGTGATAATAAGAATTAAATTTTAAATACTAAAGGTGAGCTTCAAATACCAATTCACAGGAGCATATAGCAGTTTGTAAGACATATGCAGTGTAATTAAAAGGGCGGTGCCCATGTCTTCACATTTCTTAGCCAAGTAGCTATGACATTATCACACCCAAAGCAATCCTTCAGCCCAAGCACTCTCAGATTCCTCACCTGTAAACTCTCTTAAGTTTCCATCCTGCTACAATAACTTCTAATTTTTGTTTCTGAAAGCAGAGCATAAAATATTTTGTCTTAAACAAGAATGGCAAAGTTGCCAATAACACCAAATTCCTGAAAAAACTGAACCCTCTGCCCTCAGTTATTAAGCTGCTTGTGTGCATTTCTTTTTAACCCTAGTCTTTGACACCTGATAGCACTGGAGACAGTCAGGAGGGGAATGAGTGTGGTCTGCTAGAGCAGAAAGACTGGATGGAAGTCTGGATGTCACTGAGGGAAGAGGAAGGTCAGACCCCAGGGATGAAAAAACAGGAAAAGGAATCAGCGTTAGAACACAACAACCACCCTGCACCTTTCTTCAGTTCTTGGGCAGTCTCTCACAGTTCTCCCAATTACCTTTCTCTCTCTCCAAAGCTACATCTATTGCCTGCTCTTCACCTGAAATGCCTCTCAGTTTCCATTTCATTAACATGTCACTTTCTTAAAATGAAGCATGTCACTTTCCTAAGATGAAATATTTCCAGGCTCTCTTTCCTTCCTGTTTTGTCACAGTCTTTCAGAGAAAGACCAGGCTCATTCACTTTTCTCCTGTTCTCGCAGTGAAACTCAGCCTGGTAATCAAACTTTCAACCTTTCTGCTACCCAGGGAGCTACCTAGATCTCTGTGTGACTGCTGAGGTAGTCGACAGGACTCTAGCCTTTTAAGATTGTTCCCAAAGATAAAGATTTCCATTCTCAGGAGCTCCCTTTCTTCCCTTGGTGCTGAAGGAAAAAGATTACCTTGGAGTTCTGGAAGGAAGACTTGCAAGAGCAGCTTTCATGTCAACAAACCTGTAATGACTAGCATGCAGGTATATTGTTGTTCATTAAAAACCACTCTAGGAGAAAACCACTATCAATCTGATTTCTTCTTTGGTGTGGCTGCATCTAGTAATGTACTGGCACAGTGTGGTTCAGAGACTCTTGATAGTGCAGCTCCCTATCATCTTGCTTTCTCCACAATAAATATATAATCCTTTTCTGCTGTATGTGTGGTAGACACCAGAGTTTTCCCAGTTGAAGGCTGTAGTCCCAGAACTTCCACATCTGTTTTGGCTATGGATGCGCCTGTTAATACAGTAGGGTCTATCATGTAATATCAACAGGAGCTGTTAGCTGTCAACTCTCACTTCGTATTTCAATGATGGTGTTAAAACTTCAAATCAAGGAAATAGGTCCACCATGTTACTGAAAAAAAGAGCATAAGAGCTTTGTACCACCAATTATGATTCAATTTTTGTTCCATATCAGAAGCTGGTACAGTCACAGGAGAAATTTGCTTTAAGAACAGTCAGGGAAAAGCAGGTTCCTCCAGTTGGTAATATTAAGTCATTTTTTACTGCATGAATGCTACCAAAAAGACTGTACATTTCACCTTTATACGAAGGTGCTTCAATCTGGACAATGGTGAGGGGACTAAAAAGGAACAAGAAATTGGCTTGGCTTTGTGTTGTACATGTACTGAATATTCTTACTCCTTCAGTCATTTTCATTTATATAAATGAAGCTTTTCTTTTTCATATAAATCATTCTTGTCCCCAAGGCCTCTCTGCAAAGGCCTCTCTCCACTTCAGCAAAGGGTAACTGAAGCTGGAAAAAATTTACAGCAAAATGCCATTTTTAAAGGGTGTAATGATATATACTGCAGAGGCAAGATTTTTAAATTTACTATACACAAACTTATTCCCTGTAGGAATGAGAGACCTGAGGATTTAGAACCATATCATATTGGCTGCTACTTCTTCAACCCTCTAGGCAATAGCTTTCCACAGCAAACTTTGGTTTCATGTGGCCATAAAACCCCTGATTTTCAAAAAGGGAGCATCCTGAAGAACTCAAAGAGATAGAAAATAAATGGAGTGCACCAAAAAAGTCACAGTAGGAGTGTTTCTTGTTCTATAGCAAGATCAAGTGCTACCAGATCTTTTCCAGAGATGCTCACTCCATACATGCTAGCCTGAACTCACTTTAGCTCTACAGCTGCTGTTCCACTCATACCTCAAGGCAATGAGATAATGAAGAGTAGTTGCAGAGAAGACATCTTGCAGAGAAGGAATAGATTTCAGAATTTTAACAGGGTTTTTATGTTTTATATTTTCATTTCTCATAGTCACATATTTTTGCAAAGGAATATTTGATACCTGATTTAACCATTTAGGGTTTTTTGCCTCATGACAGCTACTTATGTTCTTAGTCATTAGCAAAAACAAGATGCCAGCAATGCTGCACTCTGGTATGATGTGATACACTGCAGCTTGTGCATTTCCATTTCAATCACTCTAAATGTGATCAGTTCAAGTCACTGGAAGACAAAACCAGAAATCATTTGATGACTCACTGGCTGATTTAGGAGATAATTCAAGTTTTGGGTTCAACTGCTGGACCAGGACTGTAGGGATTGTGCCTTTGGGAGGGTTAAATTCCAGAAAGATTATGTCAGGGAGGAAGAAGAAGATTTGTAGAAGGAATGTAAAAACTGAACTAGACTTACAGCTTTTAGCTTATTCTTCCTGAGCATATTAGAGTCACTAAATATGAAAAAGTGTTCTATAGATACTGCAAAGTAAAATCTCTTCTTGCTTCATGTGGTAGCTTTACTTCTACACATTTTTCTTCCATTATTTTCTTTCTTTTGGTCGCAAATGGAAGTTAAAAATCAAACATATCTTTCGTATCCTTTCATAATTCAACTCCTCATCTTGTTACCATACCAACTGCATTAAATGCTGTTCAAATTTCTGCTTTAACTTAAATACTAGAAACTCAAAACATCAAATAATTTCTGAACTGGAAGACTAATGCAGTGATTTTTCCAGAGCTGACTGTACCGCCAACACAGCAGTTAATTCTCTGCTGAAAGTGAGGGAGTGAGGCTTTTTTTTCTTCCTAAGAGAGACAGGTTTCCTGTGTAGAGAAGTGGGTTAGTTTTCTGTAAGTTTTTTTGTGGGAGGATAAAGAAGTGGATGATAACACCATCCTCATTTCGTTTTCTAAAGCTTTCAACCAGAACCCGCTAGAATTTTGACAGCCATTAGCAGGGGCATCCCTTTGTTCTTTCAATTTTAGATGTTTACAAAACTTGTTTTTCTCTTCTGTTTTTAGCACAAGAAGAATGGGCCACGACCCGTTCCAGCCTAAAGGCACCACCTCCAAGGTCAGCCAGAGGGGGATACAGGGAACACCCCTATGGTAGATATTGAAGGTCCTCCTCATCTGTGACCTCATCTCAAAGACAATTAATAGCCTGTGGTCTCCACATAAACAGCAACAAGACAAGTAATAGTCCATTTCTTTTCTATCCTAGGAATTACTGCTCATTATTATCCTATGTACTACTTGTATTTCCTATAACATTGGCGTGACATTGGCATTAGTATTATTTTATAACACGGACTTAAAAAAAACAGGGACAAAAAACCTTTGGCAAGCATTGTCTATAAACTATTCAAAGATGATGTTCTGTTGGTTGTATTCATTGCTGTGTGTAACTAAAAAGCATGACACTGTTACAGCTCTTGAGTCTCTCTACATACTAGTTAAGGCTTTCTGTTTAGGGTTGCTGAAAGACTGTAATATGATTTTTTTTTTTTTGAGCCAGACAATAATCAAGCTGTAGATAAGATGTTTTAACCTGTCTTTTTTAATATATGTTAGTTTAGATTAAGATGCTCGATATTAAGTTTGTAAATTTAATTTTAAATGCTGTTTTAATGGGGTTGAAAACAAGCAGCTACTGTATGTATGTAGCTAACTGAAGTTGTTCAGTGTTTTAACCTGTATTTGTTTAAAAAAATCACTTAAAGTTCCATGTGTAAGCTTCTCTAAATAGGAAACCATAATTTTGTCAAATATGTTTGCCATAATTTGTCAATAAAGCTGAAACCTTTTGTAACAAACTAAATTTGGAATTACTTGTTTTCTAGCTTTAAATGCCTGCTTTATTTCTTTTTCAAGAGATGCCTAAAATGTTTTTATATAAAAATTACAAAAATGAACCCAAGCCTGTTTTAAGATTTTTTGTGTAAGACTTTAAAAGTTGTATTAATAACTTCTGGTTGTTAAATAATATAAAAGTTAACAAACTAAACTGTTACATGAATCATGGTTAGTATCCACTAATGTATAACATGTTAATGGAAAAAAATGCTTTAGAACAATAAATGGATTTTAAACTATCCTTTAAGCTTGATCTTGCTAAACACAAACTCTGATTGACTTGTTTGTATTAGCATGTCTCTCGTGAGAATGTAATGGAGTTTAAAGAGGTAAGATTACCACTTACCACTGTTAGACTGTCTAAATGCTAGTTCTTCAACCTTTGAGTTTCCCCGCACATTAAATATCCCATTCAACATGTAAGCATTGCATAGATTCACCTATTTGTTTTCACTCAGAAGAGTGCGTTGACTGCATTTTTCGTAGTATATAACAATTTGTCTTGATAAACAAATCATCAGTGTCACTGCCCAGCTGTTGGTACTCAACTTCAAAAACTTTATTTGTAATTTTCAGTGCTAAATATCACCGCCCTTGAAGGCAGTTTAGAGGGCTGATATTTCTTTTGAGACTATCAGACTTGATGGCTGATGATTATTAAGGAAATATGTCGCAGGACTCAAAGGATGACTAAACGTTAAACAGGTAACACTAATAGTAACTCTGTAATTTTGAGTATGCAACAGTAATGTAAAATATTCTCAGTTATTAAGTTACTGATAGTTAAAAAAGTAAACCTACCAAAAGATAACAAATAGGTATATAGGCTATTAAAACAACTAATTAACATTAACTAGTGACAACAAAATTATTCTACAATATATAACCCTCAAGGTAATAAACAGAACTAAAATTAACAATAATAGTAATGCAACTCTTGCTAACAACAAATATATAACCTAAATTTTGATGAACAAAAAAAAAAAGAACAGAAGACTTGATGGTAGGGATGCCAAAACTGTTAATCCTTTCAGTACATACGGTCTTTTTGTTTACAGTGGCTTTTTGTCAATGTGATTGGTTTACTTTTTTGATGCGACTAAAGTACAGGCCGATTGCTGTTCAGTTTGTGAACAAAATCTCTTGCAGCTGGAGTTGCATGCTAGCTCTTTTTGAATAGTTTATGATGAGTATGTTTTGTCCTTTCAAGTGTTAAAGTGAATTTAGTAGGCTACGTGATGGTTACATTGAGTTTATTCTGTCTCACTATTTCAGGGACTCACAGGCACTGGACAGCTAAGCAGCAGATCTGCTGAGAAGTGGTCAGGTAAGCTCTGCTGCTTCTCAGGGGGTTTTCCTATTTCCTGTTTTATCTCTGCATTTGTTTTTACTAACACACAAAAACGTATACTGCTACAGTTTTAAAATAAATGTCTTTCCAGCAATGTTTCTCTGTTTGTCAGCATAGTGATCATGGTATAATGGCAATCAAAACATTTACATGTATGTTATGATACTTTTCATTTCAATAAAAAAAGTCTTGTCATCTAGCCTTTTAATGGTAGATATTAAGGTGGTGTACTTTACAACTGCTCTTGTTAAAAACAGGAGCTTCTGTTTATTAAAAGCATGCCTCTGTTTTGGCTAGTCACGTAGCAAAGAAAAATGCAATGCTAATTGTCTTTGCTTCTGAAAATATTTCACATTTCTTCCTATGAAAATTGTATCTGTATAGAGACAGGAAGTTTGTTATTTATTCTTACGCTTGGTTTTTCTTTTTTATTCTTTAGAATGGCAGGGACATTTAGGCATTGCTATGCAACACCATGAATGGAGGCATTACTTATATTTCTCTGTTGTATACATTTAAACATAAAGGCTCTTAAATAGACCTCAGTTTATATGTGAGATTTTTGACTGAAGACAAATGTCATTGCTGGAAACAAAAAGAATTCAGCTCAGTTACAACTTTGTCCATGGACTCAGAAGTGTGAACCTAATCACAATACGAAAAGTACAAATTCTTGTCATCATTCTTATCTAGATAAGTTTACACAAATACACAGTCCTAGACACATTTATTACTCTGGCATCTTTTCCTGTGACTGTGGTCTGGATGATGTAACATTTTCCAGGTTTGGTGGTATTCAACAGTTACTTACAAACCACAAGTTGTATTGTATAACAAGATATAAAGGGTTTAATTTTCCTCTCCAAAGAGTTGCCTCAAGATTTTTATAAATTGGTTTTATTGATGTGCTACAGCCACGCTACAGACCAAAGTGATATCGGATGGCATTAAGGTTTGTCTGCATATTACAGTCACTTCAGTGGGAGTGTGCCGCTGTAGGAAAGTCTTCCATTGACCCACCTTGCATGTTAGTTACACTCATTTGCTTTGGTCAGTATATATGTCCACAGAAAAGAAAAATGCTTTCCATTGCTATAAATAGTTTTATCCTGGTATAACTGTGATTATAGATTAATATGTATTAAAGAGTATACTATATAACATTCCAGGAAATTCTTCTATGCCTGGCTGAAATGATGAATAACACAAAACTGTGAGCAGGTCATATCTGATGTAAGTGAGATCCAGGGCAAAGTAGATAAAATAAATTTCTCACTTGTGCATCACATTTTTATGTGAAGGTAACTACTGTGAACTCCTTGAGGGGGTACTTCAATAAATATAGCTTTATAGCAGAGTAGTATCCTTTAATGTTCCTGTCTCCAAGTCCACTTTGCAGCCATTACTTGTCTAATTTTAAAAAATGGCAGAAAATGTCAGTAAAATGATGCATTGTGTAATATTATTAGATAAGAATTATTTTGAAAAAATAGGTGAAGTCAGTGCAAGCACACAATTGTTTATGCAAACATTTTTTCTATTGATTTTCAGGAAAATAGTATGAAAAATTACCCAAGGCTGCATGTGCTGTTCAGTGCTAACTAAAAGAATATTTCACTACTGTTTCTGAAGAAGCCTTGCCATTAATCAGCTGTGTTTTAGGAAAAACATAATCCGCTTTATTAATTTTTGAGAGAGTAACAAGAGAGTCCGATTATTCTAATTAACAGCTGTCTTCAGGTCTTCCATGAAAAGCTGTGACAAATACTACACATCCACCATCTGGTCAACCACAATTCTGAGGTCCTGAAAACTTATGTGCACCACCAGAAAACATGTAATTTCACTTATGCTACAGATCACTCCCAGACACTTGTCACCAACCAACCATTTTATGTGGCTTAACTCACCAATTAGTTTTGTTTGTAATATAAAGAAAAAAGCAAAATAAAATAACACAATAAATAAGCGAAAAACGCTGGAAAAGAAATTAAAAATGCAAAATTTTTGTTCAAATATTTCTAAGATTTTTTTGTTTGTTCATATATAGAACAGTTTGATCCTTAGAGGAAAGTAGTGCTCTATAGTTTTTTTCCACTTTTTTAGTAGTTAAACCAGCAAATTCTATCTCGTTTAGCAGCCTTTTTGCAAGTAATCAAGAGCCATTCTAACTGAAAAAAAATTAGGTATTTCTAGAGCAGCAAGTTTTATTAGAAAATTAAGTAGCACCCTGTAACTCTTTCCTATTTGACTTATCTTACAGTGCTTAAACAAAGATCTTAAATCTTCATATGAATAAATGAAGAACCTCAGGAAGCACAGTGTATCTGACCTCACCACAGAGGATATTGGCAATGTTTTTGTAGCTTAATGAGGTCCTCAGCCTCATTCAGATTGACGGGGCTGCAGCCATAAAGCCAAGTGATCTCTACTGCCTTACTCGACACCCCTTCCATAGCCCAGCCACAATTGCTCCATTTTATTTAGACATGTGCTGACTTCCAAACTGCCTTACACTGATGTAAGTGATGGGGAGTGAGGCCATGAGGAACACATCACTGTGTCTGTGGTAGCTCTGAGGAAATGGGTGTGCAGAGCTTGTGAGTGAGCGTGGCAGGATGAAAGGGCCTGTGTCTGTATTGCCAGGGAGCTGCCAAACCACAGCCAGGACTGAGCTACTGAGCTGCATAGCAGGAACTCAGTAAAGCAACCAAGTTACCATTAGGATCAGGATAATTAACATATATAGTGGACCTCTTGAAAGGCTTATTATTTCATCATGATAATATGGATTTATGGTAGTCCTCATGAAATCTCATCCAGGATTATTATCTGAAGGTTAAAATCAAGAACAAGTAACTAATGTATTGTGTTCAAATAAAAACCAATTTGGTCTACTGTAGCATTCACATTCTCAGAAAAAATCCCTTCACCCAGGATTTTTTCTCCTGGGAAGCTGAAAAGCCTCAGAGAAAAGGGAAACAATTCTTACCTCATTTGCTTCTCCTGTGTTTTGCTCATGTGGAATGTGTTTGGAGATTGTTTACCCACAGGTGATTGTTTCATTGGACTCTAGTGTGAGTTGTTTTGACTCTGGCCAATCAGGGCCAAGCTGTGTTGAGACTCTGATAAGAGTCACAAGTTTTCATTATTAGCTTTTAAGCATTTAGTAAGTATCCTTTCTGTATTCTTTAGTATAGTATTCTTTAAATACAATATAGTATCATAAAATAATACATTTACCTCCTGAGAACATGGAGTCAGTTTCATCATTCTTGCCTTTGTTGGGACATTCCCAGCAAATACAATAGTCTACAATAGTGATGTATTTCCATCATGTTTGACAGTAGGAGTGTTGTTTTATGAACTGTCTTTCTAAGAAGTCCAAAGTCTGGCAAGATTCAAATATTGCAGCTACAAAATTATAAACAGAGGTAAAGGAGAATCATCAAATTAGCTAAATACTGGAGAGAAAAAATCCTTGACAGTGAATGAAAGAAGCCTGTGATCCATTAAGGAAAGGAAGCCCTAGAACATTTTCCATATTGTATTGCATTAACATGCAGAAACAAGTCAAGACTGTATAAAGGTTAAGTAGAGACAGCACTGGATAATCAGTGTTCTTCATGCAGCCTTCCTAGAGATAACTCATATTCTGTAAAGCTATATGGTAAATTTCCTTTTGTTTATGGAAAAATACTGTGTAAAATGAAGGGACAACTAAGAAACTCTACCTAAATTTCTTAAATAGCTAGATATTTTGAGAGAAAATTGTTCTCCTGTTGTCTTCTGTAATTTCTATTGTGAAAGAAATACCAGATCTAAACAAGATTATCATCTCCTTCAACAATGTTTGTTAACAACTTCTTAGCAAAGATGTTAAAGAAAATAGTTTTGGTTTTTTTTAGTAAGTATTAGCTGAATTCTTTTATAATGTTGTACACCTTCAATAAGGAGTCTTCTTCAAGACTGCAAGAAGATAAAGCAGCTTGGGAAAAATATTCATAAAGTCAGAATCATAGAATAGGTTATAAATGAATCCTACGTGACAAAGAACCAATTTATCCCTATATCAGAATCCATGGATTTTTAGGGATCAGGAGGACTGAGTTCATTTGTAGATGCATTTTTTTCAAGGCAGGGTTAAAAAAAAAATCACTTCACTTACAAATTACAAAGTTTTTACACAAAAAGGAAGGCTATAATTGGAAGGGTTGGCTGCAGTTAATGTCCAAAGAATAAAGACATTTGTTATTATTTCATGTCATCCTCTGTTGTCAGCAGATTAATCGAAGTACAAAAAGAACACAAATTAACAACTAAAATCACAGGAAAAACTGAAAAATATTTGAATATTGAACAGAAAAATAATGCTAATGTCTTCTGAAGTTTTTTGTCCTCCATTAAAATTCAGATGCACTCTGTGACTTCTATCAGTTATTAAAACCCAAGAGTTATCAGAAAAAGTGTCACATTATCCATTTTACTGTACTGGTCTGCTGAGATAGAACAGGCATACAGGTAACTTTCTCAAACCAGTTATGGCTGCAGAGATGATCACCATCATCTCTCTGTTCTTAGCTAATTAAATTTTTCTAGTCATTACTGTTTATCATTGGAACCTGACAGAAAGCTTTGAAATCATTAAACCTTTCCTTTTCCTTCAATTGGTTTTGTTTCTGCTCCTGGCAGTCAGATGCTAACAATCATTTGAAACATTAGGGAAAATGATTCCTACTGAAAGATTTGCTGATCTACATAGCTATTAGACAGTTTATGAGCTTTGCTCCTGAGTACTGGTATCTTTGGTGGAGACATTGTGTACAGTGTTTACATTCTGAAACTTTGGAATCTGAAGAACTGTGCCTGCCAGTATGAGTACAGGAAAGATTTTCTGTCCTTTCACAGTCTCTGGTGGACTAAGTTATTTTTATTGCATCTTGACAGAACATGTTGAAATATATCTCTAAATTGTGCATATCTGGAACAAAGTCTTCGTTCTCAAAGAGAAGAAATTTTTGTCAACTTAAGCATAAGAAATACAGATTTTTAAACTTCTACTAAAAAAAAGTCACTGTTTTAAAGTTTTGTTTTCTTATATGAATCCTTTTAAAAGGCTGTGTTGGGTAGTTATTGAAAGACATAAATGCCTCCTGTCCTAGAATAATTGAATTAATTTTGAAACCTAGAATGCTTTACCAGAGAATAGCAAGATTTGTTGAAAATGCAATTGCAGACATATTTCAAATATGTAAATCAGAAGGAAGGTTTATTGGAAGAAGATCACATCCATACTGTAATGGTATAGGTCATCATTCACATATTAAAATGATAAATATGAAACAAAAAGATGTGCAGTTGATCATCTGTATCCTGCACGTGCCCTAAGAATTTTTCAAGATGCTATATGGAAACCATCAAAACTTTCTAATATCTTTTCACAACATTTGGATGTACAAGGAAAATAGAAATGATTCAGTACCCTGATAAGAGTAGAATTAATTATGAAAACAATGTTTCTTTTTTATTTCTGTTGCTGCTATACCTTATTGATTTAATGGAGGTATAGTTTCTTGTTATAGAGTATTATTATACAGTGTGAGAATAGCTGCTTCTATCTTATTTGGCACTGTTGTTGCCATGCTGGATGCATTAGCTCGTGATGGATGGCTCACTCACAGGAAAGCAGTGGATACTTCTGTTAGGTGCCCTTGCCTTACAAGACCTTCACACTGTGTTGCCACCAACGAGTCAGAGGTACAAACTGCTGAGCTGCTCATCTGTGACTCAGCATTCTGGGTGGGCCTGCTGTCTTTACTTCTGCACAGTACACAGAATAACCTGTGCAGATATTTCGTATCATGATCTACTGTATTCATTTTGAACTCCATATTCATTGCTCAGCTAATAATTCATTATATTTCTTCCTGAACTTTATAACAATCCTGGACAACCAGTGGCAAAATTCAGTGAAAAGGTCTTGCCAATACAGCTTCTTACTTTTTCCTTTCTTTTTTCCACTTTTCTTCTCTTCTTCAGAGAAGAACATAATGTTTCCTATACCTATTTTAGCTGAAAAGATAATCAAGGACACTGTCATTCAAATGAAATGCTGCTATTTGCTAATAATACAGAAATTTTGTGTGGCATTCTCTGAGTATTTAAAACTGATAGGGTTCTTTTTATTATTCTGTATGGTATTTTGAGTATTTAATACCTTTTTAATATCTGGTTTAGAATTCATGATGTAAAGATACAAACAGCTGACAGGAATGCTATATTACATTGAATTCCTGTTAAGCAGAGTAGCTTTCAGATGGAGAATTTAATCCTGCAGATCTTACTCAGGTTTCATTTACTAAAAATCCATGCTGACATCAAGGACTAAAAAGGGAATATGAAATTCAGAATGTGATCTGTATTCAGTTTTATAATTTAATTAAATTCAAACAGAACACTTAGCTGTTAAAGACTGGATTGCATCATTCCAGCCCATGTCCTGCTTAGCATCAGTGTGAAATAACTTTGATCCAGGAAGTCCAGGAAGTACAATGTCAAGATTTTACTTTTCGTGTAATCATAACCAGTTTTCCCACATGCAGGAAAAATATTTAGTTGAAGGTACTTGCTTGGCACTGTTGCTCACTCAAATCTCAACTTGGCAATCAAGTTCATCTGTTCATGGTAGTCACCACTTTATTTTCATGACAACTATCAAATTTCTGAAGGAGGCACAATACTTTTTGTATCACTGAACTTGTATGCAGATCTAAGCCCTTTAGACTGTGAAGGCATGTGGGATACGTGCTTTAGGGAACCTAGTGCTCATTTGAAAGAGTTATGGGCATCTCAATAATGCTGCATAGTCCTTAAAAGCTGAAATAGCACCTACAGAGCTTAAAAGAAAATTGCTGCACTGAACTCAAAATACTTACTAAAGGCAGCAGTTATTTCAGTCTCTGCCTTATAATGGAGAGTTAGAAAAACAGTGAAGCTACATGATTTGGCTAAGGTCACTCAACAGGTCAAAGTGATGTAACAAAGTGCAATTGGCAGAGCAGTAGGTGAGGGTAAGAAGCTGCATCAGGAAATGAAACAGGATGCATCCTGAGCTGGGATTTGTTTTGAGAACTGAACTCCCTTGTCCACAGTGCAGTTGTGCTGTCATCACTTGGTGCTGGACTTTACCAGGCATTTGGATGAAGCCACAGCAGAAGGTGTATGTATAGGGACCCTACCTACATGTACCAGATTGACACTGAAGAAGCCTGTTCTTATTATCTTCATCAATTTCCTTTATAACCCTATTTTCCTATAGCTGCATCACCTGTTGCCATGGTAAGTTTCTCATGCTGGATGTCTTTGATGAGCAAGAAGGACATCTCAAAACACTGAAAAGGGCTTGAGACACCTGGTAATACCCAATGTCTTCCCCATAGCACTGAGCACAGTTGGACTTGACCCTAAAAACCTACATATAGGTTTTACATATTCTTAAACTTTATATTGCTGACAGTTCTAGAAATAACAGAAGTTTTATTTTATACCAATTTAGGGATAATTTTAGATTCAGAGTAGTTCATTTGGGGTTTTCTACTTTGGAGTCTGTTTAGCTAAAGTAATGGAAATAAGGCACCTGATTTTGTAATACATAGTCAACCAAAAATAATCCTAAGAATATATTTAAGGATCTAGAAGGCAAATAGTTTTTGGTATAATAACACTTTATACCAGGTTCTTCATCTGGACTTAATTCAATGAATCATTCTCATTCATACCTCTCACAGATAAAGTACAAAACAAGCTATAAAGTATGATTTGCCATGCCTCCATTTTTCTTGTAAATATACTTTTGGCAGGGCTGGCCATATTATCTACCATGAAGATGTTCTGTAAATGCAACTGTGTCCTCTTTAAGATGGTGGATTTTCAAGATGGTAAATTTTCCAAGATGGGTATCTGCTCAACCCAAGAATTTTCGTCAAAATGCTAAGCAGTTCAGAAAAATAATTTTTTTTTTTTTTATTTTTTTTTGTGTCAGATCCAGAAAAAGATGTTTGGGGTGCATGGTGAAGTAGTCAGGAGAAATATGTAGAATAAGCCAAAGCTCTGTCTGTATTAGCAAATTAGACAACACCAGAATGGTCCTATCTCAGATTTATTTTCCCAGTGCTCATATTTTTAATTGCAGTCTTGCCTAATGTACAGGTTGATGTCTGTGGAAATGTATAAGGGTTGTGTGCCCAAATAGGCTCTTAGCCACAGAACCACTGGCAGACATTCCCAGTGATTTGGAGGGTGTTTAATGGCAAACAGCTGAGTTTGACTAAAACAGAGGAATGGATTATATTGTCCTTCAGCATTTCTGTCATCAGTTTTGTGTGAGGGTAGACAAATTGCTCAAAGTAAAAGCCTGCTAATGTTGTGGGTTTTGTTGTCTTGAGATCTTACAAAGACTTTTTGGATCCGATTTTCACCAGAGTTACAAGTGTCATCATCAGCTGTCCCTGACTGTGTAAAATGCTGGTTAAGGATAGGTGCAAGCCTTGGTTTTCCCAGGCAATGTAACAGTGTTGAATGCTTTATTTTAACTAATAATACAATTAGTTAAACCTAATAAACTAACCTAATAAACAATTAGTTACATTTTTGAGGTACTATTACCACAAATGACACAGAAAGCCAACAGTGAAAGTCATAATTTTGTCAAGAAAAATTAAAGTTTTGAATAGAGTTCAGACAATTAATAAAGGAAAAAACACATTGAATAATGAGGATAAAAGAAATATTGAATAGCTGTTCTTTCAGCGCCCTTTCTTAAGAATGAAATCAAGCAGAAAAAAAAACCTCAGCCATTTTAAACTCAATGGTTGAAACAAAAAAAAAAACCAACAACCTAACAAAGTTTGACTCAGACACTGCCTACATCAAATGTATATATGACAAGATCTGAATTTGGGTTTCACTGACCTGTAACTGATATTTAACTAACTTCACAGTGTTTGGCTTACTTTAACTCTTTAATTTGGAAGCCTGATGTTTATACCCACCTAATAGTTTTCATCAAAGAGAAATGTTTCCAAGTTTATGGAAAGGGTTACACAATTTGCAAATTGAGGATTCCTGTATCACAGACTTCCTTGGGATATAAGGAATTCCCTTGAGTGACCCAAAAATTATTTTCTGATTCTTTCATGAAGATCTATTTGTTTTGGAGAATATCACGAGACATCCACAAAATTGTTGTTTGCCAACTCAGTAAACTTGGTAGAAGATGTAAAAAGATGTCTGTATTCCCCTACTCCACTGATCAGAATTTTTTTCTTCTATGTGAAATTACCTTGGTGTAAGACATGGGGAAATACAGAGCACATTCATCACCTAGCTTCAAATAACTACTTCTGCTGCTACAGGTTCTTAGAGTACCTACACATTCAGTGAAGTGATCTTTGCTTAAGGGAAATAATTCAGAGTACCTAAGCCAGATGCTCTAAAACACTCTCTGGATGTTGGCTGGCTGAAGAGAGAAACTGTGTTTTAAAAATTCCTCCCTCTCCAGCTTAAATCTTTAAATTCCCTCACAATTCATTTATTCTAATAAGAACTTATTTTAATTAGTCTTTCATAGGCCTGATTTTGTTAATATTATCAAGAAATTAAACACAACTGCAACTGAACTTGTTTTTACAAGTTCCCATTCTCATCTGTACCAGCACTCAGAATTAATGTACTCTGGAAGAATATAATTACTCTGCTTTAATATCTGCATAATGAGTGTTGATGTTCATAAAATTCACCCCCACAAACCTCCTTTTTTATTACATTGCCAAACGCACACTCATACTACTGTGCATGGACTATGAGCCTTTGTCTCAAATAGGTGATTGCAGGTACGGAAAAGGTATTGAGGCAGCACCTGATAAATTTGTAGCAGTATAAAAATTAAGAATTTAGATGAGAAATCTAAAAAACAATGAAAAAAAAAAAACAAAAAACAAATCAAGAAATAACTACCAGTGTTTAGTTTGTTCCTTTGCCTCTTTTTTGCTCTGTTGTTCACACCCATCATTTTAGAGACCCTAAGTAGGTGGTCACATGCACTCCCATTCCCTTGTTCTTTGCAGGGAACAGGAGTGTGTTAGAACTGTGTAGCAAATTCTATTGTTTTGTAACTGCATTATCTCATAGCATGCAGAATTTGGAAGGTAATGTCTTCCAAGAGTTTTCCATCATCAGAAATATATCCCTGTGTCACAGAGATGCTATGTGAAGCTACTTAGGTCATTTAAGCAAAAATATTAATGTCACAACAGATTTTATGTTCTTTATTGAATATGTCTGCCCAACTTTATCTTGATTTTCAGATTTTTGGAGCCTTAGGGAAGTACTGTACCTTTTGAATGATGTTCAGGGAATTGAGAGTGCTCAACATCGTTTGCAATAAATCATTTGCTTCTGAAGGACAGCCTCAGGTTGGGACTCTCCACAGCCCTCAGTTCTGGACCTACCATTACCACCCTCTCTAGGATATGCCACCACTCAGAGTGATCTTCCAGTCTATCAGGTGAGCTGTTGTATTTTTCTATATAGTTTTAGTTTATATAAAATGTGAGATAATTAGGTCACATCAGTCTGCAAAAAATAGGATTATTTAAAACTAGTTCATATTTTGTATGCCATTGTAAAAGAGCTTATACAGAGGTGCCTATGGTGCTTGTTACTTCGAGACAGGACAGTCTGATTAAATATCTAAATCCTTACACTTTTTCTGTCGTAAAGAAATACAACAGTTAATCATCTTCTCACAGAAGTAACACAATAAAATATAAACTGTATTTTTGCAGTTGTTGAACATCGAAAATATTTGAAGAAATCGCCTCTCCTTGGGATAAGTCAATCCTTTGAGACAGTATGTGAAAACCAAATTTTGCAGATTCTGGGGTGTTTTTGCTCTGTTCTCCACTTATTCATCTCAGAAAATATTGGTATCTTCTTTGAGATGCTGTGAATATTCACTTATTAAGGTTTATATTGTTCAGTTACTGTAGCATTGTTGCTACAAACTATGCACAATGAAAATCTGTTAGAAAGTAAATAAAACTACAGAAGAAACCATCTGGATGAGAAAGAGAAAAAAAAAAAAGGGTCATACCAATAGAGTTTAAGACAGATACAAGTATTTAATTCAATCTTATATCCAGAATGAGTTAGTTCTTTTGGAGAAAATGATAGTAAAGCATCCTGTAGTTAAAGGCTGTGTTCTCTTGTATATGCTAAAGAACATTATGTAATTATATTGGAAATTATACATCTAACATTTCCTAAATCCTTCAAGCTAAATACTGCATTGTATTTTTCTGTAATAAGCTTATATACATCCATACCTCATAGAAAAGTGCAGTTATTGCATTTAGTTTTTAGAAATGAACTTGTTTGTTTAGCAAAGAGCACATGAAACAAAAGACCTTTGTCACTTGCTGTTGGTAGCTAGTGCATCCAGAAGGCTTCAGCTCACAAAAGCAGCATCAATAGCTAATGTGGAGTCCGGCTGTAGCTGGACTCAGCTTCATTTCCTACACCCAATCCTTCCCTTGTTTCTCCTGACTGCACACCAGAAATGGACCTGAAGTCTTCCCTGAGGAACAGCATGAAGTCCTCATATGGGACCCCATTCCCTGTCACCATGTGTTAAAAAAGGGGTGGCACTGTTCTGCCCACAGTAAAAACCAAAGCAGAACCAAAGTTCTGCCTAACACAGCTCTAGACTTGAGAAAAAATTGAGTGGATTTTTCAAGATTCTTTCTCCTGGCTAGAGCTGGAAATAAACCCTAGGTGACAGTATTCACACTCCAGTTTTATGTAGGCTGCGAGTGAGATAAAGAAATGGGTGAAAATATGCAGCTTTCTTAAGGGTTTACTTAGATTATATTTAAGTGTGTTAACACTGTAAATAGCAATCTAAGGCTCTTAGAAATATTTTTTATTTATTAATATTTTTGCTTTGCATATAGCAAATGGAAGAAGAAGGGGGAAACTGCACTACATTACAGAATACTATTCATCAGAACCAAAAGACCTTTACTTAGAGGCCAAACTCTTAACCACTATACCACATTTCCTAAAATGGCTTACAGGGGGGACTTAGAAGTAGGTGATCATGATTGCCTAAAGAAAATGACCTAGTATTCTTGGAAATAGTACTTGGAAGTATACTTGAGAATAGTAATTCCTTTAACTGCAGTAGTAACTGCAGTTTTTAATAGGTGATAAAATATTTCAGAAGACTCTACTTATATTTCTAGAAGATTAACAAAAGTCTATAGAGGAAGAAAGGGGAAGTCTGATCTTTTCCTCATCCTGAGCAAGATAGAACTTTGTAACAAAGTACCGAGGTTTATCTAATTCCATTACTTCCTTGCATTTTCTGATTTTTTTTTGTTTTGTTTTCCAGCTGCATATATATATGTGTGTGTGTGTATATATATATATATATATATATGTGTGTGTGTGTGT
>JAYDZK010000169.1:87860217-87895177 GCA_034509185.1 Euphonia xanthogaster
ATATACTCAGTTCAGGTCCAAAGCACTATTTAAACACTTTTCAAGTATGTGTCAGAAAACCCAAGTGAGATTAAATGCAATACTGTTTAGAAAATGTTCTTAAATGCCTAGTGTACACTGTAGCTGTCTTTCAGGTAACTGAGATCAAGCAAAATTCCAAACATTTAATGAACAAAGTTTTCAATTTCACTTGTGGGCGTTGCTTTCATTAAAAGCTACAGATTGTGTATATCATGTCATATCATTAATTAAATTGTGAAGAGCTGAGAAGAGCAAAGCATGGGGCATATGCTAGTCCTTGGAATTTCAGGTAGGCCTGTTCCGTGCTCAGTGCTCTGTTGTTGAACAAGAAGTTGAGAAATGGGTGTAGAGAAGCCCAGCCCAATGCACAAGTTTGCTGTGAGCAGACCATTCAAGGCTTCACTTTGAGCTTCTCATGCACCTCATTCACCATGTGGAAATTGGCCCATGGAATTTCCCAGAAGTGAATTTTCTGTACTTCTGTAACTTCTGCTATATCTTTCCTCTCATGGCTTTGTTTTTAAATTGGTTTTTTAGTAACGAAAGTTGAACTGATTTGAACTGCCTTAGGAGAAGGCACTTCTGTTGATAACTCTGAACATTTTTAAAAGAGAGATTAGACATTCTCCATATTTGTGCACTTTCATTTTTAGAGGTACTGACAGCCTGCAGCTTTCACTAGTCTCAGGTTCAGGTTCTCAAAAACTAGGAGTCATGACTGGCATAAAAGATGTAAATATATCCTGACCCAAACCAGCTTTTTTGTACTTCTTGTCTTGCATCTTTATACAGATAGTGTTGAAATTAATATGTTACAGATTTTTGAGACAGCAAGCTAGTACTAATGAAAGCTCAAGAAGTACTGAAAATGCATATATCACATGAATGTTTCAGTATTAGCTGGAGTTACAGCTGAAGTGAGCTTCCTTTATTTTTCTAAAAGCATCCCTAGTGGCTGGGATATGTTGCTGTAGTCATGCACTATAATGATGGCTTACAAAACAGGTAAGTAAATGAGGAGGTAAATTGTGTAAGTATGTGCATTTTTCTCAAGATAGGTAGAATTAAATGTTGGAGAATACTCAGTCTGAAGCTAGTAGACATGAGACACTATGGACCATACCAGCAATAATGAAAGGTCTCAGTTACTCCCAGTCCTTACTGGCGAGTTCTGTAGGTATATCTGTAACCCCAGTGGAGCGTCTAAGTTTGAGTATCTAATCTCTCCTTATAACACTGTTACAGATATAAATGTTTAGCTAGGGCTGAATCTATCCTTTAGGCTGTGTCCTGAACTCTCTTTTCTCTCAAAGTCAAATATTATTTTTAGCTTTTATTGGCCTGACCATCTGACTCCACTCAGCATTTGTTTCTGGTTAAATGCACTGCTCCCCGTCTAGGTCTAAACTGACTTACCAAAGAAGTTGTGTTCTTCAGGCATGAAATGAGTTTTTATTACTGAGGTCCACAGTGCAGATCATTGGAAGTTATGTAATAATATGAGAGGACATATAATTGAAAGGCTGTCAGAAGATAAAAGGGTATCAAGCTTCCCAGAGCATTCACATTGCAACTCCTGAAGCTGGCTGACATTGAAAGAGCGATTCAGTGTTCAGTGCCGGCCCCTCTGGTAGCAGCTCTGCTCTTCCTCACTGCTGCCTGTTGAAATATCACAGAGTCTGCAGCAGAGAATTTAATACAGGAGTTTTCCATTACAGACATTAGCTGCTGCATTTCACAGTTACTTCTAGCTCAACTCACCTGCTGGGGACACAGTACTTTGTCCGTGGATAGGCAGGACTGCCTTCATCCTATTCTTCCCACTGGAGCAGTGAGAAGTAGCATGTGAGTACATATTGAGCAATGCACAACAAGTGAGTAACTGCAATACAGGCATATATTATTCTTGGATTTATTTTAAATGTCAAGCAATAATACATGGGAAGTAAAAGTAAGTCTTTAACTATCCTGACATTCTCCTAAATGTAAAAAACCATGAGAGATGCCTGTATTTACTACAAATAATAAAACTGGAGCGTTACGCTAATCAAATTCAAATCAGTTCAACTGCATAATTTTCAGTGAATAGGTGCTTATAAAACACAGAATGAACTCCAGAAGAGAAGGTTCATTGCTTCCTAATCAAAAGCAGTCAGCTTTAAACACCAGCCAGTCAGGTGATAGGTTTGTCATTTCTCAGCTGTGCTCTTGGAGGGAATTTGCCAAGAAGGCTTGACAGCCTTTAACTTCGCAGAGCATTTTTTTGCCTGTTTTTGAACATCATGTTGAGCTACAAAAAACTCCTGGGAGACTGGGAGGAGAGGTAGAATAACAGCAGTTCTATTAAAATATATTTGCTGCAATGAATGTCAAGCAGAATTTATGGTGCGAAAAACCAAGTAATTCCTGAAAAGAAATTTTGACCTCCCTCAGGTCTGATTCTTTCTTGTCTAATGGTGTCCAGCTACTCTGGGGGACTGAGGAGTGTCGGTGATTAATTGCCTGGATGTCAGAGAAATAAAGGCTCATAATGCATCATTAAAAGCTAGAAATCAGGGTGTCTGAACTATCATGGGAAGCTTAAAATTAATATATTACTGCTATGTACAATTAACAGTCCAAGTCAGAAATCATTCACTTTCATAATTTAGAACAATGTCAGCTCTCCAGTGAAATTGTATTTACAGTAGTTTTACATTGCTTTCTAGAGACTTAGTACAAAAGGGAGAGACAAAAATTAATATGCACCAAGGCAGTTAAAAAGAAACCTGTCTTTGAACTGTTCTTCCATTTTAATCAGCATGAGCTCTGCTAAATAGGGAAAAGAATTCTGAGTAGGAGGCTAGCATCTAGGTTACTGAGGGCAAATCACTCTCAGGGGAATAAGTCTGCAATCTGAGTAACAGACTCTGAGTTGTGCATGACTTGGGGTGAATAGGTCTTCTCTGTTTTAACCCAGCATCAACATCAATTGCAAGGTGGCCAACCTGAAATCCCTCAACCAAATTCCCCAACATGAAGGTTTGTTCTCTCCTCCAAAGGCAATTGTAACACTGTGCTAGAAGAATTTTTCGATGTCTTCTGTTTCTATTTTCCAATGTCTTTCTAATGTTGTTCTAGTGTTTTCTATTTCACATCCTCAGCTTTGGGGCCTCCTACATGTTTTAGTAATTTTTGGTATGGGTTGGAGTCCCATTAAGCTTCTTAAATTCTTAAATGGCTTCTTGGAGGGATTTTGTTGGATATTTTTTCTTGTAACTTAGGTCATAAAAGTAGCACCATAAACATTAATTGAAGAGCCATTAAGCAGTAGGGCTGTTTGTTTTGGGTTGATAGAGGACATAAAACTTCATACCCTGTGGTGGAAAACAATTAGATCTGATGATGAACACGCTATTAAATATACCATTACCAAACTTCTGTCAGTTTTACTTTAGAAAATAGCAACCAGCTATAGTCAAAGCATACACAAAGGATAAAAAGTCATATTTTAACTGTCATGTCATAGCCTATTATAAATATTGTCATTTCTAATGTTTTATGCTAATGACAGTGACTAATAGTAGTCATTACCTCTGTTCATTCTCATAAAAATGTCCTCTAGAGAATATGATTACAGCTAGAGTGCTGTTTAAAATTAAATTTTGTTTTTCTAAAAAAGATAACATAAAAATATTCAAATACCGACAGGTTTGTTAACTATTTTATTTTGTAATAGCATGTGTTCAACAACTACAGCTTTTGTTAATTGTGCCATAAGTTGAACAGATATCCCTTTCAGAAGCATTTCTGACATGCTAACATATGTCATATCTCTGGTCTCTGAACCATGGAATAAAAGGTGAATCTCACAGAAGCCATAAAAAAGTCTGATGCTATCCCTGTAGAGGCTTAATATTAAGAACATTGAATTTTCTCATCCATTTCTTATTTCAGTTATGAATTCTGCTTACTTGACAGGTACAGAGTACTTCATTATGTGCACGAACAAAAATGCTTAAATGGATGAAGCAGCTATTTACGTCTGATAGGAGCTAAGTGGGACATTAAATTAATGCCAAACAAGTGAGTGCTCATTTTAGTTTTGTTATAAATGGCTGCAGCACAGCAGTAATGTGTTGACTCTTATGTGCTGATAAGTTCTATATTTCTTACAAACTTCCCTTAGAGCTCGTCGTGGAAAGACAAATTCACACTCTGCATGATGAAATTAGCAGCAGATGCATTAATAATTGAATAAGGATCTCTGGAGACACACCACAGCTCAGAAAGAGAGTTGTTGACTGGCTGGTTTAAGTAGAGGCTTCTGTTTTTATATATATGCACTTACATAAGCCATGAGTTAAGAGCTGCTGCCTGTAGGTAGCCTTTGATATCAAATCCACTTCCTGCTCTTAGAAGACTTTGCATAGTCGCATTTGACAGGTCCATGAGCAGACTGACAGCCAGTAATCTGGGCAGAGCGTGACCTTGCTCATTTCCCCTTCTCTCTGACTCTTCTTAAACTTCAAGGCAAACTGAAAGCAGTTTCTTTGGAAATCATCTCCAGACAATGAGTGGAATATGAGTGACTGGAAGACTTCCACTGTATGCCAGACCCTTGTCATGGACCTCCATTTCTATAGGGTTGAAAGTTTCCTGAAGTGCAAATCCCAGCTTCTCTCACAGAAGGATTAGGATACTGCCATCTTCCTTTCCAACAAATGTGATGTCCTTTGATTTATCCACATGCCCAGGTTTGAGAGGGGAGGAATTTCACAGAATCATAAAGAGACCACAGTGAGTCACCTGATCCCATTTCCCTTCTCAAGAAGGCCTCTCCTACAGCACAGGCTTGTGTCCAGACAATTCTTTAAATTGAGAGAGGCACCACAACCTCTCTGGAAAATCTATTCCAGTGCTCAGTCACTGCAAAAAGTTTAAAGATTTAAAAGATTAAAGAAGTTCTTTCTCATATTCAGGTGGAATTTCCTGAGCATCAGTTTCTGCCCATTGTCTCTTGTCGTATTGCTCAGCACCACTGAGCACAGCCTGGAAACATCCTCCTGACACCCTCCCTTCAGACACTGATAGACATTGTTGAGTTCCCCTCTCAGCTGTCTCTTCTCGAGGCTCAACCGGCCCAGATCCCTCAGTCTATCCTTGTAAGAGAGATGCTCCAATCCCTTAATCATCTTTGTTCCTCTCCACTGGACCCACTCCAGGAGCTCCGTGTCTTGACTGTACTGAGCCTGGAACTGGACACAGCACTCCAGATGTGCCTCCCCAGGGCTGAGTAGAGAGGCAGGATCCCCTCCCTCAACCTGCTGGCAATGCTATTCCTGATGTACCCCAGGATACCATCAGCCTTCTGGGCCACAAGGGTACATTGCCAGCTCAATTTGTGTCTTTTGGACTATAGCAAAGAAAGCAAGAAGATTGCTAGAAAAATAACTCTGCTTTTAAAGATACCACCAAGTCTTTGATGTAATTTTTAATAGTTACTTAGCAATCACATTGAATAATATTATACTCAGAGGATATTGACAAAATAGTGTGATATTTTATCCACAGCAATACTTTTGGAGCAAATTCTCCCAGGTTTAAAATCAGAACTTTACTGCACTATTGCCAAGAGACTGATAGTAATTTGAGTAGTCTAAAAATTTGTTCCACTTTGAAGAAAGCCAAGATTTAGCACAGTGTTACTAGATTAACTCCACAAAGCTCTTCTAAGTATGAATGCAAACTTCAGTCGCTGGTTTTGAGCACAGGTTGAATTGACTTCTGAGTTCTACTTTCCTCCAGGTTGTTTTATAAATCTCAGGATCTGTAAGAAAAACTTAGCTTCAAAATATCTATCAGTGTATTTTCTGGAGTTTCATCAGCTAAAGAAATGCTAATTCTAATCTTAGATTTTAAATATATTGCAATATTTTGCATAAACTACAATATGATTTAATAAAGTGGTACTGTCTTTAAAGTAATACTCAAAATTCAATTGTCTTTAAAACAATACTTCAATTCCTTCTATTTAGATATGCAATTCTTTTTATTCAATAACAGAGCATATGTTATTTATTCAGTAAGAGTTTGGTATGAATCTCATCATAATGGAAATATAGAATTTGAGATCTTTTTAGTACAAGAAACATTTAAACAGTTTCTGTTGTCACTTGAAATAAGAGTTAAGTCCCAGAGATTTATATTTGTATAATGAAGTATTGTCTCAGTATAAATCACAGAAACCCTAGGTTGGAAGAGACCTTCAAGATCATCAAGTCCAACCCATGCCCAAATACCTCAAGTAAACCATGGCACCAAGTGCCACATCCAGGTACTCTGAAACACTCCTCAGCAAGCGGCTCAGCTGAGGAAAGAACAGAACATATTTTGCTTTGTGATATTGAATCACAATGCAGATATTAAGAGATCAGAGACAATCAGGTGAAGGAGTAAGTATGCCAAAATAATACCCTGGTTTCAGCACCATGTCTTCTTTTGGAGTGCTTGGAACAAAGAAGTGAAAATTGGATTTACAGAAACTTTTTTACTCAATACAGCTACCTTTTCAGAACTAATATTTTTCATTTGATTCACACATGTATAATACATTTCACTGCTGTTTAAAAAAAGTAATCTTACCATCATCTGAGTTTTTAAGGAAAAGACTAACTACTCAAACAAGGTCATGAACTGCTAGATGAGAGGAATTTACATGAGTTGCATAGACCAAAGAAGAATAAAGAGACTGCATTGACGGGGGCGAAGGGAGAGAGATCACGAGTCATTAACTATGGCTTTATGCTTCACATCTCTCTACAGTGGGTTTAATCCTATTAACTGATTTCCATTCAGTCTGTTATTTCCATGGAATAAGATCCTAAGTCTTCTCCAGGTTAGAAATTAATATTATGCAATCCAATAACTTTTGTACCTATTATTAGCATATATAAGGCACATCGGTGGCACCAATGTTTATTCTTAGCATCTGAAGTAATCACCAAATTTCACAACTCTGGCAGTTATCACTCCTGTAAAAGTGATGAGATATTTCTAAAGCCTTCTTGTGAGTGAATAAACCAATGGGTTTTGCCCATGTTTTGCAGGTCACTGAACATTCAAAAGAGCAAAGCAAATTAAAAGAACCCCCCATCCCTCTTTCTATCACAGTAATTTTGCACTCGAGTATATGAGCATTTGCTAATATAAAAGCTGTTGAGGAAGATATGAAGGGAACTTCTTCTAACCCTGTCTTATAAGGTAGAAATAAATGTTGCATTTCAAATCACACCTCTTCTTGAAATTTTCTTTCATTTTAAAAGGCATCTTGAGCACCAGATTTTTGTCTCTGGTGACCTACAATCAAACAAATCCACTTAAATTGAAAACAGTTTTCTAATTGTCATCCTGTAACCTCAGCCTGAAGATCAAGTAGCCACGCTTTGATTTATGTGTCATCACTACTATTGATGCTTCTGCAGGCCATAAAATTTTTACCCATTGTACATTGCCCTTCTACCCTTCATGATCTTTCTCGGTTGTCCCCTTCTGTTTTTGTTGCTATTATTATTATTACTATTATTGTCATTATTATTGCAATGTTTCTTTGAATATTTGCCCAGATATTGTTTAGGTGCATCCTTTTTTTGGAATAAGTTGGCAAGTCTGTTAGTACTCCATGCACCTATTTGTACTTCTCTGCAAATTACTCAAAAGAACAAATTTTTCCTTAGAGACAATATGTGAAATAAGGGGGAGGAAAAATAACAAAATTTTTTTTCTACATGTTTTTCTGAACTTGAACATGGTTGTGGAGAAACTGGTATATGCTGCATCCCCCATAAGTACTCTGAGAGAGCACAAGCTATCGGGATGGCCAGCGCAACTGAAGCAGAGTAAGAAGCTGCAGCAGCAAATTATTGCAGAATATCAGTTCTTTCCTTGGGAGCTCTTGGGATGGCACACTAAGCATGGAGAGTGTCTGTAGAGAGTTCTTGTCTACTGTGTTCAAGCAAAACAAATGTAAAGGGTTGAAGTCACTGTGCATTTCCAGATTATCCTCTGAGAGCTGTGATAGCTGTGCTGAGTTGGCAGGGACAAAAATTCAACACAGCACTCTCCACAGAATACCTCTGATTTCTTTGTAACCCACTCTGATAAGAGAAAGGTCAGGTGTTTCCATATATTCTCTGTAAACTTTCTTTGAATTTAATAAATTGAATGTGATGCCAATTACATAGAATGATCCAAGCTTTTGGATAAAATGATACCACTTCATTCATCCCAGTAAGTAATCCCATGATTCTACTTCTCCTGCTATTTGAGAAATTAGGACCTGTTTTTTGAATGTCCCGTATGAGAAATGGAGCCTTTTCTGATCACAGACAAAGCTGGGTATTTTTACTAGCTTTTCCCATTTAATTTCCAGTCTACTGAAAGAGACTTCTCTCTCCCATAATAGTTTTGTGGATTCCCTAACATTTATCAATCCAATTAGCATTGTCAGCTTTCTTGCTTCTCTTCTGTCTCTCTGAAAATGCAGAGATAATGCACAGGATATCTCCTGACCAAAATAAAAATGTCTAGTTTGAACTTCCCTATGCAAAAAAGTCTAAAATTGAGCAATAACTTAACACCTGCATTTCCAAAGCCTTGCACAGTGGACATTTAATTTTCTTTTAAAGAAATGTGTAACATGATGGGGGGTGTGAGTTGGAGGCAGAGACAATACACATTCCCAAATTCTTGTGACAAACAGCCTCAGGTTTATTCCCGCAGCTCCTTTTATAGGAGCTCCAATTGTACATGTGATTTGTTGAGGTCTTAGCCCCTCCAGCTTTCTGGCCAATGATGCATCTGCATTTAGGGCTGAATGACATTTGGCTGAGGCTCCCTGTGTAGTTTTGAATCCTACCTATCCTTGCCCACCCAGGGTCTCCCATGCTACAGAAAGGGACTTCTTCTTCAAGGTTTCTTTTAGGAGCAGATTTCCCACTGCTGAAACAGTAAACTCAGTTTTGTCTTTCAGAGACACTTTGGAAATGCCTCTCTCCCACACAGTTGTAGTTTCCTGTCTTTTCTGTTACCTACCTTTGCTAGTCATAGCTCCTGTGGAGTTGATATTTGTTCAGAGGTTTTTGCAACCTAGAAATGCCAGTCTTCATGGGGTATGAAGAAAATTAAGAAGACAGAACTAGTAAATTTTGGTGACAATCCTAATCCAAGATGGAAATTCAATCCATTCACTTTCATCTTCCTGTAATGTTTAATACTCATCTCCATAGTTATATTTGAATGCTCTGAATATCTCCTGTAATATACTTCTAAACTTGTCATTTTAAGATATAAAACCTTTTTGAACATAGATGGTACAGTAATGACTTTCTAAAGATAATTACAAGTTCAAAGACTTCAGTTAGGGCAGAAATTCCTCAGTACAAGCAAATGGATCCTCTTAGTTAGTCACTAGATAAATGCATGAAGAATGTTAGAAAGGCTAGAATCTCAAGATGGAAGTTGGAAACACAAAGCAAGATGGAATACATTTTTTTTCCTAAAAATAAAAAGCTGTGTGCCTTGGAGGCTGCCTAGCAGGGATAACTGAAATTTAGGCAAGGAACAAGGATATTGTGCTTACATAACAGTGCTTGCATAGAAACTATCCCTAAAGACCCAAGGAGTACAAGGTGCTTCAAAATCAGGTGACAATGCAGATTTAAAGGGATGACTTGGAGCAGCTCCTGAAAACTCCTGAGCCCAGACATGAGCAGAAAGCTGGATGTTAGCACAGGAAGTTTCCTTGCCAGGGCAACAGATTTTGCACTCTGTAGCTTTAACAGCAGACTTACATGGAATTAAAGCCTTAAAAGCGAGCCCAGATTTTGGCTTATTTGTTTCCTTTTAAGCAATAGTCAAGACAAGACTGGCAATGCATACATCATTTTCAATAGTATTGAAACAGGCAACAAATTTGAAATGTTTATATAAATAAGAAAGAACACAGGCTGGAATCATACTCTTCTATGGGTTAAAAACTAAAATGATCAGCATGAAGCACCCTCATCTCTCAGTAAATGCAGCACAGATAAAGGCTGCATGTGTTGGCACCATGCTATATAATCATCTTCCACTTGAGCATGGGGGCTTGGTGAAATAAGCAGTTACACTGATGTGCAGAGGATTGTGCTATGGGCCCAGAAAGAGATGGCCTCTTGGATAACCAGTGCCAAATCTAAGCTAAGGTTACAAACATAGTGATAGGTTACCCAGGAGCAATAACTGCCAACAGAGGAAGTTCATCCCAGTCTCAGAAATCTGATGTCTCATTTTTGTCTCAAAGGGGAAGAATTTACAACTTCTTGTTTTGTTTTGGTTTGTTGTTGTTTTTTTTTTTTTTAATAAGATGTCACATAGCTCTGGAATTTTTCTCTGTGTAAAATGTAAAGAACAGAATTCAACTTTAGGGTTCCTCTAGAAGACTAAAGTGGGGTTTGCCATGTTTAATCTTATTGAGGGATTAGGGAGTAATGTTTTCACCAGAATTATGCTTGTTCTCATTGCACATAAACACATATTTATGAAATGTATTAGAAGCACTTCAGTTCAGTGCTTACTAGGAATTAGGCATAGTGATTTGTTCAAGCTCATTTGACATTTTTTAAAAAAAGTTGGTTTTCTCTGAGCTTTTCTGCTTTTGCTTGTTTCTAAATTAAATTAATAATAAAATTTTCATCTACAGAAAGCACTGACAATTTAGCCACTAGAATTTTTCAAGTATTTTAGGTGCAGATTAAAGCAGACTATTGGGCTATAAATCAGTATAATATTGTAATTGCCCTTCCCATTCAACTGTTTACTGTTTCTTAGGCATCAGTTACACATCAAGCAGATGTTTCTTTTAGGGATGGACAGACACAATGGCTTCTAGATATTTTCTATGAATCCAATGAATTTGAAATCAAGGAATAAAAAATTAGTATCCAGAGTTCTGAAGTACATCTTTCTGCATTTTGTCAAAATGCACGTTACATATTGGTGTATTTCTCAGTGGCCCCTTTTAACATAATCTCTGAGACATCTTATCTTTTCAGTTCTATCCTACTTATATCTTTATGCACTTCCTATTTTGGCATCTCACTTTGAGTCATAATCTTATATTCTACTTAAAGTGTATTCAGCATCAATCTTTATATGAATACCAAGTGGTGGCATATTAGCATTTTATTATGGCTTTCCAACTATTTCTATTGCTTTTATCATAATCTCATCCAGCTTTTTAACTTCTCCTAACTGACCCTGGTCCAAAGAGATATTTAAGATATGACAATATTGACATAGTCAGAGAGCAAGATTTTTTGTAATGACTGGTTGTTTAATTGGTAGGTGAATGGAAAATATTTTAAATATTTGGGTAGTCACTCTGAGTTTGTCTATGAAATCAGGAAGAATTATCTCTGCAGAGAATCTCAGAAGAGGGTGCAAGGACTGTGAGCCTTTTGCAGGCTCTTCTAATGCATCATATAATGACAACACTGAAAAAATTATCCTGAATTAAATACAAAAATGTAATCTATGTTCTCTGTGTTTTCTCTGTATCTGCTGTTCTTTCATTCCAGATCTCTTTCTTAGAATTTCTACTTGCCCTATGTCCCAGAAATATTTTCTGAAATATTATATTTTGTTTAGCATTACCATAAATATACTTTTGAGTAAAAGCCATTTTTTGTATATATTTGTGAACTGTTGAATATCATTCAGCTCATCCCAGTATCTGTGGATTCAGCTGGAAGAATGAGGTAAGCATAACATTGCAGTGGCAAATAATTCACTTAAAGAATACAATGTATATGCTTCAGAGGTACAGATACCTCAGTAGAATCCTGCATGTGTCTGTCCTTCCAACAAAAGGGCAGGTATTTCCATCACATGGAAATTGGTTGGCACAGCTAGTTCTCTGTGAGAACTGGAAAAAGGGACAGTATGACTGATTTTGTCAAGGGCAAAAGGAGAGAAAAGGGCAATGCAACAAAAAAAAATAATATATTTAGGCATATAATTTAAAAGATGTGAATGATCCTTATCAAAGCGAAGGACAGTTAAGAGAGATAAATGTATTAACTGTGAAAAATAAACATGAGAACTCATTTAAGCTTTTTACTAAAACCACAACAGTTTGACTTACCATAAGCTATAAAAGATGTCATTAAATCATGAGCCTTTACAAATTGCCTATTGCGGTTTCTGAGATACTCCTTTCTCTCCCAGTATTCTGATTAATTGTGTACAACTCCAGGAATTGATACCTGTAAGCAAGTTCCAATGTCAGACAAAGGAAGTAAAATATAAAGAGAAGTCATATCTTACTGCAGTGAGAAATCCTGTTCACCTCAGCGGGTCTCATCATAGGTGTATGGGTGGTAAGATCTGTCTCTAAAGTGATGCTATGCTAAATATGAGAGTACAGCAGACAGTTTAATAAATGGGCTACATCAAGTCAGTTCAAAGATGTTCTGTGAAGTATAGTCTACATACCAATAAAAATCTCCACGATTTTTATTAATTCCATTGAAGTAGCATGCTATCTCCAAATATTTATAGAGATCAAGCAGACTCACTTCAGGACAAGTCCTTCATACATACCAGAGGGACCTTTCCTGAAATGTAAACAGTTGGCATCTGCTGAACTATAATCCCTAAATCAGAAACACAAATGTTTGGATTAACAAAAAATGGAAACCCTCATTCTTTTTTGTTGACCTCCCGGTACATATTTTTTCACTTTTGGTGTTGTGTGCATGACCAGCATTCTTTATTCAGGACTGGAAATGCAGTGACATTTTGGCATAGTGACCACAAAGGACAGTGGTGATTAAATTCAAGCAAGCACAAACCCTCAGTGACGCTCACTGACTTCAGAAGATTTGAAATCAAGCCTTCAGTTCAATGGTACACATGTGATGCAGTATGAAGCAACTGAGATTTGATACCCTTAACAATCAGATAAATAAAAGGATATTTATTTTACCCCTTTAAAAGAGTATATTGATCAGCGAAAGGAGGAACTTGAGGAAATATAAAATGCAAGCTTGTGAGTACCATCATTGAAATCTGTTTGGTTGTTTAGCATCCCACTGCACCAGGGACTGTGTTCAATAACTGTTAAGTGAAAACACTTAACAGGCCTGGAATTGCTGTCTGTCATATGTACAGTGCATATATATGTAATACAGAATGAATATGTACAGAATATTCCATTGTACAAACTAAAGCTATAATAATGAGCAAATTGCTTTAGTTGGAATGCTGTGCGAATGGATTTTGAAATTATTTTTCAAAATAATTTATTTTTGGATAAGTAGTGTTGTTTTATTTTCTTGAAGAGATTAAATACACAGCTATTGAAAAGCACTGAAAAGCTGGAGAAGAATGAGAATGAAGTTGTGGGTGTTGGTGCTGAGAGCCGGGGGCACAAGCAGCAATCTTGGAATATCTGCCTTTTCTGGTTTGTGCTGTGGCTTTGGGCTTTATGGATCCCAGTAGGAAGAGCCACAATCAAGCTGGGGTTTCATGGATTTCAGTCTTACTCTTCCCAAGCCACACTCCAGCCACTGCTTCCAGCGTCATACCAGAGTCTCCAAAAGCTGTTGGAGCTTTTGCAGGTCCATAGCAGGAGGTGAAAGAGGTCAGTGCTCCACGTCAGCCTACCAGGCAAGGGGCTTTCCTGCAGCCTCTGCTCCTAAGGAGAGTGGATTGGTAACTGCACTTTGGGCCTGGCAGTGACATCTCTGAACCAGCACCTCTTGGGAGCTTGAGGCACTCACCAGCTGTTGCCTTTGGCAAGATGACAGTCACATTTCCTCTGAATTCTGCCTAGCTTTACACACACTTGTGACAGGTACTCAGTGTACACTAATTTTTTCTTTTTGGATTTTAAAAATCTATTTGGCTGGGAAGTAAATTCTAAGTGAGTTTCAGGGAAGGCTGGAATTGTCTACGTTAAAAAAGTTTGATGCCTTGAAACTGCTACAAAACAATAAAAAATAAAATCAGTAAAATACCACTAAGTGAAATTTTAATAGTTCCAATAAGTTTTTTCAAGTTGTATTTTCATGTTATTAATTTCTGGACAGTAGACTTCATAATACTGTGTAAGAAAAAGGGAAGGCTTTCAAATAAGGTTGCATATTGAATTTTAGGTCTGTGCATTAGAATTTTCATATGACTTCAAAATTATCAAAATGATTACTTCTTGTCTATGCAAGTATGAAGGGTTTGTCTTCATTCCTACTCTGTCATAACGAATCCAAAATTCTTGGCAGTATAAAAACGTGCCCTGAAACCTATTGTCAATATTCACCTGTTTCCCTTTTCATAAGAGCCTGTGATTTTACCAGACATCTATCCAGCTACCAGAAAAGCTGATTCCTATGGGATACATATATAGTTAATGTCTTAAGAGAAGAGATTCAGCTACTTAATTTTTGAGGAAATTGTACAATATTCAAAAAACCCAAGACTTTAAAAAGCAGAAAAGAAACCAGAGGGGGAAAAAAAAAGGAAAATAAGAAAAACCTTAATGTTACAATCCATTGATAAAATTAAATTAGTTATCATGGCTTTAGCTTAGCTGAGGTAAAATATTTGGGAACACAAAAAATATTTCATAAACACAATGAGATCTTCTGTCATGTAAAATCCTTATCCTTTCTTCAAGGGCCTACCAAGAAAACTAGGTTTACTACCTAAATTTTATTTTTCAAAGTAAAAGAAAGAATGTTCTGAAAATCAAGCTGAGCTGTTGGTAGTTAATGCTGTCAAAATAACATGTCAGTTTACACACTTGTTCAATTGGACTTCACTTTTTCTTCCTCCTCATTTTAAATGACGTTTGTTCATTTCTTACTCTCTGGGCCCTTTCTTCAGAGTCCCATGGAAACAAAACATAAAATCAATGATGCCAAAGTTTATGTAGGCTTAATATTGGGATGAAAAATGAAGGTGCCTGATCCTGCTGTCAATAAAAAGTATTTGTGCATTTGTGTAGCTCTCCATGTAGCACTTTGAATAGGGTGAGTGACAGCAATCTCAGTCTGAGAAGAGGGAGAGCTTCATGGCCCTATTGTATGGGGGGCTGGTTTTATAATAGCCCAAAACAAAACATTCCTGATCCTTAAACAGATTCAGATTACCAAATGTACACAGGCAAAGTAACCATGCACAGTGCTGTGGAGTTCCACTCTTTTTTCCACATACTGCCCTGCTAGGAAAGCATGCCAAGGATTGTAGTTTATCAAGAAAGAGGAGAAATGTTTCCTCCAAGGAATCTTTGGATTCAGCAGGAAGTTCTCATGGTTCCTGTAGTCACTTGAGATTAGATTATGTCATGTAGTCTTTAGTGTCTCCAACAGGAATGTCCTCGAAGGCAACCACGGGCAGAAGGGGACAGCTGATGTGCCGCACCGTTAGTCCAAATATGTAGACACTAGAAAAGGTTGTAAATTCACATTTCAGTCACTTTGTGTGTGCATTGCCTGGCTAACCACATCTGCATCCATAGGGATACTAGATCTCTGAAAGGATCTTAAATTACTTGCTTTGGCTTTGCTACTTCCTTTTGATCTTGAGCTGCCTATATGAATTGAAAGTGAGAAAACAGTTAATACCATATCTATGCATCATAAACCCTTCCTGACTGATCACTTGCCTTCTTCTGGGGTCCAGCATTGTAGCAGAAAGCAACTGGTATAACCTGCAGCTACAACTACTTCCTGCAGTTCAGCTTCTTTTCTAGGGAAATGTACTTTTCCTTTATACTGATGTTCAAGCTCAGAAAAAAAATGTATCTGAGGAAAAGTTATTCATGGAACTTCAGGCTGTTGCTCCTCTGGATGATACTTACCTGTTTCTTCTACAGAGATTCGTGAATTGTTACCTATCATTGCATCCCCATGTTCATCTCTTAATACTCTTCAGTATGAGACACACCACTTAAAAGAAATTTGCTGCCCAGACTGTGCAATTTCCTTGTTACAACAATATATTTTTTTCTTATTTTGTCTTGTGGTTTCATAACTGCTAACAGATTCTTACCCAGTGCTTTTTGAAATGCTTACTGTTCCACACAGATAGAAAAGGTAAGCAACAGCTAAGCAATTGGTCTGACAGATAGTGCAGTCCCTCAGGAGGCATTCATAACATCCCCACCAACACTGAGTTATTCTCTCTCAGGAGCACCATTAGCAGTTATTTCATCATCACCGTGTCTAATTCTGTAGCAGCAGTCCCAAGGCTGGCCAGTTCTCCTCAGCAGAGGTTAAACTGTAGGCAAAACCACTTCACTATTAAAAAGAAAGTACAAAACCACCCTAAAGTGTTAAAGTTCCAGTCTAAAGTCCCATTAGTATGGACACTTACAGAAAAAATAATTAAACTGTGAACACAAGGGAGTAGTGTATTGACTTATTTTTAATTGTATACAGAGGGATAGCTTGCATCTAATTTTTTGTTTAGATTAATAATTCATTTTGGTTTAAATATGTTTTGATCCTGAGTTTTTCAGAAAAATAATGGTTTTGAGAAGGACACGGAGTCATTATAAATGTAAATTGGATATGAACTATGAATAGGATGCTATTTGATGACCAATGGAATCTTGATAAGAGTAAATAGGTAAATAATATTCAGAAATTGGTAGGTTTTTCATTTTTGTCAAATTACTGGAAAGCCACTGGAAAGCACCTTTATGGTTTGTTGAAAAAGGTATGGAAAGTCAAAAATAGGTGCAAAAATAATTCTGGAAATAAAAAAAAATACAGGAAAATGTACCAATAGTGAAATACTAAATAGATTCTTATCCATTAAATCAGTCAAGAAAAGACTGAGAAGTAACTTGACTACAGCCTTCAGGTACCTACAGGCAAAAAGTATTCCTGACAGTAAAGAGCCCTCTCATTTAGGAGGAAGGAATGTGTAATTAGGTGGAGCCAAGAATTCCAGTCTGTTCCCCCATCACCAAATTAACAATGAGAGCTTTCAACCATCAGAGCCATCTGGGTCCCTTAGAAAGATATGCTACATCTCATTCAGAAGCTACAGAGGCTGATAGGTAACATTTTGGGACCACACAGGAGGTTAGACTAGACAATAATGCATCACTTCTTCTGCCCTTAATATCTATTTCTGAATCTAAATAAAAAAACTGATAAGGTTAACAGAATCTGGCCCTCAGTCATATATATTTTATCATTTAATTACATTTCCAGTTGAGGATTATAATTCAGTTCTCTTACGACTTCCTCTCTTAAACTTTTCTACAGGATACCAGAAATAGAGTATTTCTTATTCTCATAATTAAACTTTGAAGCAAATAAAAGTTCTTCAGCTTTTGACTCTGAATTAGCATGTCAAAAATTTAAAGAAATATCATCTTAGCTTCTCTGTTATGAATGATGAGAGCAATCATATAGCACAACAAAGTGTTCATATCTGTTATAGCCCTTGAGCTATTCAAATGTGTGGTTTTGTTATGATCATGCTTGATAAGCTATGTCTTGACTAGATCTTATTTCATTCTGTTTCTACAGGTTAGCGAGACTTTAATCAAGAAAAAAAGAATCTAATGAACAGTAATTTGAAACACAGCATTTGGAAAGGTCAGAATGGTACATTACATCCTTATTATCCAAAAGAACAGATGAGTTTAATATCCTGGAAGCATTTTCCCATGAAGAAGATATTAAACAAGAACTGAAAATGGTACAAGGTTCTTGCTTCCTTTCCTATGACAAAGATTGTAACAAGAGGATGGAACTACACAGAATAAATCCCTTTCTGCTTTAATGGTCCAGCTGTGAATTCTGTCTAGATTTCAAAAACTTAAGCCAAGCAAAGAGCCAGCATGCATGCTATTTGTTTCAATTCCTTTACAACACACTTTCCTGCTTACATGGCCCATTTTCCATTAATATTTTCTAGTCTTAAACATGGGAAGATATGTTAACAGAAGGTACAGTACACCAAGTTTTGTTGCAGAATATGTTGAACTGCACCAAATAGTGTACTGCATGAGCACTGCTGAAAATACAGATTTTCCAGCTTCTCTTTGAATAACCTAAAACCAGAGATAATGTATTCCAACACACAACACATGATGTGTGTCCTCCTTGGAGAGTCTCTGAAGGTATATAACTCTTTGAAGGCAAAGGAATTTGCAGTATATCCAATAGGCAGTTTTAATACAAGAACTGTCAGAATTTCCTACCTTAAATCATTATCTGCATGAAGACTCTTCCTTTTCCTTATAGGTCCAAGGGGGGAAAAAACCTTCTGGAACTGGATGTTGTATTTTATCCCTAAAATACACCACCAGGGTCCTCATGTTAAATCTTATTATGGCAACTGAAAAAGTGCTGTGCTTAAAAATGAAAAAATTAAGTATATAGCATGCCCCTGTATTAGTTACTTATATGCAGTCCTCATGAGATATGATAAATGTGCTATTACTCACAAATGTAACAAGTTAGATTTTAAAGACATTGGTAATTATTAAAGAAAACATTTTATATCATTCCAAAGATAAAAAGTCTTGAAGTATTACTGGCTGCTGTAGATCTACATGGGTTTGCACAAGCTCACAATTAGAAATCATGTTGAACCTCTTTTTCCCACACCATCTTGAAGAAAAACTTCTCTGTGGTAAATTACATGCAGCATCTTGCTGAGAAAAACCATTCTGCTTTGGTCAAGAGAGACAAAACAACCATATCCAAAATATGCTTTCAGTACCTTGAGTGAATGTATAAGTATGTATATTTATACTTGTTGGGGTTTTTTTCCTATTTTCTTTTTTTTTAAGTAATTTTATTTTCCACTGGAGATTGTAAATGTATTTTTCATCCTTTGTTTTGCAACTATAAAGTAGGACAGCTTTTCAATGCATTGGCAATGGGCAATCTATTTTGAAACTTCAAAGGATTTGCAAAACCACAGACAAAAATCCCTAATGGGTGTTCATTTTGTAGGTGCCTACAGAAATTATATTTTCTGTGTGCCTCTAAAAGTCCACTAGATACAAGTTTCTATCAAGTTCCTTGTTATTAAGCTAATAGTCCTTAAAACTGAAATTACTACAAATTGCTCTTTTCTTCTTCCAAACCAAACATATCAGCCATCTGATATGCCACATACAGAAAATATAAAATGAAACTATTTTTTAAGTTCCTAATTATTATTCACAATATAAATCTGTGAATTTTTATAATTTTTTAGAACTCTGACCATATATACTTTTGCTATGAAAAAAATAAAATATTTGCAGTTGTATCCATCTTTTAAAAGATCATGTTTAGGGCATGACTGAATAGAGAATCCAGGGTTTTGAGGAGAGACCCAATGTGTAGTCACACAAATATCTCCAGGATTTCTTAGAGAGTCAGTGTAGCAGTCCAATGTATCAAATGAAGAAAGTGGGTTTTGTTATACAGTTTTTAGTTCTCATGATTGTGAAAAATGTTGTTGCTGTATCACACAGTATTTAACATGGGGAACACCTTGAATCCATTGTGTAGTCTTATTTAGTTATTCTATAAAAGGGATTTTTTTCACTACGTGATCACAGTCATACTTTTGTGAAAAATTACCAAAATAATCAAGTGCATTTTATGAACCAATACAAAAACTTGAACTTTAAGAGACACCTCCTTTTATCAATTATTTCCAATAAATAATGTAGGTTTTGGACATTTCCATGAAGTCTTTCTTCAGTGGGGATGGTGAATATGAGTTTTGCGTAAAATGTTGTGCCCGTGAACCCATGAGAACATCTCCAAGTACAAGGATCATATAATCCTCTGTGAGGTATATTCAATAAATTGACAGCAGAACAAAATTAACAAACAAAAAGATGAGGCTGATAGAAAGGTGTCATATTGAAGCAAGATCACAAAAGAGACACATCAAAGCACAACAGGCTATGTGCAGCACACACATTCCTACACATAGGATTTTGTGGCAGGAGTTGCTGGTTCATTGTAGTCCCAGTAACAAGGACACTCAGACTCTGTGAAATATGGTTTGAAATATTTAAACATTTATTGCAGCTAACACTTTAAAGAAAAAAAGGTTAGCACAGATGATCTTACATCCGTTCAGGTGCTGGGATGCCCAAGTTATGCACCACTGAATGAGCCTCCATGCAGGCTCAGAATCCTGTGCAGATCCTGTCCATGTAAAGGTTACCCAATATTTCAGTCTTTTGAGTTCCTGTAAGGTTTTCCTAAAACAAAATAACTCCATTAATCATTTTCACTGTCAAAGAAAAAAGGATACACACATGGGAATTTGTTGCTGCTTCTTTAGGCAAAGGCAAGGAGTTGGTGTGACCCAGGGGCAGCTGCCCACAGGCTACTTCATTACAATCAGCCAGCCAAGCTTGTCCTGCAGGCAGAGGATGTGCAGAGCACAGCACCGACCTGGATGTCCTGCTGTGTGCACTGCACATTTTGTGTGCACAGCACAGGGCCTGGGCCTGTTTGGGACAATGGCTGTGTGGGACACCAACTCCCCTAGGAGCAACAGTCTCCTGGTCAGGATCTCAGCACGTGTGCTTGCATACCTAGTTTGCATCTGCATATAAAAATCTGCTTTTGTTCTCCAAACTGAACTGGTAAACAGTATTAAAGTCTGCATACATTAAAAACTGTGCTTGTCCACTGCAAACACGCCTCTGTACAGGTCTCTGTTTATCAAGCTGATGTTGTGCCAAAGTCAGATAGGTTTAAAATTACAGAATTTATTGCCACTAAAAGGCTGTGTAAATACATTTTTGCAAGTGTGATTTTTGTACCTGCAGCTCAAATTCTTGTTATACTTGCATTTGAATTTGTTTTGTTTTGTCACACAATGTTACTTGGTATTATATGAATAATAATCCATGAGGTAGAAAACAGACTAAAGTCAAAGGAACAAAGTCTGTTGCATTATTAAAGAGAGATTAAAATAATTTGACATGAAAGGCATTTTAGAGACAACACAGCCTGTCTGATTTGCTGATTTGCACAGAACCTAATACATCATTCAGCTCTGCTACCACCTGACAGCTGCTGAGCATCTAATGGGAAATGTGAGGGTGGTCACAGTCCAGATCATAGTGGACAGGTGCTGGCATAACAAAAATCATCATCACAACTGGCACTAATTGGGACCTTTGTTGACAGTCTTGGCAGAGAGGCCACGGATTGAACCTGCACAGAGACTTCCTTGCAAACTCTGCTGGCTTGGGATGCACGGCTCAGCTCATCCTTCACTTCAACCATCCTTAGTTTTGCACATATTTCCTGGGAACACAGTCAGGTCCTGACACTCTATTTGCCTAAAATTTCTCTGAGCATGCACATTACTGCAGCATCTCTCTGGAAGAGAGTGCATACCTCTGCACAGAGGGTTAGACACACCTCAGGGACAGCTAAACCTGCCAGCTGATGCTGGCCAGCAGAAGAGCTTGTGAGACTGGCTTGGGGTGGAAGAAGACAAAAGGGGATCAAACCAAATGCTGTTCTAAAGGAGAAGCTACACATGACCCACATAGAGCTCCAGTTTCACTTTTTTTAATTTTAGTTTATTTTAGGTAAAACTGTGATTCTATGAAGTTCTAGTAGCCACTTTTACTCTGCGCTTCAGTGTATTCTTTTGTATGAAGGTCTTATTATTTGTATCACTCTCAGACATAATATGAGACTTTGCTAACTGATCAGTGTCCTAAAGTATTTAAACATTTCTGATGAAAGTCAATAGACACATTAAATATCAGGATTCAAATTTAGAGGAACTTTTGTTTCTTAATAATTCCATTAAATGAGTTGCAGGCAGTGGCTATTGAATATATACATTTTGCATTTATACATCATTCACTCTGCTGTTAATACAGTTGCATTAAATGCAGTTTCTTCTGTCACCTCAGCCTATCTTGTCCAAACCTGCAATTAAAGCTAATTTTCCTTTAGTGTGTAGAAACCTGTACTGTTTGTAGGTTAATTATCAGTTTATATATTTTTGAGCTCTGTAGACAAGTAAGTCAGTAATGTGACTGGGGTTTGAGAGTGTTTAAATGGTAACAAACAGAAGTTAAAAGAGGATGATAAAAAATGTTGAATTTATTGCACATATGTTGGTCAGTATATGGATAAAAGTGAGAAAAAAAACCCCTAGAAAAGTGATAAATGAAATCAGGCAAAATAAATGTTAAAGCACTGAAAACATATGTAAAAAGCCCAAGGTTTGTCTGTATCGATGTATCTGAGGAAGAATGTACTTTCATTAGGAACAACAAGGTTATAAGATAATATCAGCACTCAAAACACCAAGGTTGTAAGATAATAGGAGGCTCAAAACACCACCAAGCAAGAGTCTGAAATTCTCCCCATTGATTTTTCACTTGTGTATTACATCTGATCCCAAGGAAATACCTTCTCATTTACATGCATCTACATGAATTCTGGATGAAGCCACCAGCTTTTTCGTCCTCCAGTGTTAACAATGAGCAGTGGCTGCTTACTGTGCTCCTGCAGACACTCTGGAAACAGAATATGTCATCGTTAGCCTAATGAGGGGAAAGGGGGAGAGAAATTGCTAAATGTTTTCTCTCTAGCCCAATTAAAAGAGAGAGAGCAAGACGAAGAGAGGGGGAAGGCGTGCTGGAGGGAGAGCTGTGTACGTGACAGATTTCTTCCTGCCTTTAGCTACAAGAGCATTCTCGTTAGGGAGAACTGAAAAAGACAAGAGGATGTGGGAATACAAAGGATAAATCCTTTGACTGAAATCAGACTGTGGCAGCATGGTCCATCAGTCTGAGCTGCACATTACCTTCCAAAAATAGCTTGCTTGGGAAGGAAAGAATATGATAGCAAGTACACTCTTGTCATTACTGGTCTTAAGACAAATTATCCATACAAATAGAATGGAACAAAATTTGTCTGCCTGCTGAAAGCCTCCTTGGCCACCCACAGTCCCCCTTCAGGACTGCTGTAGGGGGAGAGTACTACTTGTGAATGAAGGACATCTCCAGGTTAGAGGTTGTTGAGCTCACTGACAAGTGCCAACTCACTCTTTATAAAGCAAACTGAATTGATCCCATGATGTTTTGTGCCAGAAACATCAGGCCTGGTAGAAAGGGTGTCTACATCCCAAAAACATGCTAGGTCCCCAACTTGTCCTATCCCATGGGCCTTGGCACTGCCAGGTGGTACCTCACTGGGCCCAGACTTTTGCCAGGTACCACAACAAAAATTTCCTGTTTCAGATAATTGCAAGCCAGAACTCAGGGTCTCATGTCTGGCCAGTATAGGCTTTTTCATGACTCAGAAGTCTTTGGGGGTGGGTGTATGTTTTGGAATCCAGGTGAGCTGGGAGCTGAGGCTCCTAGCTAAAAACCATGGTGTGAAGATTTGCACTGAAGCTGAGGAGAATGTTCTTTTTCCAAACACAGAAAAGAATGTTGCATCCAGTCCCATGGCATGACACTGTACACACATTCTCATAAGACAGAAGAATACCTGCTGCTTTAAACTGCAGCAGAGATATAAATGGACTTGCTAGAAGCATTTCTTTGCACCCACAGTTCTGCTGTTGACTCCACATGCAGCTAATGGCACCTTTCTGCCATGCTGGGACTGCATATTAAAAATATATCCAGCCCATGGGCCCCCAGCCCTGCTGACTGACTGCATGTGACCCTGGGTCCATGGGCAGGTCCACAGTGTCTGCAACAGAAAAAACACGTGAGGAGTGAGAGTCAGTGGAATATTCTTTGTGCCCAGACTCTGAAATTTTACAGAACTGCAAGACTATTTTAAGGTGCAATGTTTTCCATGGGTTAAAGCAACCAATAACAAAAGGTAACTAGGAAGGTGGGAGTTTCTTTGTTATCACATCAGCCACCAGGCCCTGATGCAATTCCAGAATTATATCCCACACTGTTCTCATTACCCACACAATGGCCTGAGCCATTCAGGGCACAGAACAAACTACCTTGCATCCCTATTTATATTTAGTGCTCAGACACAAGCTGAATGATAAAAAGCAGGATTGATGTGCCTAGTATAATCCAGTCCCCAAATGTTGAATTCCTCTTACTTATTTTAAATCACTCCACATTTCCTTGCATTCTGACTAAAATGTAGCAGCTTTGTGAGCTAAATTATAGCTGCCCTTTTACCATTTCAAGTGCCAGAAGCTTTAGCTAAGGAAAATGGTTTTGTAAAGACTTACTATGCTCTGCTAGTCTTACCGAGTGCAGTTCCTGTCAATACCTAAAAGGAAGCTGAGAAAGTTCCTGAGAACACCTTCTATGAGTCACTTGCTGTAATTATTTTTTAATTCTTGACTCCTGGGTCCCTATCCTGGGAGACCTTCTGGCTTGTTCCATCATGAAGGCATGACTGGATTAGCTTTGTTTTTCCCCCTGCAATGAGACCTAGTTTCATTATTCACCACTCATCTGAGCACAGAAAATAGAAGGTGAATATTTGGACTGGTTTCTGGTTGTCCAAAAGAAGTCACAGGGATGATTTCCCCAGCCCTTCAGTTAGAAAGCTGGAAAGGGACTCTTTTACAAGGGCATTAGTGATAGAACTGAAAGAAGACTTTAAACTGAAAGAAGGTAGGTTTAGATTAGGCATACGTAGCAGGGCATCTCACCCCACCCCCCTCCTTGCCCCCAGGAAAGCTTCTCTGTTGCTTGTTAGCTAGTGAAATAACTCAGGGCATCCCACCCTCACGAGCCTCACACAGGCCTTGGTGAAATAACTCAGTCAAGACAGTTGGTCTTGTAGTCAGCTATTTCAGTGTCATGGAATTGATGTTTTCAGTTGACAGTAAATATCTTGCTGTGGAAGCAGATGTGGAAAGATAAGCTGGAATTTCTGACTGACAGACACTTCATTCTACAAACTATAAAAGCCAAATTTTCACAAAACAGAAATCTTCTGCACATTCCCTGGGAATCTGTGGGGGTCTCTTGGGACACCAGTTTTGTGGCTTTTCCCTCAAGGGTTGAGTTAAGGAACTCTGTATGCACTATCCTCATTTCAGTGGCTAATTACGTTGACTCCTAATCTATTCTATTTCCTTCCTAGCTATAATATAGGTACCTAGATAATGCACTGTTTTATATAATCTGATAGTAGTTCTTGTGCTTTATACTGTGAAGTAACTAACTCTGTTATATCCACTCCTCTGATATCTCCTGTCTATTCAATAAATAACTCATTTTATACTAGACCCGATCTGCCATGCTCAGAACTTGCAAGCTGGAATGATTTTAGGCGTGGGCCACCTAGATTCAAGTTGCTGCCAAAAATCTTACTTTTAGGCAGGGCTTGTCTGAAGCTCCAGCTCAATCCATAACAATATAGAGAAGAAATTCTTTACTGTGAGCATGGTGAGGAACTGGAACAGATTGTTCAGGGAAGTTGTGGATGCCTCATCTCTGGAAGTGTTCAAGGCCAGGTTGGATGGGGCTCTGAGCAACCTGGTCTAGGGGAAGATGTCCCTGCCCACGGTATGGGGGTTGGAATTTGATTATTTTTAAGGTCTCTTCCAACCCAAGCCATTCTATGATATGTTCTATGATTTAGTAAGTGTACAGCAATGCCACAGCAGGTAAAAGGTCCCTTATTGCTACAGCTTTCTTCACGATTGTCAGACTCGATTTTCTTGAGTATTCATGAGCACAACACAATAAACACAGACTGAGAAGAAAAGCAAAAGTGCAACTTTTAAGATGCATGATAGAATTACGAAGTGCAACACACTTTGTAACTGCCGCAGTTTCTTAAAGACATTACACAGCTGGTTTTGGCCTTCTTTTGTATTTGGAGGATTTAGTTTCTTAAACAGATATTTTTTGTCCAAATGTAAGGATGCACTTTTAAATTTTTACATGAAATTTTACATTTTTAAAGTGTCTGGTATTGCTATGCTTTTACCTTTTCTCCATATGAAAACATTGAAATCTATTTTAAAATGCATTGCATTTAGAATGAGAATTAACTTCACTGTGTCTTGTCTCAGTGGGTTATCTAATACCCCCTAAAATATAAACTGGAAATTACAACTGACACAGCTGAAGAAGATGAAAGAAAAAAACATTTAAAGCATTCACCCCATAATAAGATTCAGGAACTAATGCATTAGAGTATTCACAACCATAACATATTGTTATGCTATATTTAGGACTCTGAAATACAGTCCTAAATAAGCAGTTATAAACCCTTAGTTGGTTCAAGGAATTCTAACAATGGGATACTGCATGAATGATAAACAGCCAAGCCAAAAGTGTATGATTTACTTTATCCCCAAAGCCAACACAGAGTCTTTCAGCATCAGAAACTCTACAAAATTGGAATATATGGGTACACACTTTTGAAATATCATCCTTTCATGTGATCAAAGTAAACAAACATCTAGCACACTTCAGCAATGAATTGGAAGAGTTTCTTTTTACTCCTGGGATGCAAAATGAAAGCAAAAATAAGCACTGCATTCACACTTTGTAGTTCAGAAGCAAGCAATTGTCTGCTTTATTTTCTCTGAAAAGCATAGAAGAGCTTGTCTGTGTAGTGTGTGGAATGAAATCCAGAATGCAGATATAGTTAACATATTTCAGAAAGCATAACAATTCCACATCCTCTGCCTGATGTTTTCTGCTGGAATAGCTAATAAAATATAATGTCACTGTTCCTTTTGGGGAAGGGAGAAATTTGAGTAGAATACCATATTTATTATTATAACACCAGTAGACAAAACGTGGCAATATTTGAAAATAATTGTGTGAGTAAATAAATAATTTTGTGATTTTCATGCACTGGTGACAGAGTGCAAATTTTGGAGACCAAGGCTGACAAACCAACCAGTATAAACAGACACTTCAAACAATACCAGCTTTCTCTTCTAAACCTGGAAATGTCCAACACTTCTTGAAGGAAAACATAGATCACACTCTATTTCCATAAAATAAATGAGATTTCTGCTAATACTGCAAGTCAGTGTGCTGCCTCTCCACTACCAACCATCAACCAGAACTGAGGCCTCAGGAAGTAACAGTCCTGCCCACGTAGGTCTCTGAACTGGAACCCATAGGATCATTACCACCTACGATTCCTTATACTTGTACTGGATTACAGCACACTGTTCTCTATTTCTCTGTAGGAAATATAATTTGGGAGAGAAAAGGCTGGTGCTGGATGGCTAGGGGATTCCACATCCGCTCATGAGAAGTCCTAACCTCCTTCCACTTTCAGTGAAACGTAGAAAGGTTTCTCTGTTGGTACATTGTACAACATCAGTAATCTGAAATAGCATGTCTTTGATACTGCTGCTTCTCACATTAGGAAGACATGCATTGCTTTTCTCTTTACTGCTGCTGAGATATATACCATAAGCAATGATTATGATCCTGCTTTTCATTCCTTGATATTTTTTCTCTCTCATTTGAATGTAAGTTCTTTAAAAAAAAATGAAAGAGCAAGATTTTAATTTTTTTTTAACTGAAAATTACTATCCACATTAGTTTTTTTTGTAAAGAGTTAGATTTAGTGACCAGTTGAGATGCAGCCTCAGCCACAGGTAGCAGGCCACTGCTGTCACAGAAATGGGTGATCTGAGAAGCATGCAACACTCCACATAGCTAACACAGAGAAGCCCAATGCCATTTCCTCATCCAGCATGCTTCTCTAAATCTGTTGGTCTGATTTTTTACTGGATGTAAACTATTTCACATTGTGTGCTTGGCACACAATGATTTAAATGTGCTAAATGACATTAATAAAGCATAAGGGAAATATGCTAACACCAAAAGGTTTGCACAACATATCTGTGCTGGGCACCCATTCTCCTCTCTTAAGGACTAATTTTAGCAATGCCCATCATCTTATCTTGACTAATTTTCTCCCCCCACCATTCATAGGGGATTTTAATGCACTGAGTGACCTGAGCCTTAGGCTTTCAAGTAGTCCAGTTGATTCATGAATCAGGAAGGGATGGGCAGGCTTTTTAACAGAGTGAGGTGGTAAAATATTTCCTGCTTGGTGAATATATTTTACAAACTTTCTTCCAAGAATAGGAACTTGAAGGCTACTTCTACAATGCTGGTAGCATAAGTGATACTTTTTGTCAGATTTTACAGCTTTGTCCTCATTAAAATAAAGTCAGTTTAAAATCTCATGACTTCACCCCCATTTAAACCCATGAAGGACAGAGTGTTGTTTGTTTCAGTTGAAGGGCTTCTGGTAATTGCCAGCAAAAATAAAAAAAATCCTGAATGACAGAACACTCTTTCTGAAGGCTGTTTGGAAAAAATCACATTTCCTAGGACATATGTAAAAATACAGTACAATATAATTGAGTGTGGTTGTTCAACTACAGCAAAAATGTGTGTTGTGTGCTGTCTGTCCCTGGTTCTGTCACCTACACAGCTGCAGCATCTGACCAGAGGTGACACAGTACTGTGCCACCCCAAGCCCACCAGGCAGCTGATTTCTCCCCAGAGCCCCTCTTCACTCTAACTCTGCCCTCAGAGGTGCTGTTTGCCACCACTCTGTGCCTGTTAGCAGTTTCTATTTCTGCCCATCAAAACCTCACTCTGCAGATCTAGAACAGATCATCTGCCTTTGCGAGGACCTCCACTCATCCACTGGGCCAGACTGAGGAGGAGATGAAAGAGAAGAAAGAGGAAACTCTACTTCCTTTCTCTTTAACTCATTCCATGTGCAACACGGGCTGGAATGCCATGCACCTCCTTGGAATTAGGACATCCTCATGAGCCACCATGAAGATGAAGCGTGGGACGTGTCATGAGACAAAGCCTCCAAAATACAACCCTCACCCCAGAATTTTGGATCACCACTGGTCATCCATGATTTTTTTAATAAATTATTCTGCTCCCATTTCAGATGCCTACGACTTCCACTTTACTCAGTGTCCGGCTGTATTTGAAGAAACTCTGGATGAAAAAGGTTTTTGACAGCACAATCCCATATCAATTGAATCTGTTGTGCAACTACATTTTTCAAAGGTATTTTTCTCAAAGGTTATTTTTAAACACTTTTTCCCCAGCTTGGTCTTCCCTACTTTAAAAGGCCACACAGGAAGATTTGTCTGCAATTTACTGTATAGACAGTGGGGGAGTGGGAAAAACAGATTTCACTTGCTACCTGAATGGACAATCGTCCATAAATCCTGTTTGAAGGTTTGCAATGCTTGATCCCACACCAAGGCAGAGTCTATTTCCCTCTGTTTCTGCCATCAATTCTGCCACTGATGCAAGTCCTGCTTTTGTACTGGCCCTCAAAGACAAAATGCTGCTTTCTGCATCATGTTCCTGCAATAAGGAAAAGTGACAAAAATGTGATGTGGGGTTTGACAGGCTGTTTGGATTAGTGCCTTGCTTAGTGAAATGGTTTTGAGGCAAAAACCTGGCGTAATCAGGGGAGCAAAGGTCAACCTTTCTGTCAAAATATTAGCTTCGATTTTTCAGCTTCCTACATTTTCCTTTTTATATATCTATTGTAAACACTTTCAGCAGTAAAGGTACTCCAAATCTGTATTTTTTAAAAAAGACACAGCCTTAGTGAATGAAGATTTACAGCCTGTAAGTATTCCAGCCATATCTGACGTTATGCACATAGCACTTTTCAGAACTATGTGTCCTGTCAGGGCATATAAATTCAACAGACTTGGTAAACAAGGGGCCCAAAGGGAGCTGCTACTGGCTGCATTATAAATATTCAAGATTCAGTCAGCCATAATTAGTTTATTCCCTTATGTTGACTTACATCCCCCTCCTTTCAGTCTGTATATTTTGTAGAAGTTCTACCTTTAGAACAAAAGCTTGCTTAGGCAATTTTATACTCCAAGCACAAAGAAAATCTTCTGACCAGGCAATAGGACTGTAAGTATATTCCATACAGGCTGAAGGGGATAAAAATCTCTGTCATCCTTTTTGAGGGGAGCACAGGACTTTTATTATTCTCCATGTTTCTTGCAAAAAGAAATGTCACGATTTATATGCTTTGTTCCTCCAAACCTTGTCTCCTACATTTTACTTGGTTGTTAAATTTTTAAATATGAAAGTGTAATTTACAGTCTCATCCTTATTAATGGTAAAAGTGGGTCTGCTTCTGCGTGACCCAGAAATTCTGTGGAATGCCTCTGTTAAAATCAGAAGCATTGAAAAAATTGGAAAATATGGAGTTTTGGGGTTTGTCTGTCACACAAACTCTTTTATTTCATAGTTGCAAAGTGAAGCATAAACACATTAAAATTAATCTGTTGTACAAAGCCAGAAAAATCCACATAAAATTTACTTCATTGAAGGGACAAGAGATAAATTAATAAAGATATTACCTCTTCATAGTTTTTCCTAGTGTTTAGCACTTGAAGCAAAGGAAGCTGGACTGTTTCTGGGCTTAAAGAGATTAAGTTCAGATAAAACATTGCCTGCCCCTTTCTAAATACTGGTATAACATCTCAGCAAGCTCATGCACAGTACCTCCTCTTCCTTGTCAGAAGCTGGCAAGTGGAGACATGGCAAGCTAAGTGGAGGTGATGAAACTCTCTGGTTATATTAGACATCCACTGCTATCTATGTTGTTTTCCTGTTTGAGAGCCTTTTCTAATGTAGAATTAAGATTTTCAAAATCACACACTGCAATTACCATGATATGGGGTCCAGCCCCTGGAAACGAATGCAAACTAAGTTCCTTTTGTGGATCACATAGTATTATAACAATTCATTAGCAAGAACAGCTGGATTTTATAAGTGATTATTCCACTTTTAAACCCCATTTCAAAATAGAGATATGTCACCAACCATACAACCATAGAAATATCATTAGAAATATTTTATAGTCTAATCACAAAGAGGCTCTTAAATACAGGAGTTGGAGCTATATGCAACTTTCTTCAAAGCTCAAGAAAGTTCTGATTAAATGTTTGGTATTGATTCTTCTCCATTCATAGTAAAAATGTGTGATCACTTTTGCAGCTGGAATCATTCAGAGAATAAGCACTGAGAATAGCTTAGATACAATGAAAACAATTGCCAATGGAATGTGATATTTAGTCAAGCTGTCAGGACCCTGAGAGTGCTTCCATGGCTTCCTGTCCCTGTGCAGACCCCCAGCACCTTCACTCCCCCTGTCTGCAGCCCAGGATCACATTTCAGCCCAGCCTGGGGCTGCCAGTCCCTGCACCAGAGATGCTGCACCAGAGATGCTGCCCCTGGCCACATCTTCTGGACAACCCTCAGTCCTCCACTGCAGCCAGATTTCCAGACTTGTCCGCAGGTTTTCCTGGCTGGACCCCAAACATCACTCATTATCTCACCTTATCTAGGACTATGGATGGACTTTTCCCCGTTACCATACCTGTCTTGCTAGATTTGGCTCCAGTAAAAGAGCTAGATTTTGCTCAGTAATTTCACGTTCTTTGCTTGTGCCTTGGTTGCCCTTCCTTGACTCCTGGCTCATCCTCCTTTGAGAAGCAGCTCTCCTATTGCTAACCCCTTAGGTTGGGACTACAAGGTAGATTGCTTTAATCAGAGGAAAAAAAATTACTAAATGAGGGTAAAATGAGAGTGAATATTACTGACTCGATTGTATAACCAATGACAAGTAAATGCTCAGTTAATATTTCCTCCTGTTCTCAAGACACCTTTGTGATATTTTGATAAGCCTTACTCTGACTTTTGTTGCAACAAGTGGATAAAGACCCTTCACTGTCATCACCCTGCTCTCCAGTCTTACAAGACACCTCTCCACATCACGTCTAATGACTGCTTTCTTCCTCACAGCTCTCACACTGCTGCCATATCAGGACTGTCACCATGTGGAAGCATTCAACATCTCTCGTTTCTGCTGTTAGTGGAAAGTGTTGTTTGTCTGTCCTCTTTGAACTTCACAGTGCTCTATGATAACAGTATTTGGCTCGTAATTGCTGCTGCTAAACTTGCCATCTCACCTTTCAGACTATAGCTGCATCTGATATTTCTGCTACCTAAACCTTTACAGTCTCAGATTAATTTATTGGCACTTGAGACAAATAACTGGTGCAGTCTGACTGTAAATTTGGTCTATATACTTCCCATTTAATTTTGATCCAACTGAGCCTGCATTTCTCTAATGAACCAAGGAGTTAAGTGAATGATAAATACTGATGGAAATGATGATTCAAGTTGTCAGAGAATTAGACAGTGAAAGCAAGGATAATTATTCTGGGAATAGTATAAGAATAGTATAGGAATGCTGACTGATTATGTAGGGATGATGTCAGGAAGGCCAAGATGTGGACAGAGCTGAACTTGGCAAGGGATGCAAAGAGAAACAAGAAGGGCTTCTACAGGCATGTCAGAGAGAAAAGGTCAAAGTAGGTGTAGCCCATCAGACCAGCAAGACTGACAAGCTTCAAACAAGGCTGAGGTAAGCTTTTTTGCCAAAATCTCCAACAGCAACCTCTTTCCAAACCTCTCAAGAGGATGGACAGCAGGATGGGAACTGAGGGAGCCAAGTGCTTCCCACTGTAAGACTAGATCAGGTTCGTAACTAGCTGAAGAACCTGAATGTACAAAAGTGGACTTATGGACTAGATGACCTCTAAAGGTCCCTTCCAACCCAAACTATTCTAGGATTCTGTGATTATACTTCCTTTTTCTTTGGGTACTGCTTATTAATCACAGCTGGCATGTTGCATGGGAATACAATGAATGGAGTTAAACAAAAAATGTCTGTGCCTGAACATGAACGAAGCAGTTCTGAATGCTGTCTGCCTCTGCCTATGATGGAAATACAGAAACACGGGGGAAAGCATTCAGTCCATATAATCAGACTAAAAACTTGTCACAAGTGAACAGCCCCAAAACACCAGTGGAGCATCAGATCTTCAGTCAGGTGTCCTTTTTCAAATATCCTCGACTGCTCACTAATGTAGCCATAAGCCTCTTTACCAGAATTGCCATTCAAAACAGTTTGTTTGATAACATTAGAACAAAAACATGCAGCAAACTAAATACAAAAGTTCAGCTAATATAAATACAAAAACACCACTTCGTTTTCATCCCTTTAACCTACCTATCATACATTAGAAATCTGCCAGAGAGGTCTGTCAAATTGAACTATTGAACTCAAAGTGGCAAAAGGCCCTCCCCAGGCAAGACATTTAAATCATTTTCAAAGTTAATTTCCTGCTCCTAGACTGAGAACAAATCTAATCGGGTCTGCTTCATTCTTCTGATGAAGAGGAAAATGTTGCCTGCATACTCAAAAGGGGAAAGTGTCCTAGAAGGCAGCCAGAGAACTTGCCCTGCAGCACCAAAGAAACCTCCCCTGCAAAGCAATGCATGTGCATCAGCATGTGAATGGGAATTCTGATTTAACTGTCAGATCTTCCTGCTAACCCTGTTTTATAAGGGGACTATGAACTGTTTACAAGCTAGTAGTGCCCATGGGAGACTGAAAAGAATCAGAAATCTATAGTGTAGCTACAGGATTATATTTCAGATGACTGGCTATGCTTTCAAAAAGACCCACCTCCAGTCCCTCTGGATTCCTGGTGACCAAGGATTTTCACCAGGTTCTAAGGATATTTCCATAAAAACTTCTAAAATCAAGTACCAAAACTTCAATAAGAATGGAAAAAACTGAATAAGATTACTAGATGACTAAAGAGAGCTTGCAGAAGAACAAACAGAAGTGCATGTGCACTTGGGAACAAGAGCACACACGTTTGTGGCACAGCAAGATAAAGCAGGGTTAATTCACATCTAGATCACTGCATTATCAAAGGTAGAAGACAGACATTATTAACTCTGTAAACAGAAGAATTGTCAGATTCTATTTCTGCATGCATTTTTACAACTCCATAGGAAAAAAATGTACAGAATACCACCTGAGTTCCTAAGAACTTCTCTTTTACTTTGAATTAAATAGTTGTGTGGGGTTTCTTTTTTTGCTTTGGTTTGAATTTTTTTGGTAGTTTGGAGTATTTTGTTTGTGTGTTTTTTGGGTTTGGGTTTGTCTGGTTTTGGGTTTTCTTTTTTTGTGTGAAAGAGCTGATAAATATTTAAGTGGAATTTTCCCCAATTTCAGCATGTGATATATGACTTTCTATTGCTCTACAAAGCCAAATTCTACATGTAGAAAAAAAAAAAAGAAAATACTGGTGTTGTCAATTTAAGTTTACTTAGCAGTCACAAGTTTTTAGTCTGTGCAGAGATTCTATTTTCATTGCTAAAAGCATAAATCCTCATTAATATAAATTCTAGTGTTGCGCTTTTATTTCTGCATCAGAAGTACAAGAATGAGTTACTTCAATGGCTATAGAGTTCTTAAGAACAGTATTTCTATGAAATGAGAAATTAAAAAGTAAATTTCATTAAACTAACTTTATAGGGTTGAACAATCATAGCAATAACCATCTCACAACAATCTCTTATTAAAAAATAATTAGTTCAAGTCACTGAAAACCTAGTTTTTCAAGTTGTTGCAAACTAACACTGAAAACTAGGTGTTGTGGTTTGACACTGGCCTAATACCAGGCACCCACGAGAGTCACTCACTCACCTTCCCCTGCCTAAGCTGGGCAAAGGAGGGAAAAGGAGAAAAGTTACAAAAACTTCATGAGTGAGATAAGGACTGGGAAACATATTTCAAGGGCAAACCAGGCTCAACTTTAGTTAAAAAGTGAAATTTATTACTAGCAGAATCAGAGTAGGATAATGAGAAGTAAAATAAGCCCTTAAAACACTGTTCCCCTCCCTCCCCCCAACCCTTCCCTCCTTCCCACTGACAGTGCAGGAAGACAGGGTGTGGGGGTTTTGGTCAGTTCATCACCCAAGGTTTTCTTCTGCTGCTCAGGGAGAGGAGTCCTTCCCCTGTGAGGCTGTGGCTTCACATGGGAGACAGTTCTCCAT
>JAYDZK010000169.1:87898490-87917386 GCA_034509185.1 Euphonia xanthogaster
TTCCACAAAAGATATTTTTTTCATTCCCTTTTAAAAAAAAAAAAAAAAAAAAAAAAAAAAAGGCCAAAGGGAGCATGGGACTTCCACAACTGTATTTTCCCTCAATAGCTTCCTCCATGGCACCAGCAATGTGCCAGCCACATCAGCCTCAGAAAATGGCCACTTTACCTGCTCCTCTTAGGGTTAGAGTTATGCCTAGGGTTAGGAGTGAAAAAACCACAAGGCCCAGAGCTCCAGGGACACTGAAGCTACAAAACAGATGGCAAAGAGTGCATGGCACTGCCTGCCTCAACATGGCCCTTTGAACACCCTCCTCATGGAACCACCTCAGCCTCAGAAAAAGGCAGCTTTTAACTCCCAGTTCAGGGATACTGTTTAGCACAGCGTTAGGGCTCAAAATAACACAAAACCTAGAGCTCCATGCTCACAACTACAAAAAACAGACCTAGGGGAAAATGGCAGTGCCCCAGCATTATCGCCTTCAAAATTTTTTCATTCACACCATCAATGTGCTGGCAGCTAAGCCTCAGCAAAAGCCCCCTTTTACTGCTCTGCCTAGGGTTAGGGCTATGCCTAGGGGTAGGGTTCAGAAAACCACAAAGGCCGGAGCTCCAGGGGCTCTGCAGTTTCCAAACGATTGTCAAGGGGACCACAGAACTGCCATAACATGGCTCCCTCCACACCTTTCTGCTTGGTACCACACTCACCCCCATGCAGGGTTTCCTGCTGCAGCTAGGGTTAGGGCTATGCCTTGGGTGGGGGTTCAGAAAACCACAAAGCCCAGAGATCCAGGCAGAGGGCAGCTGCGAAAGGGTCGCCAAGGGACACACAGGACTGCCACAACATAGCTCCCTCCACACCTTTCCCTGTGGTATGAGCCATGTGCTGGCCACGTCAGCTTCAGCAAAAAACTGCTTTTCCTGCTTCGCTTATTGTAAGAGTTACGCTTAGGGTCAGGTTCAAGAAACCAACAAAGCCCAGGGTTCCAGGGACTCTGGAACACCAAGAGGCATGCCAAGGGGAGCATTGCACTTCCACAACATTTCTTCCACCATACCTTTCTTTCTCCTTTGCAGCAGCCCTGTAATATTTTCTTGGTGTGGTTTTCAATTCCCTGATCATCTGCTCTCTGCCTAGAAATGTTTGCTGTAGCTTTAATCTTGAACAAAACCATCAGAGGGTGTACAGCATAAATTAGCAAAAAGGCGAGAAAAACATGAATGATGTCTCCAGAAACTTCATTCCAAGTCTTAAGAACAGGGCCTAAGAATGGCAAATACAGAATAAGTTACTTTTTGGTAGTATTTTTGCAATTATTAGTATTGTTATTTTATTTTAAATGTTTGTTACATTATAAAAATCTAGCAAGTCATGAGGAAATAAACATTGTATCTTTATTTTCTCAATTAAGTTATCCTTACAATAGACTGGGGGAGCACATCTGTCAATGTCACAGTTCGCATATGGTCTCTGAATTGTACAGTTGTTCCATACAGTACTATAATTCTTTTTCCATTTTAAGCTTTTAGTCACTGTCAGTGATTCATTTAAACTTGATCATGTTTTAATTTAGAAAAAAAGACTGTGAACTTGTCTGAATTCAAAATAACCCATACTGCTGCTTCATGTGCTTACAACAGTCCTTACATTTTCTGTGGGTTAATCAAGCAAATTTCATGAGTACTCTGATATAATTAATCCAACAGGTCATGGTAGTTTAGTAACTGAATATCAGTTATTGCCAGAAAGGCTGAACTCTAAATAAATCTGTTTACAGTACAGTTAGGGTGGGTTCTGGTCTTCTATTTGTAAAACATGGAAGGAAAACACATGCAAGTAGAGTCTCAACAGTAAATGTGTGATTCCACTACAGTATATAAACAGAGATCCACTAGGTCATTTTTCAAATAACAGTATTTCTTTAAATTTCCATCTCTTTGGAAAATGATCTGCGGGATATCACCTGCATGGAAAGATGAGAAAAACAGAAATACATTCTGTTTGGAGACAGGAGAGCAAGCACACCAAAGAAGGCAAAGAGGCATGCCACAAATGCACAATAATTGTAAATTTAACCTCTGCACAATTTTTACCCCTTCTCATTTAAGATTGATATTATGATCTTTTCTATTTCTCCTGATGCCCAAGAACAGGCTTTTTTTCACATGTGCTCACATGTGCATATCAGTTGAGGAAGAACAATTATGTGTAAATGAAGCCAATTAATTTGAAGCAGATACAAGAGCAAGTGCACAACCAAAATCCCTGCAGAAACCACTGGTCTTTTGGGTACAGATTTGTATCTTGCAAATCCAACTATAAAATGCTGCACAAAAGCTCATTCCTCTTTCAGATATTCTAGAAATTCCCATGACACTCACAGAATGAATTTAGGTATGGAAATAATTTTCTTCTACCTAGCTGGGTTCTAAAATAGCCACTTTGTAAAGTAAAAGCTAGGACTATTTCTGACCAGTGTCTCTGAAAGAAAAGGCTGCTTCTAAGCATAAATCCTGCAAGGAATATTCTGTTGACAGTGTTTATTTTACCACTCAATTCTAAAATTGTTACGTTCAAAGTAGTTCTATGTAATAACTTCAGAAAACCTGAAATAAAGAAACAAACAAGGTTAAAGGGCTTGTTGAGGGTATGATATAAGATGGCAGTATTTTACAGTATTCCTTTAGTAAAGTCACTTCATATATTTGTTTTCTTTAAGCTGTGGCAGAAGATTTAAGTCATTCTCTGCCATAAGCAGCCATCTGTCACATCACTGTCTTCATACTTTCTTTCATTTCTGTGTATTAGCATGCACTGACTGAACACACGGCCTAGAATGCGGACAAATGTCTCCCCTGGCTAATGTGAACTATTGAGGGGTGTTTGCTGGTATAAATCATTACGCCTCTCATCCTTCCTTCAGGCAATCAGCTGTTAGCCCAGGAAACCATCACAGGAGGCTCTGATTCTGTGGTATATCCTTCATTACTTTCTGTAAACCAAACTGGCCAAGGCAATAGTTAATCTGACCAGTCTTGATCTTTTTGCAGGGAAAGACAAAGGTCATTCTGCTTTTCATCTAAGTACAACTGTTAAAAATTATAGCCCTACTGAACTGGATGAATCCAGAAGGGAGGTGTGGAAGAACAAAAAGTCATTAAAGGTTTTCAATATTTTACCTTGTGCCTCAAGTGTTCTGCAATAGTCTTAATTAAGGAGAATATTGAGGAGAGATGACTAAGTAACAGTGGGATAGCTGGACACCCTAAACTTCAATACCAAAAACAAGTAGAGGAAATTCAACCTGCTGACATATTTTTATTTAACAGAGATGGTGCTGGGTTAGATGAAAGAATAGGGTTTTAAAACCTACACAGATCTGGGGGTTACCTTAATAAGCTGAAGAAGGAGCGGTAGGGAATAAAGGAAACCATTCCTTGCAGAGAGGGAGGGATTCTGTGTTTCACTACAAATGTTTTCTTAGAAAAGTGTGTCCTTTCCTGACTTCTACTGTTGCATAATAGTGCAGACCACTTTTAGTGAAAAAAGTATTTGTTCAGCCTTTCTTGTCCAAAAGAACCACACTCTTTTTGATTCATTCATGTCAGATTCTGATCATCCTTTGTGTATTTGTGAAAACTCAGCACATGCAAAAAGTGACTCAAAAAGGAAGCAGAAAGTACCATGCTTGAAAGAATCCATCTTATTGGTTGGTTTCCAGGATTCCTTGAACTACATGACTTCCTATCAGCCTTATCATGGAGACTCATATTAGCAGAGATCTTCAGGGCTTAGGGATCTTCAAGTCGGATCTCTTGGAGAGGAGTGTTACAGTTCTATTATGTTGGCATTTGGTCACAAACACAAATATGTCATGGCATACTCCTAATAAACCTATATGAGAACATAGTTAAAATTAACTTGATAGGATCATAAGGCACATGAACAGCTTATTTTTGCACTTTAGGAGTAGGTTTTATAGATCTACCAATAGAAAAAACATCACTTCCGTCAGGTTTTTATATTATTACAATATGTCTGTTGCTGGGTATTTTCCTGGTCAGCTGTTTAAATTAGAGTTTGTTACATCGCTTGCCCAAGTATTTTAAATTGCAGGTTACAAAAGCTATAATTCAATAATTATCTAATCAAAGACAACTTAGTAACTACAGTCCTATTCCCTGTCAGTTATAGGTGGTAATTTTCTTCACATAAAAAATACAGAGCCAGACTTGCCTATTAATACTATAGTCTTCAGCATGCTTATGTGATATCAGTAGTGATCATTCTTACTAAGTGTTTGAGCCTCTAAAGTGCAGCAAAGAAATTATGGAGAAGCTTGTTACATCTCAGACAAATTAATAGGGCAGCCCCAAAAGATGACTATAAACTTTGAAAGTCTACAGATGGTTGCAGATACAGATGTTTATTGTGTAAGAGAATTGCTCCAGATTCTTCCCTGTGTTCCAGTTTGGTAGGTTGCTAAGAGTCTTTCAAGATACTAACACACTTGAATACAGGGAACATTGACTTCCCACCTGAATCATTTTACCAAAACCATGGTCTAGTTTAAAATGTTATTTAAAATTTTTGACCAGCTTGCTCACAGCAAGGCAATTAGAAGCACAAGTCAGTGGTTGATTCATTTTGATTCATTTGATATGTTCTGCTGCTTTTACAGAGAATTTGCAAAGGTCCTAGATACAGGACTCAGCTTCCGGAGAAAAATAGACCTGACATTCCAAGGTTTTCACTCAGTGCAGTCACCTTCCTTTTTGGGCTTTTTCTTAGAGCCGTACAGTAGTCTTAAAACAGGATGTGACCTTCAGTCCCTCTCTTAAAGATTTTTTAAATCTTTTGGGGGTAGGGGTGTTACACAGCTCCTATTTTCCTGCCCAAAGCAGAAAAAGCAGAATCTTCCCTCTACAAGTGTCTTTAGTCACCCCTCTGTTCAGCCATGACATATACCTGCTTACATTTTGACCTAGAACCTTATACTGTCTTCTAGAATACCAGTTATTGACATGCTTAAAACCATGAGTACACCCTTCCCCACGCCGTGTCCCAAATTTTAAGTGTATTTAAGCCATGAATAATGGCAAGAAATGGAAAGATTTAAGCAAAATGGCAATATTTTTAAAGTGTCACTTTCCTGTTTACTCAGAGGTCAAAAAATATTCCTTACACCCTTACACCTACAATGTATTCCTTACACCTATGATGACCTCTGAGCCTAACAGAGTTACTTCCTAGACTCTGAATAAAATGTATCTAAGGTAATTGCATGGCAGTAATTAGAAAACAAACTCTGCTTTACTACTGCTATCTGCCAATTTTCCTGCTGGTCTTATTTTCCTTACATTGATGTCCCACAAAGTGTCAGATCTAATTTAAAGTGTTCCTGTTAATATTGATGACAAAAAGAAAACTATTTTCCCGAGTAAATGGCTAGTTTGCTTTGCCTGTAGCAGAAAGACCAGCAATGGATGGAATGCAGTTTTTCAGATGCCCATGTTTGTGAATGGGTCTTCTTTTTTCTATTTTAAGATTTCTGCAGGATCAGGAAGCTAATTTCCCTCTCACCAGCCACTTCTTTTCTTAGAAAAGATGAGTAAAGGAGAACTGCCATAGGTACAATTAAATTGGTTGGTTGTTTTGTTTTTAAAGGAAACACCCTTAGTCCAAACTTCTCAAACCTATCAAAGTGCCTGCCTCACTTAGAAATCAGTGGAAATTAGGTACTTGAATAACTGGAGATGATGCCTGCCTGGTAGTAATTGAAGTCATTTTAAGCCTTTCCAGCATGAGTATTTAAGCTTCAAAAAGTGGCATTCTCACTATTTCTCTATTAGAATAATAGACTTGTAGTGTAAATCAGGTATGAAAGGGCCTGAGTAAGTCTCCAGTTTAATCTTCCACTCAAAACAGGCCCAGACGTGGGATCAGACCAGGTTGTTTAGGGATTTACCTAGTCTGGTCTTGAAAAATCACCAAGGAAAGAGGTTATGTAACATCACTGGGCAACTTGCTACACTGCTGGGCTATCCTCATGAGAAAAAAGCTTCTCCTTAAAAAAAAATTTAAACCTATCTTTCAATTTACCGTTTTACCTCATCCTCCCACCAGGAAGCACTGCGGAAAGCCTGTGGCCTCAACAGCCCCCATGTAAGGACTAGGGTCGGCTCTTTTATTCCCCTGAAGCCATCTCATCTCTAGGCTGAACAATCCCAGGTTTCTCCACCTTTCCTCACAGGCTGAGTGCTCATGCTCAACTCCCAAACATTTTGGCAGCCTCAGCTAACTCACCCTAATTTGTTGAGGTCTTCCTCGTACTGAGGGCCTAAAATTGGATGCTGCGTTATAGAATCAGAGAACATGCTGAGTTGGAAGAGACTCATCAGGAGCATCAAGTCCAACTCCTGGCCCTGCACAGGGCACCTCAAGAGTCACACCATGTACTTGAAAGTATTGTCCAAATGCTTCTTATACTCTGTCCGGCTTGGTGCTGTAATCACTTTCCTGGGGAGCCTGTTCCAGTGCCCAACCACCCTCTGGGTGTGAAAACTTTTCCTGATATCCAGCCTAAACCTCACCTGACCTAAGCTTCCTGCCATTTCCATGAATCCTGGTCACTGGTCATGAGAATGAAGACATCAGTACCTGCACCTCTACTTCTCCATATGAGTGAGTGAAAGACCCCAAGGAGGTGTTCCCTCAGTCTCCTCCAGGCTGAACAGACCAAATGACCTCAGCTGCTCCTCATACAGCTTCACCTCCAGACCCTTCACCATCCTTGTGGCCTCATTTGGACACTCCCTAATAGCCTAATGCCTTTCTTATATTGTGGTGACCAAAACTGCACACAGTATTCAAGGTGTGGCCACACCAGCGCAGAGTAGAACCAGGTTTAACAAATGCCAAGAAGACGTGGGTGGTCTCTTCCCTCTGTCTACTGGCCATGATTCTCTTAATGTGTGCTGTGACACTGTTTGCCACAGCTGCCAGGGCATACTGCTGGCTCGTGTGTCACTGTTCAAGAGCTCAACAGTTTTAAGCAGAGCCTGCTCCCCAAGCAGATCCAGCCTGTACCATTGCAGAAGGCTTTTCCTTCTCAGGAGAGTGCTTTCCAGCTTTCCTTTAATCGTATGAGGTTCTTGTGGCCCACTACTCCACCCTGTTTGGTACCCCCTGAATGACAGCTCTGTCACTGATGGCAATCCAGAAGCTTACCTGAGATATTTAAAGAAAGATTTGTCTGCTGAACTGTAAGAGCCAAAATGAGGGATGCGGGACTCCAGGCAGCACTTCAAAATGCAGTTTATTACATCCAAGAGGTTACAGCAGTCCAGGGTCATGAGTGACAGAGCCTGTGCCTACAGCTGCCAGCTCCAGCTGCAGGCAGGCCTGGAGACCCTTTGGTTTTGGTTACATTGCATTATATACTTTGCTGAGCATCTTAACACAGTAGAACCAATCTATACCTGAACTATTATCTATAGCCTATCATAACTACTGTAATTACCATATTCATATTCCTATTCTCCAATCACTAAAAGTTAGTACATTACAGTTTAAGCTAGAAGCTGTTTGAGACCTTTTTTCTACTTGCCACATTTGCTGACTTGTTTGCCTGTGCTATCTTTCTACTTGGTAAAAACATCTTCTTGTTTGGGGAGGGTTTATCCTTTGCTCTAAGTCATAAAAACCCATTCTAACTAACATACCCTTTGCCTCCTTGGTTATCCAGTAAGACTGGCTCAGCAATTATTTTCTTCTGTATCAAAACTTGCTTCCAACTCTATTCTTTTTTCAGGTCCTACATTTGAAAATCTTTCTGCCAAGCATACATATCTGTGAGACTTTCTTGCCAAACTTTCATCCTTCCCAACACCGAACCAGCAAGAATATAGGGTTTCTGACCAGAGAGTCCTACCACAATGCCACCGTCACTTACCTGTCCTCTGGTCTTGACCCATGAGCTGTCCCACAGCCTGTCGTCTGTCCTATACAAGAGCTCCCCATAAGTGAGCTGCTATTTCATGCAGAGAGCACCTCCTCCAGCACCCCTGCTTCTATCTTCCTTGACAGTATTTCCTGAAGAGCTTGTACCTGTTCATTGCAGGTATCCAGCTGCAAGCTGTCCCAGCATGTCTCAGTCCTCCTTTGCATTTCTGTTACCAACAGGCACTCACCACATTTTGTCAGGTGGATCCCTCTGCTCTCATTCTCAGGCTTTAGGGCTTTTTGTGTTTGTAAAAAACAGTACCCCATCTAAGACACAACTTTTGCACAATGTGTTGACCTGCAGGATTGGTGTAACCCCCCACACCCTAAACCCTTCCCTTAGATCAAGAAAGCTCCTCCAGGGCTTCCATTGCCCATGGGCTTGCCTCAGGAGCCTGCAGCCCCTCCTGATGTCCTCAGAATCTCCCATGGCCAGATTGCTGGTTTTGCTCATCCGCATGGATGAGCAGCAGGGAAGTCTGTTAGCAACAATGCAGAAAAGGGGAAATTAACAAATGCTAATGTGTTTTAATGGGAATTTCTTAAAATGCTTTTCAGATCCATTAAGTGTCTAGATTTCACTTTCAGAAAAATATCATCTGTTTGAAAAACCAGCTGTGGTCTCTTCTCTCATATAACAAACAATAAGACAACAGGAAAAGGCCTCAAGTTGTGTTAATGGAGGTTTAGTTTGGAAATTAGGAAACATTTCTTCTCTGGAAGGTTGTCAAGCATTGGAAGAGGTTGCTCAGGGAAGTTGCTTAAATACCCTGGAGGTATTTTAAATGCGTGTAGATTAGGAGCATGGTTTAATAGTAGACTTGGCAGTGCTAAGTTTCCATTGGACCCAATGATCTTAAAAGGTCTTTTCCAACTTAAGCAGTTGTATGATTCTATGATACCTATTGAAATATATTTGTAGCATTTAAGAGATTTCAAATCTGGCCCCGGTTCTGTTTTAGTTCATGGGGTGTAAGCCCAAATACATTTCATTTAGGAAATGAATTTTTAATCAAGGTGAAGGTTTTCCTCAGTGAAGCCTTTAATTTAATATGTAGCTCTTCTGGCTTTGTCTGAGTGTTACTGAGAGCAAAATGTGATTCATTACAGCCATGCCCACATTTTTTTTGTGCCTTTTTTTTAATCCTCAGCTTTATCAAGGCCTTTCACATGTCATGCTGATGCTTACAGAATAGCCAAGGAGCATCTTTATTTTTAGTCAAGGTTCTCCTTTAAAACACCTTGCCAGTATAATGCGGCTGTGTCTGATTATCTAATCTATGAGCAGATCAGTCCTCTCAGGAAAAAATGTTAACTTGCTCCCAGGAGGCCAGAATAGCTGTTATACAGATATTTATCTGCATTCATCTCTCTTTTTGCATCTTTGTCATTCTGGTAAAATAGATTTCTTAGCAGCACAAAATGTTTTGTGTTTATATCCTAGTTTCCATCCATGGATCTCAAAGCACTTTTCCAATATTAACGAAGATAATTGTTAATTAAAACAAATTAATCATCCAGACAAATATGACTATCAATATTTTTTGGGTAGGGAAGTCAAAGTACAGGAAGCAGAGATGACTTGCTTAAGGTCATATTGGAGACAAACAAGAAGATTAAGGTGTAAAAACAAGGTTGTTAGAACTGTTATATCATTTTCAATTCCAAGCTATAAGCTAGATAGGCTAGAAAAATTATTTTTTATTGTCAAAAATATTTTGACATTTGAATTAAAATAAGCAAGCTAGTAATCAATTTATATTTAACTCATAAAATCTTTTTGGGGAAAAATGAAAGTATATCAAGGTACAAAATGACCTTTTCAAAAGCATTATTCAAATATGTGTCCTTAGGACACATCCTATAAGGAGACTAGGAAGCTACCACCAAGATTTATGTCCCAGCATCATCATCACCAGCGTATGCAATCTGTGTGCTGCAAATATTTATGTACCTTCTGGTAGACAGAGATGAAGCAATTCTAACATCAATATTAGTACACAAAACTAGGAGCTATACTTCAAAAAGGAGTGGGAGGTTTTTAAATTAGGTATTTGCTACATGGCAAGGTCTGAGATCTCAAGGGAAACTCACAGAACACTCATAAAAGAAACACACACCCAAAAAAAAAAAAAAGGTATGTGTTGGGGAGAGAGAGAGGGAGGGAGAAGGAAAGAGAGAGAAAATTCTTGGCCTCCAGCTACAGCTCCAACAGAGAGGAATTGTCCCTTTGGTCCACTGCCATGTATGCCAGCCTTGTATAATTATTCTAGATATACTAAACTGTCTCAAATAGGACTATATACTTATATTTAAGCAATCTCAACCACCACATCCCTGTTCATCCTTCTCACATATCTCAACAGTGACATATAGGTGCCTTTAACAATACAGATACTAATTTAAATAGCTGTTAAATCTATTTAGCAAGAATACTTTCTTTATCAAGTACATGATAAAACAAAATGAAATCCACTGCTAGAATTCTCTGCAGAATCCTAATATCCAAACTGTATTTCATGATGTTTATTAAAACAGTTTTGTGATGTTCTTCTAAATCTCTGTCAATCACATCATTACCCTTTAATTCAGCTAAGAAAAATGAAATTATTTTTGTGAGCCTTGTATCAGATAAATAGAAAAAATACTGAACTTGAATCAGTATGCTCTCTGCTCCTATAACCACCATACTGGGGTTACAGAGGAAAAAAGCCTTCTGTTTTTTCACTGTCCTTGTTCATGCAGTAGCCAGTTTGCTGATTAGAAAGCAGATCATGCTTTCCTTGGCATTTACCCAGTTGCTGTCTGGACTGAAAGGTTATAGAAGCGCACATACCATGGCTCTGCAAAAATTAGAAAGGCCAGCAAGTCACGTATCCTCAGTGTCTGAGGCAGAGAAAATACTGTTCCCTTCTCAGAGCTTCTTCCCACCTTCAGTCTTCTGAGAGCGTCAGACCTAAGGTATCAACGTGCATTAGCAACTTTGGAGATTGACAGTTTTATTCATTTTCTTTGGCAGACTCTTAAGTGCAATGTAGCAGACAGCATATGAGATTACTTCTCACTTATTATGCAGACCAGAATTGCCACCTGGAAATCTAGCCCCACCTTTCTAGTCAATTTTCATAAAATGCAAAAAAATATTAAACCTTGAAACAAAAGCAAAAATTCAGTTCAAAGTGATAAAGGTAATTTTTTAGATTAATGTTTTTTCAGAAATTGAAAATTTCTGATCAGAAATTTTCTGATTTACCGGAACCTCCCTGATTAAATAACACAACAAGCAATCAGAAAACAAATGTGCTGAAAATGTTATAGCTCTGTTTGTAACAGGGCTCTCCTAGACTGTCCTTGGAAAAAAAAATACATCACAGTCCCAGCATCTTCTATTTTAGGGAGATTCAAAATTTCATAAGTCTGAATGGTCGAACTAGTTCTTTGGCTCAAACTAGTGCAAAAAACAATATACATCTGTGTATGTCTACTCAAGCACAGCCTCTTGCATTTGCACCCAGAGTATCCCAGGCAAATTAGCCCAGCTGTCACAAACAGGAACATAATATTAGACCAGCAGAATCCCTACCTGTACAGATGCCACAAGAGCAACAAGTCTGACATGATACTGAAGTTTTTCACAGGACTGGATCCAGACAAAATGGCTGGTTGGAAATAGTAGGGTGGCTTAGGCTTCAGGAGTTTTATATAGCATGGGATTCATTGTAAGCTGTCTCTTACTGAGTCCAGGCTAGTCAGAATTCATCAGATTGGGACACAGATCATAGTTAACTGGTGGAGCTCTCAAACCTTTTTTGCTATTTCACAGTTCCCTTCCTGTACAAAGTCCATCACTGTCAGAATTTCTGCATGCAGTCTGTATCTTCCTTCCTAAACCAGGTTGAAATCTAACAGCAAGGTTAGTCTTATCATCCTGAAATTTTCACCCTTAAAAATCCTTTTCAATCCCCTGCATTTGTTCCAAACTGCCTTGGTATTTCTATATAGCTCCCTAATATCTCCTCTGTCTGTGTAAGGTCTGTTGCTGATTTGATCAGTCAAGCACTTGGCTTATATCTGGGCACTGCCAGGATTCATAGTCTGAGGACTGTTGTGTCTGCCTGATGTTTAGCATCAGATCTGGAGGATATATGTTCTGAAAACATCCTCTCTCATCCCAGCTTCTTAAAAAAACATGAAAAGCTTGGTACAAGTGGTCATAAGTGCTGAGATCAACTATCTTTGTGTTTGCTGTATTAAAACCTATGCAGGGACAGGGTACTGAGCACTGATCCCAGGAATTTTGAATGTCCACTGCATCAGAATGTACCTCTGTAGCAGATAGTTACTTCCCAGGAAGACATTTAGAAATGTTTGGTCACTGCACTAGCACCCAATTCATAACAGTTTGATTTCTTTATACTGTGAGCATGACAAAATTGAATGCATTTTCTTGGATGAACTTAATATAGTTTCCTTATCACTTTTAAACTCAGCTTAAAAGATGATACAGCAACTTTCAGGTAGAAAAGGAAAGGCTAAAAAGCATGTAATTCAGCTCACAATGGATTTTACAGGCCTCAATGGAATTAATTACTGAGAACTTGCACATGTAGTAATTAATTTTATGCAATTCAGCACCATCTGCAGATGCATTATTTCCTTTCAAAGCTACTATAATTCAATGTAAAAGAGAAATTGTTAGGAGTATTTAGGCAGCAAAAGCTTTTGTATCTTGTTTATGCCAAAGAAATTAGATAAGAAAATTAAATAATATTTGAAAAACATAGCCTTTTCTCCCATTAAAGAGAAGATACCTCTCAATTGTCAGTAAGGGAACTACTTGCATTTACAGAGATTTGGGGAAAAGAAACTTTGATTTAGGACTGGTTTTCTTGTTTTAAAAAATAGTTGTGTGTTTTTTCCTAGCAATCATTTATCGTTTGCAGGTGAATTGTGCTATTGCATCAACCTTTGTACCAGCTACGAGCAAAACCTATTGACTATACATCCCTCTGTTGAAGTATATTCCAAAATTACTTTATATTATTTGCTTGTGAGATATATAAAAATATTTAACTACTTTTCTCTTCATTAACTTGTATATAATTTGCTCTGGAACAGAAAACAATTGACTGCAGCAAATGACATGATCTGCTTTTCTCATATTCAAGGACAGGCAGGGTGTATCGTTTTAAACTCCTATTGAGGGTTCACGTGTACTGAGAAGGAAATTTCATCACCTAAAATAAATTTAAATTAGAGTCCTGAAGCATTGAAGGGTATGCCTCAGTTGCATCTTTAAAGTCTCAGACTTTTAACGCCAGAAATACTGTCAAAGAGCATATTAGAACAATGTGCTCTGTGCATCACTGAACCACCAGTTGTGTGCTGGAAATTCTGGAAAAATCAATTCCAACTTTTTTCAGGCATTCATGTAGCACCTAACACAAGGGCTGATTGTGCTGTAATACTGTGATTGGGAAAGAGTATGTATTTGGGAGGGAGAGGCTATCCACATAGCACAGTTCTTGTTCTGTGATGTATTAGGCAGCATGCATTGCTCTTTGGCAATAATAATAATGAATAGATTACAGCCCCATCAATCTATGCCCATTTAATAAAATCACATTATCACAGAAGGATTCCTGTTTTGAAAAAAAAATATGCAGTTATTATTTGCATTTGTTAGCACTCACAATATTCAACTTCAGCTGAGAGCTTGTTGTTTTCTGTACAAAACAAACTCGGTGGTAATAGAGAGCTGAAAGCATTAACCTTATAATTGTAAGAAGAGGCAAAAGGCCAGTCAGGTTCTTTATCTTTTCCTCCTGCTGATAGAAGCCTGGACATGGTTTCCCTTCCTGAAAAATGCCCATTGAAGCCTTGTGTCTAACAAGCAAACTAGATAACAGCATTAAAATTGCATTTGGAGCTAAAGGAGATGCCGTCATGCCATCACATTATGGGACTAGTGTAGGGCAATACAGATGATTGATTTTAGAGCAATCACTTACCGAAGCAAGAAGCCGTGAGCAAGCACAAACTCTTTCCGATGCACTTTACAAAGAAAACATGAAGACTTGCAGACAACAAATCTATAGTCTTCCTGCAACAACCGCTTTTGAACAAGCTGGGTATCTTTACCTAGAGAAGCAAAGATGGTGAGTCATTAAGCAATTACAGTGAGGTGTCCTTATTTTTGGATCCAGCTTTTTGGATACGTACTGAAACTGAAATAGAGCTTGCATTTGGATATGTAAAGTCCCTGGTCCTTAAAAAAAAGTAAATTTGAAAGAACAGACATGAACGTAATATTCTGAACCCAAAGAGGGCAAAAAGGTTTTCTGAAAAGGTCCTTGAAATCACACTTTTAAATATGCCAGAGGAATTGATTATTTTGGTACTGTTCTTACTGTCATTGCCTTCACTGATAAGAGAAGAGACAAATGGTTTGAGGGAGGGAAGACAAGAGAGATTCGCTCACTCTGCAGTCTTAAGATTTCCACAGGCCTGGATTGACTGTCATTTCCTGATCTTTATGTGATGTTTATCACAATAGGTTATCACTGACATTTAATGTCTTATATATTCTTAATGAATATTGTCGTTCTCCTTACTGTGATAAAAGGGCAGAGTCATCTAGTAAAGGCAGAAAACATCACATATTTAATACATTTGCATAGAAAGATCTTCATGCTATGACAGAAAAGGCTCAGAATATATGCAGTCTGATGATTAAATTGGGAATTGCCAAAACAAGCAAACAAAAACATCTTGCAAATCATTCTTTCTCAAGACAGATTTAAGATTATGATCTCCCAGTTCTTGGTGCTGCTGTATATGTACAAGCAATTCAGCCTCATCAAAGTCTTGATTTAGAGGACCTAAACTCAAATCATTGCTCACTTTTTTGACTGAAGCAAAATTATTTAGCCCATTGAAATGTTACCATTATTTCTGGATGACCTTAAATAAACAACTGATGCAATAAATTCATAGTTAGTTAGTAAAGCTTCCATTTCAGCTTCCATTTCAGTTCAACTTGCTCATTTCTGTTAGTGCTTTGTGGGCTGGGTGGGTTCTTTTTTATGATGAATTGAATTGCACATTATTAATATTATGAAACTGTTTCTTATGGAACTGTGTCTTTGCAATATTTAAGGTGACAGTATTATAATCATTAACCCATGACATGATGACATGTGTCCTATGCTGTAATGAATGATATCAGAGCTTTTTCCACTTACTTACAAGCTGTCTCATGGAGGCCTGAACCCTAGGGCAAGCATCTTGGGGGGGTTACGAGGCTCATCACTATAAATGTGGACACAACAGTTAATTCTGCAGTAAATGAGGTAAACAGACTTTTGACTGTCACATACCCTCAAAGACTGATTCTTTTGGTCTCTGGATGCTTTAAATTGTCACATTTTTCTCAGTTTGTAGCCTTATTACAAACCAAATCTGTCTGTAATATCTACTTTTTTAGCCAGAAAAAAAATTGGTCTAAGACAGAAGTGAGAAGGTAGAAGTTTTTATCAGTCTAATGGTACACAGAAGTACATTAAAGAAACAAACACACAGAAACAAGTGTGTGAGATGACTAGCAACACACAAAGGAGTTGAAATCTATGAAGAGGCTTATGTGGTATGCTTGCTCTTCTTATATGAGCCTTTAACCACACCCCTTTACTACATATTTGATTCAGATTTCTATGTGCAAGTCTCCATAAGGCCTTCCTTTCCACTTCCCTAAAGCAACAGACACAAGAAGAGGAAATAAAGGTGGATTGAATTCTTTCCTACTGTAACTTCCTTTGTCTCTCCATTAAAAATTCTCCCGTGTCACTTTATACTGTAAACTCAGTCACAGCTGGGCACAAAGGATTGTTTCATAGCATTTCCAGTAGAAAAAAGTATCCTGAATGCAGATATTTTTATGTAGTAGACTCTGCTATTTTCCCTGAAAATCTTTCTCAAATTAAGTGAATAACTTTTCATTAAATGAAATAACAGCTATTTTTTAAATGCTCAGGCTTCAAAGAAGAGATAAACATTTACACAAGAATATAGAAATATCATGTTTTAGTGATAGTCAAATCAAAATAATTGCTAATTCTTCTCATTTCTCCGTATCGCTGCAATTCTATTTTCTACGATCCCAGCTGCTTAAAAAAACAAAGGCATTCAATATTAGGTGTCAATATTACCAAAATTTAATTCTGTTAACAATAAGGTCATAAGACATTCTGCTTCATTGTCCTGTTTTCAGCTGGGGTAGCTGGGGTACAGTTGATGTTCTTCCTAGTAGCTGGTACAGTACTGGGTTTTGGACAACAAGAACAAGAAAAAATCCCAAATTGAAACCAAACTTAAACCTGATGTTGTTTAGTGTAAAGTAGGGATGTTTGAGAAAATAATTCCAAAAATAGTCTCCAATTCCCTAAAGGCTGCAGCAATAAGGAAGAAATTAATCTCTACTTGACATGCAAAGTTGATATGAGAAGAAAATGCCTGAAGTTACAAAGAACAATAATAGAGGCAAGACATTAGTAAAACATTTTATGACCAGAAGTGAAACACTAAAGATTATGAGCCTGTGCCATCTTCATTTTTTGAGATCTTCAAAAAAAAAGTTGAGCAGATCTTAGAAAACAAGGGAAAAAAATGGGGAAGAAAAAAAGAGGTTTCCTTAGGGTAAGGCAGTTGATTACGTGACTTCCTAAGGTCTCTTTCCAATTAGCTTTTTAAGGTACAGCATAATTTTAAATTATGCACTTTTTGTATACACTAAACCCTGTGCCTACTCTATCTTATCTCCTACATATTTTCATCTCAAATATTTTGAAGGAAACTTTGGCTTTGCAGTGCCCAGCTTCATCTTACACATCTCCTTCAGCAATGAAGCAGGGCAACAAAATTTAACTTTTCCTACAGCATCAACATATAGCAGTTTTCTCTGTATTTCAAAGCCATTCAACCAAGTAGCAGGAGAACTGTCTTTATTTTTACACCAGATATGCAATTTTTGTGACTGAGTCATGCCTGAGAAATGCCACTCCCAGACCCCAGGGACTTCCTCCCTGCAGAGCACAGCACCAACTCGGAGGGATGCTGAAGATCTTTCTAACCTGCCCTGTGGAAGCAATGGCAACTGAAGCAGGGTTAGGACAGAAGAGCCTGCACTGCATATTCTTTTCTGGTGCCAGCTGCCGCTTGCCAGCTCATGGAGAAGACTGATGACCCCAGTGTCACCTCCCATGTGTTGGTGCTGCTGGCTGCACTGGCCGAACACTCGTCCTGTCCAGGCACTCTGGGAGCTCCCTGATTAAGAACTCAATTGGCCCCAATTTACACACCTGCACATCCTCACCTGGCTGCAGTCTGGCCCTGTGGCACTGAACGAATGCACATGAGGAGAAGAAAATTCAAATACTTCCTCTTTATGACAGAGTACAAATAAACAAGAATGAAAGATTTATAGTACGTTAAACATTGGAGAATTCAAACGCTATAAATATCGTGTACTCTTGAAATTATGTGACAATTTGGTAGTAATTGAAGGATTCTATGTGTAAATGTGTCTCTATATACAGGCAGGTCCGTTCACCCCAAATTGTAAAGAATAAATAACATGCAATACATTTTATACCAAAATGACACTCTAGAGAAAATAGAGAGCAGAAGCAGGATAATGTGACAGAAAAAGACAGACAAAGGACATTGTAAAAATGCTCAGGGGGGAGAAAAGGAGAAACAAGAAAAATAGGGCAATGTCCTAAGGAAAAAACCTAGGCTGCAAAAAGGAGAAATAAAGGTTGGTTTATGTGGTATGCTAAAACAAAGAGATTCAATGAAAGGGGTAGGTGTGACAGTAAGAAAAAATGGGAAAACAAAAGAGAGTAAAGGTAACAGACTAGTATACAGGAAAACAGCTAATATGATGTAAATATAAATAAAGCTAGTTCAATGCTAAAAGAGAAGAAGGGAGAACTGAAGGGAGAACTCAGGGTAGACTAGACATTCTTTGTTTTAGAAAAGGGACTTACAAGTCTACAAAAATTGAAAGTTTTAGGAAACAATGGTAAAAAAATGAGGGAAAAAGCTTTGCACCAATGTCATAAAAGTCCAGGATTTTTGGAAATGAGAAGGACAGTGCTCAAGGAAGGTGATTCTATCCACCTAATCCAGTCTCAAGAGGCCCCACCTGCAGTGCTGCATCCAGTTGTGTGGTTCCCAGCACAGGAACTTTGTGCACAAGCACATTGACTTTTTTTGAGACAATCCAGAGGAGGCTCACCAAGATAATTAGAGGAATGGAGTGTCTGAGAAAAGGCTAAAAGAACTGAATTTGTTCAACCTTAAAAAGAGAAGGCTTAGGGATGACCGAATTGTGACCTTTCAGTGCCTAGAGGAGATCTACAAGAAATATGGAGAAGGACTTTTTGCAAGGTCATGTAGTGCTAGGACAAGGAAGAATGGCTTCAAACTGAAAGAGAACAAGTTTAGATTAGACATTAGGAAGAAATTCTTTACTGTGAGGATGGTGAGGCACTGAAACAGGTTGGCCAGAGAAGCTGTCGGTGCCCCATCCCTGGAAGTGTTCAAGACCAGGCTGGATGGAGTTCTGAGCAACCTGGTCTAGTGGAAGGTGTCCCTGCCCACTGAGGCATTGGAACTTCTTGATCTATAAAGGTCCCTTTCAACTCAAACCATTCTATGGTGCTGTGACTGTATGATGGGGTATGGGAAAAGGAACACACCTCACAGCATACACTTGTGAATATCTGAAAGAGTATAATTCGTACTGCTAAAGGACTTTTCTTTCTTTCTTTTTCTTTCTTTCTTTCTTTCTTTCTTTCTTTCTTTCTTTCTTTCTTTCTTTCTTTCTTTCT
>JAYDZK010000169.1:87917477-87990062 GCA_034509185.1 Euphonia xanthogaster
TTTCTTCCTTTCTTCTTTTTTTCTTTCTCCAGTGAATTTTCATGTGCCCATTCATTACTAGTGGCCCAAGGAAATGTGTACACAGAAGACTAGATGCAGGAGGCCATAGAGCATCCAGAACACTGACATGGGGTTGGAGACACAACACAGGGTCTACAAGAATTTTTTCAGTTTTAAAACTAGCACCTGGAGCATAGGCATATCCTAATCTTGTCTCAACAAAAATAGCACTAGATAGTTAGGCAGCCCATGACCTACTTTTTAAGTAGATGGAGCTTGAATTTTTTTTGACAAAATATCTGTTATAAAGGTTTTACAGTTGTGCAGATAGAGCCGTATAAGGTCATTTCACAGATACATTCTTAGCAGCCATTAACAGGCAGAGAACACTACCTTGCCATGTTGTAACTTGTCTGTATGAGATGTGACTGGGAAGTTGCTGGCAGGAAATTGCTGTGACTTTTACCTTCTCTTCTACTTCAGAAAACTGAAAATCTAGCTCAAATTCCAAAATTCTTCATAAACCTGCAGCCAAGAAATAGTTCCTAGTTAGGCCACCTTGCAAAACCACTGTTCTTTCTCTAATAGCAAACCTGGTAGCTGCACCAAGTGTTTGGGAGGCGTTGGTTTAAGCCATCATCTTTACACATAAGTGCTACCTATAACATGTCTGTCTCTTACCTTCACTATGTCATGAGAGGAATTTTAGATGACATGAGCCTGAGCTGGAAGAGTAAGGACTACTTCTTGTTTAGAGAAATTCGTCCATACGGAAAATTACTTTAAGTAGATTCATACCTAGATTCAGCCATGTCTTAAGTAGATAGGAAAGCAAACTGTTGGTTAAAGTAGTAGAAACCACAACACTTTGCACCAAAAAAGTGAGCTGCAAAACTGGGACTGTCAAGCCATGTGGGTAGTAACACTTTGGTCAGCCTTGTAGACCAGGAAACAACATCTGCTTGTTAGGTGGACATGGGGACACATTAGCCAAGTCTAAAGACAGTTTGTTCTTTCTGAGCCCCAGATAGCAGGAGAATTATGTATGACTCTTACGATACTAGAGGCTTTGATGCAGACAAAACAAAACAAAGGAAGTCCTCTGATTACTAGATGGTCCTGCCATAGAGGTACTTTTCTCAGACCTTAGTCTGAGATGTTGTTCTGGGAAAAAGTGAGAACAATTTGGGGATCACTGAGAGCAATCCATCATTCAGACATGAAAGAGGAGGGAGTTAAGGCCGATGCAAGACTGTTCTTACTTATTTCTAGAGCACCAGTCTGGAGAACAAGACAATTGTTTAAAATTAAGGGATGAGAAAAGTAATTCTTCCAAAAATAAGAATTGTCCATTCGAAAAGCAGATGGAAAATAGTTGTTTCAAGTTGTTTCACAGGTAATAACCTTCCTCAGCAAATCCAGGGCAACATCTGTGATCATCCCATTGAACACCTGGCATTTGAGACTTGTTCCTCCTTCCTGACATCTCTCACATAAAAATAACAACAGGATATCGAAAAACAGAATGTACTTCATCCTTCTCACTTGGACTTTTCAGAAGAAGAAATTGATCTCACATCTTCAGTGGAGATACTGATTTTCAATTTTTTTTCAGCTTTTTATTTCTTTGTGGGAATCTTTTTATCAGATTAGTGCTTATTTAGCACCTTCATACCCTTTTGTTGCTTCTGTCAAAAGAGCTGAAGCAACGTCTGTATAACTAGTATTGGATATACAACAGAGGAATAAAACATAGTGGAATTCTGTCATTAAAACCCTTAGAATGCTGTATTTGTGCCAGAAATATATACTCTACATCAGGTGATGCATTTTTCTTTCAATTTTTAAAAATCTAACAGATTTTTATTATATTCAAAAAATATTTCTAACATATCCAACATGGTGAAAATCCTAGAGAAAAGCCCTCCTTACAAACAAAAGTAAAATTGGCTTAATGGGTTGCTAATCATGCGATAAGTGCTATTGAAAGGAGAGGAAAATGTGTAGATTTTCAGTAATTGCACATCTCCTTTTGAATAAAATTGGCAAATAACAAAGAGTTGTTATATACCTCAAAATTAACCATTTCTGGTATTTAGGCTTGTCGGTGATTATGATGGGCAGCTTTCATTATAAAGCAATAAACATACACACCTTCTAGCTAGTAATTAGGCAGTGGTAGTGTAGTACCTTTTCCCCTATTGTATCTCGCTGAAATCATGGCATATTCAAGAAGATAACTCAGTGAATAGACTGCAATTAGCATAAACACCAAGTCTGGCTATTTTGTTATAGCATTTTAGGGCACATTTCTATTTTCCCTGTCAGTCAGCAGTTTTAAATTCAATTGCCTTTCCTAATTATTCCCCAGTCAATTATAAGTAAAATCGCATTAGTTGCATGTGAAATGTGTTGCTGCATTTGGAACCTCAGTGTTCAAGTGAAACCTTTTCTTGCTTACTACAAGAGAAATTGTGGGTGTGCATAAAAAGGTGAATCATTCTATCGATACATTTCTTTCAACTGTCAGCTGAAAGATTAGGACTTTCTTTGAAAAAACTGCTTCCCTGACGATGCTCTTTTACACTGTATTGGATCAAAAACCTGCACTTCAAACTCCTTAAGACATACACCAGACTGGAACTTGTGAACTGGTTCTATTTGTCATCTGTGGAAATAAATATGTGAGCCAAAGGCAAAGAATTTTTATTTCAATGCATGGTAAGCATGGCTTCAAAAGCAGCTGAGATTCATGCAATGAGACAGAGGGCATAAAAACATGAAGCCAGTTAAATGCATTCTCATGTCTGTGTGTATGGTTCTTAAGGAGTATTAGTGGCCAAAAAAAGCATGACTGGCTGGCCTGATTTCTTCTGTGAAAAGCACTAAAACAGTAACCACAGCAAGGAAAAGGTCATTATTGTGAGATTCTTTACGTCTTGTGTCTGCTTTTGATGTTTTCTCAAAATCAGGTTTAAGAAACCCTGCATAATATTTCATTTTAAGTCAGTTCAATTGAAAACTGTAGTGGCTCCAGTGGAGGGCCAGAGTGAGATACCTGCTGTCCATAGGCACTGCAATGACTGGGGTCAGATGAATCTGCTATTGTAAGCTGAGGCTTTTTGAGCACAATACAAATTTTGCCTGCATTTTGAAATATGATATTATATTTAGAAACTAAAATTTTGTTTTTAAATTCCTTCCCTATTTGTATATTCTGTCAAGGCTATTCTTACCTCTATTCTTACCTCTATTCTTTGCCTCTAGACAGAAGATATTATGGATCGAGAAAGCTTGAAAATTACTAGACTATCCAGATACTCAATCATCACAAATGTTGACATGGATGTATAATTGAGCTCCTCCTTGAAAGAGACCTAAAGGATATGGAAGCTGTCCTTGCAAAGGAGATGGAGTAAATATTGTTAAGAAAAATCCTACAAAACAAAACCAAAAATTCTTCAGTTTGTTTTTGGTTGCTTAAGGTGATTTTTGGGGGGATCAGGGTTCATTTTTTAATTAAAATCCAATTGTTTCTTCAGTAATAAAATGTATTAGATAATTTAACAATTTACAAAGTAATAATATTGTAGGACTTTATAGCTGGAAATTAACAACATAATGAATGGTTGAAATCTGAAGTAACCAAAGTGCAAAACAGTAATCAAAGTGCAAAGTAACCAAAGTGCAAAACAGTAATCCTTATGAAGCAATCATAATTAAAATCACAATAAAAAGAGGAAAACCAAAGAATATAAGCGCAACCACAATAAAGATTTTGTTTGTTTTGCCTTAAAAATATTGCAGATTAGAATTTACTTCTTGCTAAATAACATGCTACTGGATAAAACACTTTGATCAATATTCCCTGGTATTTTCTAGGAGCTTCATTGCAGTCTTTCAAGATGAAAAATGTCTTTGAGATTTATAAAGCATCTGTTATTTGGTGAAGGGAATTCTACTCTCCAGTTTATTTTCTTTTTGGCAATCAATAAAGCTATTTGTACGAAAGTCCATTTGAATTTGTCTAGTCTGGTATTTTCATTTCTGTGAAGTAAACAAACATGGGATAAATAGGAATTTTTTATTTTAGCTATTCTATTTGTGTCTTGAGTCACTTGAGACTAATACTTTCACAATTTAGAAAAAGTTGTAAATGTATGCATGGGGTCACTTTCATTTTTTAAAAAAATCTTGGACAGCAAAACCTAGTAACCTTTGCTGAACAAACGATAGGATTTGTAGTTGTAAAAAAGTATTAATAATAAGTACTGATATTTAGCAGAATGTAATACATTAAAACAAATTTTCTTTTGGCTGTCAGCAAGTGTCTGCAGACTTTTTGTACTTCATGTTTTGTCATTAATTTGTAAAATTGGAGTAAATGTGAATTTGAAAAATTGGCACCTATCTCTACACCAGTACTCTTTAGCTCACAACATGTCTGAGTAACACTTCTGCTGAAAAATGGATTTTCTGACTATTCAAGGACACATCCACTTTATACATCAGCACTGATGCAAGCTCCACCATCATATTCCTCCTCCCTGCCTCCTCTGAAGTGTTCTGCATTTCAGTGACAAAAGGCAGCATATAGACAGCATCCATATGATAACTCCTGTTCATTCAAGTCATTACTTTCTACCCGATTATGTCAGTCTATTATGCCTTACTTAGGTCTCATTTTAGGCTTCTGCTTCATGCAGAGGTGCTGGAATCATGTGAGGGCAGAGAGACTAACTGGCTTTTCACACCTGAGACTTGGAAAGAGAAAATAGAGTCTTCTAGGTTATGTTTGCTTCCCAGTAACCCAAAGACTCCACCAGTGGCTTTTCTTTTGAGGCTTCTGGAATCACATTTCTATATGACCTAATCTGTGTGAACATACGTACATGTGTACAGATACATCTTTTGTTGGTTTCTGTGTCTGTTAGTAACTTTCAATGTGCAGCCACTTTCACGTCATGATGACAGAGCCATAGGAATTTTAAAGTCTGTGAGATTACTAAAAGTCATGAAAATTAGCAACTGAGTGAAAACCAGGGAGTGGAAAAGGCTGGAACATCTCTCTTCACCTTTCTCACCCTGAAAACTAGCCGTGGCACATAAGGCTGCTTGCCTAGGCAGAAGAGGCAGGAGGGATTTGTATGTACATGTAAGAGTTAGGAAGGAGCAGTGAAGAGGGAGAATGAGGGAAGACCTTTGACATGGCAATAGCAGCCAGGGGCACATGAGACAAAAAACTGCTCCCAGGACCTGAGAAACTGAGCACCTTCCTATAATAACGTCTTTATTTCTCTGCGTGAGGAGATCACAGTTAGTTACCTGACTAGGTAGTTGGATGGCAAAAGGACACATACTTTGAACTGCTTCATAACCCAGAGATTTTAGGTGGTCTGGAATATCTTGTTTTTTTAGCAATTGGACCCTTATTGATAATGGCTCATTGATAAGGACAGCAATAAAACAGACGGCTGGGATGACTATAATGAATGTACATAGTTAACTAGAATAAAGCATTTTGATGGCTGGTATTTTTAAATAATTAGCTCATTAACCTTAACTATATCAACCTTTTCTCTTTACCAAGGTTAAATAATTGAAAGGAAAGACTTCTGGGGAAGTTGCAGTCTTACACAGAGAACAGCCACTAATTTACATGGTAGAAACCTGCTTAAGAACCTGTTTAAGGAAGGTGTTTGGAAGAGAGGAGAAATAATCACACACGTACACACAAATCAATATATGCTTGCATTTTAATTGTGAGAGAATACAACAGAAGAAAAATTGTGCAATTCTGAACAATTTTCAAGAAGTAGTAATGTATTTTATGATGTATTTATTTTTTCAGTGATAGAACCTATCAATTTCTGCTTTGTTGCTGCAAAGCTTACTCTGTCTCCAGGCATCTTCACTCCCTAGCCTATGGTTCTTAAAATTGTTTCAGTGGCAGAAGAACTTGAGAGCCCTGGTTAGCAAACAGGTCCCAGTGAAGCACATCACCATTGAAATTCTTATGGAAAATAAAGAAAGTCTTATTCCAAATGAAAGAGAACAAAAAAAATGCTGTACAGTGGTCATAATACATGAGGGTTGTAGAAGCACCAGTTTTGTATTCTATGTGTCATCTGCATGTTACCAAGAAAGGATTAAAATGGACTGATGTAAGACCAGTATGTAGCAACATGGTGGTGTTGCAGGGACAGTGCCTGATGGTAACCACTACTCAGGGCAAAGAGCTGAGACCTGCCATCACTGCTACCTCATTCACCTCATCAGTGGGCTGAAACCAGCTCCTTCCCACTTTTGAGGACATCCTCAGCTGCTGAGGGACTCTGCAGACCAAAGCTGAGAGAGCGTTTTACAAGCATCCTTGGATTGGCAGCAGAAAATCGTGGTGTGAGCGGCTAGAAGAGGCTTGAAACCTGAGAAGTGACAGTTGTAGAAGGAGCAGAAATTGCAGAAATTTTCTGAATTTATCTTTTCCTTAGGACTAAGGTGTGGAAGGTTGAATTATTCATGGCACACTAGGCTCAGCAGCAATACAAGGAGAAATTCTGCAGACAGGGGTCATATTAGAGAAGTCTGCTTGGGGTGGAGGGAATCTCTTAGGTCAGACAGTGTACTCAAATACGCACAAAGGACTGAAATATTTCTGAGAGATCAGTCCAAATACTGTAAAGTATTTACATGGGATAAATATGGAAATTTAACTAAGAAGTGATATATCCATCATCTGGTGACCTTACTTGATATTCCAGTTAAAGCTATCAAATCTGAGAAGCCTCAATTAAAAAAAAAAAAAAAAAAAAAAAAATTCTCAGCTCATCTCAATTTTTCCAAGGATGGTTCCAAGCTGCTCTTCCTATCTTTTTCTTAAGTTGCTTTTGGCTCTCAGTGTATCTAAACTGTAAAAAATAAAAAATCAACACCACCAGTAGGATGTGGTGGTTTTGGAAATCTCTGCTGGATAAATGATCAAATTAAAAGATAAAGGTCAGAATGGTGTTTTCCTGAAATCTGGCATCTAATTGTAAAAATTTTAACTCTGAGCCCAACTAAACTCCCTGTTGTATTTCTTCAGATTTTGTCTGGTGTTTTATTTATGTGTGTAGTGTGCTGTGATTTTGTCTACAATGATTTGTGCTTGTTTTTCAGCCTGTTCTTGCATATTTGACATGGATTCAATCCTTTCTGCAGCTCATCCTCCCCCACTTCTAGCCTGTCTTGAGTTATAGCTTGATATTTGAAATATTTCCTGCAAATAATTTTATCTGGAGTGGGAGGATTATAATAATGTTCAGAATATTGATCTCAGTTAAACTTATAGGGCACAAAGTTGCACAGAGAATTGGGAGTTTACCCAAAGGCATAAAACATTAAATCACTCAGCAGGTTTATAAATATGTAGTGGGGGATGTATAATATTGAACTGGGTGATGCAGTTCAGTGGATAACAGGCAAGGTCCAAAGAATGGCTACACACTTCATTGCATTTCTAAGTTATTTATTATAAATATCATACTTTCAAATTGGCCTACAACTAGAAATACTCTTTGTTTATGGATGAATAGTAACTAATATGAGTGTTCTCTATGTACCTGTCTTTGGACAGAACTCTGAATATCTCAGTATTGAAATTCTTTAAATTTTCTTCAGATAAGCAGTTAAATATACCAAAGTTTCCAAAATATTTTTGTCACCTCATTTGTTTAGTCATGACTTGAAAATACTCTAAAGAAAGGATTTCTTATTGTAGAAAGTGATGCAGAAACAGATACTGTCTGCAATACATATTTAACATCACACACAGGTACTACAACCATCAAGGAAACCTGGTGGGATTCCCTTCTAAAAATGCACTGGAATGATAAAGAAAGTGCATTCATATTCTAGGCAATCAATATTAGTTTCTGTAAAATCAGGGGAAATCTTTAGTCACTATTATACTTTTCTGAGAAGAAATGGAATACAACCTTTTCATTTGTTCAAAATTACGATTTTCTACACAAAAACTTTCCTTATCATAGTGTATAACAGATAAAGTAATGTAAAAGCCCAGATTTCAGCAGCAAGGATGGTTTTAAAGCTATCAGACATCCAGACCTTCAACAGTTTTACTCTTCAAGGACACACTTGGAGATGCAAAATAGTCACTCCGAGCTGCCACTATGGAAATTGTGCACTATAAAAGAAATGGTGAGTTTCAAGTGTCTATTGTAAGTACCACTGCTTTTATATAAAATATATACACACATTTTTAATATAAATACACACAAAAATTCTTTTAAGGGAGATTTTCAGAAGGTGAAAGGTGGGAGGAAGCAATCCATTATTTAGGTGTTTTTTAAAACAGTAGAAATTTTCTAAGATGCAGACTGTCAGTTGCAGGGTTGTGTGCCTTTTGGTGTACTTATTCTGTCTGTCTTGAGGTTTCTGTTCCAGGAACCACCACAGACACTGGGACTTTCACTTGACACCTGCAAGTCAGCACTCCACATCCAGTAGGAAATCAGGTTTGCTGAATTTGGTAGCCAAAGAGGCACAGAATACATTTTTGATGATACTAAGACATAGAATGAGACTGCAGGACTTCAGAAATCTCCTATGTCTATTTGGTCTTAGGCAAAAGCACTGTTGTACAAAAATTCACATTCCAGGAAAGGACTGTTATAGCAGATATAAGGAAACACCCACCACCATAAATCCCCATTGTAGACACAGAAAGGGTAACTTTGGAAAACATCTGCCAAATATTTTCAATAAAATCGTTTCTCCCAACATAAATGTTAAGACAAGTAGGCTGACAGGCAGTCAGACAGGTGAGCAGACCTACACTATAAGGTAGGAACCATGAAAAAGAATTCAGAGTCTTTCATGCTTCTAAGAAGGTTGCTGTAGAGAGAAAAATATAAATTCATACAATTTATCCAAATCACTTACAGTAGATACCTCCTAAAAAAGATTGCTGATTTAAAAAGCAATGTTAACATTATACTTCTGTAAGATTTTGATGAATGATAGATATATCAACACATTAACGTTCTGCCTACTGTACACGAATCTGTAAACTGAAGTATGAATACATTGGTTTCAAACCAAATTCCTGCTGTCAGGTTAAAAATGCAATTGTCTAATACAAATGAAAATGAAAATTTCACCTACAAAATGTTCAAGAGTTGATAATCAATTTTTCTTTTGTGAAAAAGATTCAACAGTTATGGGAAATAATGTAAATTTTTTTCTTTAAAAGGACTTGACCTGTTAAAAGTGTGCTCATCATGGTTTATTCATAATTGCTAACCATCATAAATACTTCATAAAAACATAGTCAAACATTTAGATATAAGTTTAACAGGTCACGTTTAGCAATTACTGCACAAGAGAAAAAGACCCTGAAGTTCATTGTTCTATCAGACTTTGAGGCCATGGATTCTCTGCAGATCAGAGCAGGGAATTGACCAATCCATTCTACAGATGAGTATTGGGAGGGTATTTGAAGAATAAGCACTTCTACTGTAATTGAGTTACTTCTTGGTTTCCAAAGTGAATAAAGCATACTCAGATGCACAATCAGATATTCCCCTTAGCTCCAGAAGCTACAGATACAAGCTCAAGCCCATGATGTGAAGATTCTTCTCTGTTCTAGAAAAGATGCAGTGAACAAAGGCCACTGGAAGTCAATAATTCAATAGACAAGAAGTAAAATGTATTCAACAGGTGGCAATAAAAAGTTTGCAACAGAATTTAGGCAATAACTGCGACATGGTTGCTCAAGGGCTTTGGAACTGAATCTTCCTCCAGATAATATAACCACATATGTAGTCTTTGGTATTCATACTCAATTGCATCTAAAACAACCTTAGTAGGCACAAAGAGTCTTGTAAGTGGCCTTTGCATTTATAAAATCAGAGGAAGAGTGGAGACATTCTGGCTTTAGTGGACCTTCTAGCTTTAGGTGACCTTCCTGAGGACCAGTACTGAAGTACCAGTACCAGTACTGACTATTTCTGGAGGGGTGTCAGAAAGAACATTTTTATTCCATTATAAGGCTCCATATCCTAAGGACAGTTTTGCTGAGTAGTTTTACAAAAATTCTTGTTGCTTATTTGTTTTGCTTCACACCTGATTTGGACCAGGCTATCAAACCTCTACATAGACACAGCATGGTTTTGTGAATTTCCTGCACAGCTTGCTGTGTAAAGAATTTCACACTGAGCAGTTAGTGGTATCTGCTCCCATACACATGCCAAATTTCAAGAAACTAAAGCAAGCTACCATGGCTTGGGTTGTCTCCCAGTAACTGAAGGCTGAGCATGTGCACATGAAGAGTTTCTACACAGCAACTGGCACTTAGCAATGTGCTCATATTCTAAACCTCAAAACCATGTTTGTTCTGTGCATAGCCCTGAACATTATCTGAGCAGAGTCCACTTTGCAGTCTGAGAGTTTTGGTAACATGGCACCGTGCCTGTGAGCCCAAAAAGCAAATCACAGCTGCACACAAACATGCTCTGCTTTCAGACAGAGGGCTCCAACTTGCTCAAGTCTTTCAGCCAGAAACATTCAGCAGTGGAGCTCTGGGAGAGACCACTGAATTCACCACCTCACTTCTGGCATAATCAACTACACCAAAAGCCTTCCTACAGCTATTTATCTATTCAGTTGTTATCATTTGGAGACAATTTGGTTCTTCAGAGTCCACTGTGTGTTATATTGCATTAAAATAGGTCAGATGAGAGTGTCTGGAGGGAAGTTCTTTCCCTGAAAAAATTTGGTATGATCAGATAGAACTGCCTGAGTGTAGCACAGAGCACAGGGGAATTGAAAGGCATAGCCATTGGGGATGCTGCAACATGAGCTTGACACAGCATGGCCCCAGATAATATCTGGTTAAAAAGTGCACAGCTGGGCCTTAGAAAGAGAAGCAAATAGGATACTTTCCAGGAGAGCCAGAAGGGACTACAGAAAACATGTTGCTAAGCAGGTATCTACTGAAAGTTTCTAGCCTGGGAACGAGACCAGAGTAAAGCTCCCTCGCAGCGTGGGCAGAGGAAAATGGAGAGAAAACTGAAAATTCTTTCGTTTCACCCAGCAGATCTAAGCATTCCTCACTTACAGTTTCTAGTTCTAGTTCATGTTTAGCAAAGACTACCTTGGCAGGCTATAACCCAAACAGGAATTTTTATTCACTCACTGAAGTCAAAAGTCCATCCTGATCACTCTGGCTGGTGCAGCTTCCCACTGTGCATACTCAAAGATATACAGCTCATTGGATTTCCCAGATTTCCAATGCATGTTTCTCAAAAGTGTAATGGTTGTTATTCAAGAAAAGATTCTGATGTGAGTTCTCATTACTGTTAATTAAATCAAATTACGTCTTGTTCCTGCCCTCAGAAGTGGAGACAGTGTCTTTTCATAAGAAATATTTTACACATGATCCCATCTATCTTCTCTGAAGTCTTCTTTTGTACAGATTCATCAAACTGAAGGTTTTCTATCTTTCCTTGGTAGTCATATTTTTTAAATTTAGCTTTTCTCTCAACTTTTTCCAGCCTGCATACAATCATCTCAAAATATGGTGCATAAAATTGGCACAGAACATTATCTGAGACCACAGCGAGACTGGCTGTCAATGTACATTAAACAAAAGCAGTGATAGATTTATTTCTGACATGAGACATTAAATAGAAACCATTTTTACAGTTATCAGAAATTATTTATCTAGCATGTAAGGGGTCTTTCAGTGCTACTGCAAAATAATTATCTCCCTGCATATGATACTCTTATTAATACTTTAGAGTATGATCTTCCTGCTATTTGGAGAAGTTTCTCCACAAACATGGACAACCTACCAGGTTTGTTGACTGGTTTGCATCATAACGTAGAGGACTGGAGCTCCTGCATAGAAAGACCTTCTCCATTCATTCAATTTCCACGTTTTGGTTTTTTTTTTTTTTTGAAGCTGGATTTAATCATTCATTCAACTCACGTCTCAAATCCAAAGATAAAGAAAAACATTGGAAAAGGAGAAAAATTTTGCTCCAGGTTTCCTTTTAAATAGATTTGTGAATGGACCTAAATGTAGAGAACTAGTGAAGACTATTGAGTTAGAGAGTGTGAAAGATTAAAAATATTACTAAGTGAAGAACTTCATTTTCAACATACATTGTCATCACAGGCACTGAATAACAGAGGATGGGGAGGAAAGTTGGAGGTGGAGGTGGCATCATTCATACTACTCAGCTCTGCTAACTTCTACTCATGCCTCTAAAGACATTTGTAAGGCCTCCATGACGCTGAAAATAAATGGCTTCCCTTTATTCCAGCACTCTAAAATATTGGTGAAAATATTGACTCACACTGAACTAAGATTAGGATTTTGTCATATTGCATGTGATAAACCATTCCAGTTTGACAGGCAGCAATTGATAACTACTATCCCACTACAGTTTTTCAACAACTTGTGTGGCAACTTTACTGTAATTTCATGATGCACAATTTCTTCATATTTCTCTGCAAGTGTCATAGGGGATACCATCAAAAGCCTTACTCAAGTCAAGAATTGTTGTATCTTCTGCTTCTCCTTTTGTCCTCTAAACCAGTTATCCTGTCAAAGAAGGAAATTAGTCTGGTTTGTAGTTATTTGCTCCTAGCAAATCCATATTGGCTGTCTCTTGCCGCCTTATTGTTCTCCAGGTACCCTCAAATTGATTGCTTAATAAATTGTTCCAATAACTTTCTAGCACTGAGTTTAGGGTCCCTGCTGTATAACTCTCTGGGATCTATTTCTCTGCAGATAGGTACTATGATTTCTGTCCTTTCCCAATCTACTGGAGAACTTCTCTAACTGGGAGACAAATGCTGAGGGTGTATTCAACTCTGATGATTTACTATTAGAAGAATCTATGCTAAAAATAATATTTCAAAGCAGACTATTTACAATATTATATCATTTTAGCTTCAAATTAAGACTTTGCATAAATGCATTCTGTGGGAATATCATTGTCCTCGGGAGAAGTTTCTATGTATTCCCTGAAATTATATTACTTCACTCAAAAATAATGATCTAAATGATTGTAGGTGGATTTATAGGAAAACATGAAAAGCAGAAAAGAGGAAAGGCAGGAAAAAAGGAATGGAGGGAGACAGGGAAGGAAATATATTTCCCAAAAAGTTAATACAGGCATGTAAGAAGCAGCATCACAGGATGACTCTGAGAATGGTTTCTAGATAAATCTCCATCTCCATTTTTAGGGTAACAGCGGCACCGCTAACCTAAAAAAAATCAATAAATTTTAAAAATAGACAGTATTTTTTGAAGTAGAGCACACAACAATAATGGGACTAGTCTGTCTGTCCTTGCTTCTACTTACACATGTGCGTGATTTTTTGGACTGCTTCAAGGAGGCTGATGCAGATAAACCAAAAAACAACTTCTTCCAAAATATAGCTCTCTCTACAGAGGTGTTTCTTATCGGTTTAATATTAAGTATTTGAAGCGTTGTGTATGTTCCAGGAAACAGCTGTGAATTTGCCCAGATTAAATGGAAAAAAAAACAACAAAAAACACAGCAGCTTGAAGCTAAAAGACTGTAGGCTGATTTTCCAGACAGCTTTGTTGTTTTTTAAAGCTGTCATTCTGTTTTTAGGTGAGAATTAAGTACTCTGCATGGGAATGTTTCCTAATTTAAAGAACCTTGTGCACATTTTTATTTTTGAAGATAATTACTGGTGAATGTTGTATACTTTGTGCATATTCCTAACTGTTCTTATACAGAGTTTTTCCACAAAAATAATAACTGTAGTTTGATGATGAGCACTGCAAGACCATGGTATGTTATCTTCCTTGTTCTGTGAAAAGAGAATTCTTCCTGAGAAATCCTTTCACTCCTGTAACAGCCAGCCATAGAACTTTCTAAAGTACAACAATGCTAATATTTCGGCAACATGGAAAAGTCAATGATGAAATTCTCTCTTGGTATTTAATTTAATATACTCAATAGCACTGGCAAGTAAGTACTAACTGTACTTCAAAATGCTCTTAGACAGGTGGAAGCAGTAGCACACAGGGAAATGAACTCTGTAAACAGAAGGTAAACATTAAGGTCATTTATCAAATTAAGGGGGGAAAAAAAGAAACATTGCAAACACAGCTGGCTTTCAACATTTACTTCTCCTTAAAACAAATTTGTTTTTTATAGATTACAGTAAGCTTTAAGGAGAGTAAGATGCAAGAAATCCTTTATGAAACAGGACAGGGAGACAGTGAAGACTGGCAAGAAGTGAAGACAACTTAAGTGAGAGGGATATTTCTAAGAGGCATCTCTGTTCACAGAATGTAAAGAATGGCTTGACAATGAGAAAGACACTGGTTCTAAGCCCGATTAAAGGAGGCAAATTCAGCTTTGGTCCCCTGTTGTTGCATTTTCTGGGATATGCTCTCATGTCCCATTGCATGCAGCCTGCACAAACACCCACAAGATCTTGTCTTTGTCAACTACAGCATTAGTCTCTTACTTTAAAACAGTAACATGAAATATCTTAAACCTATCCCTCTCAGCTTTCTCTGGTGAGAAGAAACAGAAGGCTATGTTTAAGGGGTCTTTTTTGTTCCATTCACTGCTAATTATGAATATAGCTTGTGCAGCATTTCTTCACCAAAACAACTTTTCATCCTGTCTCATAGCACATCACTTCCTGTTTTCCAAAACACAGCTACAGTCATAAATAATCTCTGTTTTCAAACTGTGTCCATTTTAGCTCTCTTGAGTGTCTTCCTCTCTCCCACAAAATGTTACTCATTGGAATTTCAGTCAGATGACTCTCTCTCACCTATTTAAATGTTCAAATCGTGTCCAAGGTGCCTTGAGAACCAGGATTGCCTCCAAAACCTGGAAGTTGTCTAAGTGTAAAGATGAATGAAAATATGAAATGTGACATTACAGCCAGCCATGGAAATAATAACTGGGAAAGACAAAAAGCCATGGTGAGATTACTGCTCATTATGAAAAGCTCATCAGACAACCTAGCCAAATCCAGGCAAGGCAGAGTCACAGATGCGACACAGGTGTTGAATGGCATTATCTACAGAATTGCTTAATATAGCTAAAATAGTGTGCTACATATGGAAAAATATGAATTTCACACTAAACTCTAACAACAAAGAAAAAGAATGTAACAAGAAGTTAATTTCATGGTAACAAGCATTATGAGAACTGTTCCAGCAGTGCCAATAGTGCCTTGCAGGACCAATCTCTTTACCGGAACCTCTCTAGAGATAAGTAGCAATATTTGAGGAAGAAACAGTCAAACTACAAACAGTTCTTAGAAGACACAAACAGGGCAAATAATGGGAAAAAATTTTCACCTGGGAAAAATGGGACAGCACAAAACATGAAATCAGGAAAGAGGCAGAATGTTTTTGGAAAATAAAAGGCTCAATTAAAAATAAGAAAAAAAAACTATAAAAATGGCATGCATAAGATTAAGCTATTCAAAAGCATAGACAAATCAAGGGTGCAATCAGTAAAAAAAGGCTAAGTGACAACAAGTGCCAAGGACAAGCCAGCAGGATAGAAAAAACATCTTGACAAAGTGCTAATCCCTGCTGACCATACAGATCCAAACAGTCCAGGCTGGAAGGACAGGGCAACTTTCAAGGCAGAAGGGAAGAGAGCACTATGGTGCCAGCAGAAAAAGGAGGCAGAAGGAATGTTGATGTAGATCAGAAGAGGAGAGTTGATGGTGCAGACAGCAGAACTGCTGAGCTGTAAATAGGTAGAAGGACAAGTGTGAACAAAGCATCAGAAGTAGAATCCTTGAAGCTTTTGAGCAGAGGTGATATTCTGTGACTGGCAAAGCACATCGTCTGTGTCAGTCTACAAGGCTACCTAACTAATTCAGGCAATAACAGATATGAAAAGCATTGTCAGGTTCTAGGGGGGGAAAAACCCATGAAAAATAAGACTTTTAACAGATTCAGACAGGTTATAAAGAGAGTTTTAGAGGAAAATTATAGTTTCACATCAGGTACTGTTTGGAAGTACTCATCCCAAGCTGTACAAGGACAAAACAAGAAATAGGGACACTTCAGCAGCATGAGAAAAACAAAAGGTATAATTTTCCCATTTTATTTAAATTTACTTGGAATACATTATTGAGAATCTTAAAAAAAAACTATCAGATCTCTACTTGCTAAGGGTAAAGCTAAATTTCTATAGTGTTTGATTTATGTGTTTCAAAGGGTCTTAGCAGAAACAATCTATCTATTAAGGACATCTTAAAATGCAAAAATACTATTCCAGTTCAATAGATCCATATAAACTAATAAAAAAGCAGACACTTCAAGGGGACCCATTTTCACTGTTTTTTCTCATTCTCCCACATGAGTTTAATGCAGTGTTAGAAAAGACGACTTCAGTTACCTCACTCAGGAGTGAATGAACTCTGAACACATTAGGCATTCATGCTTGATTTCCTTGAATCACTGATTCTAGTTGGTATTCGAGTTCTGGGGCTAAAAATACAGCAGAATTACATTTTTCACTAATTTCCACAGTAAAATTTCAGTGAATGTGAAGTGATGCACAGTGGCTGGGCTACTGGACAGCTTTATGAACAATTAGGACAGAGGGTAATTACTGCAGTGCTGCTTGAATGTCAACACTGTTTCAATATTCTGTGGCATGATTGTGTTATAGTCACACTTTCTGGGGATATTAAATAAATGTAAACCTTCATGGTTTTCCCCTTAACTTCTGCCTGCCAGCATTTGAATGCAAATCAGCTGCAGAAGATTCCCTGGAGTTATTCTCAGAACAACCACGTTCCTTGTGTGCTTCCTCTGAATGTAAATGTCATCTAGATCACGAAGTAGGCCAGACAGCAGCTTGCTCTGGAAACAGCATCCTCTTTCACCACAAACAAGGATCAATGCTCCAAGTGTCAGAAGGTGGAGGTCAACATGAGCACCAGAGCCTGCCAACACCCTCAAAACTTGAAGATTTGTGTAGAATATTTCTGTGCTGTCACAGTGGTCAGGACAGAGAAGAAATTGTAATTCAATTTCATTTTATCTTCATAAGTTTCCATGGTGATGCAGGGGAAAAGAAAAAAAAAACAAAAAACCTGCAGTTACTCCTCCCTGCTGCCAGTATCTTGGGAGACAGAGGTGGAGGCTTATGGTGAGGAGCAGGAGGCTCACAGACATTCCTCTCTTCAGCGGCATTGCAATCCTGCACAGGGTGATGTGATGCAACAGGCACAACCACACAAGCCAGTAATGCCAGAGGAGCTGTTGCTGTCACTCATCAGTACTAGGGCACCCCTGTATACCACTTATGTGTATACATTTATTCCAGAAATTATTTGTCTCTAAAAGGAAAATGGAAGTCCAGCTACAAGCAGCTTAAAAAATTAAACTAGAATATTTCCATCAGTCTATTTCCATCTGTTCAGCCACCTGTCCTAGTCAATAGGAATGAGACTACTTTTGCGAATATTCATTACTTAGAAAAGGAACAGAGGCAGATCACACTGCAAGGTCTTACACCCTTCTATTTTCAGGTCATGATTATGACAGAATGCATCTGCAGGACAGTATAATGGGTTAAATAAGTTTTAAAAATATGGATGATATTCCCCTCTAAACCCATGAAAGACAAGGATCTGAGAAGCTACAAGACTCAGCTGAATTCTCTAAGCTACATCTGTCAGGATGCTCAGCACCCCAGGGAATTTAAGTATTTCAAAACAGTTTTAAGAGAGTTTTTTTAATCTAATCTGAAAGATTAAAACCTCCTGTTAAGAACTGTTGATCACTTGCCATTCTCACTTATAGCTCTGCTATTAGATATGTTTTGGTATTTGGTTATTAAGCAATCGAATAGATACTTTTTGGAGAAATAGAGTTCCTTATAGCTCTTTGAGACAGCACTATGGATTTCATGTTGATTAATACAATTTGCATACTTTGGGTGCTATTTCCTACTTGTCCTTTCCTAACAGAAAACATTAATATCACTGATTTTTTCAGCAGGGCAGAGAAAAGCTGCAGAAGCAAACATTGCTTATTTCCCAAATTAGGAGCATTTGAACGATCCATAAAGGAAAGTTTTTAAACATGAGGTAATAGCGACTGACACTTCAGCTGCAATACAATATATACATTAATTCTTGCACCCACTAAAAAATGTAAAAATAGCAAATTTGGACTTCAGGCTTATATTGTTGACAGTACAATAATGCAATCAGGACATCATTGCAAACTGACATCCACCCTTTAAGGTTGTTTATGAAGAGCAAATTACTCATAAATATGACTGGAAAGAACCCTACAAAAATTTCCTAATGTATATACTTCATCAATGTCATCTAAATAAATTATAAAATTCAATTAAGCAAAACTCCTCTTTTTTGAAAATTAAATACTTTGTAATATAACATTTCTAATAGCTGCTGAAACATAACTGTTTCTCCAATAAACATCAGCTGGAGAATGTGGAAAAATTTTTCCACATTCTACTGCCTCTGGATGAGAGCATTCATGGTGAAACGGGAATGGCTGAATATCCAGGGTGTTTGGGCCTGCCTCCTCACTTCTGGAGCAGCTTTGGGTCCTATAATAGGTGAGTTCGACCCCTGCTTTTTTTGTAGTGCCTTGACAATGCCACTTCACTATGCAGGGAAAACAGGTCACCACCTGTGGGAAAATAACAGAAGATTGACAAGGAAGATGGTAAACACACTCAGGTGACTTGCAGCTGGGGTGTAGAAAAACACATACATCGTTCTAACTGCTGTTTAGTAGTAGACAGTTGTCAAGTACAAGATCTGAGTTTAGATAACACAGGCCTGTGATAGATGTAGAGGTACCCTACCAAACATGCTTGAGGTTCCCTCCCTGCAGTGGTAAGGATCAATGTACAGTGGTACATTACACCTGTGGGAATCCCTGATACACAGGAGGAACCAGCAGGTTGGGTGATCTCTAGCGTGGAGCATGGTGCCTGCATCCCTGCCAGTCTGCCTCTGTCCACATCCTGCTTTAGACATCCCACAGGTGGCGAGGGAACAGCCACGCTGGCTGTGGCTGTCCCAGGATCCTGCCCATGCCAGCTCACACATCACCCATGTTGTAATTCTTGTCTGGGTCACCCTTTAGTGGTCTAGCTCCTCCTGTGTGCTGTTTCTTCATGCAAAACAACTGTTAGTACTCCTGGGATTCTGAGAGCCTGTAAATCACATACTCTTTCCCCTGCTTGTATTGCATTTCTACCCTTTCAATTTATATTCGCCTAAGAAGTGCTGCTAAAGCTACATGTGTAGAGATTAAAGGCAGGATCTGCTGTGACTTAAAGACATCAAAAGCCAAGAGCAGCATGATTGGAGTAAATTGCATGTTACTGGCTTTTGTTAGCTTCCAAAAGCCTCTTATTATCATTCTTGCTGTAAGTGTTTGCTACCGCTTCTCTAGAGATTGTAGATGCCCATCAGAGGTGATAAATACTACCTCCCAAAAGAGCACAGGTGATTTAATTGACATGCAAGGGCAGGAACTGAGGCGGGTGGGCTCAGTGACCTGTGAAAGCTGTTGTTCGTGACACATTGCATGTTACTTTTCCTGGTTAAGTTATTGTTTGCAGAAACAATTGCTGTTTGTCTAAACCTGGATTTCAAACCAAAAAAAGCATCTATTGCTGGTAGTTTAAATACACTATAAAGCCATGCTCCCACCACTCTCCTCTCCACTTGACGCAATTATACTGGTGTAAAAACACACCTTTAGGCTTATATACCTCTCTTGCTCTCAAGTGGCCAGTACCCATTCCAGTGCAAGCTACCTTGAGAGCAGTATAACAAAATGCACTCACACAATTGCACCCCTTGAATGCATGAGAATGAGCATACTGTGTCTTTTAAAGGCCCATCCATCCTAGTACCACATCTCCAGCACCAGCTGTCAGCAGATCAGGATGAAGTGTAAGACTGGAATAAGAGCATACAATATTCCCCTGAGTGCTGTTCCATCTCACTAATCCCTACTGGAGGTGTTCTCTAAGGTTGATTTGGTTTCTATATTTAGAAATTTAGGTTACAAACCATAACATAATTTTACGTAATAACTCATGAACTGCGAAGACCAGATATAAATGGTTGGGCTTTTTTCTTTTCTCTGCACAATTTATTATATTTTACAGAAGTTGTCTATCTGCAGCTCTAACTCTAGGTTTCCCTCCTGGTGCTTGAGATGGCTTATGGCTTGTTCATTCCCTTCATATCTAGCTCATCACTCTCCCAATATTTCATTCCTTTCTGTCCATTTCCCACAAATTTCAGAGGTATTGCTTTGTTGTTTGTTCTGACATGGTGATCTCATTTTGCTCACTCATCTTAAATCTTTCCTCTTTTGTTCTTCAGTCCGTAAGTGACTTTAAGTCCCTAAGCATAAAACTCTTGCAATAACCTATGTGCAAACACCAAGATTTTTTTTTTTTCTGTATGAAAAAATGAGGATTAACTTTTTTTGTACGTTTCCAGTGGGACTCTACACATATTCTTGAATTTATTGTATAAATGCCCTGAAAGATGCTAAGTGTTGGTTTTTTTACAGTTCAATTAAAAATAAATATTTATAACATCTTTGGATGGCTTTAGAGATTTTTTAATTTTTTTTTCCTTTTACTTCTAATTGTTTGAGATAGTAATAAAGTTATGTATATTTAATTGCAAAAACAGGTTAAAATATCTTCTTCAGAGAAGATATTTTAGATATGTGATAGTAAAGCTTACAAATTAGCATACCTTTTTTGCAAAATTTTATGTATGAAGAAGAATTTAGTTAACTAGTTAACTAGGCATTATGCTGTACACAAAATTTTATGGCAAAATATGGAGGAAAAAGTAAATAATGACAAGAACAGGATGTGTATAGTATGACGATGGTGACGTGAAGAAATGGTCTGGAGAATGACAAGTCACACGGAAGAAGTTTGTGAAAAACTGGGGGATGGGGATTAATTAACTTTGCATGAGTTGTTATTTGTTCACACTAAATATTCTGTATTAATTTCTGCTGTATGCAATGCCATTATTTACACAGATAAAGACACTTACTCTAGTATGTTATCTGCATTTTTGACTAACTTGTACCAAGTTAATCATGTAAAGACCAGCTGTCAGATCCTTTTTAGAGAGATTTGTCACCAAATGAGTGTTTTGGCCACTTAAGGAAAGACTGTGAAAGGTATTAGCAAAAGCAGGGGTAATAGGATTTTGCAAAAATGTGGTTTTACAGAGTTTGATGGCAAAGTTCATAGTTTGTGGTAGGGCCTAGGGACACTTCAGTGCTTAGACAATTCTGTCAAGTTTTATCAGGAGCTTCTGAGATTAGGCCCAAGCATGGGGGAAGATGGGCAGGGGGATCCGCAACCATAAGACTGACCATTTCCACACAGCCTGGTACTAGGCTCAAGTCTCTTTTCCTGAGATGGTCACCCAAAGCCTTTAATTATTTTCTGTAAGCTTTTGAAGATGAAATAATTTGAAATCATCCGAGGTTTGCATTTCAGGGCTCTAAACCAGAATTCTTCTAGTATTAGACCATAGATAGAAGACTGTGGGGTATTTAGGCTCTCTGTGTCAGAAAATATCTCTACAGGACACAGTTCTGGGAACTATCTCCAGAAACACTCTTGGCTGCTGAAGGCACAGTGCTAATAACACCAAGGTTGAGGGTTGAATCCCCATACAGGCCACTCACCTGAGAGTTGGACTCAATGATCCTTGTGGGTCCCTTCAAACTCAGAATACTCTGTGATTCTATGATTCACACCAAGGGGAGTACAGGAATGAGCGCAGTATATATGAGATTGGGATAAGTAGGGGCAAAACAAGGAAGCAAACTATTTTCCAGTGTATGTATACTCAATGAGTTCTCAAATAGACTAGAGGGTTTCCAAAGAGGGCCTTTTCATGCAAAAACTTGGTATTATGGGAATAAATTAGAAGATGTAAGTAGTGGGCACTATACTTCGTGGCATAGATTTGGACAAGAGGAAAAGGATAGTAGCAAATGTGAAGGTAAATGAAAAGAGGTTTGCATGGTCACAGTAGGAAAGGAATACAATAGGAACAAGAACTCTGAAAACATGTACAGAAACCTATGGTGATCTCTTCAAATTGAGTTTGTTTATAAGGGAAAATTAAATCAGATATGACACTTGTGGGTTATGGGTTCGTGAGTTTCTGTTACTACAGAATATATAAAAATGTATAGAGGAACCTGTGTACACTGTTGAGAATTACCATATTATCTTACTCTCCTTTTCCTGTATAGACATTTCCTGTATATAGATTTTTGTCTAGTTGCAGCGCTATAGTAAAATAACAAATTTCAGAAAAGCAAGATAACAAATTCCTTTCAGGCTGTCAGTCTAGTAGGTGGTAGAAAACCCACCATTTGCCAATTCCCAAACTCCATTCTGATTTAGTTCCTTTTTGCTGCTCTTATATGCATTAGAGGTTATGCTAAAACTGAAAGTGTAGTGGAGTAGCACATATCTATCCAAACAGTCCTGTCTGACAAACTCCTGTGTGGAGCAAGGCACAGGAAAGAAAATTTTAAAATTACGTGTTAGAAGAATGAAAGATTAAATAAAAGGTAAATCCAAACTGCTCTTTCAAACAACCCAAGAATTCAAAAACAACAACAAACAAGACCTCTGAAAACAGCAAAAACCCCTCAAATTGTTGGTCATTGCTCTTTGACAAACCTTTTTCTGTTCAGAAAGAGCTTAGACAAGCATTATTGATCATCACAGGATTTCAGAGTGGTAAACCAAGACAGGAAAACAATATTTTGTTCACTTGAGAAAGCAGTCTAAAACTTTCAGAACAACTGTTTACCTCTGTGGTAGGTTGACACTGACTGAATACCAGGTGCCCATTAAACTGTTCTGACACTCCCCTCCTCATCTGGACAAGAGGAGAGAAAATAGAACAAAACACCCATGGGTTGAGATAAGGGCAGGGTGACATCCTTCACCAGTTACTGTCTTGGACAAAACACGCTTGATGAAGGGAAAAATTAATTTAATTTATTAATAATCAAATCAGAGTAGAGTAATGAGAAAATAAAAATTAAAAAAATTAAAAAATAAATCTTAAAAACACCCTTCCTGCAGTCCTCCTTTCTTCTTGGTCTGAAATTCACTCTCAAATTCTCTACTTACCCAAGTGGCCCGGTGGGACAGGGAATGGACACTGAAGTCAGTTTATCACCCATTGGTCCTTCTTCCTCCTCAGGGGAATTCCTCACACTCTTCCCTTACTCCAGTGTGGGATCCCTCCCATAGGAGACAGTCCTCCAGAAACTTCTCCAACATTGAATCCTTCTCACAGACTGCAGTTCCTCACAAGCTGCTCCAGGATGGTCCCTTCCATGGTGTGCAGTCCTTTGGGATCAGTCTGCTCTGTTGTGGTCCCCATGGGCTCACAAGTCCTGCCAGCAAACCTGCTCCAGCATGGGCTCCTCTCTCTCCATGGATACACAGGTCCTTCCAGGAGCCTGCTCCCAGGGATCACAGCTTTCTTTTGGCATTCACCTGCTCTGGTATGGGGTTCTCTGGGCTGCAGGTGAATCTCTGAATCCCTGTTGATCTCCATGAGCTGCAGAGGAATCTCAGCTCCAGCGCCCAGAGCACATCCTTCCCGTCTTCTTCTCTGACCTCGATGTCTGCACAGCTGTTCCTCTCAAGGCTCTCACCCCATTCTCCTTTGGTTGCAATCACTCATGCACCGTAGCTTTTCCCCTTTCCCATGTCATCCCACCCCCATTGCTGATGGGCTCAGCCTTGGCCAGCAGCAGGTCCCCCTTGGAGCTGCTGGGATTTGCTCTGTCAGAGCCTATGGAGCTCTGACAAGTTCCATGTAGGAACCTTCTGGCAGCTTCTCGGAGAAACCACGCCTCCATTCCCCCAACACCAAAATCTGCCATGCAAAACCTATACTAAACTAGAATATTTTACAAAAGGGTAGGATTGCAGAATATTATGTCATATCTATCATCAGTTTTCTCCTTGCTTGATATGCCTCCACAAATGTGAGGGTTTGTAATGGGGTCGTTAGGTTTTGGTTTTTGGTGGGGCTTTTTGGATAGTGTCCCTTTCTGAGTTTATGTTTTTTCTTAGTTTAATCCAAAAACACACTTATCCAAATTTAACAAATACATTTCTGAACATGAGGTCTCATTATATGATAAAAACCAAGAAACTCAGCACCATGAATAGCTGAATAATCACTTTGCAAGTTTATCTGTAGAAACATGAACTCCAGAGTTATCTAATTGTTCTTAAGGAAGTTTTATTCCAAAAATTACTTTGAAAAATCAAATACCTCATATTTGGAATCCAACTCTATGAAGTAAATAACAATATAAACCCAAAGTTTTCAGTAAGATTTTAACTGGGAAATGAGAAATCATGAAGATTATTTTTTTCCCATTGTAGCATCTTTTAGAACTCTCTTGGACTCAAACTAAGCTGCATCTACTACTTCTTTTGAAAGAAAGAAATCTTGAGAATGATTTCTGGGTGGGACCAAGAGAAAAATCCTTTTTTTTAGCAGACATTGTCTGATTTCTGCTAGTAGTAGCAAAATCAAGCCACATATCTAAAATACTTATTTTTAAAACCTTCTATTGTCTATTCAGAAGTCATTATAGTTAGCACTTATCTGTCATTTTGAAGTCTAATTAGTTAGCCTTGCATTCTTATTAAATTATGAAGAGTTGAAGGTCATGTCATACATCATTTCCAAGGTAAATGTCCCCTAAGCTTTTATTACAGTCTTGAAATTTACCACTTTTACAGATATGACATTTGGCATTAAAAATTTCAACATCATTAAAATGCAGGTTTAAAAGAAAATTCCATGTTTTATGAAGTGCATTGATTTTCTTATTTGATAAGAGGAAATTTGATTTTCCCCTTTATAACCATTTCCTAAAATCACTGATTACCATGATTCATAATTTTCAGATGTTTCATACTAGCTTTTCTCAATTACTTTGTTGCAGTTTCTCCTGTGTGTTTTGAAATGATCAACACAGAAATAGGTCCAATTAGCTATCTATGCTTTTCAACATTTGCCTGGTCATATTGATTAACAACACAATTCCTCTGCTCCCTACCCCACCAATTAAAGAAGCAGGATGCTCAAATAGCAATGGAAAGCCCAAGTGATTTTCTGTGCTGTAGGAAGATACAGAGCTGTGAAAGTGTCCAGAGAGCAATCTCTGATACAGGAAAAAGCAGATGTGTGGAACACAATTTCCAAGTGTCCTGCAAACAGACGTGGGGACAAGGCTCTGGGTCACTCAGGGGACAAGGTGGCAGCCTGCAGCATGCAGCTCTTACTTATGGGTGTCCTCAGGCACATCATTGTCTCGTGGAAGGAGGAAATTGAAGTCAACAGACATTGCCTTCAGATTTTACACCCCACAGCTTTGCTCAGACACTGTGAGGCCCCTTACAGCCTTGGCTGGGGAGTCCTGGCTGTTCAGCGCCTGCTGGGTGTTCCTTAGCCCAAAAGGAACACCCAGCTTCAGACTTCTGGCTATGAACAAAACTCCACATCAGCCTGAGCACATGTCTGAGTTTGCAAACTGCATCTCCAGTTTTGGTACAGGCTGTTAGGGGAAGACTTTACACTTGGAAGAAACTGTACGTTTGAGAATCAGCAGCAAAGTTTCAGCAGCTTTGGTGGTTTGGCTTATTCCTAGAGTTCCCATAGCTGAACTCTCAACATTTGTTTATACTGAATGAAAATATCTGTGCAGTAGAATTGTTCCATTTTTCCAAAATAATTTAGAAATAGGAATCCATTTGTGTTCTGATTTGCATTTAGTTGGTGCTTCAGACATTACATTTGGGTCTCTATCGGTATAAATGAAACCAATAGATTTACTAGGATAAGAAGAATTTGGGGTTTTTCCTGTAATTTCTTGGTTTGGCAATCCTTGGCTCTCTCATGGGGTTTTATTTTCAAGGCTTTACTGTGTGTTTTGGTGCCGAGGTAACAAAACAAATGGTGAAAACGTTCACTTGCACCACACCTGCTTTCATTAGCAGCATGGTCAGAGAGAAGAAACAGAGATGAGAAGGAACTCAACAAACCAAATTGCAAAGTGATAAATTCAACTGCATGTCAGTGAGGGGAAATCTTAGAACCCCTTCAAAAGAAGGTTGGCATCTGTTCCCTTTCTATCTTCACAAACTGACAAGTGTCTTGCTTGGCTTGAGCAGATATTTCAGTCATTATTCCAGAATTATGGTCCATTCTGGGGTTCAGCCACTTCTTTGTTGGCTACGGCTCAAAAGTTACCACTGAAGACTATTAACTGGTTCTAAGGTTATAATTTATGATGGAAAATAGGGCACACATCAAGAAATAGTGATATTACATTTTTCTCAATTTCTACATGGAAATAAGAAGTGGAAGAAAGAAAAGTTTAAAGCTGGGACACCTGGGAAGAAACATTAAATTTTTTCCTAACACAAAGGAAATTATAGGCTATTTCAGTGACTTGGAAAAAAAAAAACAAAGCAGCATCTCCTTGAGAAATCCAAAACCTTACATTTAGAGCCCAGAGATATCAATCTGAAACCCAGAATCTGACAATGGAGTATGTTCATCTGCTGCAGCCTCATTGCTTTGTAAACATAAGCTCATATTTTCACTTGCAGCTAAAACAAAAAACAAACAAACCAAATAAAAAGAGGGAAAAGCTAACAAAAACCCCAAAACCAAAATAAAACATTACAAAAATCAAAACAAACAAACAAAATCAACAAACCAAACAAAAACCCAAACCCAAACAAAATCATAATCTCAGATAAATCTCAGTTTAAACTCAAAATTAGACTCAGATCAACTTTAACATCTCAGCTTCAGGCAAGAAAAGGAACATTAGGTAAATATATAAGGGCACAAATTGTTGCCTATGGCTTGTGCATAAAAGTGTTTTTTACCATCATGCCAAATTGAAGGCAAGGTAAATGATGTAGGCCACCCTAAAGCAGGGAAAGCTAAGTCCCCATGCATCTCCCTGCAAAGCCTATTGCAACTCTTCATCTGCTGAGCTGAGAGGCTGAGGATGACATGAATGTGCTGAGTTTCTTTTTCCCCATATGATAAATTTGAACTAAATAGCTTTTGACATTGTTTAGGACAAGTCAGAGTCAAAGCAAGCCTGGTTTATGTCTTGGGCCTAGATAAGCAGGGTAACCAGGGGACAGCCACTAATCATCAACAAATTGCAAAGCAATCACAATGCCAAGACAAAGATAAAATCAATTAGAGTGACAATTAAAGTGACAGATATCAGAGCTGAAAGCTGTGCAGCTAATAAGTGTTCTCCTACATGATAGGAGACTGTAGCCTTCCAAACTTTCAAGCAAAATCCTAAATTGTCCCTGGAAGGAATAAGGCTATTAATTAATAGAAAAATATTTGGATAATAAGTTAAACCAAAAACTGTGTATAAAAATTTAACTAATGAGCTAATCTACTCCCTTGCAAAGAATAACTGATAGTTAAAACAACAAAAATACTGAATATTACAAATCTTTCAATAAAGACACTTTCTTTTAACTGCTATTATATCACAAGGAAGATAACAACAGAAGTAATTGGCACCTTAATTTTCTTTAAAATGAGGTGTAAAAAGGCAAAAGAAAGTTTGGGTTATTTAGTGGCCATGTTCAGGTGTACAAATTGTGACTTCTACTCCTGTGCCTGATATGATGCAAATTCTAGCAAGACTTTTCAAATCCACAACTCTGCGGAGCTAAATGCGCCCTTCCATTAATATATCACAAGTAGTTGGATTGAAAATATTCAAGTGCAATCACCTGAAATAAGAATTTCAGGTATAAGGAAAATCAAAAGGGAGAATGAAGATCCTGTCATGTAGAAAGGATTAGAAATTCCAGGAAAATGAAGAGATTTCAGATATCAGTTTCCCAACCAAAGCTCAGACAAACCATCATGCTGCTATAAATAAACAGTGTCTTGTTTGAAGATAAATTTTCACCAGTTGGATTGTCTAAGAACATGAAGGCAGCAAGAGGATTCCTCCTGAAAAGACCATACTGGAATATTGGAAAACTGCTGGCAGTCTGCAGTGGGAGGACCCTGGCTAGATTCCAGACACCCACAAAAGCTGCTCTATCCCACCCCTTGCAGCTGGACAGGGGAGAGAAAATATAACAAAGCATTCATGAATGGAGATAAGGACAGAGGGAGATCACTCATCAAATGCCCTCATGGGTAAAACAGACTAGAATTGGCAAATTAATTTAATTTCTTACTAACAAAATCAGAGGACAGTAACGAGAAGAAAAAAAAGACCTTAAAAACAGCTTATGCCCACCCCTCCCTCCTTCCCAGCTCTAACTCGTCCCCTGCAGCAGTGGAGGGAGACAGGGAATGGGGATTATGATCAGTTCATCATAGGTTGTTTCTGCTGCTGCTCAGGGAGAGGAGTCCTTCCCTGCTCCATTGTGAGGACCTCCATGGGAGACAGTTCTCCATGAACTTCTCAATGTGAGTGCATCCCACAAGAGACAGTTCTCCACAAAATACTGTGGAGTGGGTCACTGTTCCATGGGGTGCAGTCCTTCAAGGACTGGCTGCTCCAATGTGGGTACCCCATGGGCTCACAAGCCCTATCAGGAAACCTGCTCCAGCATGAGCTCCTCTCTCCACAGGTCCCTGCCAGGAGCCTGCTGCAGCACAGGACTCCCATGGGGTCACAGCCTCCTCTCAGGCATTCCCCTGCTCCAGTGTGGGGCTCCTCCAAGGGCTGCAGCTGGGTCTCTCCATCCCTATGGTCCTCCATGGGCTGCAGGAGCACAGCTGCCTCACCATGGGCTGCACCAGGGGCTGCAGGGGAATCTCAGCTCTGACACCTGGAGCACCTCCTTCCCTGCCTACGCTGACCTTGGAGTCTGCAGAGCTGCTCCTCTCACATAGTTTCACTTCTCTCTTCTTTGGCCACAGTTACATCTGCACAACAACTTTTTATTCTCTTCTTAAAGATGTTACTCTGCCATCATTTCTGGTTGGCCCAGCCTTGGCCTGTGGTACATTAGTCTTGGCGCTGGCTGGGATTGACTCTGCCAGACATGGAGGAAGCTTCTGGCAGCTTGCCACAGAAGCCAAACCTGGCCACACAAACCCAATAATAGACTCAGACTCTCAAATACAGTTTCTCAGCAGAAAGAGGTACCTCCTCGAGAACCCTATTCAGGCACTTAGACTTAGTCAGGGTGTGGATTTCTGAAAAACAGCAGCCCTAATTCAGTCTACATTTACATTGCTTCCAAGGGACAGCCACAAAAATGCTCTTCAGGTTCAGCTCATTAAGGATCCTTGGCATGTCACACATAGTTAACATTAGCTGAAAAATATTTCCTGCTCTATGGACGAGAAATTTGGCACACAATCAAATCAATTTTCTAACAAAGTATAACAACAACAAAAAAAACAAAACAAAACCTGAATCCCATCATGTTTTTAGTAAAAAATACAATTTCATTCAGTCTTTTATCTAAGCCCTACTTCTTATTTAATTCCTAGGATCTCTCTCTCTCAGAACTTCTCTAAACTATGGATCAAAATGAATAGGTTTACAGACATGAAAATCCATTGTGGTTGTGATTTGTTTTGAATTTCCAACCAGGAAGGGTCATTTCATATCATGCAGCTGATGGCCAGTGCATTCAAGCACAATGAATTTTTTAACGGACTCACACTCTATGTGTATTAGAACTAAATCCTCATGTTAGTGGTTTGTATTTTTTAAATGATTATTCAAAACATTAGGAAAACCTAAATGCACATATGAAGATGCATTTAAAAAGCTACTTTTTACTACTAAAACTTGAAAAAAGCTAGTTGTCAAAATGTAAGAGCACAAAAATGCATGGAAAATGCAATATTAGTTTAATGCTTTAATTGTGTATAAAATTTATCTGAGATAATCTATAACACTTTAAAATACTTACAGGTTATTATTAAAACCTTTATCTTTCACAGTTCACTTATCTCCAAATATTAATCCATTCATATGTTGGTGACTAGTCAGAATTATGAGTAGTTGCGAGGTCTTAATTTGCTTTTCCAATCAGATATGGCATCTTATTTGGGCTGAGGGGTTATTTTTATTGCTAGATGGGTGCCAAAGGTTGAAACAGGTACATGCATGAGGCATTGTACCTGGCTCAATAAACTGTGAAGGGTTTGGCCTCGCTCTACATCACATACATGCCCTTGTCTACTTTTCCATTCGGTAATGTCTCTATCTAGGCAGTTTCTGCTTGTCCTCTAGATTGAATATATTCCAGACATCTCCTTTCCACGTGAAGTCTAATGCATAAGCCACTAGACAACCTTCCCTGCTTTAGGTGTCCTTTGCATTTTCCTGGTTCTATAATGTGGTTCAGTAGTTGGTTTAATCTAAATAATGTCTTCCCTGCACTCCTATAATTAATCTTTAATATCTTTTTTCTCATGGAAGTAAAATGACCAGTTCAATCTAACAATACAAGATGTCTTTGGAACATGAGAAATTACTTTAAAACTGGGAAATACTAGTATTGTTTATTGACTTTAACTTAATTTTTGTCCTTCAGCTTTCTGAATTTCTAGATTCTATCTACAAAACAGTAAAAATCATGATTAAATGTATTCCATACATGTACATATATTTCATGTTACATATGAAAAACTTTGTTTTAAACATTTTACAGCCATTACTATAAGTCTGTCTCTCAAGCTTTCAATGTTAAAACTAGACTGCAGTAAACAGAGGTGGTTAATCTTATAGAGGGAAAACACTCGTTGACTGGGTGAGACAAGGTAAAATACAGAATCACTCTTCTACCCACCAAGGGTCTGCAGGATAAACTTTTTCCTCCAGCCTTTCTTTCTAGTACAAGAAATTTCAGATTTCTCCCAAGCAACAGTAAAATTTGAAAAAGCTGCTGTGCACTGCCAAGCTAATTACCTACTAGTACAGGCAAGGTTCCTCCTCTGCTCCAGGGTACCTTCTTCCCCCATTGCCCACTGCACCCACATGTCCAGGGATCAGCTCTTGCAGGGCATGTTCAGGCTTTCCCTGGCAATGAAAGTACCTCCTCCAGACAGAGAATTGGCCAGAAGAGCAGGCAACTGCCAGAACTGCTGCCTGTTCTTCTCTGCTTTGGAGCTCGAGATTATTTTTTTACCTAAGAAATTCTAGCACATGAATCTGTGTATGAACAAGATGAAAATAAACACACCATGTGCTCTGCCAGTTCTCTTACCCCAAGTTTGTAAAGTCCTTTGATTTATAGGGAACTTCTAGGTCCAGTGTGGGTTTTACAGGTCTCTGTTCACAAGCAGCTTTGTGCTGCTGCTGCCTCTTGGTGACCCTGTAGTTCTGAACCTAATTTATTTGCTTTAGTCTTGCACCTTCAGTAGTCTAAGAATGAAAGCTCCTTGAGCCACTGACTTCTCAGCCAGACCACGTAAGTTCTATGACAATCCCCCAAACACCAACCTCCAAAATAAAAATAAATTGTCCTGACATAAATGCTATGGAAAAACCTACTAGCTGATAGAATACCTCGTTGTTACAATGAAGAATATCTTCTTGTTACAATGAAAAATATCAGTTGCCTTGCAGCTTGCTTTTTTTTTCTTCATCTCTCAATGATAATGGCTCAGGAGAATGACTTCTTCCTGAAGAGCAGGAAGGTCATTCTATGAACTAAAAGCTGTGAGGATTGGATATGCTAGGGCTATATTAGGGTTTGGTTACTGGAAATATTAAATAGACACTTCATGACACAGAAAGAGTTTTGAAATTTCTTTTACAGCATTTGCAAAGGGGTTCCATGAAATTTAGGTACCTTTACATACTTGGATACATTTGTAAAAAAAAAAAGTGGTGGTGTTGGAGACATCACATAGACAGTGACAAAGAGAAAAAAATTGAGCTTATTAAAGAAAAGACAGAAACATAGGGCATACAGAAACTGCAGGGTTGATAAAAAATTGAACTACAAGATAGAATAAAGAGAGGAAGATGAGATAAGCATTGATGATTAGGTGGGAGATAAAAAACTATAAACAAGTCATAGGCTCCAACATGGCTAAAACCTGTATGTAGATTTATTATTGAAGTGAAATCCTGGCAAAGAATGTTGTGGAGTGCGTCAAACCCCATTGACAGAAGAACTACCACCAAAACTAGATTAAATAATGCAACAGGTACCTGGAACCTGCCTAAAAAGTTGGCTGAGGGTCAACAACATTCTCTGTAAAACAGTTTAGACTGTGGAGGTGAAAGAAGAGAAATTCAGCAGCTAAAAAGATTAGAAAGTCTAGTGAGATATTCACCCTGAAAAACAATGTCCAGCCAGCAAAATCTGTGTTATATGTTGATATAGATAAAGACATATGTTCTCACTCTAGATTGCAGTGTAATGTTGGAACAACTTGACCTCATTTTAACCTCATTTTAAATGAGCTAGCTCGGGTACTGGAAGCAATGGGAATGCTATGCTTCTCTGCAGTATTTATCCTGCAAGAGCAAGTAGAGCTCTCTGCTTCTATGGGTGGCTTTCTTCTAATGAGTTTGGTTGCTATTTACTCATCAAAGCAATGTAGTTCACTGAAAGCCATTCCCAATATATCTGCAGTCTTTAAAAGGTACATGTACCCAGATGTCACAATTAATGCAAGACTGAAACAAATGCTATTGAGACTATACTGCCTGTTTTCTATCTGTTAAGAAAAAGGCTCATGAAGAAATTCTACTAAGATAGCAAAAATAAGAAAATAGTCAGAAATACTATGTGAGGGCAATATCAGCTACCCCAAATGATTGTCTTTGTTGAGGGCTGAAAATCACACAGGCAAATGAGTGGCTCAGTTACAGTCTGTGAAAAATATTTCCTGGGAGAAAATGGTCTTTGGCCTGATTTCACTTCTCACTACCAACCTCTATAACACAGGTGAATTTGAAGTCTTTCAGCCTCCCTGTAGTAATTTCAGCTTTACCCAGAGTAACTCTAGAGTAAACTTGAAATGTACAGATTCCAAGGCAGAGAGACCACATCTTTCTGCCAAGGCTAGGCACCACTGGCATGAAGGCAGATCTCTACTTTATCCCACCAGGGAGAAACAAAAGAAGATAAAAGATAACGAAGTCTGGAAATATCAGCTTGCTAACTGGTCTTGCACCTTACTCACATCAAAACATGCCAAGGGATTATTCCTAGATGCCTGGTCTGTATGCTAGCTCCACTGATTGAATCTGATTTTATATTGGATGGACCAATTTGCTCCTTAATACAAAATAGCAGGACATCTACTTTGTAGGCAGATGTCATTGTCAAGGGCAAATCAAATCTGCAGTAATCTGGTTCACATTTATGTTCCCCTTCTAGTGAGCTAAAGCATTTTTTTACTTGACTGTTAAAGAATTTCGTCTTTAGGTCGAAGTAAAAAAAATTATACTTCAATTGCCTTTAAGAGACTTGCATTGCTTTATCTTAATTAGACCTATAAAAATTCCTTTTTAACTATATTATTTTCTGTATTAGTGAGAAATCTACATTGCTACAGCAAACTAGTGTCCTGGTGCAGCTCAATTTTGACTTGCAATTAAATTATCTACTACTGCAGAAAGTAACACCTTCTAAAAGATATTTTTAGATAGTTCCATAACAAATATACTTGAAACTGCCTTCACAGTAAGGTTTATATTGATCACAAGAATAGAAGAAAGGATCAACATGAATTTCACTCTTTGTCCTCAGTATTTCCTGCAGTCCTGCAGAGGACTTATGAAAAATTGGACTTGAGCCAAAAATGTGTCCTCACAGCCTAGGCAGCCAAAGAAATGTGGACTGCATCAAAAAAGGGTGCCCAGCAGGTCGAGGGAGGTGGGTATCGCCCCCTCCTCTTCTCTTGTGAGACTCTATCTCACAAGATACTGTGTGTGGGGACCCCAGCATATAAAAGATTAGAAAGATTAGATTAGAAGACAGAAACGTTGGAATGAGTCCGGAGGAGACCACTAAGTTGATCTCAGGGCTGGAAAACCTCTGCTGTGAGGACAGGCTGAGAGAAGAGGGGCTGGTCAGCCTGGAGAATAGAAAGCTCTGGGGGAACCTTAAAGCAGCCTTCCAGTACCCACCATCCCTTGGAGATCTTCAAGACCAGGTAGTATGGGGCTCTGAGCAGCCTGATGTAGTGAAAGGTCCCCTGCTCACATCAGGGGGGGGTGGAACTAGATGATCTTTAAGCCTCTCCCAACTCCAACCATTCTGAATTTCTTCCCGGCAACACATAAAACGTGTGAAACTACTCTTCTGCAATTCAAAATAGATTTTGTTAATTTAAATAGCAGTTTATGGTGTATGCACTCATTCTGGAAAGGAGGAGGTCTTACCTGTGATGTCCAACATGGTAAGATTCAGTCTAAATAGATAAAATTAAGGAGAAGCAGAAGAAACTGAATATCAGATCTTAAAATGGAAATTGCCAGAGTAATCACTTTCTGTCACACAAAGGTGTAAGTACATTCAGAATCATAAAATAACCAGTCTCTGTAATGTTTTTATTCTTTCCTACAACACAACAAAATTTTTCCATATAAACAGCCATGTGGATAGTAGACATTACATCATTACATACACAGCTAACTCACAAAAAAAATGGATCCAAAACCTTGGGTGAATTCCATCCCTAGCTACATTTTCTTGTTGCATTAAAAAGCAATTGAAAAATGAAAGGAAGAAGCAGTGCTATACAGCTAACTTAAATCCAAATAGTGATTTTCTTTCAAAGAAACCTAAAACTTTAATAATTATAATCAAAGCAAGGCTAGAAATACAAACCAAGGGAAAAGAAAGAAATAAAACAGGGAATTATGAAAAAGGAAAAATCAGGAAGAAAAATAAAAGAGAGGAATAAAGGAGAGTGAGAGCTAGAGAAAGAATAGAGGGTATCAGTCAAATGGACGGGCAGAAAATAGGGTTGGAGACAGAAAAGGGAAACACAGAAGGGAGATGAACAAGGATAGGACACAACTAACCCATTTATTATAATTAATCCAATTTATTTCAAAGCGATCAAGAATTATATGAAATCCCTAGTGTATGGTAATCATACTCACTCATAATTCAATGTATTTTTTTGCAAATTTTTAAAGGCAAAGACTGAAACAATTGTTCAAGGTGCAGTAAAGTAAAATAGCCTACAGGTTGATGACATTAGTTTCCTATTTTTGTGAAAGCCCAATAAATTCAGCATCTCCATGGGAAAACATGAAAACAAAGGCATTTGTTTGATTAATTACATCTGCAAAACTAGTCAAATTTTGCAAAACTCTGTCAGCAAAAAGATATCAAGTTTTAATAGCCAGCTGCAATATGACACGAAAATGTTGTTATTGGAGTAAAAGGAGTCAAGAGAAGACATATAGTCTGAGTTTCTATTTTTTACACTATTTCTATTAAATCTGATTTGTAGATAGTTGAAGTAAAATTTGTGTCAACATGGGAGCATTAATGACTGCAATCTGAATTGAAGAAATCCTGACACCTTAGTTTGAATGAAATGTGGCAATATCCGTTTCATTCAAGAGGCCTTGTTTTTGTCATTTGTTGTTCCTTATTCTTAACCTATAGCAGATTCTCTAAAATTGTTTTATGTAGAAAGAAAAAAAAAGAGCTGTGAAATATTATCAGCTTGTAAACTATTTGCTGAATGAAAATATAAAATGGGCCTGCTGAGTATATGCTATTTCTGCATTTTGTTCCTGAAGTTATGTAAGAAGGCAGTTTGTAGCTAAACAAGGTATGTCCTTCTTAGCAATTATATGCTGCCATAATCCTGTTTGCTCTGGTAAAATCTATTTTATTGGGAGACAAAGAATATGTAGGCATGTACACTGATGGCATATAAAACATCCCAATACACAACATACTACTAAAATCAAGTTGCCACTTTGAGTTTATTGCTTTCTCACTAGCATTCACTTCACATTTTTATATGAGACACTATGTAAATTCAAGATGAGTTTATTTCACAGTGTTTGTGAGAGGAATGATCCAAACAAGAGACATGCAAACACAGTGTTTGTGAGAGGAATGATCCAAACAAGAGACATGCAAACACATTTTAAAATGTGATCAAATTCGCCAGTAGAATAGGAATTTCTCTTCTCTGCAATTTAGTTGGTGTGCCCATTTTAGGCAAGGACCTATGAGACAATCTGTTGAATGTCAGATACTGATACTTAAACAATAGGGTCATGTCTAAATCATTTTTCAGCTTTTCAGAATACACAGCTTCACAGCCCTTTAGCAAGAGATGATTCCATGTTAGAAGAAACCTTTTTCAATATACTGTCAGAATTTCATTTCTGGGAAAGTGCAAAAGTACATATTCTGGTATATTTCAAAGTGCAAGGGAATTATTCACAGCAGATCCTGGGGCTTGTCAACTTCTTATGTCTGTCTAGCTATATAGAAGTTTTTTCACTTGGCCCTATCCTAATAGAAAAGAAACTCCCTTGCTTCTACTCCCAGAGAACTGGGACAGGAAACACCTGACTCTGCATGGGTGTGAAGAGGTCTGAGTACCAATCACAGGAGCGAGGCTGCAAAGCTCAGGGCATTCAAATGGGCAGGTGGATGCAAACAACTGAGAGACCAGGGACCTGAGGCCAGCTGCTGGGTTGATTGAGTGGCTAAGGTCAGCAGTTGGGGTGTGCATGTATATATATATACACTACACACCACTAGCAGACTTCAATCCTGACAAGCAGGAGGAGAGGAGAGGAGCACCACTGGGCAGCCCACACTACTCATGTTTACACAAGACCTATACATCCACGTAGGTGCAGGTAGGTCCCTCCTTTCCATCTGTGCTCACCCAGTGTCTGTGTGCACACAGATGTACATGACTGTCCATAACAATGAACTCAGCCTTGCTGCTGCCTGAACCCAGACACAGGGAACCACAGCAGTCCCACAGCTTTGGGGCTGGTGAATACAGCAGCCACTGTGCTGCTGGAGCTACTGTCTGCAGAAGTCCAGAGCATCCCTTGGGAATTTCTTGCCAACTGACCACAAGGTTTCCAGCCCAGCTCATCCTACTCAGGATTGCATGAGCCCTGCTGAATGCAGTGGGGTCACATCTTGAGGGAGAACATTGCCACAGTCATCTCAGGTAGATTACTGAGGGGTGACAGCTTATGAATGCTAGCAACCAGGTCTGAATTAAGAAGTTCTAGATAATCTGGGACATCTAGTTCCCTGGAATATGGTGTTTCATGTTTTGTTAATAAAAACAAAACTAATCCTTAATTTTTTTATTTATTTCAACTTTCACTGGCAAATCTCTACCGAGATAAAACAGCTACTATACGGGGGTGTTCTAAGAAATAAATGAAGAACATGCATTCTGATATTGATATCAGAATTTTTTAAAAAATTAACACTTTATAGTCTAAATTTAAAAATTATTTGTGGGTTTTAGAGATAAGAATCTTGTAAGCAATCTCTCAAAATAAGGCAATTATAGACATGAGATCAGCAAATTACTTACTTTCCTGAAAGCAACGCCAAAGGGTGAATCTGAGATAAATCAACAAAAAACCCACAAAGATCCTAACAGAAATTTCACCCCAGTCAATGACTTAATATTTCTGACATTAAATCTAAAGTCATTATGTTTCATTATCTGAAATTGTTGTAGGTTTATAGACATATTTATTTGCAACAATTATTTTAGCTAATAACCAGAAAATCTTATTAGATTGTTAAGTCCATTTGCCTTCAAAAGCAGCATGCTTTCTACTGACAAGGGGACAGATCAGATATTAAACTAAGAGTTTGCTCTTAGCCAAAAAGCAGGAAAAAGTATGTGTTAGCATATAATTTTCTTTAGTGGAGAAACTGCAGTTATAAAAGAGCAAAACAGAACTATTAACAGCATCTTGTCTTTTGTGCATTTTTCTCATCTGCTTGTTTGGGTTCTTTTTTAAAGAAAAAGCCTCATAGATGCACTGTGAATATTCACCTCACCTTTATTTGACAAATAACCTTGACAATTATTCATGGAACTTCACTGAAAAGAGTCTCTGAACTTAAAAGGCACTCTGGGCTATAAAAACACATTGGTATTTTCAGTGGTCTGTTAACTGTCAGTCCCACTGCATGGCTAAGGCCATGCATTAAGAAACAGCTCTCTCTATGCAAACACACCCAAGCCCTTTTTATTTTTTTATGTATAAATGCCATCTATTTTGTAAGATGTAGCTATCCATTGTGAAACCACAACAGTATTAATATATTTTCTTTCATTTCCCATTTTTATCCAAGACATTAAGTAATTCTTTACTCTTGCTCAAATTAATTTCTTTCCTATTCCTGAGCCCTCAGCTCTGTTCTTTCCCTAAACTGATCTCTCAGACACTTGTGTCCATAATGAGCACTTAACTTTTCCCATCTTTCTCCTCTCAAGCCATTCTCCCAATCTGCCCTGTTTGCTTCTTTCACCCTTTCATCTTCCCTGTTGTCAGTGCTCTCCTTTTGTCCTGTTTTTCTGTGCCTGCTGAAGGTGCCCCTTCACCATGTCTATGCTAACAATTCCAGTTATTCTCAATGGAGAGTTTCTTAAATGGGAATCAATCCCTGAATCTATTTTACATGTCATAGAAGAACTGATGGTGAGAAGGATGGGTCCTCCCTTGATAATTTTCATAGGCACATACTTCTCTTCATTCACTGAGCATGTTATATTAATAGGAATAGCTATTTCTCCAGCAGAGGTTACTGGGAGTTTCCAATCTAAGATTTTGATGAGAAATATAAAGCAGTCCAAATCTCAGTTAATGTGAGCACAAACATACATGATTGTCTCAAAAGTAGAGCCTCTCTGTGAGGGTTGTTGACAATCTGGAATTTGGTTAGTCAAAGTTTAAGCATTTTTTTTCCCGAACTAAGGGAATTGTTTACCTTAAGGCAATTTTATATCCCAAGCACCACAAATTCTCAGACTGAAGTAAAAAAGAATCTTTCTCTTCCTTCTTCAACCTCTGTCTTTTTCATCATCCCTGGACACAAGAAAGCTCTTACTGTAGCTTCTGTTGTACCACAAAGACAGAAGGAACTACTTTGCTTTGCCTTTCAAGGCAAGAGCTTTAATCAAAATCCCTGCTGAATGACACTGACCTGATAAACAAAGATCCTGACTCACTAATGAAATATCTTGAAGCACTCTTACTGAGGATGAAATATTCCCATAAAACTGCAGAGAGAAAAACTTTGTATTATATTTTTTACATTAAATAATGAGAAAATATACCAAATATATGAATATCCCAGTGGTCCACAGGACAAAATATGGAAAAGTTATGTTCATGTAATTCCTCTTCATTCATCTCTTCTTCTGTGCTAATTGTTTCCTGGGTGTGTCAGCCCACCAGCTCTGGCTTCAGAATAGCTTGACCAGGCACAATGATGTTGATTTGTGTGACATCACTGAATAAAGAATGTGAGAATTTGAATGCTTTATATTTTTCTCTGGTGAAAGAGGGAAGTCTGTTTTTCTAAGACAGATGAGGTGGGATGGAGGAACAGTTATATTGTTGCCTTTTCCTGATAAAGTGTCATTCTTTATTCCACTGGCAGTAATGCTCCATCCACCTGTGAATACCATCCAGTGTAACTTCTTTTTTGTGCATTGCTCAGGATTTCACTGTCTTCCTAACTCCATTCAGAAATGAATTGGAGAATTTATTCTCACCATCTGTCTAGTTAGAGAGCATTCACTATCTCGTACTACTCTAGCTGTGGAGAAAATGTAATTTAAAATGGCTTTAACTCCAATTTATTTTTCTCTAGTTGTCAAACCATTCTCTTTCAGGTGCTAATGAGAATAGTGAAAGCAACTATTTCCACTAGCTGCTGAATCCTGAGCATCAGGTAGTTCTATACATTTAGTCTTCTCTGTAGCTAACAGTAGCAAAGGTAGTAATTAATTGGTACTTTGCCACTGTTTTGACTTCAGGGCCCAGAACCATTAATTAAAAAAAAAAAAAAAAGACAAAAAAAAAAGACTTCCAGCTTTTCTTCTTTTGTTTGGATTTTAATTTTAGATCTCTGTAAAAATAATATTTATCTGACTAAAACCAGAAAAGAATCAGGGCAGACATAGCTTGGGTTATGATTGGCATAAAAAACAACTGACTGGTGTGACCATGATGTGAAGTATTTGATACTCTGGAAGAGGCTTTTCTAACAGAATAGTAATTGAGTCAGCACTCCTTGCTTCTCACTTCTTGTTTATAATGTCTCTTGTTACTTGATAGGTGAGACAGAGTAAAAGGGTTCCATTGAACACATGGTACATTTTAGAGATCATGTTTGAAACCCTTTCTCTTTTCCATTTCTTTGCTACTGACATATATCAGAACTGTGATCCAAATTTCAAAGCTGGTTATTTTTACCCAGCTGCTACAACTCAGTAATTGACAGAAGGCTGCTGCTTGTAACTGTGCTACAGTTAAAAGCACTATTTTGTAAAGAGCATTCTCACAAGAAAGCAAAGCTACTACTCTAATTGAGTTTATCACTGACACCAATGACTATTTATTTCTACTTTGAAGTCAGCATGTAAGATCTACTTCAGGGAGAGCTGTGAAACTTGTTAGTGCTAGAAATCACTTTTCTTTAAAAGAAAGAATTGCCTTGAATCTCTCTATTTAAAGACTTCACTACCACCACACCACAATGACCAATGTTCACAGGCCAGTTTTTTACATGGTTTCTCACCTCCAAGAATCTCAGCTTTGCTTTTCAGAGTCATAAGTTTGTCTGCCTCATCACATACTTAAAAACATCTTAGGCATCAGTACTAGCTGGTTCCTGCCTTACTCTCCCATCACTAGTACTTTTATCATATACGTCTACCCACTTTGAATTTCCACTTATGCTGTACCTTAGTCCCAAAGTACATCTTATTAACACTTCTGAAGGTCATGAAAAAGGGAATATTACAGACCAGTATCCCCAGGGTGAGATGGACAAGACTGCCAATTACCACTATCCCAGAGAAAAGAGCAAACATGACTTCATTCAATACAGAATGCAGACTTGTCTGCTTAGAATTAAGAAGAACATCAACAGACCAAAAGCAGAGACATTAACAGTGAACTACTTAAAATTACAGACCAAGTCCAAGCCCCACTGAACTTAATGGATAAGCTTTTGGCTGATGAGTTTTGACAAAACTGCTGTAAATTAAGAGCTTCTACATGTCCAACATGAAGGAAAAAGAGCTCATACAAAGGTATTCAGTGTAAAGATTTTTAGCAAGCATCTCTGACTTCTCAGCAGTGAGACAGAATGTTTCCAGCCATAGTTGTGAAATTGTTCTGGACTTAATCCATGATTATTCTATTATGAATGCATTTGTCACTTCTGCTAGAGACCTGCTTTTTTCCAATTACCCCAAGACTGAACAGGATATGCATGTTATTTAATAGTCCTCCATCTACTGTAACACTCATGTTTACATCTAGGCATGCTAATCAACAGGAAATAAATCAAGGTAAAGGTCATGTCTACAACCAGTCCTCTATGATGTGAAAAAGGTGATGTGTATTTCCTGGCATATTCAAAGGCACCTTTTATTGTGCAAAGTATGGACAAAAAAGGCATTAACAAGGAGTGAATTATTTTGCATTTTGAGAACAATATATACAGAAAAAATGCACATTCATATTAGTTCTTCCAATCATCTTTTATGTTCCAAAATATAAAATGCAGTTTCATGTTCAAAACAAGTTTTAGCAAATGGTTTATGTGACATCAACGTAAATTCACAACAATACACTATTTAATCTCTAATGTGTCTTAATTGTTGCTTCAAAAATATTTGAACAAATTTTCTCTAACATTTTAACACCAGCAACTATATGTCCTGTAGAGTGTAAAAATATATCACTGACAATTCCTGTGTGAAAGAATAGTGAGGTCTTCTATATCCTGTTCAACAAAACCTTTGAAGGTTTCAGAAGACACTTTAAGGAATTTTATTGCTGTAGAAACTGCAAATTAACAATGTATATTATTTCTGTTACTTTGTGCGTCTCAGAACTTACAGGCTGACCTGGATAGTTCCAAAAGCACGATGCCATGATATATGACTTTACCATTTGTCCTCTTTGTAAACAGAGAAAGGCCCCAGGGAAGGTTATGCCATCTTTTACTACTCACAGCCTTGGAATAAAAATTTATCTGGTGCAATTTTATTAACGCTATACTATTTTTCTCGTTCTATTGGCAGATGCAGATTGAAAATTATAGACAAAATGGCAAAGATTCCATAAATATAGTACTCCATTGAAAACTTTAGCAGAAGTTTTCTGTCCTTGGGTAAGCAGACAAAAATTTCCCTGTCTCCTGTCTTCCCCAGACCATTCAAATCCTTCTACAAGGGTATCTTCTCAGGGCTCTTAATTAAAATTAGCAACCTGTTGATTCCAGTTATTACATGTCTACAGCTCATCCTTTCAGAGTTTATTCTCAATAGGTCATGCCAGCCTGGGATGTAACTCCAAAGAACAGTAGATTAGCACCAGCCATGGCATGGAAAAGAGCTCTCAGGACTGCTGCAAGTTGCTCATTGTCAGGTTTTGTCTGCTGTTCACATGCAAAGCATGCTGAAGCACCGAGCTGGCAACTGTCAGACAGGTATATTTACTGCACCCCTTTAGTCCTTCCCAGATCCCTCCCACAGATCTTTAGTTTGTAAAAAGTTTTGTTCCTACATCTGACATTTTCATTATACAGTGCTGGTTATGACTAAGCACAACTTGTCTCAGACTTTTCCATTTGCAACATAGAGCAGAGCAGCCACAAACCCAGTGAAGCCAGCAAATTTTCCTATAATGTTAACGTCTGGCTGTAAGCATGCACATTTACATGTGTTATTTTCATAAATACAGTTATATTTATTTGTATTTTAATAAATCATAGTTCTGAATATTACCAAGGAAGATGTTTAAGTCCAGATCCTACCTGAAATTTTGAAGAATTTCTTCACACAAATCCATTTAATTGATTCCACATAAGGAACAATAATTTTTGCCCTTGTTTGTAAATTAAAAATTAAATTCTTGAATTGTCTAACTGTATCTCCACACTTAATCATATAAAAACTCTACACTCACATTCAGAAAATCAAAATGTACAAGGGTAAAGTAAAAATTAGGAAATTTTATTCCCTTTTGCATGGAATAGATTTTGGTATGTTTTTCTTTGAGGTTTGTGATCAAACCCATTTGCGCCCTATTAACATGTCATGTTTTGCATGGAAAGAGCCCCACGCATAAAATAATTCTGCTAGATCTTTCACTTTTGGGAGCAGATTTACCTTGATAATTGAAATCTGCTCATTTCCAAGTAGTTTCAGATTTCCTTATGAATATTTCACACAATGCATCAGATGAAAATTCAGTGTGCACTTATACAGGGCTTGTCAAGAGGGACCATGTTTTATTCCTGCTGCTCAAATATTAGTGAATACAGTGTGCTGTCAACTAACTCCTGTGTTCATTTAGAAGCAAGACTCTGAGAAGGAGTCTGCATTGCAGAAAGCTTCAGTAGAAAATTATATAAGCAGAGATGATGGTTGAAGATCTCTTTGGAGTGAATTTGACTTTCAGATAGTCTCAGGAAACAGAACATCACAGAGCAGTAAAACACAAGTAAGTTTTACTGTAGCAGCTATATATTTAAACTTCATGAGTTACCATTGCATAACACCTTGCTTCCAATTGCACCATCCATTTCAAAGCTTGGCTGTGTACTTCACATTTAAAAAGTTCTTTTTCAAGCAAAAGGGATCTTTCCTTCTTTTTTTTCATTATATTTATGCCATGTTTCCTTTCATCTTATGATGAAATCCCTTCAATATGAGCAAGAAAACCTCCCTTCAAAACTCATCTCTCAAATTTTAGTATCCATTCACACTCATTAAAAAAAAAGCAGATGAAATATTATCTCTGAAAATATTGGATAGGAAATATCTGCTTCCTTAGATGGAATCTTTTCAGCAAATTGATTTTTAACTCACTCTCAAAAGCCAAATTGTTTACTATATGTTTGAAATTACATTGTCTTACTTAAGATGTGAAAGTGATTTTTGGAGGGTTTAGAAGTGACTTTAATATAGTAACTCTCATATCTAGTATTACCCTTTAATGTTTCAACCAAAGCAAATGGCATTGAAAGACTACTTCCACTATGAAAAGCAACTAATATTGCTTCTTATATTTTCTTTCATGATTGTTATAAGATACATTATAGTCAAATGGCTTGCATATGACAATTAACCAATTTTTTAATAAAATGCAGATTATCATGACAACTAAAATCACATGTAAAGACAATTGTCTGTCCTGTGAATTAGCTCCAGGCCAGGGTCACATTTCTGATTAATATACTGCTCCAGTTTCTGTTTCCAACACACTGAGATTTCAAATGAGATTTAAACCAATTAGATTTTAAATTTTGAGCACAGGATGCTCCCTTTCTACAGCCAAGCTGAAGAATAGAACCTTGGGCTGAAGGAAAGATCATTCTTTAAGGATTCCCACTATGGAAGTTGTCTTGCCTTCCCCTGTCTCTACCTGTAGCCATGATCTCCTTGATCTCTTGGCCCAGCAACATAAATAATTTGAGTCTTCACTTAACTAATACAACAAAAAAGGTGAAGAGTTTTATTCTCACTCTTGAGATTTGTCCCCTTTTAGCAGTGACAAACATGACCATCAGGCTGTCAGCGCTCTCCGTCTATTCAAAGTGCAGCAACACAGTATGCAAGAGAAGCAACTGTGAAATAGCAGGGAATAGATTTTTTTTTTTTTCTTTTCTCTAATGGAGAGAGCTATTTGAACACAGGCAAATATTATCTCAAAAATATTTCCTTGTTCTGTTTAATAGCAAGTAGGTAGGCACAGTAATGTTGCTGTTCTCATCATCCAGAAAGACACCATTTCTTATTTGAGTTTGGATCTTTGAGCCAATTTATACAAAATTGTTCCATAAAAAAAGAGCAACCCTTGCCATGTAGGTGACAACAAAGCTGACAAAAAAAGTTTTCATGAACTCCCAAATAGTGGATTAGGAGTTCCATTGAAAAAGGGGTTACAGATATCTCTAGTTTACCATGTTATTCTGTGAAATTTTGGCAAAGACCACTGGTATAGTAGCTATTAATGTCCTGCTATAAAGTGAACTTGTTCAAAATGAGTTATCTAATGAACATATAATATCTTTCCAGTGTGATGCTCTTGTGATAATCATGGCTTCAAATACTTCTGTAGATGTAAATATTAGGCAGCTGTCAGAACAAAAGCTATAATTGTAATAAGCAATCTTTGGTTTGCAGGTTAGCATGACTTCTGTTAAGTATAACATGATTAAGGAAAATTTTTCTCTTTTTTCTTTTTTGAAATACTGTACTTTTGGTACTCTTGTCAGTCTCCATCAGAAAAGAAAATTACATAGCTCAGAATATAATTTTATGACTAGCAATATAGAAGCATCCATCCTGTCTTGGGCTGCTCTGTCTTTCACACTCCACACATCAAGTTTAGCTACAAATTTACTCTATTTTCACCGATACAAATTTCCCTAATAACAGAAGATTTATTTTGCCACCTGTTTCCATATTCAGTATCTTAACTTGGAAAAGCAACAAGCTGCAAAGAAACAGATTGCTTTAAACAATACAGGCATGGAAATGGAATTTCCCATTAGAACTTCAATTGTTCATTTCTTCAAAACATAAGCTAGAGAAATGTGAAATAAAAGCCTCAGGAATGATTTACCATAAGGCTGATACTGAGTTCTAAAACCAGGACTTGAAGTGTAAAGCTTCATTATGTAAATAGGTTCTTTCAGGTTCAGCAAACAATCAACTACTACCAAGACCAGGCTGCTGCTCTGATGTGTGAAATGTGACCAGCCTATAGAATCTCTGCTCTCCATGTGCTGGTAACACCGACTCAAGCAAACTTTAACATTTTTATGCTTTATTGCAGCAGTACTTCCCACAGGAATAAATTACACACCATCCCCATAGTGCAGTGGTTGTAATCACTGATCAGCAGAATGTCTCCTCTGCATCCAATGTTTTTAGTGCACAGAATAATTGGTGCTAGCATTAGTAGAGAACCTTGGCCTGGTGGACCTCAGGCCAGAGCACCAGGGATACTATTATAAGGTCTACGGGATCTCTAACAATTTTTGCGAGTTTGGCTTCACTTTCATCCTGACACAAAAGGTTGCAAATTTAAGTGCACTGTAATTTCTCCTCAGTGCTATGCTAATTATTGACATGCTGGCAGTGAAACTTTGAAATATTATGCTGTTTTTCAAATGTGGGAAGCATGGGAACTCGCAATACTTTTAATCCTGGGAGATGCTCAGGTAGAAAACTCTATGGATTACCAGGAAAAGTTCTGATATTCATGATTTGCAGTTAGTAAAACATTGAAACAGATACAGGAAGCAGAGAGTTATCCATGCCTATCAGAGCTTATTGTACCCCTCAAGCTGCAGATCCTTTAGCATTTGATTTAGAGCAATTGTAGGATTTGAACTGCAACATGCACTTATCATTCACCATCCACACATAACACATTGAGTAGTTCACTTCCCAGAGCAGGTGTGGTGCTCACAGACAAGGTTTGTTTTGGAAGCCTCCAATTTAGGTACACAACAAATGTGCTCCATCACCTCCTGGGATTGGAAAACATAACAGTCCAAAACAGTGTTTGTCCTTTTGGCAATTTTAAACCACATCCATGATAAGGACATCCAGTTGAGGATACTAGACTGAATTCAATCAAAAATAAAAACCTCAGGATGGAGCTAATGTGGTGGCCCTGGCACCAGTGGCTTCACCCTGTGATCTGTTCCTACTCAGCCAAATGACTTGCAAGTGGAGATAGAGCCTCAGCCTTTGAAGAGGGTAATGGGACCCTGAAAACAGACACATTACATTGCCAATCAAAGAAGTCATATCCTCAGCTTTTAATGAGCATGCCTGTAGTCTTCTCAGGTACTTGTCACTCATACTCCAGAGAATGATGCAGGTCCTGCATCCCTATCCAAAAATCTAAGTATAACTATGTATTAATTTTCCTTACAAGTTATTGATAAAGAATTTAGAAGTGCTTACACACAACTTGAGGAACGCCAATACGGGAATTTTACATCTAATCCAATACAGAAATGAACTTTTAATGTAGTCTTGGCATCTGAGCTTTCATTCTAATTAAGGTTAATTCATAACTGAAAGAGAATGCTTTTTTTAATAATAGTTCACCAGTGGACCAGCAAAATCAGTGCAACAGGCAGAAAATCACATTTCTACGGGAAAGAAAAAGACAAATCTGCAATTTTCAGAACTACTTTAAAATCTTACTGATGTCTGTACATTCATAATCCCCACATCAAATACTTTGCAAAATACTTCTCGATAATTGCATTAGGTAAAATAGTATTAAATAAAATTATTAAGCGAGCTCTGTACAGAAAATTCATCATGGAACTTATGTAAGAATACGTTTACAGGTACATTATGCATAGATTAGCTGTAAAAGAAAGACTAAATTCAGCCCAAATACTTGAGCTGCAAAAGGAAATATATCTCATCCCTTTTCTCATGTCTTCCATTTGTTTCTGTGAATCTGACACCTTCACTGGGGGTTGCTTTTCTGCCAGGGACTTCTCAGCAAGGTGAGTTCCCACAGCATGATTGTCTGATACAATATCTGCCCTGACTCTCACTCATTTGCTCCTTACGCTGACTTTGTGTGGGTTATCTGATTCTGCATGTTGTCTGAAGTGTATACTGTGAAACAAGGTTACTATTTATCAGACCTTGGATTTTCAAGTTTTCAGCTGAGTCACCAGCCACTTCATTCCTACTTGTGCTGTGGTAATCTGTCTTTTCAATAAGGCTTATTTTTTGCCATTTTTCTAGTTTCTGCATGTTATGCATTTCTTTGTGACAGTACAACTGAAATCCTGGAAATAAATTAGAGAGGGATTAATTCTTTTGTTAACATTTATAACAAAAGGCCAGCCCTCAGCAGGTCAGTTGTCTCTAGAGTAAATTAGGTTATAATCCATCAAACAGATGTCAGAACCCCATAAAAATAAGAGCACATGTGTACACTGACAAATTAATTATGTGAAAATCATACAGATGATGGCATGAGAACATTTTATTCTTCCCTTAAGCACCATGTATGAAACATATTTTCTGAATTGCAGTTTGCCATATTTTACTGAATTTGTGATAATAAATAACATTATCTGTAATTGGCATACAAGTGGCAATGTAAGCACAGCTTCTTGTGATAATGACAGCATTTGCCAAGACGAGGCAAAGGCAAGCCAAGGACCAGCTAAAGAAATTGGCTGCTTTCAAACTTTGAAAGAAAGAACTTCACCCTTTTGTGCACTCCCAGAGAGACATTCAAGTACCCATGAATTTTCTCTCTGACCCCCACACAAATGGAATCCAGGTCCCAGGCTGGAAAGGAGCTGTGCTGTGGGGCACAAAAGGCTGAAAGATCAGGTTTCTGGTGTGTACCATGGCACTCATGCTACTTTGTGTAGCTCTAGTCTGATCCTCAGACTCCCAAAAGTAGCTTGTTTAGTAGAAGACAGAAGGAGCCAAGTGAACACCCAGCTAGAAGCTACGGGGCCCACTGAACACACAAAGCACTTGTAAACAGCAAATAGAGTAATCCCACTGGGTAGGCCCAGAAAAGTAAAAAAAACCTGGAGCTCCTCACAAAGGGACTTTGGAAGTATTCAGTCCCTCTCCGGACACTGTCACATACATTGCATCACACTTATCTAGGACATAATTAAAAATTCAGCTTACATAGTTTTGTAGCCATATCATGACCTAAAATAGGTGCCTAACTTAGGTACTAAGACTGCAAGAGCACGAAGATTCAAGAATGCAATGAGGAAATGCGCTGCTCATCCTGCCATACACTGGCTCCCGATGGATTCCCTCCGACTGCGCACTTCTGGTAACTATACTTCCTGTCTTGGACACCATAATGAAATTATTCCTTAATTGCTTAGGGAATCAGGGTCTAGCACCTCTGGTTAGCAAATAGTCCAAATAATAAACCTAATCACAAGGTGGCTGTCATGCTGGCCACTGCAGTTATTTGCACCTGATGCAATGGTACAAAACCAGGAGTGTCGCTTGTTATACCCATTAACCCTGCAGACCATGAACAGATTGTGTTAAAGAGACTCTAAACACCACAGGTAATTTTAAGCAGTTTGCTTCAAATAATGCCTGGCCTACATTTTATTTTCAGAATTAGTGATATCTCATGAAAATTATAGCATTAAAAGATTATATTATAAATAGCAGCTGCACAGAAACATTTAAATTCTTTTAAAATTTCTATACAGTTCATTTCACTGACTTGAACTATTTACAGTAAATATATTTGTGAATAATCAGGCAATGTCATAAAAAAAGGAATGGTGGTTAATAGAAAATAGAGACTCAGGCACTCAGGTGGGGTTCTAGATAACTGGCTCAGCTGTAATTCAAAATTATATTGTGATTAAAATGTGAACATTTCCTGGAAACCTAAAAATTATTTTTAACTTTCTGTTTAACTAGAATAATATCACCTATGGCTGCTTTTTCTAGCAAATCAGGTTTTGGTTAATAAGAGAGATTAAATCCATTTTACATGATGCTGTTAACAAAGGGGTTTTAACTTGTTTCTGTTTTGGGCACCTTTTGAGGTCTTTAGTTGGTTCCACAAGAGTTGCTTTGAATTAAAACACATGTACTCCACCAAATGCATGATAAAAAACACCTGACAATTTCAAGAGGTTAAGTGGCCATGATCTGTGCACTGTATGTACTGCAGCTGGAAAAAGATGCAGTTTGACACAGTATCTAATTTGCTGTGACATTCAAGTTTTAAGGGATATTCAAGGAGATGGAAGTCCTGGCTCTAAACATATCCCAGCGTATGCTGGTCTTCTGTCTGTTAACTTACTAATGGACCATGATTGAGAAAAGTAATGAAGAGTTTACAGAGAGCCCCAGGAAACCAATTTCCAATTTTGCAACCAGCAGGCTTTAACTTCACTGCAGTCTTTGCTAATTTTGTCTAGGAGGAGACTTGGATACTAAATGCCATTTCTGCTTTGTGAATCAGACAGACTTTTCCAGTTCCTGAATATTTACTTGCTAATGAATGTCTCTTCTACAGATCCATTTTATTTCCATCTGTAGTTGTTAAAAATAGGCTGAATAACTAAAAAATGATTACTGAGAGAAATGAAATTATAATCACTGAAAATCAGAGGCACTATTAGAATCATGGTGAGAAGGAAATTTTAATCTTCAGTCTGATCTGGGATGAACCATGGAAATAGGTGAAAGAGAAATATAGACAGTTAATTTTGAGGGGGAAAAAAATAATCAGTGTTAAAATCTTTTATACATAATGTCTCTGTGTGACTGAAGAACCTGTGCTTCTACCTACCCTGCATACAAAACAGCTCCATATGGAGTGCACAGAATCACATTTGCAACAAAACTGTTTCTCTTGAGCCAGTATCCCCAATGTTTGTCATACAAGTCAGTCGGAAAGAACAGTAAAATAGGAGAGAAATCAAATATCAAGAGAAAAGATACGTTTCTGAGTACAAGTTTGTTACATATTTCTGTGCTGAACAGCAGGGTTTCTATAACCAGGTCCCTATAATTACAATGGCCTCATGTTTCTTTTTTTTTTCTCAGAAAAACATAATTTTAAAACGTGGTTTTCAAAGATGATAATACTAGTGCAACATTTCAATAGTTATATCTGTAAAGAATAATGCAGAAACACTTCTGTATTATATCTATAAAAGCAACAGCAAAAGCAGACTCTTTATTTCAGCACCTTTTAACTGAATTAATGTAGTTCACATAAATTTGCAATCTCAAATGCTACCCATCATGCAGAAGGGCTTTTTTCCTCCTATTTTCTCTTGATCCTGAGGCTGTAATTTAGAAAGCTCACAACTTTTTCAGGGGATGTAATCTTGCAATCCTCAAAACAGCTTTGTCTGTTTTTTGTGCTTGTGTGAGTGCAGGTTGAGATGATTTGGAGTCATAGAGCACTGTATATTATTTTCTTAGTGAATTACACTATTGTATTGACAGAGGAATGACTTGAGATATAATGATTAAAAAATGCGTAAAAGTGAAATTGTGTATTCTGTGGACAATGGAGCAAGAAGAAAGCTATAATCTAAAAGTCATAAAATGTGTGTTGGTAACTATGCAGCTCCTATGGCTGAATATGACTCATACAGCTCTCAGGAATTCTGGGTGCTGCTTTTGATTCTGCATTCTAAAGGGCACTTAAATATGGGGTATATTTTAACATTTCAGAGCCTCTCCAGAGTAAATATTTGAGATCATCACAAACTGCAATCTACCATTGAAAGAATCATACTGCATAATTATCAACCAGAAAAGAGCCCTTTTTAGTCTGGTTATGTAAAAAGAAAAAAAGCTTTACCAGGACAATGTTAGTCTGGATTTCTGCCTCCAGTGCTATTATCTCAGGCAACCTTTTACTTATCTTAGTTGAGTGAAGAATTCTGTGTTACTTTAGGTCCTGATGGCATTGAAGCACAGTACTCCATTTATTATCTCCATGTACCTAATATGCATTCCAATTTCACAACAAGTCCTGATGGATCCGTAATCTACACACAGTATTACTTATTAATACATCAGATTTCTCTTTCCAATCTTAAAACATAAACAAGATATTCACTAATGAACAGAATTCTATTAGAGTCTCAAGAATCTAAGAAACACTGTTAGAAATTATAGACATCTTCTTAAAAAAATTAAAATGTTAGGAAAACATATTCAGGCAAAAGATATTATGTTTCTCCAGACAACTAAACCACTGATCTATGTGTGTAGGCTGCAAAGGTGAAAGAACATAGATAGAAGAAACAAGACTGAAAGAAGGGAAACCTGAATCTCTCAGATTATGTCTGTTTTCTTTCAGATGAGGAAAGGTAATCCATTTGTTTTAAGACCCTGTAGAAGGTAAGTTCTTAGATGAATAAACTTCTTAATTAAACAGATTAGTGCAATAATTTTCTTTGGTGAAATAAAATTGACTTATTATTATGGAACTATTATTAATAGATTTCATACTGTAAGTCTCATTATGTCTATTTACACATACACCATTATTTAAAAAAACAACACAAAACAAAACAAAACAAAAAAATTAGTCTACTTTGTATAGAATTCCAAAACGACTAATTGAAAATGCATTATGAAAAAGAATGCATGGCTGAAGTACTTTATCCACTCCAGTAACAGAATCAATGACATTTGCAGCAATAGCTCTCTATTATTCACATTGTATTACTTGGTAAATTTAGCAGAAAGAAGAGGATGGGAAAATATGAACACAAGAAATATGAAAATAATGAAACTTTAATGTAGCACAAAAAGTGTGACAGATGTAATACCACCAAGAGTCATTAAATACTTCCCAGTCCATCTCTTTTTATCTCTCACATCCTGCCACTATCAATTATTCCTAAAGTTTCGCCATGTTCTGCAAGACTTAAGGAAGCAAATTTAATTTATGTTTTTTTCTTGTTATCTCTCCATCTTAACTGGCTACTGACACTTCAAGATGCTGAACCATGTGATGCAAAATCTCCTTGAGTGGAGGAAAACATAAACATTTTATTACATATGCCACGAGCAATTTTAGTATTTGTTTCTAGTGTTCACATCTTAAAAAAACATGTCTAAACAAAATAATGGTTACAGATCTTATCTAATCTCCTTATTACATACTTGCTTCTTGTTTTTATGCCCACAACATATTTAAGTAGAACTCATAGTAGTTTTTTTTACAGTGGATCAATGAAGATGAAAGAGTGCCTTGAGCAGAACTCATTTGTCCTTGTCAGCTGTGGATAACCAACTAAAACACTTAAAATAAAGTTATACTGCAATAGCCTGATCTTATTTGGCTTATTTAAATTAATAAGTACTATGAAGTATTTAAAACCTAATTTAAAGTTGCAATAGATTAGAGAGGTGTACTGAGTTCACCAGTATCTCACACAGATAAACTGAAGTATACTTCTAGAATGACTAGCATTCTAGAATGGAATCTTCTTTTTTTCCACAAAAATAAGTTGCTCCCTCTGAAGACAAAGATAAAAATCAACTATCACTTAATTCTGCTTATTCTCAGCTCAAAATTTTTCCAATAAGTAAAACCCATGAAAAAATAAACAATAAATAGTAACATATTAAGAAACCCATTTTCATTTTAGAGGTCCAGGTTATTCCAGACCAATTTATTTAAATATTTAGAGGGATGCATTATATATGGGGGTTACATAAGTGCGAGATTAGTGTTAGTCCTATTTCTGCTGTGCAACAGAACTGTTACTTTCTCATCTTGACAGGCTCAGTTATGGACATTTGTGCCTAGTTTCTATTTCCATTTAAAATATACTCTTAAAATAGCCATCATTCAAATGAGATTCAAGAGCAGATTACAAAATAATAGGGAACATCTTATTAGATAATCTGAAAAGAAAATCTCATCATAAACAAATTAATATTTTACCATCTGCTTCACATTTTTAATGCACATAGTCTTTTTTTAATGGCTTATAACTGGAATAAATTGAACTGGTTTTATGTTAAATAAATATTACAATTTTGGGAAATATATAGGGCAAATAAAGTTATGAATTAAAATTCAAAATCTGCAAAATACAAAAGCCCTTTGTACTTTATTGAAAGCACAAAGTGATATACACTCTAAAAAATTTTCCTACGCAGAAGCTGCATGATTTTGAAGAATCAGAAAGATTCATGTAATCTACTCTGCTGGCAAGTTTGAGATATATAGGAAATCAATGTCTGTTGCCTCTTTCAGCTAGAATGATACCCTAGATATTTTCAGTTCACAGGCTGGGATTTCAATGTGCAAATCACATTTCTGGTCATGAGAGAGGGAGCAGCGATTTTCAACAGCAGTTACGCAAGATATTTTAGACTGAGGTAGCAAACCTTCTTAGGTTTCTGCAGTGGACAACAGGATCAGTTTCAGGAATTCCAGTACTGACTAGACTCCACTGAATAAAATATTTTTATACATGAATAGGAGCTTCATTTTAATTATCCTAACCTTGAATAGAATCCAACTCATTCAGTACCACTCTACGGAGCCTCTTCTTGTACTCTGTTAAGTGCCCTGGTCTGACACTCTGCGTGAGGTTGCATTTGTTAGCAGACAAGCCTCTTTAGTGGAACTGATGGGCCTCAAGTGTTGAAGCTTTCGCCTCTCTTTCACAACAACCACTTTTTGTTTCACTCTCTTTTTTTTTTCTGATTACTCAATTTCAAATATGGTTTCAACAGGAGTTTGTAAATGTTATTCCAAAGTTTAACTGACTTGCCAGCTTTCTGACAACACAGATTCCTCAGCATAAAGAAAACTTTATAACTTTCTGTTTTGAGTAATCTGAGAAATTCCTTACTCATCTGTACCAACTGGAAGTTGTATAAAACCATCTACATTAAACATAATTTCCTCAATCTTCATAGAATAGCAACATGACATAAAAACATGTAGTCTTGTAAGTTAATAAAGCTCCCCACATTACTCCCCACATTCTGCTGCTGCCTGCTTCACTGCCTTCATAACTCTCTTCTTTTCTCTTAAGGAGATGATAAGTATTGACATTCTCATGCTGTGTAGGGCTCTGACCTGGGCTAGTTGCTAGGTGCCCACTAAGCCTCTCTATCACTCCCCCTCTATTAACAATGTAAGGGGACAAAAAAAAAAAAATACAAAAAGCTCATGGGTCAAGATAAGGACAGGGAAATAATATTACAGGCAGAACAAACCCAACTTGGGCAAATTTATTTTTTTTTTCAATAATGGAGCAAGAAAACAAGAAATAAGAGCAAGTTAAAAAATTCTAAAGACCCCCAACATTCCCCCACCCTTCCCTTCTTGCCCTGTTCAGCTTTGCACTCAATTTCTCTGCCTCCTCACACTGAGTGGCCTAGCAGCATGGTGAGCAGGTGTTTCAGTCAGTTCATTCCACATTATCTCTGCTGCTCATTCCTCCTCCTGCTCTTTCCTCCTCCTGCACTTTTTGTGCTCCAGCATGGGGTGTCTCCTGCGGAAGACAGTCTTTCACAAACTTCTCCAACATGAGACCTTCCTACAGGATGCAGATCTTCAGGAATGCTTCAGCATAGGCTCTCTCTGTGAGAGACAGTCCTTCAGGAACACACTGCTGTGGGATGGCTCCTGTCTCCATAGGGCCAGAGGTCCAGCTGGGGGCTGAAAAAGAATCTCTGCTCCAGGTGCTGGAGCACCTTCTCCCCTCATCCTCCACTGACCGTGGTGTTTCCAGACTTGTTCCTCTTACACGTTCTCACTTCTTTCTAACAACTGCTGCTGTGAAGCTTTTTTTTCCCACTTTCTTAGATGTGTTATCACAGAGTTTTCCCAACAGCACTGTTTGGCTCAACTATGGCCAGCAGCTGGTCCATCTTGGAGTTGACTGGTGCTGGCTCTGTCCAACACAGTCAGCTTCTGTCATCTTCTAACAGAAGTCACTTGCAGCCCTCTCCCCTCCACTATCAAAAACTTGCCACATAAGCCCAGTACACACTGAAATGCAGACCACATATGTGTGGGTCCTCTTGAAGGAACTGATTTGTATTCTGCCAAGCTGAGAGCAGTATTCATCTCAGCAGTCCAGGATGTCCCTTTCTGAAAGGATTGAGCATCCCTATCTCTGATGGGGGCTAGAAACCCATGAGAGAGACAACGCTGGATGGACTTTTTTCTTATAGCAATATCCTGGAAAAGCAGAATGGTTTTTGAATTCAAGAAAGACTGAGTTGTATTTTAGAATATAAACTAGAATAGTTCATTCTTAAGTGAAAAATACTCTAAGGAATTGTATGAGGTAAAATATGAATAGCTTCTTATTTTGTACCATGCTGCTCTTGGATACTTTGGGCTTGCCCAATGAAGCTCTGTTTGGTGACTTTGCTTCAGCTGCCTAACTCACAGAGCATCTGAGATGCAACAAAATCTGCCCCATCTTCTCTGATCCATGGGATACTTTTCCCGCCCTCCATGACTCCTGAAGCCTTTCTGCTGCCTCCTTCTCTTTCCAGTAGCCTGTCAGTGATGGGTACTAACCCATCTCATTGCTGTGCCTCCCAAATTACCTCTTTCTTGTGTCAGTCCTTTCCTGTGACCTTCTCTCCTTGAGCAGCTGCTGTAAGAAAGAGCAACCATTCCTTCTGAGAAGGCCTCTGCCCTATCTAGTCCTCTTTCTTACAGAAATATTACATGAAACTTGAGAACAAGGTATATGTGGTTTTGTCAGAGACTTAAAGGATGTTTTTCTTCCTTTCTAATCTTCCTTACTATTTTCATTCTTTCTGTCAGTGTGGATGTCTCGCAGCTTCTAACCTCTGTAGGATGTTTTGAGTCAGTTCTCTCTATCCTTCTTGGAAGCTAACACAGAATGATGTTTTATGCCCCCAAACAATGAACATTCATCACTGGATGGATAATATTTTGGTTTTTTAAATAAACTAAGAAATATGAAATGAGCTTTTTAGTACTAATTCCAGACAGATAACTAAAGAGCAGAGATGACATACAAATTCTATCTTTCTCAAAGTTAAAAATGATCCCTAGATAAAAGCAGCAAAATTACAAGGTACATTGAAGCAAAAATTGGTGAACAATTTCTTGAGTGCTATCTACCTGACAGACTACACAGTTAGGGGGTTTATTCCAGAAATATGAATTTGCAGATAGAAAAATATTTCTAGCCCCTAATGCAAAAAGAGACATTTAAAACTGAACTATTGATACCATTCATTTAAAAAAATAGTGTCAGAATATTTAAAATGCTATTATAAATGTGGATAAGTATGAAATCTATATATGGATATACCAAACATATGGTATATGTCATCTATTTTTTTTTTTGTGTCGTCTATTTTTCTCTTTGAAGACGTTAAGAGCTAATGATTAGGTTTAAAATTCAGATTCTAAAAAAAAAAATCTGTCTTCTGTAAGATCCTGAGACAACATTTGGGATTTGGTTACAGCCTCAGAGAAGAACTACTTTGTTTTGCAGGAGGAGGAGCATTGTCCAAGGGGACAGCAGGAGCTGCAGGCTCCCTAGGGTCTGCTGCCAGGAGCCGTGGGGGCTCCCTTGGAGGAGTCAGGGGCCATCTCTCTGCTGTTTTCACACCCATGAAAAACAAATGTTTTGCAAGTGCAATACATGCTTATGCACCAAAAGTGACAAAAAAACCCCCAAACAAACAAAGAAACAAAAAAATCCCCTGTAGCTTTCCAAAAGGAAACATTCTTAACCAGACTGCAGTTGTTCACAAGCCAGACCAAGTGATGTTAGAGATGCATGGTACCAGGTAATGCATAAAGTCTAAGCATTCAAATCCTTGTCTGTAAAATTCTATATGACAGAGTGACTTTTCATTTTCCCACATTAGTAAGGAACTCATAAAACTTGTATTGTTTCAGAAAGGTTAATTTATTGTGAACATTTGCCTCGCTTGACCCTTGGAAATTTCACCTGAGTTGGAAACCTTGTTAAACAAAGCTTTTAGGCTGAACTTTCTCAAGGCAGCCAGAAGAGAGCAGTAGGTTTTTCCTGTCTCAACCATAAAATTTGCCAGGTAATAAGAAGTATTGAAATGGAAACTTTCAATCAATTCCTAAACAATAAAACTCTCAAGAGATGGATACCAATACCAAAGGGTCATAAGATCGACAGAGAAAAATCTAAGTCCTTCTCTGCTTTGGAAAGGAGCTAAGCACGTGCTTATATATACACAAAAGGTTTGGTGCAAACAATTCTGCATTTTTTCCTCCATGTGTTCATATTCTGGGCACACTCTAAGTTGATGACTGTTACCAAAAAATAATGAGATCTTTGTCCTGGCTCCCGTTAATTCAATGGGTTTGAATTAGTCAGCTGAGAAACTGTGCAGATATCTCTGTACTATCAGAGAAACTCAAAGACAAATTATCTTTTCTGGTCTTTTTCTCTTTTTCTCAATTTTTTACATGAAGTATTTAATCTAAAAGGTCCATTCTTATGAATAGCACTATTGTATAGCAGTCTGACTAATGCATAATGCATTTTAATATGAATATTCTATATTCATTTTTTTCAATATTCACATTTTTCCCATGGCAACTGCTGTATGGGTACAGTGTCCCATGCTACTAAATTGTATATCAAAAAATTTAATAGAAAAGATATTCTTTGTGTGTATCCCAAACACTAGTTTAGTGTTACTATTTATCTTATATTAGTGAACATAATTTTTTTAATTAAAGGAAAAGTGCTAAAAATGTCTGTTTAAGTATGATCAAAGCCATGACAACCTATGGGTCTTCAAACAACTTTTTGGGGTGTAAAGGCATGAGCTGTTGTCCAGATATTTTCTGGCCTCACAATTCTAGGACTTGCTTGCTTAAGTTTTAATACATATTTTAATAATTTTCCAGTGTAAGATATAAGTAAAAAATTCACTTTTTTTTTTTTTTTTTTTTTAAGATCTAGAACTTCAGCTGTGCATGAAACAGCAGGAGATGGACTGCTATGTTACCTGAGACACAAAAGCCAAGATCTTAAAAATGCTTCGGCACTACGCGGTAAATATGTTTTCCCTAATTTGTGGGTGTTTTGTGAGGCAGTCTCAATATTGTAAATTGCTGAGTTGTCTATGCTTTCAGTGAAGAGGAGGATATCCTTTCTGATCAACAGAGCGAGATCTGTCTGCTGGTCTCCATTTAAAATTAAGTAACATATTTAATGGCAGCCTACAGCCCATTGCTAATCCTTGCAGTTATTTCAGTCCTAGTCTGGGTGATAGTAAAGAATGGGAAGGAAAGGAATACAGAATATTTTTTCATGTTTTGAATGCACCCAACGTAATGAATAATGACAGCTAAATAAATAAGAAAAAGCATTCTGAGATTTCACAGAGAATCGGTACAAGGAGACCTGCTCTGAAGCAGAGGAGAGCTTGCCTCATGTATTAATGGGCCTTATTAGAGCTGACCAAGAGGAATGAAGTGCAACCTCAGCTGAGATTACTTTGGCTGTATGTTTTATTCCTACAAGCTCCATCAGCAGGAAAGAATTGGAATTTGGCAATCAGAAAATAGTATCAGAAGGCTTGTTTATAAAAAAAAAAAAATAGAGAGAAAACTACAGGGGGAAATAACCACACAAGGATTCAAACTGGTTTTGTCCTTAGTGTCTGTGTCTGTAGGAAGGCTTTGCATGTAGAGCAAATTATTTGACAACCATAAAAAATGAGCTAAGAATCCAGAAACCTCTGTGGTAAATACAAGCCGACAGCATTCCTCAGATGATAGGTTTGAAATAACCTTTAGTCCCTTATAAAAATGCACAAGGTTTTCGTGCTGTTCTGAAGCAGAATGTTTACATATCTTAGTTCATCAATCACCAGAGTAAGAGGATAGAAAATAACTCACAGCTGTAATTCAGAAGTACATATCTTGGTCTCTGAACCAGTTTGGTATTTGTAGCATGGGTTTTCACTGTACTAAACTAACAGGTGGCTGTCAAGCACATTTGCAAGTAACAGGAAGAAGCTGATGTGTAATAAGCCGAGGTATGCACTAATTATTCCATTGCTAACAATTCCATTTACTTTTGCATCCTCATTACTGCTAACAACTTTTATTACAATCTGTAGGCATGAAATTCTGCACTTTGTTTTTGCACTCACTTCTGCTGAAAAAGATAGAGATTTTTTGGCACTTCTACCTATATACTGTAGTGTGGGGAAATTGATGAGAAAGCTGAAAATTTTGACCAGACAGCTGAAGATACTTTAAAACTTCAGAAGTCATAAAACTCTTTTAGTCTTCTGCTGTATGTAGGTCTGTCGTTCACTAAAGATGCAGGAACTGCTCTGACTGAAACACTCTCAGTTTAACAAATCCCCAACAAATCTAACAAAAGAGTCCAAGAGGATCTGGTCTGAATCCCATCCAAATGGCCTCAGGATTTGCTGCCCTAGTGCAGTTTATCAGATCCACACCTTGTAGGGTGTGGTCTCCAGTGCTAATACAATGCAGTCTGTGACTGGGCCAAGTGCAACAGTGCAAATGGCTCAAGACCAGAGAGTGCCAAGTCCCCTTGGCCAAGACAAGTGCACAGACTAAAGGAAGAAAAAAGAGTAAAGGGGTAATGTTGCTTGTATTCATTTATTAATAAGAGCATGTGAGCCTGAACTAGTCCATCCAGCAAACAGAAATAAGAACAGCTGTGGAATTTGATCTTCTGTGCCTCATATGCCTGTTTTAGGACAAATGTTTCCTCTTTCTTTAGCCTACAGGAAGACATGGACTTGTGGTCAGACTGCAAGACCTGTCTTGCGACAAACAATCTTAATCTCTCTACTTCTGGTTAGCCTAGAAGCCTTGATCAGAATTTACAGAACTGTAATGCCAAGCAGCTGGAATCCTGAGAATACCCCACCTCAGAAGCTGCCTATGGAAATACTTGGTGGAGAAGCTCACATCTATCAATACTGATAATTACACGAGAAAGAATCAATGGGATCAATGGCATTGTTTTAGAATTATTTGGGCCAGTAAAAAGTTTTTGAAAAGCAAGATTTTTGACTGGAAGGAAACCCTCCCATTCTAGTCACTTCTGATAAGGGATCCCTCTTCCAATTAAATCAGCAAGCACTGAGGGCAAAAAAACCTGAACTCACAGCTCACTAGTATGTATCTTTTCTCAGAATACAAGAATCAAATATATATTCCATATTCTTTGGCATTTAACCCTGATTTATAAAGAATATTTATTTTAGCTTTTATTTTAAAATGAGTTTAATTTCTCTTAGATAAGAATAAAGAAATACATTAACAGGTATAATATGTTAAATTTAAAAAAAAAAGACATGTCCACAAAAAAACCCAACATCAAAATAGATGCTTTCTCTCCACTATATTTTGTAGTATTGTCTGCTGTCATACTTTTTTCACTGGCAAGTTTTAGATGTGTTATCCTCTACAGCACTTCAGAAACGACATTGTACAATATAAATATGACAAATCTTCCATTCTGTCACATTTGAATAAATTCCAAACACCTTTGAAGTTTTCCTGACCTCCTTTTGCAAACTCTTTGAGAGCCATAGATGAAAAGTAGTCATGATGCTAGATAGATATTATCATATCTTTTTTTTATGCACTTAGGGACAACTGCCATTTATTTTTCACCTATTTGTCACATCAGACAATATTTAAATTCCAGATTTGCTAAATGTTCAAAAATGGTTTCCATCTGCATCTTTGAGAGTCACTTTTTGTCTTGGGGCAACATTATGGACAGTTTCTGGAATGTGGTGAAAAGGACAATTTCAACATCTAAATATCTTTTATATTGTTTGTCTATAGTTTCTTTGTATACATATATTTTATAATGATAATTTTTGGTAAACTAATTCATGCTTCAACAGCAATTTTTTTTTCAGTCACCTGCCTGTAATACTCTCCCAACAATATTCACTGTCATGAAATAGTACAGTCTATCCAAAGACCAAGGACTTGATAGAGAAAGTAGGGTCCATACAGTACCACATGCATGTTCTGCCTATGCATCAAACAACAAATTTCACAGAGACACCAATATGCAATGCCAGGTGTGGGTGTATTGTCTTTGACTCAGTACAGCACTACTTTCTAACTAAAGCTATACTTCTCTTGGTTCAAACACACTAATATCCTGCTATTTTGGCAAATGAGCAAAAAAAAGTTGTGATGATTGTGTTCAACAATCCTTGAACATATACCATAAACATTATTTTTTTAATGACCACGAAAGAACAAGGAACTAACTTCCCTAACTGTGAGGCAGAATATGTGAAACAAGGAAAATTATTGTCATCCCTTATCCTTTAACTATTATTTAGGAGCACCAGCTAACACCTAATTTGTTAGTATTTGGCTAACCAGAACATAATTTGCCACTTGAACTTTTAGTAGGCCACTCTTAGTTCTTTTACCCCAAAATAAAGAAATAACCTCTAAGCTCCTTGTCCTCTGCACAGGATATGTAGGGGCACACTGAACTGGGAGTAAGCTGCGTCATTTTGCCTAACTAAAAAAAGAAAGGTCACTTACTGTCACTAACTGTGTCTTCTGCTGTATTTGCAACTATACTTTTGCTGGGTTCAATCTCTGTTATTAAAGGGAAGATGTTACCCCTCTTAACCTTCACTGAGTGACATGGAAGTGCCATTGCTAAATAAGAAAATGTGAGATCCTCTGGTCTTTTTGCCTAAGAAATCTTCAGGTGTCATGACACTGTCCTAAAATTTGCTGGGGAACAAAAGCAAATAGCAAGTTCTACTGGGCATTACTGACTAGAGGAAATGAAATCCATTTGTGGAAAATTAGTCTACAATTCAGAAGATAAAATCAGATATGCCAATTCAACTGCATATGGTCTAAAAATGATAAAATAAATTTAAACAACGACTGAGAAATTCATTTAAGCACTATCAACATCATATTATATCTTGCAACCCAGGTACAATATCTGCTTTACTATCTCCATTCCTTCCAAGAATTTCAACTTAGAGCTGATCTAAATTTTATTGGTCTGGACACCAAATGACAAGAAATAATTTTTTGTTAACAGTATCATCTTTTTTGCCAAAGGAATTTTGAAATTTCTTTTGAGACATGTTTTAAGACTTCAGGTGCTTCCACAGCATAACTACCTACACCAAGGACATAGGTCAGGAAGGAGCAAAAGTAAGCTGAAAAGCAGGCTATGTGCAAGTCCAAAGAGGGACAAGCTAGTGGTGAATAAATCTAAAATAGAAAATAAAAAATTAAACCAGTAACTGAGGAAATCCTTCTCCTTTGTTCACACAGGTAACAGGCGAATGTACATTTCAATCTGCTTAGACAATAAAATATAAGACCCTGTGGAAATGGGCTTTAAAATTACAGCAGGCAGTAAATACCAGGAGAGGAGCAGGGAACTATATGAGCTAACAAATACTGCAGGCCTGTGAGCAAATAACAATGTGACATTTTCTCTTGGCATCTGAATATTTTAGTGGATGAGATAAGGAAGTTCTGAGGCAGTCTTCCTCCTGGAGCAGAAAGAGCAGAAACCAATTTAATATTAGTTATCAGATTGCTAAACTTATGAAAGGAAACACACAAATACTTGTCTGTGATTGATTTGAGATCTCCTTAGTGAACGAAGGACCCATCTACTATTCTGTGTCCTGTGTATGTTTCCAGCTTCTAAAATGACAACCAAATTACATGAGATATTTTTCTTCAGTGGGTAATTTCAGTCTAAAACTAACCTGCATTAGAGAGCATAAATTAGGGTGGGAGAATGCAATGGTTATAGTGTACAATGTGTGAGTAAGAAACTGAGGCACGGGAAGAGACCTACTGCCTGACAAGTACAAGAATTTAGAAATGTCAGCCTGGGTCTACCAAGCACAGTGAGACTCCAGAAAGCAGTATCAGAAGAAGTAAAACCAGAGTGCAGGAAGCCACGCCTGCTGTGCTAGGCACCCAAAGCTGCACACCCCCAGGAGGGATTCAGCCCTTATGGAATGACTCAGTCTCTAATGGAATGATACCTTATGGATTGCATCCACACAACCAGACTTGCTTACCCTCCAGACCATGGGAGCTTTTCCAAACTGCCCGCTGAGAATGCTCCTTGCCCATGCCAAAGCTCAGACATGGTTTGGGGTTTTGCCTGGAAGAGTGCAAAGCTGGGTACACATGCTCTGTCATACTCCCTAACTCCTCACAACTTAATATTACAGATGCAGCCACTGGGACCAGTTAAGCTGCCCACTGTGCTGCATTGATAGATCTCCCCTATGAAGTTCCTATAAATTAGGAAAAACTTCATAACTCTTACAATTTTTACAGGATTTCTGAAAATATCAATTGTATTTAGAAACCATACTTTTCGGGGCATAAAACACTTTTCCTACTCGGCAGTTGAGGGGTTTTCATAATGAAATAAGCCCAAAATTTTGATTTCTTTGATTATTATCTTAGACTGTATTTCCAATATCTTTACATCTTGGCTTGTAAACAAAATAAATATTAAGTAGAGAAAAGCAGTTGTAGTTTTTGTTGTTAGAATCTATTTGACAGAAACATTCACTGCTTCATTTCTGGATTGCGGATATCCCCAAATGAAATCTGTAGTGTTACAGCAAGACAGCCTCTGGGACACTGCAAGAGTCCTCATGGATTGTCTGCTCTGTTGTGAAGTGTTCTGAAGGTTGATAGGAGATTTCGGACAGTCTCCATCTGTCTGTATTTAAACACGTGTTGTGGATAGCTTTCTGACTTTGCCATCTGGCCTTCAGTGGATACATAGTCCTCAAAGATAAGAAAAATGTTGCTCCTGTCTAGTGCACAGTTGAGAGTTTGTTAAATAAGCAAAGTAAACCCAACTTGTGTAGAAGTAGCCTGTATTTGCTTTATTTGCAGCCATCCCAGTGGCTGCAACTCCTGTTATGTAAGGCCTGATTGCAAAGTAGAGTCAGTCTGTTGTTTTCATGTGCTTTTTTCCAGTGACTGAAGTAACTATATAACATTGCTTTTTCTAAGACTCATGAAATTCTGGCACTTCTGTTTGCTTGCCACAGCCTCTCACCCGATTAAGGTGTCTCTGTAAGGAATATGCTACAGTAGTCTTGCTCTGGAAAAGCCAGAGATCAACAAAAGAGCCATGACAATATTAAAAAAAATACCATTTAGATGCAAATATTTGTGTTTAAATTAGATCCCTCAGTATTTGAGTACCGAGATAAGATTTTTCAACTGATACAATCAGAAAGCAAATAATGATGCATTTGCTTCTGAAGATTATCAAATAAGTTGAATTTTGATTGACAAAGCAGAATAGAAAGAGTTTATACTATGAATAACCTTTATTGTTGCAGTAAGTTGCTCTATCTCTAAATTTCATAATAGCTAATCCTGTTCTAGAAAGACAAATCTTTAATTATTTATATTTTATCTCCCTGAGATTATTGCAGAATTTTATTTTACCTCTACCGATAACCATGTTGAATGTATACATAAAAAGATATATTATACATTTTTATACTAATTGAACATAGCAAATTTTGACTAAGAATGAGGCTGGAAGATTGTTGCTTCATGAATTTATCATTTTAATAAAAAAAATGTGCTTATCTTTAAATTTCATTAAAAATAGGCAAGTATTAAGAAGACAGATCTTAAATTATTTATGTTTTCTCTCTTCTAACTTAATAAAAGTATTTTTACCTCTACTGATAAAGTGAAGAATTAATTTTCATCACTTCACAATGCATAGGCACCAGAAAATGTGCAGCACTGAATTACAATGACATACAGGCTCCTCTGAGACATTATATGGTATATCATCAAATGTCATACAGTAACTCCTTATTGCTTCAGGGGATCATTGTTCATCCTGATAATTAAGAGGACCAGTAAAGTTGGTGTTTCTGAACTGGAATGGGAAAAGTTAAACTTAGTCATGATAAGCAACTCTTTTAGTGGATACTGGGTTTCATTATAATCATCCAGCCCCTAGTCCATTTGTAAAAGAAATATGAAACTATTGCTTCGACACTTAAATATACCTGTGTTTTCTAGAGCCAAATTTTGGGGTAGAAAACAAAGCAACTTTCTTGTGAATTGCTGTATTTTTTTTGTAACATCCTTTAGCAAACTCAGCACAGCAGATCTGCTGCAATGGGCTTTTCAGCCCACATATAGAACAGGCTAACGCCCTGCTCCATGAAGTTCATGCTGGCCTTTGTTTCCCATAAGGACTGGCAGCCTTACCCAATGCACAGATTCTATAGGGATTTAGGTTTAAGCAATGTTGACTGTGAGCACAAATACAGAAAAGAAATTGTAAGTTCATAATAGGTTCTGATAACCTGGAGCCCTTAATGAAAATGCCAATCAACAGAGCACCCCAAGTGGAAGAGCTGAAGATGACACACTGTGCTAGCAAGCTGCCTTGTGTGCTACCAGAACCCCAGCAAGCATCACCTCTGAACTACTGAGGACCCCAGAGAGAACTGACACACCAAATGAGATGCTGCTGAGTGGCACCCACCTGAAAAAAGGATTGGAGATGCGACTAATGAGATGATTCCAGATGGGTAAATTCGGTCTGCATCCACAGTAAATGTTTTGGCTGACTATCTCTCCGTGGTCTGTACTGCTGGCAAAAATATTAATCTTTTAAGTCTTGCAAATGTCAACAAATCCATATTTCCTAGATTGCTTCTCTTCCTCTATTTCTCTTTGTGTCTGTTTTCTTACAGGAAAATAACAGCAGAACTTAAAGGTGAGTTAAACATCCTCCATGAAGAGCTGTATGACAAATCAGAGAACTCCAGCGGAGATGTCTTAGACAAAGGCTTTTTCCTTTCCAATAAACAGAGAACTGAAAGCAGGTTTTACATTGGGTTTTTCCATTCAAGCTTCAATTTATTGAGAGTGATACACTAATACTGCTAAATTTAAAAGCAAGAAAGCACTTCAATCTCACCTGTGGGAAACAGCAGGCAATATTACTGTTATCTGCTGGAAAGAGCTCAAGGTATTCTCAACCTTTCAGTCTTCCTCTTACCTCCCCCGATTTCAAGTACAGTCTTGCTTGTAAAACTCTCCAGCTACCCCAGAGGTGGACTAACTTTTTCCTGGCTTGCCCTTCTTTTAAGTTAGGTCAAGTTTCTCCCTTTTACTCTAATTGGGTGTATTTCATTTCTTTGCTTGTGGGGATTTTTTTAGAAACTGGGAAACAGTTTCTCCAGTTAGTAGAGCAACAGGATTGATTCGCAGTCTTTTTCCTATTTCCCTTCTGGACTGAAGAGAATTGAGGCACAGGAAATCTACTGCTTACCATTCTCATATCTTTGTTGTCTCCTACATGCTGTATCTGATTTCTAGATTATTGCTATGGTTTACCCACTGATATTTTTGTTATTTGCTTAGCCTGGAATCTCCCCATAGCAGAGTTATCTTTAAGAATATTTAAATAATTTCCTATTGGAGAAGCTTTGAAGAAACCCAGAGATATGATATCAGTAAATATCAATATACAGAATTACATCTTACACTACCACCATTTGCATATGGTGCTGATATTTATAGCTACAATTTCTATTAATAATTAGATTCTAGTGTCACCCTTCTGTGAACCTTCTAGATTTTACCAAAAGTGCCTTTCATCTAAAAATGATGGGACTTTGAGATGGTCGACTAACTTCTTTTCCACTGCCTGTTTTATTTTAAAAATATTTTATCCTGCTTTGGGGTAGTTTCATCTGTAAACAGCCATCAAATTAGGTAAATGGGTGAATAACAAGCAACATAATATCTTTACGGGTGTAAAATGAAAGGACAAAATAGGAAAAAATATAGTATCAAGATTACTCAGCTAGGACAGTGATAGTGACGGAGAGAGGGTGAAGGTGATTAGAAGCTAAGGAGAAAAACCTGGTTATGAGACTCCTACTATGATATAGACTGGATAGAAATAACTTTTCAGGTGTGAAATCAAGACCACATTTTAGCCAAAATGACTGCTTTGAAGACCTGATTTAAAATTTACTTTCAAAACCCTGACGAATAAATATCAATTATATATTGAAGAAATAAAAAAGATATACAGGCACTCTAGCACTGATTAATTTCAAAAAGAATTCCATTAAAAATGAGAAAAACTTCTAGGGAGAAAAAAACCCTGAACCAGCAAAGCCAAAACTGCAAAATATTGGCACATTGGCATTAGAAATTCAAAACAAATGTGTGTCATTTGCCAAAATGCTTGTGGAAACATCACAAATAAAGCCAGCATGGCTAAACAACAAAGTAAAGAAGTCCATTTAAAATAAGAAGGCATACTTCAAAAACTTGAAATTGTGTTACAAGGGAAAAAAAAGGTAAAAGTAGTTTAGGTACAGCATATCAAAAAGCATAAACACATTTACTAAAACCTTGTTCCAATATGTTTATGGTTAGGGAATTCTATCCAGGGATGCATTTGAAGAGATGGCCAAGGTATAAAAACACAGAGAATACAGGACCACAACAGACACATGATATTATTCTTTTCATCCAAGTTTACCAGCAAGCAAGGTAAAGCTTAGAGAGACAACACTTAGAGAGACAATCTCTGTGACAACACTTTAAAAAACAGAGGATTTATCTAGAACTGGACTGAGAGCAGAAGGTATGAGCGGTCTTAAAAATGTTTTGGGTTTTTTCTTCATTTTTCTGGACACCCACATTCCACTGACATTAACTCAATTGACGTTTCCCAGGTTTGAAGATGCAAGATTAACTGCTTATTTCTGACAGATTTTTGAGAATTGAATATCTGAAAATTGGCAATTTTTGTATTTTTAGAGATGCTTTTCAAGCTATTTCTCCTTAAACTGTGTGGTGATGGTCTATATAACTGTTTGAGAAGAAAATTAGATTGTCATGTCTATAAATAAAAAATGTGCCACTTACAAATGTTAAAGATTTTACAGACTTATTTATCAGAGATACATAGAAAGCCAATATTTCTTTGATGCAAAGGACTGTTCCAAAATAAGAAGTGCACTTAAAGCAAATGATGGGAGTGGGAGAAATGGAATGAACAGCTTATTGAATATGTTTGTTTAGAATTTATATGTAGGTGATTGAAATATTTTCATAGAAGTTTTAATGTAAGGAAGAAATTCAGGAAAAAAAGTGTAATAGAGTGTAATACTGTTTTGTATTTTACTTATATAATGTGTATGTTGTGAATAAGGGAAACATCTTAATATCTTTGCAACGACTAATGTAAAAAGTAAAAAACTGCCTTCATCCTCTGGATATTATTCAAAAGTTGTTCCCTGGACTATTAAAGACCGACTGTTTTCCTTCTGTGAAGGAGAGGACATACATCTGAAAAAGCTGTAGTAGTATTTGAGATTCATTTTAAAAATTGGTAAAATGGATTATTCTTTTATTTTATGGTTCCATTAAAACAGTAGGCAAGCAGAACTATTCTTACTGTGGAGGAGAAATAATGCTTTCCCCTTAATTAAATTTTCTTGTGTATGCCCATGCCTTTTTCTTGCAGCAAGATTGTCTTCAAATAAAACTGATTTTCTCAGTTCTGTCAATAGGGCCAAGGCTCTCCCCCGGGCTAAGGTTAGCAGTGTAGAAATCCTTGAGCCTGAGATCTTGAACCAGCTGGAAGAACAGGAACACTCTTGTTCATCTCCCCCGTTGTCAGAGCCAACACTGGTAAGTCTGTTATTTAAAAGCCCCATCAGAAAGATGTCTTAACCTTTTTTTTAACATGTCACAAAAGCCTATTAAAAAGCGTGTCAGAAGGGATGAAAAGGAATAAATAAACATATGGAAGTCATGTATTATGATGAAATTAATGTCACTGTGCATGCATTCAGAAGTAATGTGAAAAAGAACCTTGCAAAGACATGATTCAATTACAAGAATACCACTCCCATAAACATGTAAATAATATTGCTATTTTCACACCTTTTAAACATTCACTTCTACTTTCACACAGCAGTCTCAAGTGGACCTTAATTCCCTAATGCTGTAAATCATTATTTTAAGTCTAAAAATAGAACACACTAGGACTACAGAAGTGACACTACTTTTGTAATTGAATCAATTTACAATGTAGCAATGAAGACTTTGCAACTCTCTTTTGTTGGTTTTTTGCTGAAAGATGTGGCAATTAGGAAGTAAGAACCAATAAATCAAATAAAATCCTCCTCTTAACTTTGCTTGCATTTGAAAGAATTGACTGAACAACTCTCCTTCTTACCAGCTACAGAGTAAATATGTCCAGCCAAAAACAGTTATTGTTTGTAAACAAGATGCTTCTGAAGGAAATCTGATTTCACATTAGCTGTGACTTGTCTGAAGGAGACAGATTTCCTGGAAAGGCGTACAAGGGGATGATGGCCAGCTTTCTCTCCAGAATTTCCAGGGATCCACACCTTTGGGTACAACACAAGCTTGTAGTGAGCACAAATGAGCAAACAAGCACAGTATAGCAGAGGGGAGGGGAAACTAACTGATATGTTTAATAACTATTCAGATGTTACTGGTATTTTCTAAAAAGATCTGGCACTAAAAGATCCTTTCTCATTTTACCTAAACCAGTATTAACATCTTAAAGTCTGGGAAAACTTTTTAAAAGTAAGACTAATCAAGCACTGATATAATTTGTAATTTTAGTAGGGACTTTTCATAACAGGAATTTTAGGAGGTAGTGGGTTGTTCAGTTCAGTATTTTCAAAAAACAGGTAAAATAGAAGTCTGTCAGGAATTGCTTAAAAACAGTAGGTTCAGATTGGCCCATGAGAAGGATTTGCCATTTTCCTTTCAACCCTTTTTCCTACATGAAATTAAATCCAGAAATAGTTTTGCTTCATATTGAGCAGTTATATAAGGACAGGAATAGAAAAATGTGTTTCTTCAGCAAACTATAATTGTTAATATTTGTTCCATTGGTGACAAAATGTAAAATGGATTTGTGTTGCAAAGATGGTTTTAGTAATCTAATTATTAGACTCTACCAAATGTATAAGTATTCAAAGTAAGAAAATGGAGAGTTGTGGTGGTTGTAGTCAAGAACACTTTTTTCATCTCCTTGCTACTCTTATATATCTCTTTTCTATTTTGTCATTTGCATTTAATTTCCAATTTGATTCAGCAAAAATTCAATGCAACAATATTGGCTGCAGGTTATTCAAGAGCCTTTTAAAAGCAGTATATGCTTCAAGGAAACACCCTGAATTTAGATGCATGTGTTATTAAATAAGATTGTGTAATACTTTGATTGCTTTTGAAATTAATCATCCTTTGTAAATAAAATCTAGTAGACATATATGCTGCTTAGTGAAAGAGGGGACACATAGCACCTTTAAAGCACAGATTTACAGATCTCAACAGATAAGATATTGATCCAAACACTTTGTTATTAGTATTTTTTTCTACTGAGTGGCAAAGATGCCTCATTTCACCAAAAAAAAATACAGCTGTAGATGCACAGCAACACAGAAAAGAAGATGGGGATTTTGATTCATGAAAGAAAAATACAAATAAATATAAGATTACTAAAACAAAGAAATAAAAGCCTAATGGGTAGCAGGTGGAGTTGACCACAGAACACAAGCTGAAAACAACTGGGTTTTGTTGTAGTTTGTTATGAATGGAGACAAGAGCTCAGAGAAGTCCTGCTGTTGACTCAGATTTCTGGCAGTAGCTCTGTTTGAGGCAGCCAGCACCCCAACTGTGTCTTGATTACAAGTTCTTAATAATGACTGATCAGGTCTGTTAAACCATGAATTATTTCTTGAATAGACACAAGGAAAACAGACACAAGGCTTTAATGGCTTCTTACCACACAAGATAAACAAAAGAAGCACTACTAGTAGGTTCATAGGACAGTGCAGGGTAATAAAGGTACATATATTACAGCTAGAAAAGAAATAGTATAGATTAGGAGCCAATGAATGACAGTGATGTACTTCACTCTACTTCCAGCAGGGTAACTCAGGATCAACATCTCCAAGGACACCTCCCACACACTCAGAGAGTGAATTAGAGATTTCTGATTTTATGAAAATTATAATGGGCTTTTATATTTTATAGAAGTGCTGTGTCTGTCAGTCATGAATTTTTGCTTATCCTTTCCCATGCATTCAGGGAAAGATGTATATTTCTGGCTAAGGATGTTTTTCAGCCAAGATAATTCACCAGAAGGCAAGCTATTCCAGCTTAACTGAGCCATGAAGGGAAAAAAGATAAGCTTTTTCAGTATCAGGGCTGAAAAGTCCTGTCACACACTTGAAAGAAAAGAAGTGGCCTCAGCCAAATCAACTGCCTCTCTTGCCACAGAGTACTGGGCACATAGCTTTAAAACTGGATACCGTGGAAAATGTCCAAGGAGGACTGGGAAAAATTGCCCCAAATCAACAGGGTTTTATTGTTTTCTTTAGCCCAGTTGCACTAAAAATGCCTATCAAGACCGACAAAAAACCAAAATTGAGCCAACTAGATACTCAGAAAAGCATGTCAAGGGAGAACATTGAACAGCAGGGATCTTACTGCTTTTCTGGTCTTCTGTACTATTCTTAAACAACTTCCTCAATTCTTTTCTTTCTTTCTTTTCTTTTCTTTTCTTTTCTTTTCTTTTCTTTTCTTTTCTTTTCTTTTCTTTTCTTTTCTTTTCTTTT
>JAYDZK010000169.1:88000196-88012341 GCA_034509185.1 Euphonia xanthogaster
CTGACTAGAAATTTTAAGTTTTGTTTCTTTACATTATCAGTAAGAAAAAAAAAGTTATAAGTAAAAAAAATATTCTAAAGTTTATTTTAATTCCTACTTTTAATTACTGTTAATAAAATTTTCTTTATACCCTTTTAAAGGTTTGAGCCTGCTTTACCTTTCTTCTAATCCTATCTCACAGCAGGAAGTGAGTACACTAGTAAATAACCAGCACTGAAACCCACCACACTCATCAACACATTAGTTTAAAAAAAATCTCAAAATTAGAAAAATTTAAATTAGCAAACCATAACCACTACATCAAATTGATGTTTCCACTCAGTTTCAAACGGAAACCAATATATCCTTATTAGGAGTTTTGCTTTCTTTCCTGTTGCCTGAAGAAGCTGGGTGTGCATCCAACAATATCGTATTTCATGCCCATGTGTCCTCAGAAGGACACATAAATTATCTGCTACTTAGGCACTTACAGACCTTGTCTGCCCATTCCAGGAATGAGACTGCCTGTACTAACAGTGTTAAAGCTATAAAGACAGCCTAGCTAAAACAGTTTTGGAAAAAAAAAAGGAGCAGAATTTCAGAAAAAAATACCTCTCTGGCACTCCCAGTTTTTACTGTCCAGTATTGACTCTGATGTAATTTTATTCTTCCATTTGTCTCTATATACTCTAAGTGAATCTGGGGAGAACTTTGAGTAGGTCAGTGTTGCCATAGTCAGATGCATCTGTTGGTGAGAGACCACTAAACTTTTCACCTCTCTGTGGCTGCCTAAGAAGACTTTCTTTTCTTATCCATGCTTCAGGAGCCCTTATGGAACATGAGGTTTTATTCAGAAATCCTAGCACTAAAAATATTTTGTATTCCACCTCAGAAGCCAGCAAACATGAGAAGACTAATTGAAGGACATGGAGATTTCAAAGTCTGGTACCATTCCATGTTGTCAGCAAAGTTAAGCTAAACATTTATTTTCTAAGACCCCTACCCCAGTTAAAACAGCATCTTATAGTTTTGGGGGTTGAACACAGAAGACAACACATGACCCAGTACATTTGATAATAAAAGCACAATATACTGAAGTAAAATGACTGCTAAATAGAATTAATGTGTCCATCACTGTTCTTTTAATAAGTTTTGATTCACTTTCCTGGCTATAAATGGGACTTATTATTCCTCTGTTTTGCAAAATTTTGTGTTTTGGAGGATAATACATTGCAAACCAGTTTCTCTGTGTTCTTTGAAGACATCCCAAGCAAACTAATGATTTTTATTTCAGACTCTCATTTCGCTCTGCACTTTCATTGCTATGAGGACTTTGTAAAGATCATAAAATGCTTACCCAAGCAAAATAAAACTAAAAGTCATCAAAGGTACCCAGAAGACTACTACACTATCATCGAAAATGTGTGTTATTCTTTTCAATATTTTTTTGGCTTAATGAAATATGACTGAGTAACCTTTCATTTTTCTTTCATCCAAATTCACACTAACAACAGAACATTAACAACAGAAAAATTACATATTTTCAGGTGCAGAAGCAAGATATTCCTCTTTTTATAACTAATCAAAGTCAGTTTCATGTCCATTTTTAAGCCAAAATCTGTAGCAAAATTTGTCATGTGCTTCATTACATACATGTGCCATTTGTATTTCATTGCAAAATTGAAATCAGCTTACAAATTCTAATTTTTGCTTTATTACCAAATGCTGATTCCTGATTTCCCAATATTTTTGAGCAAAAGTCGCCTTTTAAATTTTTGCATTTTTTTACCAGGCTTTTTTTTTATTCAAATGCTTCCATAAATTTGTTTTCTACTTGCATATTTAAGTGTGGTTTGTGTTTTTTTTTTTAATTTAAACATTTTAAAAGATTGTCTCTTATGCATTGCAATTAAAGGGTACCATTCTATATTTCTAAACCTTGAAGTAGTGTGTTTTCTTATGGTGACAATTTTGTATCAGGAATAAATCACACAAAAGTGCATAAACCTTTGATATACAAATTAGGTCATAAAAATAATGACAGAGAAGCAATCTAATTCACACATAGACAAAATTGCTCCAAGCATAACCTAGCATCCTCTGAACCTTTAAACAGACCTGTTACCAGAGAGGTTAATGACTGTGAGTAATCTAGATATGTACGGTTTCCAGGTTTGTTATTATACAGCAATAGCAACAATTCATAGACAAGCAGTACCTGAGATGTTATTACAGTTGTTAAACCTAATTGCTTCCAATCCTTGTCAAAGGCAATTCAACACATGCTCAATACAAAAATAGGCATTAGACACTAATATTGTTTTAAAAATAGGTTCCATGTCCAGATAAATGATTTGTGAGCATGCTGCAAAATCTGGGTTTGTGAGTGTTACCCCAGTGTAGAAAAGTTATATTAAGCCTTCAATTAAATGTTTATGAAAACAACACTGACAAAAGATCTCAACTTCAGTGTCCAAGCTATTTCTTCACAAAGATATCTAAACACACATGAAGAATAACTTCCTTGTATGACGTCTGTGAATATTCCTTTCAAAAATGAATTTATCTGTGCTCTTTCTAGAGTTGATAACTATGGAAAAAAAATCTTGAAGTTGAAAAATAATATGAGAAGGGTAATAAAATGAACTTACTAATATGTATATGGCAGAAAGGAGAGATGCTGAAGTGAAGACTGAACAAGAAAGGAGACAGCAGCAAGTAAACATTCTGAACAAGCCAGCCATTAAAACCACTACTGAAAATGCTGTTGATTTGTTTTCCCTCCAGCATAAAATTTCACTTCTGAAATATGCTGTCTTCTAGGTAGTACAATTTCTAAAACCTACAATAATTTGCTTGGCAGTCACAATTTAGTGATCCATTAAAGACTTATCTTTAGACTCCAGTCCTCTGAACCCATCAGAGCTGAAGCAATAAAAGCTTGCTGAGGGCAGAATATTTGGGGCTCATTTTGAGAGCAGCTAAGCGCCCTCAACTGTCACAGTCATAGGTACAGGTCCCCAGCACAATAAAAAACCCCTGCTTCTCACATTCTGTTGTGCTGGTTTCCTTCACTGTCACTGAGCAGAGAAAATCTGCTTTAGTGTATTTCTCAGCAAGTCAGCTTTCACATTTCCACGAGTAACATGCATGCCAGTGTGTTAGGATCAGAATCAGTCATTCAACAGTGGTATCATATTTTGCTTGGTCACAGTAAAGAGCTGCCTAAAACTACAGTAGACAAGGAAAGAGCAAGAAGGAGACAATAAAGTTGTACTATCATGACAAGGAGCATTAAGGAGAAGCTGGACAGTCACCTTCTCTTGCCACTGAACCAACATCCTTCTAAAGGGAGTAGCTGCCAATGATCCATGAAGAAACTCTCTTCAACAGCATTGAAACTGCATGGGTTTACTGCAGGGTCTGAATTTTCATTAGGGAGAGTTAGAATGACAGTATTTTCATTTGCATTTCAAATAAGTCTTTCTCTTCCCCATGGATTTAGATCTGTTTATACCAAGGATGTTGACTTAAACCTGTTTGGACATATGAACTGAAATTCAGATCCAAATCTAATACCTGAAATTCAGATCCAGAGCTAAGAACTGCTGTTCAGAGTTGGAAAATGTTTGAACTCAGCAATTTTATTCAGTACAGGCATGTTTCTGGACCATCCCAGCTAGGAACTGACCAAGCTGAGTGTGTTTCACCAAGCTACCAGGTGAAGGCTACCACTGAGGCTGAAGATCTGTTCTAGTCAACTAGCAAACTTTTCTAACAAGAAGCTGGGATGTGATTGCCAAGATGCACAGAAGATAATAATGTTGCCAGCTCCCCCACTGTTGTGTTGGTATTTATCTCCTGATAATAATATTTTTCTTCAAGGTCCAGTTCCTGAAATTAATGCCTCAGCTTTCATTAAAAAAAAAATAAAAGAACCAAAAACAAAACAAAAATAACAACCCAAAACAAAAACAAAGAAACAAACAAAAATTCTACAGATTTCTAGCTCTTTCTGTTGCAAGGAAAAGTTGGAAAATGAGACTTCAGAAGACCTGAACATTTTAGAAACCCAAAAAGGGAGGTATTTTATTTGGGTTAAATAAACTTACTAAAAATTAATCTGGGGAATCTGATTCCCTGTTTGTTAACGCACAAGAATGGTAATGATGAAAAATACACAGAGGGTCCCTAATGCAGGTCAATGGGACTCCAGGAGAGATACAGAAGATATTTTGGTCTTTTCTCTGCAAGAGTAGCTGTAAACTAGTCAATAAAAATTGTCAATGGGAAGAGAGTTGCCGTGACTTGCCTTCTTTATGTTTTATTTTCCTTTCAGGGCAGCAAAAAAGCATGCATGGTAGGCCTGTGTGAACTGCAGAGCTTGCATCATATGAGTAAGGAGTATAGCCCTAGCTGGAGACTAGCTGGAACACACCTGGAGAGGGCTGCAAAGGGACATAAAGTCACCATCAATTTATTGCCAACCAGCAGAACTATAAAGACACCAAACTCAAAGACAAGAAATAGTTTGATCTCTTGGATACCAGATGCCAGGGTAACAAGAAGAGTGAAATGGAAATTTCCATGGATAAGGGGACATGTGATTTAACTGGCAACACTAAAATTAAAAAATAATAATTCGTATGATTGGAATGTTAAAATCATTGGGATAGGTCTGAGGAAAAAAAAGGTGTCAGTGGGTGATATGGTGTGCTAGATGAAAGAGAAAGCATTTCTGGTGGAGTAAATGAGGACACTGAGCAGTACGTTCTGCACGGATCAGTTTATGAATCCAGGTGTTAAGGAAGGCAGAGACAGTCTGAAAACAGGGTGTGCAACAGACCACTAAAATAGCCTGCTTAAGAGGATAAGTCCATCCCCCGTAATGAGAAAAAATAAAAGCTATATACAGAGGAGTTTTGGTTGGACAGGAGACCACAAGCAGCCAATGGCAAACAGGATTAGAGCTGCTTACAGGTACAGAGGATAATGGCCCAGCATGAACTCCAGCAGAGAACTTACACAAGTGGGGTTTGTTTGAGCTGAGCTGATGGACTAAAGGGATGAACTGATGCCTGTGGTAGGAGCTGTTGCCTGTTACTACCTGTAAAACTGAGTTAAGACTACTTAGGGCACCACTGACTCTTTGTTAGAAGTTCCTCCAGATGAATCCTGAAATTATTACATATCACCAATTGGTTTCAGTAATCAAGAGTACAAATCAAGTTTTTGGCGAAGTCAAAGCATTTGTTTATTTTGTTTTATCTTAACTCACTGTGGCAAAATATGGCTGCCCTTCTGGAACAGTCTTTAAAGAAGAACCACCTCATTAATCTTGTGCTATGTGCCCCACTGTCAGTTGTGCCTTTGCAAAATCTTGTCAGTATCACATGGAGCAGGTAGGCAGTGTGCATGACCCCGCAGAAAACACTGGAAGACAGAAATAGAGCAATCTCCATCTTGAAAATGTGGCTGCTTATAACCAAACCAGAGGGGGAAAAAATGAGGCAGAGTGCGAAACTCTCAGCATCAGATAACACCTAGGGACCTAGGGATGCTCCTGGGACAAATACATTGATCTGACAGATCTGACAAACCTGTGGCACATCCCAAAATCTGTATATGCTGTTGATGTCAATGTAAGATGAACAGGGCTTGAATCTCACTCCATCAACCCTATATGCTCCTTTCTGATACCAGCAGGAGAGCCTGAGAGAGGCAGCTGGGGCATGGTTCTGTGCCATGAGACAAGGAGAACCTTTTCCAGTCCTGTCAAAGGATAACCTGAATCTGTGTTGCAGTAAAGAGGCTCTTTTACTAATCTGGAAAGCCCACAGCACTGCACATTCACATACAATCACTAAAGTAGTATTCTCTTGGGGTGGTCTCACAGATCTCCCAGCCCTGGTTCATGCAGAGTTAAAAGCTTCATTCTTAAGCAGCATTTTTAAGAGATAATAACATTAACTCAATTTCTTTCTGGTATATCTAAAATAGGTGGGCGTGGCATTCCTTTTTTTTCTTCTTCTATTCAGATTGCAAAAGAAAATGGCTTTGCAAACTGTGGAAGCCATAAACCAGCTCATCCTAAACCATCCGAGATTTTATTTTGCCAATTTGTATTCTTAAGTACTGCCTCCAGGCAGAAATTTGAGAAGAATGCTTTGTGTTTGGTTTATTTTGTCACAAGGTAGATATGGATTGATTTTTTTAAATGCACCTATCTTATTTCCACAACACCTTTCCCTTTAATGTACCCAAAGTGGAGTCGCCCACTAAAACCAGACGTATGAAAGTTAAAATCCATCAGTAACAGGAAGAGAGAGTGAAAAAAAATTATCTGCCAGTTACAGGGTTCTGGGGAATGCTGGAGAATTCACACAGCAATTCACAGTCACTAACTCCTTCCTCTGCCATAAGTGCATTTGATGAAGCTCCAAGAAGTATGTCAAGGTCACGTTTACCCAATTCTAATGAAGCAAAGCGAAAGTCACAATTTGTTAGCTATCCACTGGGAATAAAAGTGTAATTTTTTTTTAGCAGCTAAGTAATTAAAAAGGCAAATGTGTTCCATATTGCAAGAGTGTTACTATATTAGATTAGGGAATGGTTCATGACCATATGACACTGTTAATATGACCAAAAATTATCTGGTCTCCTAAATTACTATATTTCTCTTAGCAGAATGTTAATTTCAGGTTAGTAATTTTAATTGCCCTAGTAGCTGACTGCTTAAAATTTCATTTCATGTCTTTTTTAAGTTGCTCCACTTTGAATTTCTCTTCCTCCTACTCAGGGTTCTGTTTATTTTAATTGGGAGTTACTTATGCCAGATTGTGTACTGACTGCCCATGATTTTTTTAAACAAGCAATTTTTTTCAAACACATACTGTGGAAAGAGTCACTATGAATAACAGAAAGAATTTAAAATCCAGTCTCCCTTGAATGGAGAGTCTCTTCAAGATGCAGCATGACCTAATAATTTCATGGCACTACATGTTTTTGCTTGATTCTGTCACCCTTCTTCATGCTGATTAAAAATGTCTTTTGTAAGCAGTGCCACTGAAATCAGTGTAAGAGGAAAATAATAATTTTTACTTAGTCATCTGTTTTCCACAATGGTGGAACCATAACATGGCTACTTTATCCTGTGTGGAAATACAGTAGGAGACAGTAATTACATAACTCCTTTTCTCTTAGTTTTACTATGAGAATTACAAAATAGCTTTACTTTCCCATTAAAGACAATATTTTGATAACAATTTCTCTCTTTACCAAAATTTTGTTTCCTTGGTAACTAAAAACTTTACCACAAACTCCAAAGAATGACCAGCAAAGCAACTAAATAGTTAGCAAAGATGATTGAACCAGGAGCACTACCATCAGCAGCCATACAATGGTACCTAAGATACCACAGTTTTTCTTAATCAAGTGCAGGTTCTGCTCAGGTAAAAATGCAGGGAAGGTGGGGGACAAAGAGAGAGAACTGGCAGAGAATTGTAATTAGTGCTGAAGGGAGAAAATTTGGTACCGATTTTTCTAAGACAAAATGTTTCCTGAATTCCTAGGAATAGAAAAGCTGAACTGAAAAATATGCAGGAGGAGCTCTTGCTGAAGATTTTTACTGATCTCTTATTTACTATTGCTAATGAGGTACTTCTTGGGTACCCACTGGGTGCAAACGCACGTGCAGGACACAGCGAAGGTGACAGCAATGTATCTTCCTAGCTGGTGATGTGACCTGCCATTTTGCACTCTTAACCTTTTGACATCTCAGTTAACTGAGTACATTCCTCAGTAAAACAGACACCCGAGGGGTTGGCACCGATTGCAACCACCTCTGCCCTTGCTATAGCACTCTCTAATGCAACACTGAGCAAACTGCTCCAGGAATCACATGAAGGTGGTGTGATGCCCCCCTTTAACCAGGTCAGCATCTTCTGGCAGAGATTTCCCTAGAATAAAATATCTCACTTGAGTAAAGATGAATTAAAATCACTAAAGACAGAAGTATGTGGTCATAAATTAATCTCATAGGTTTTACCAGGCACAGTAATGGCTGAAATGCTGTGTACGGTGTCTTTGTTACTCAATCTCCATTTCAATAGGCACAAAAAGTGAGAATGAAAGTTAGAGAAAAATGTACAAAAAATTATTCTCTCACAGAACGTAGATGACTTTTCATTGTGGCTGAATCCTCATGTAAGGAGCAAAGAGGGGGTTTTTTTAACATTTTCTATAAAGTGTACTTGCATTTATAGTTGTTTTCAAGATGAAATAAATAAGAGCTGTTTAAATAATAGCAGTTAAACCCAAAAAATGGCACTGATATTCTTTGGTATATGATTTAATTCATAAAGGAAACTGATGTATTCACAGATTTTGTTGAAACTTAACATGTATTCAAATACTATAAGCACTGAATTGCTTGTGAACTTCCAAATAATTATATGAGTAATTCTGATACCAGCAACTGAAAAAACGAATGACAATCACGATATACCATCTACCAGACATTGTAGCAGACAGATATATGTTCCTTAAGAATCAAGGAAAAGGTATAGGTGCTGCTTTTTCAACAGGATATTAAATATACAGGTGGTGTTTCCAGTTAAATCATTGTCTCAGTGATTTGTCTTTCTGCAGCATTTCTAAAAAAAAGGTATAAATGAAAGGTTTTACTGGCACAGAAGAGAAGAGAAAATAAAAACCCATACTGATTTTAAAATTTCGAAGGTACAAGTGAAATCAATTCACCTCATGAATGGGAGGATCTGCAAGAGCAGCTTTGGTTACTGTTTTGAGAGGTAGCAATAATGGCAAGATTTGGCTAAATGTAAAAGAGAGAAAATAACTCCATAATGAGTTTACCATTATTAAATACCCATTGCAGAAGTAAACAAAATTTTATCTTTAAGAACAAGTTTAAATTGGATATACTACAGATATCACAGTGTTTGGAATTCTTAATTGACAAATGGAGGTTTAAATGTATCCATTAAACATTATTTTTATTAACTGAGATGTATGTAATGCATCTTGGTCCTCCGATTTTATTTGAAGGAACTGAATAGCAGAAACTTGCTGCTATATCATGTGAATTTCACATAGTCCAGGGGATAAAAATAATGTACAGACCTGCAGAACAAACTACTCAAGACAACTTTTACAAAGAATATGAGCAAGAATAAATTTCCTTTGCAACCCTATGTCTGAGTAAGCTACAATGTCTCATCTACTAGCTACCCACATTTTCATATTTCAACAGAAAAGGAAAGGTCTGATAATATTTCAAGGTCATGATTGTGAGCACCTTTTTTTTTTGGTTTTAACTACTGTAAAAAAAAATATGACTGAATCAGTAGGCAAAAAATGTCATTGAATGATGAGACCTGAAGCTTCCACAAAGTATATTCATTATTAAAATTGCTAATTATTGCAATGGACAGGGAACTGATGCTGAAACCCTTCACAGCCTTTGAACCTCAGGAAGTCTGAAACTTTTGAAGAGACACAGCTCCATTTTCTAGCTTGTTTGTTGCAAGGTGAATGTTAGAATCCTAAAGGAAGTATCTTTGGTATTTTGTGTACACAAAATTAAATACAGTTCTTGATTGTGTGCTTTCAGAGGCCCCCAAGAAGGTGGTTAATCTTTGTCAAAGCTCTTGAACATTAGTGTCTAATGGAGGCTGGTGAGTATGGCAAAGTAGTTATTAACCTCATTGGGATCCAGTAACAAGGCTTTCACAGTATCTGGTTCTTATAGTGAATCCTTCTCTAAGAAAGTACATTATTAATAGGCAGAAACTCTACAAAGTGCCATAGCATTTGAAGGCAGGAGAGTGTGCTGGCATCATCCAGTCCTCATGACAGACAGGGAGAATTCCAACACCATATGCTTTCAGCTGAAAAACACCTACTTCTGAGTAAAAGTGCCCCATAAAATTAAAATTATCTTCCTGCAGAACTCAAAGTCATTTGCAAGTCTGCTACTTTTAAACAAGCTCAGAAGTAAGATTAATGGAGTAATGAAATTAACTCTGCTCCAAACCAGCTTTATATTCTGACTCTTCCAGCAGGTTCTGAATTTCCGTGACTCCTATGCAAACATATATTCACAGGACTCAAAACTCTTTATCATCTTTCCCGTGGCAAACACTAGTTCTCTCTTGCAGCATTGTTCTTTTTGTGACATCAGGAGATTAGACAAAGTCAAACATCATTTAAAAAACAATTCAGTGCTTAGCATCATTCTTTTTTCACTTTCTTCAATTACTTCATGTCACTTACCCTGAAGAATTAAAACATATCCTAAAAAATACCTCAGAAAAGTGATGCTTTCATGATGTATCACGAGATTTTGCTGTTAGCCTTATTCTTTTTCTAATTACCAAAAGTACACATTGCAGACAGACTGAGATCCTCCACAGTGTCCAGAGGTGATTCTGCAGAGAAGCACAATTCCCTTGTACAGTGCACTCTATTGTACAGTGATCCCTGGTACAGTGGTCTGTTATAATTCCTTTGATAATGAAGAATCAGTGGTAAATCAATTAAAGTGCTAAAGTTATTGGCAGACTAAAAAATAAATACTGACAAATGTGGCAAATTGAGAATCTCTTTTTTTGGTATCAAAGCAAGAGGGAAGGTTTAAGGGAGGTCTCACCAAGGGTTGAAAACTACTGCAGAGATAGGCAAGGGCAAAGTCATTCCATGAGTGCAGCCCACCGGATGTTAATTCTCACTCTTTTAAGAAACCAGTAAGGGATGTACACCAAAAATGTGCTGCAATGTTTAACAGAGAAATGAACAACACAAATGCAGACTTTTGAAATGTGACATATTTAGATTTTTATATTTTTTTCTTGCTGTATTTTTCATTGCAGGGATGGTAGGATAACAATAACATAGATATATTTATTTTTTTATACTGGGTTTGCATGAGAAGCTCACAATACCTGAAAAAAGCTATGAAAACCTCTCATTCAGGTTATATTATCCAGGACACTTTGTAGCTTTCCAAAGTGGCCTAAACAGGGCAATACAGGCCCAGGGATGGATTGTTATTTCTTTTCTCTGACTGACACAAAAGGCTTGCAGTGGGAAGGAAATTGTGTTGTGAATCACACGCCATCAAATGACTGTGGCATACAATGGGCTCCATATATCACCAGAAATATTCAAAACAAACAGATTTCACAGCACTGTCAGCCCATCAGGAAGTGGTTCACCTCCAGAAAGCCTTAATTTTCATTTTGAAGACCCTGCCAAAAGGGCTTTGTATTTCTCTTCCATGGCAGCAGACTCAGCTGCCTGCAATGTATTACACAACGGCTTCACTTAAACCCAACAACTGAGCTTTGTTACCGGTGCTATATTCAGAAACACGACTTCAGCCTAAAATTGAATGAAAATCTATTTTCACCTGTTATACTGAGTGCATTTGCTTCTTCACTGGGGTAAGACTATCAGAGGCACACACAGCTTAAACGTATTATTGATTTTTAGAAATTAAAGCCAGTTTCACATAGCTCAGGGCTTCAATGAGTCATAAAACTCCATCAGCAGTTAGTTCAGACTTTTTTTGTTCCTGAAAGATATGGATGGGTTCATGTGAACTGACAGGTGGAAATTTATTCAGTGTGAAAGCTTCTAAAGGAATTTTTGAAGTATGACTTAGCAGAGAGAGGTTGATTTTAACTAACCTACGACCAGCTGAGTACGGAGACCAATTTGTAGAGAAATTAGGTCATTGCATTAGGGAAGTCTGAGATTCAACCTGCAGATGTTCATGCTGAATGCTTAATTGAACCTCTGGAGTTCTCAAAGCTGTGCTTTAAAAATGTATTTTTGGTTTTTTTTCTTATGACATATACATCTCATAGTAATGCAGAAAATACTCAGACCACAGTGTCCAGTTCAATAACTTTTTATCTATCTTGTTTCAGGATATCTAAAGATGCTAAGGTGAAAACCTGTTTTTAAAATGAAAGAAAAAAAAAACAGCTTACAGAAATAAAATCATGCATTTCTTAAGAAAAAGTATCTTGAATTTGTTCATGGTTTTTCTATCACGACCCAATGCTTTCCTTTAGCTGATATTCGATTACATAAAACTATCTAAAAAAAGCCATTCTTTTTCTCACAAAAAAACATAGATCAG
>JAYDZK010000169.1:88012441-88048932 GCA_034509185.1 Euphonia xanthogaster
CTTTTTCTCACAAAAAAACATAGATCAGATCATGCTCAAACTCAAACATGTTCAGATATGGAAAATGTCTGTTCCCTAATATATCAGTAAGTAGAAGCTATAAATACTACCACCAAAATAGTTATTACTCAGACAGAGGCCACTGAGTCTCAGTGTCCCACTCCTTAACAAGAAATTATCAGGTATTCTGAAAACAGTGAAATGCATAAAGCTATCCAGCAAAGAGCAAAGAAGAACCCCTAAATTTATTTTATTTCTGGAATTCTTTGTAGATACTTGCCTCCCATCACCAACAGTGCACCTGTCGTGAGCAGCCATGAGTTCCTCCCGGAGAATGCTCTGGGAAATGGTGTTAAAGGCTTTGCTAAAGTCCAGGTAGGCAATATCCATAGCCTTTCCCTCCTCCACTAAGCAGGTCATCTTGTCATAGAAGGAGATCAAGTAAGTAAAGAAGGACCTGTCTTTCATGAACTCATTCTGGCTGTCCCTGATCCCCTGGTTGTCCTGTCCATGCCACATGAAGGTACTCCGAATGATGTGCTCATGATGGCACTGAGCACCAAGATCAGGCTGACATGTCTGTAGTTCCTTGGATGCTTCTTCCAACCCACCTTATGGATGGGTGTCACACTGCCTAACCTCCAATCACTTGGAACTCCCCAGTTAACCAGGATTGCTTTTCAATGATGGAAAGTGGCTGAGAACTTCTGTCAGCTTCGTCAGTACCTTTAGGTGGGTGCTATCCAGTCTCACATACTTCTGTGTGTTTAGGTGGTGTAGCAGGTCACTGACCATTTCCACTTGGATCACGGGGGCTTCCTTCTGCTCCCCATTCCTGTCTTCCAGCTCAGGGGCCTGGTATCCAGCTCTTATTATTAAAGACTGAGTCAAAGAAGGCATTAAGTATCCCAGTCTTTTTCTCATCCTTTGTCGCTGTGTTTCCCCCCACATTCAATCAAAGACAGAGATACTCCTTAGTGCTCCTTCTGTTGCTGATGTATTTATTATTGATTAATAAGACATTGTTTATTGTCTTTTACAGCAGTGGCCAGATTAAGTTCTAGTTGGGCTTTGACCCTTCTGTTTTTCTTCCTGCCTAACCTCATGACAACCTTGTAGTCCTCCTGAGTTTCCTGCCTCTTCTTCCAAAGGTCACAAACTCTCTTTTTGTCCCTGAGTTCCATCCAAAGCTCTCTGTTCAGCATGTGTTCTACCCAGGTCTAATGTTTAATTCATCTACCTTTTAGATAGAGATCATCCAAAAGACTTGAAAAAAAAATTTAAGAGTTTTCCCTTATTATACCTTAACAGTTGGTATAATGAAGGGATCTAAGATCATCTAGAAAATGGCACTCATGGGACAGCAGGTCCAGGTCACACACACTGTTTTCAAAAACTCTCCACTCATATGAGCGATTTGCACACCAGTGTAAATCATTGTTTCTCAGCAAGTACATTCCTGTAAACTAATATTAATGTCAAGTTTATACTCATGAATACATGCAGACTGAAAAGAGAAGTGACAAACATTGATTTAATTTCTTGTCATGCATATATTTGCATAGTATTTACAGATTAATAAATGAAACATACCTTGTGTAAATCAATAGCTACCCTGCCTGTATAGTGTAAACTTCATTATTCATGGTCTTATACTATGTTGAATGAAACATTAAAGATACAAGTAAAACTACTATGGATTGCTTTGAAGGACATAGGGAAGGTCATTGACTTAGAAAGAACAAACAGGGATGTACATGATTTCACAAATTTCACTCTCTGACCCTTCCTTGGTTCTTTCATAGTTTTTTATCTATTTCCCACTCTGTCAAACACAGGTGAAAGCATCTCAAAGGGTAATCGTGAGAGGTTACCAGTTAATGTTTGCAAATGTCTGAGAAAAAGAATAATATTTTACAGGCATGGATGCCTTCTAGTTTACAGCATCATTGGGCTATTCCCTAACCTTGTATGTCCATATGAAGTGATTACTTCATTTCAAAGAAAGGAGGCTATGTGATAAATAGAGGACTGCATTTGCAACCTATCTCCCCATAGAATTTTATCACCATACATTGATATCATGATTAAATTGGGATTACTGTTGTAGATTAAGACAACATAATTTCAGCCTCTTTCTGTTCCGTTTACAGAAACAAGACTCTGTGGAAAGTCCTCCATGTATGTGGAAACGTCTAGAAGTCCCTACGTTCATTTCTGCAAAGCACACTGGGTACAAGTGGAGTGAGGAGACAGGGAGAAGAAGACTTATGATACACTCCATAAAATGCAATAACAGCTTTGTCCCAGGGGAACACTGCCAGCAACAAGATGTTTGGTCAATCTAGTGGTCGTGTTGGAATGACTGCTCCTGGACAGCTGTGTAACATAGTGGACATTGGGCTAAGCTTTTCCTAGCTAACACTCAGGACAGAAATAGCAGCATTCACTGTGACAACACTTAGCTTCTAGCCTGCTTGACAAGGCAGAAAAAAATAAGTGTTTGGGACTGGAAAAGGTTCTGTGACAAGAAAAACAGGAGATTTGTAGTCCACTCAGTCCAGAGCCTGTTCAAGCATCTGGAATTCCTTCCTTCCTTTCCTCCAGGAGCTAAGGCAAACCAGTCCCCACAGCCACCAGAAGCCACTGGCTCCTGTGGACCAGGAAGCAGAAATATCTCAGATCATGAAGCTGATTGGACTCAGTAAACTCAAGGATGTCCCCCAAACAAAAAGGATGAATGTGCTCCACCCTCACCAGCACATCAAGTATTTCCAGAATCCAGATTCTAACTGAAAAATATCAAGTCATTCCAGTCTGTTCTTACCACACCATGAGTATCTGGTGCATTTTCTTCCTTTCTTCTTCCATAATTGTTATCTTTGTGCTATCTTTATAACAGAGATGGACTGAGCTGAGATTAGGAATTGTATTGGGTTTGTGTGGTCTGGTTTTGGTACCAGGGGGGTTACAGGGGTCTTTTCGGTGAGAAGCTGACAGAGGTTTCCTTCATAGGCAGCGGAGTCAATCCCAGTCTGTTCCAAGATGGAAACACCACTGGCCAAGGCTGGGCCAATCAGAAATGGTGATAACACCTCTGTGATAAGATATTTAAGAAGAACAAAAGTTATTGCTAAGACATTACTGTGGCCTGAGAAGATCAGACTGAGAACATGTGAGAGGTACAGTTCTGCAGGCACCAAGGCCAAATGCAGAAGGAGAGGGAGAAGGTGCTCCAGGTACCAGAGCTGAGATTCCCCTGCAGCCCCTGGTGCAGCCCATGCTGTGCCCCTGCAGCCCATGGAGGACCCATGAGGGTGCAGGGATCCACCTGCAGCCCTTGGAGGAGCCCCACACTGGAGCAGGGGGATGCCTGAGAGGAGGCTGTGACCATGTGGGAGGCCTGTGCTGGAGCAGGTTTCCTGATAGGGCTTGTGACCCCATGGGGTATCCACATTGGAGCAGCCTGTCCTTGAAGGACTGCACCCCAGGGAAGAGTGACCCACTCTACAGCAGTTTGTGGAGAACTGTCTCTGGTGGGATGCACTCACATTGGAGGAGTTCATGGAGAGATGTCTCCCATGGAAGGCACCCCACACTGGAGCACAGGAAAGATTCCTCTCCATGAGCAGCAGCAGAAACAACCTGTGATGAACTGGGGTTGTAACCCTCTATTTCCTGTCCCTCTGCACCACTGGGGAAGGAGATAGAGCTGGGGAGGAGGGAGGGGTGGGGGAAAGATTTTTTTAGATCTGTTTTTACTTCTCATTATCTGGCTCTGATTTTGTTAGTAATACATTCAATTAATATCTCTAGTCTGCTTTGCTCACGAGGGTATTTGGTGAATGATATCTCTGTCCTTATCCCAGTACATGAACCTTCCATTATATTTTCTCTCCCCAGCCCTGGCATACAGCTAGGGTCAACCTGCTACAGGAATATCATCATGCCATAACACACAGTATGCCACTAATCTACTGACCCAGTTTTGTGCCCAGATTCTATGCATATTACGTTTGAACTTTTCTGGTTTTCATATATTCAGCAAAACCAGTAGAAGCCAGTCTACTGTATCAGCCAAGTTCCTTTAACATGGTATTGATCAAACTTGCATTATTTCCAAGCAGTGAAATGTTATCACATTGAACCTGGAACCAATTTTGATTTTCCATAACTGAAAAAAACCAAAGGAGATGAATCATTGGTGTTGAATTCCAGTAAAGAAAAGACAATCAGTAGAGATCACAGACTTTTCAGGAGCTCGTCTTTCATCTGAAAGCAGAAGAAGGATATTGAATGGGTACACTATTCTTCTGCTGGAGACAATGCAATGGAAGCTGTGAACCCTCATTGCTCAAGCCTAGCACAGAAAGCTGATGCTATGAATTTATGAAGATAAAATGCAACCAGAAAAATCCTCAGCATGTCCTGCCTGATCCTATAAAACTTGGCCCATTGCACCACAAGATCTAATCTTATATAGTTGACAGCACTATTGGTCTTTCATAACATTAAATAAATCCTCAAAGAAAAAAATAAAGCTCACATAAAAGCATGGTTTAAATTTTGGGTTACTTCTCAAACACCTTTTGCCCACCCTGACTGATCTTAGCCTGATCAAATGGAAAACAAATCTCCACAGAAATAACACAGCTGTCTCACTGGGCTCACAGATTCTTTGGAGGGGTGGAGAGGGCACTCAAAACTTTAAAGCATTGTTTTCTGGTTCTCTTTTACCTCCTTCTCAATATTAAAAAAAAATTTTAAAGAGCATAGAAAAGGGGGTGAAGTCCTTCAAACTTGGAAGAGAAAAACTTCTAACTTTCTTAGCAAAATGAAGAAGTTAAAAGAAGGTTAAAGACTACTAGTGGTAACAGACAGGAAAATTCAAACACAGTGGCTTCTAGAATGGCTTAAATAAAAACTTGCAAGCATGTCCAGTCTTGATATTCAGACCTCAAATATGATTCTGAGGACATGAGAAAGGGAATAAATGCAATAAGAGGGATCAGAGGTCTTCTGCCATCTTTTATATAAGGAGATAAACAAGGATGAAATGGATGAAAGGATGAATGGAACAAGAGGCAGGCTGTCTGTTAGTCATACACATCTACGGCTGTGCAAATGTATGAGGTTGAGGAAGGGATGGGGAAACAGGATGAGAAGATTTCACCCATAGGATCCTACCACATTTTTCACATGGAGTGAATGAAAAGGGCAAGAGAAAATGGAAAATCTCTCCATTGGGAGAAATACTAGACTGTACATTGACAAAAACCCAATAAAGCAACTTGAAAACTAATTGCTCGAAAATAAGGGGCTGAGAGGACAACAGTCACGATTTCAAGTGCCAAACTAAAAGTCAGAACCTAGACACCTGAGGGAATAAAAAAATATTTTTGTTTTTCTAAAGTCACTACAGCCTACACACATCCACACACCTTTGCAGGAGCCCACCACTGCTAAAATAAAACACAGTTGCAGCAGAGAGACAACTTGTTGAGTATACAGCCAGACTGGTCCTTTTCCAGGCATCATAAGTCAGAAGGGAAGAAAAACAACATTTCTTTTTATCCCATGATCCTAATGGCTATTTTTGTTAGTGTTCTTCAGCAACAACAACAAAACCACTGGAAAGCTGTACTGAACAGCAAACTAAAATATGCCTACAGCAAGAAGCAGCTTTTTAAACTTCCATCTCACTAGTGCTTGTCTATACGAATAATGTCACCATGTCACTGCTTTCCTGCATTTTGTTACAGAATATTCTTCCCCCAGTTTTATTATGCTATTCTACTTCAACTTGATGAATTATCTATATTACATTTTTTGAGAAATATTCCCTCTAGGGATGCACATACTTAATTTAGAAAGTTTTCAGGAGAAAGAAAAGGGTAAGAAAAATAGAAATTTCCACATGTCCACTTTTTTTAAGCTACTCCTGGGACTAGGACATAATTACCTACATTCTGCAATTGCCAGCTAACTCTTAGCTGAATGATGAAAATCGGTGGTACTGAGAAGTGATGTTTGGGCAAGTCTAGGCAGAAGGGAAAAAGAGTCTGTTAGCAAAGAGCAAGAATGGGAAGCTGAAATCACAAGATGGGGAATCAGTCAAATAGTTTCTCTGGCACTGAGTTTGTTTTTCTACTCCTTTCTCCATGGTTCTAAAACCACTTAGGCATTCAGCCAAAGATAACAAGCTCAAAAACCTCCTCTTTGAAAGTGGCACAAAATAAGAAAATAGCTATACTCACAACAACACTTAGCAGGAGAGTAGGTGGGTATGCTCTGAATTGTGTAGTAAAACAGATTTCACGGCTGATAGACACCGATTCAAGGTTAAATTATGTGACTCTATGAATATACTTTTCACTATTTCCTCATCTCCAACATGAGAAATAAAAGGAAATAAAGTATGCAAAGTCACCTTCTCTTTTTGGGTACAGTTATGAATAAATTTTGTTATAATACTTCATTTCAACAGATTTTAACAAGCATTGCTAATAAGATATCTTCTCCCTTCTGCAAAGCTGAGGACCCCACAGACGAAGCATGCATTGTTTGGCTTGTCTGCTCCACTTACAGCCATCTATACTTCCACGTGAATATATTAACTCATTCCTGTGGTGTCAGTCTAGAACAGAAATTCAATGCTGGACATGTAACCTGTTCAGTTGGGTTAAATGCAGATACTCTTTTATGCTCAGAGATCTATTTTGTCACCAAAGTCATTTTGGACAAGGAGACCCTACAGATTTTTTGTTTTAATTAAAACCAAAAGAACAGAAAAAAAAAAAAAAAGTCATTTTGGGAACATAAATTTCATTAGCTGAGTTGAGTTTCAAATAAGCTTGTAACTAATAATATGTGTTCTGCTACTGCGAAAATCTTTATAGGACTAAGTCCATGAGGAACTGCAAACCAGCATTGCCATGCAGGAAAATAGTAGTACAAAATGTCCTACTTACCCTTTCTTCATATTTGCTTGTTTTATTTCTGTCGACTACTAATTGGTTTTTAAGAATTGTAAATTCTTATAATTCAAGAGTGCTTATTTGTTTAGAATTAGGAAATATCTTCCTGTGCATTCAGTTAGAATGTAAAACATTTTGCAACAATCTTCACAATTAAGCATATATCACAAAAATTTTACGTGCTTAATGCTGTTTTCTTTTTTTCCTTTTTGAAGATCTGGCTCGTTGCTGTTTTGTTATGTAAAGGAAATGATCCACCTAGAGAGCCTGGTAAGCTTTCCATTGCTATGCAAGTGTCCAAAGCTTAAACTGCACACAACAACAACAGTTCTTACTGAAGACACATTATGGCAAGCTCTAGACTTACAGTCTAGCTGTAATTTTGTCTCATCACTTGTTTTAGGACATTTCCCTCATAGGGGAATTTCATGGTTCTGGTTCGCCGTGGATTTGGGACTTAAGGGTGTATTTCTGAAGTGGCTATGTGATCTTGTTTCCCAGATGCTACTTGGCTACAATAAAAAGAAGAAAGACCCCAGTTCTCTAGTGATTTTTCCTTTAAAAAAAAAGGAAAGAACAGGGAGGTTCGCTATTGCCTCATTGAGAAAAGTTGCTTACATACCCAGGGCATGTATACTGCTTCTTTCAACTTGTAGGTTCAGGTCAGTTGTATGACATTACGATGGATGCAAGGAGGTTGACAGTGGGGGAAAACACTTCCTCTTGAGGAGGCATGTCTTCAATTTTCATTGCCCAGCACATGCAAAGACAGTTAAACAAAAAGAGAAAGCAGTTAGCCAATTTTTAAAAAGCATGTTTATGACAAGGACTGCATCTGTTTCCTGAGCATGTAATACTCTCTAGTTTCTTTGCATGGAGGGGAAGAGGTTATACATTTTGGAAAAGGTTCATACATCAGCATCAGAATCCATTATCACATTTCCATGAGTTTTCACATACAATCTCTTGGGGTGAAAAATTATGACACCATTTAATGTGCTTAGCCTTTGTTGCATTAAAAAGATTATCATATTTTTAGCTGAGAGTTTCATTACATATAATCTTGACACTTCTCCTCTAAGTTTCACAGAGGGAAAAAAGAAAGTCAGAAGGTGTCTTGCAAATAGTTTTGTTTCTGTTTTATTCCCAGCTGGATGTCTTGTTACAGATAAGAAATCAAATTTTGGTTTACCTATGACTGGAATGCATCTGTTCTTAGGCTCTTCAGGCTACTCACTTCTGTACTGACAGTCTTTACATTTACACCATTCCCCTCAAAAGGAAAGATATTTAGTCTTGCAACTACTTGGAAAGAATCTGAAACATCACTATACACAGAGTCATTATTTTAATTTCAAGAAACCAAAAGAAAAAACAGTGAAGGTGGAATAGCCGAGAGGCAGAGCATTTGTCTTGATTCTCAGGCACTCAAATGAGTTGGCAACTGTAGGCTTCCTCAAGGAGACTGTGTTCTCTAAGGCCACCTTTACTCACTTGGATATAGTAGGGGAACTCAGACTGGAGCTTTAGAGATTCAAAGTAAAGGAGGAGGATCCAGCCCATTCTTAGAGGAGGCTCCACACCTTTAAAACTCATACTTTCCTTGTACCTTGAAATAGCCCGGTCCTGATGGCCTCCAGATTACATTGCATAACACTACCTTTTTCCAGAACTTTGTACATAATAGAATGGGTGAGACTAAAATGTTCAAAGGAATGATTTTTCAGCAGGAGTGACTTTCAGTTCTGCACTTATGATAAGTTCTATATTATGTCAAAAGTTCTGGGTCCAAATGAATGTTTACTTTTTCAAAAATCTAAATAAATACATAAATTCGGACAATATAATGAACTGCAGCTTTCAAAATAAATATGCAATGTTAAAGTTATGTATATATTTCAAGTAATGACCATCTCATTAAAATCTGAATAATGGTCAGGTAATAACTATTTCACAATAATGCATTTAAAGAGCAGAAATTGAAAGACCCAAAAATCGTATTTACAAATTCTTAAAAGATATTTTTTAAATACTTATCTTAGCAACACATGTCACAAAAAAGAAGATGCAAAAATCAATTGCTTTATATACAGGGCACTTTTCAGCAGTCTGATTTCTCAACAGTCTCTTGGCCAAAAGAAACTGCAGGCACCAACTTTATGAATTTCACGAGAACCATTAAAAGGTAGTTCCAATTAATAAAGGTGGTAGGCCAAGATAATTTAGACTCTTTCTATCTTGTAGAGGTCCCTGAATAACGTTCAAGAATGTGGCACAATTTTAAAGAAGCTAAGGTATTTCTGCCTTGCATAACGAAATCTGTCCCTCCCGACCCTACATTCAGCAGCAACATCTGTTCTCTTTTGACCCATGATAAGGTAATAATCTCAGGGTGGCCTGTGCTGGGTGAAACAAGCCCAGTTTTGTAGAGAAGTAATTTTTCTCCAGGAACAATGCTGCACACTTAAAACACACAGAGCACATAAACCAAAGTTAATTGAGCACATAATGACTCTTGAGTCATAAGGTTAAGTGTTGAAAAACAAGGAGATAAACAAATCCCATACACAACACCACGGAGCAAGCCAAGTTGTAGCTGAGGTAATACACTGCTCAGCTTTCCTTCAGAGAGAAACGAGTTTTAGGAAGTGAAGCAAAGCAAATCATGCAATACCTTAATTGAAAAAATAGTCATTGTATTAATTTGAAAGAAATGTTATATCAGAGAAGTTCTTCTAATCTTGTAAGAATTTATTTTAGGACTATTTCTATTCAGCTAGAAAAACCACAGAGGTTATTTCTGTCTGTAGCTATATTTTCAGAACCAGATATTCTGAATGCTGGGTCACAGTTTAATGCTAGTAAGTCAGGGCCTCAAAGTTCTGTCTGTCAATAGATGTTTACCTGCAATATTTAAATCTTTATACACTACCCAAAGAGTCAAGCAAGTCCTATCTATTTTATTGGATTTACTTATTTTTCGAAGATGTTTCCATTTTCCCTTTCTTCTGCTGCAGCTATTACTTTAGTTTGAAACTGAAAGCTATTCTTTAAATATGGAAAATTTCTGCTGCTTCCTAGTAATATAAATTTAGATTCCCATTCATTTTATTTAGGAAGTATTGTTGGTTTGCACTTTTTAAACACTCAGAAATCTAAAACCGCCTCCCAGAGATTAAGACAAGTGATCACAGATATCTCATTTTGCCTGTCTTTCATCTAGGATTGAATTCTCTTGTCCAGTTTGAAACAGAAAACTATGCTACAAATGAACTTTCTTGTCAAACAATACAATAATTGCCATAAATTCAACTACTAGAATAATGAAAATTTCTTCATAACAATCAAACCCAAGAATTTTGTAGTAGGGAGGCAAAATAATAGCTTGAATCATTCCAGGATTAAAATAATTATTTTATTACACACATGCAAATTATGCTTATGAAAACCTCACTAACCTTGAAAATTTAAGTAAGAATCCTTTCTAGACCCCTAAGATAGAATTTTTCAGGCTATAGACTGTTACATACTTCAGTAATAAAAACTGGTTGTGTCTGTCACCTTCCCTTCTCTGCAGAGTATATTTATGCAATTTGACACGGAGTGACGAAAGTACTGTATTCTGGAAATGTGGGTGTGTGTGCTACTACCCAAATGTGAAAAAAAGTCCAAACAGCCCCTGCCTTGCAGATGTAAGCAGCCATTTCACATGACATGGCAGGAGATGCTGTCTTTGCTGCAAAGCACAGAAAATAAAAGAAAAATAAATCAGTAGGGTTGCCATCCAAAATAGCATTTGTATGCCTGAAATGCCATAAATCCCTCAAATTTTCTGACTAGAATCTTGCACAAAGAGGCCCACGTCTTTTACTGCTTAGAAACTCTGTCATTGTGGCTGAGCAGGCTATTAAATGAAACCTACCTTTTTCAGGGGCAGAATTTCTTCCAAAGTGAATATCCTTGAATCCAAGCCCAAAAGAGGCTTGATCTAACAAGGATCCAGGAAGTTTATCCTCCATATTGCTTCAGAAAGGCTACCAAAACAGCCAAATAATGAAAGGAGTGGTGGTGCCTTCCCTTCCTTTTGCTGCAGCTCCATAACTGGAATATCTCCCAAAAGCAGAGAGAAAAGAAACCCCCTGGCAGTTTCCAGTTTAAGGGGTAATGATCATTGCTCCTCTCCCTTCCAGAGAAGCTGCATGTGCCTCTATAAAAAAAAAGAAAAAACTACACAAAACTAAAGGCATTTTTCATGTCTCATTTGCAGCAAAACGCAAAGAACTGGGAAACAATGTGGAGAGCAAGAAAGGGGAATTCTGATTCTGGAGGACACATGGGGAACATGATTCTGATTCCAACCCCTGCTCACAGAACTACTCTTCCTGGGATGAAAAAATAGGGATAATCCAGCTAGAGATGACTGAAGCTGTTTTTCTCAAAAGTGAATTGGAGCTCTACAGAGCTTATCCAGTGCTAAGATGGTCAGTCCTGCAATGACAGGTTTGATGAGACCCTTTGGCATATTATTAAGAATATCATATCCTCCTTTTAAACTTACAGATTGTAACTACAGATAGCAGAGACAGTCAAAAATCATAAGAATGAATGTCTGGAAAGTGACTAAGCCTGGTGAGATATTTTGAAGTATTCCTAGTCCATCCCTAGCATTTGTTTCAGCTCTTCTTCAAAATCTCTGACGTCACCAGATCATTAATGCAGCCACTTCTGGATTTCTACAATTTTAACAATGAGAAAGAATTTTTGATATCAACTTTCCAGCCATCTTTCCTTCAAATTAAATAGCATCTTTTTTATTTTGCCCACTGACTATGTGGAATAGTTGATCACATGAATCTTTATAAAACTCTTAAGCATCTTAGAAAATTCTCCTGTCCCTCCTTTGTCTTTCAGACTTTCAAAATAACAGCCAAAGTTCTTTCAAATTTTTTTTTCTTTGATTTTGCTTGGGCTTCAAAACTTTCTCATAGTTACCAATTTTTTTTTCTGGGTGCTATCCAATTCATTTGCAACTTTTCTGAGGTTCAGTATAATACACCAGACATGGTTCTCCAGATAACCTCACTGGAATGGAGTGGGGTTCAGTAATTTCCTTCCCTGTCTGACACAATCTCTTCCTTGCAATAACAATTCTGGAATGACATTAGGTTCCTGGCAACAACATCATTTCTTAGCCTGTTTTATATGCCTCTTGCCTTATAATCCCCTTCTGATAATGCCTTTATCAGAAGTGCTGTTGTCTACTTACTTCCACCTTTCCATGTTTGTGTTTGATACTTCCCTGTGGAGAACAGAAGGCTCTGCTGAGGATCATTTCATCAGAGCACTTCCTCAAACCATAAGCTCAAATGAAAGATTGTGGAGCCACTGTTTTAATCTGTTTTCCTTATAATAATTTGGGTGAAGATTACATACTTTTCTGTGATTTCCTGTATGTTCTTGCCATTTTCAAGATCTGATCATAACCCTATTTTCTTACTCCCCTTGCACTTTTCACCCAGCCAGCCACATTTTCATTCCCTCAATTTTTCCCTATTTTTTCTTAGTTCTTATTCTCTTTTACTTGGAAGAAATTGGAGAAAGACTAATATTTTTTCTTTCTGGTATAAAGTTCATTCTTGATAACATGAAAGTGTTACAAAATGTACCTGCACTAAGAAAGAAAATAAACATTTGTACCAAAAATTAAAAGATAGCAAAATATGGGCTCAAGCCTGATCAAAATATCATTTAGATAATTTAACTAAAATAAGAGACTTCATGGGTTAATTCATGTCACAGGACTACTTAATATAATATAGACATTACCTTGTTATCAGGGAAGATGTCAAGGAGCATATGTTACCCCTCTAGGTCACCAACAAAATTAACTGACCTGTTGGAAAGTTTTTTTCATAGGGGAAAAGACCATAGATATTGTAACAGTGGAGCATTTCATACAGAACCAAACCAGCAGAAAATTTATTTTGATTATTCATTAGACAATTGTTTTGAAATTGAATAGCACAAAAAACCATCAAGAGTTTCTAATCAGCAGGGGAAAAATTATTGCAATACCAAGGGGAAGGGCATCTAGGGGAAAAAAAGCAAGAGTGAAATGACATGTTTAGAAAAAAGTAGAATGGGGAAATTTTTTTAAAAAACAGTATTTAGGAAGACAGATTTCAACATATTGAAAAAAATGTCAAGATTTAATCTCCTCTTCCAAGGAGGAAACCTGTTAAAGAGACAGTTCCTCAAAGAAACTCTTAATGATTAATACACAAGCAACTCTATCACAGACAAAAGAAAAGAAGTCCAGCCAACAGATTGATATGGTTAAGCCATGGGAGCTTTGTAGATTTCAAATGCAGGGAGGATGCATACAGATATGGTGAGAAGCTCAGCTTAGAGAAGACAAGACAAAAATCAAAATTTTAGCATGAAGAGAGAAAAAATATGGTGCAAACTGGAAAGAAACTGGCACAGAACATGGAGAATTTTCCACACCTGGAAATTTTCTATACCTTTCTTACTCTCCCTTGCTGCATTTTTGTGTGCTTTTCCTGTATTCTCATCCCAACATGAGGAACAGGGGTTTGCATCAGCCTGTCACACATCTAAAAACCTTCAGCCTGGTGTCCTTTGATCTTCTCTTCTAATCCTTAATTACATTATCTTTTTGCATTTTCTCCATGAGATCACAGCTTCATTCAGTACAGCAGTTGTTATTCAGTATTTTGTTTCAACCTTCTTGTTCAGCTTATGATTCGGATTTTTTCTTCTCCTTTTTTTGGTAAACATATATACAAAGGTTTTGCCCAGATCACAAAATTCTTTGTTTCCTTCTAGTTTTTCCTTTGAGATGCACTGCATTTGAACACTTTAGAAGCATAATTTGTTTCTCTCCATAATGCAATTGTTGTGAGATGAGTGCTAAGCTCTTTTATCTGAACAGTTGGGACCTGAGGCACAGAAAATGAAGTTAGAATTGCTAAAAGCATTCATTAGTCACTGATCACCAAGTTTAGCCAAATAGGAATGTGATCCTTCAGATTTTATGCAAGCTCAATACCCAGCAAAGATGTTAAAAATCCACTTCAGCAGATTGGTCCCTCAGTGTAACACACTGGAAACATGTGTGTACGTATAATAAAATATGTTTTTAAAGTATGTGCATATGTACAATACATTGATAATAATGATAATTAACAAATAGTGCATAAATTGAAAAAAAAAAATAGAGCTCCAAAAACCAGATTATAGCTTGAAATCTGTTTTTAACTTAGGACACCATGAGGAATCTGTTTGTCATTAAAAACAGAATAAATCCTCAAACTCCCCATACAGTTATCTTTGTATTGTGTCCAGACCAGGTATAATTAAGTTGTCCTGGTGTCAGATTTTTCTTGATGTAAAATTTCCATGCTGTTCATGTACCATAGTGCCAAGCATAGTTGAACTAGGAATAGAAGGGGTGTCTCATTGGAAACAGATTCCTGACTTTCAAGTCAGAAATGTAATTTGCTCGTAGCTATGGAAGGACACATTTTTTCCTACCTAAAATAAATTTTATCAGTCATTCAAATTCACAAAACTGCCTTATCACACATGGTTCACAGCCCAGCCATCAGGGGAGCTGGGCAGCTCCTCTGCCAGCTTGTCTCTCCCACAGTGTCCTAAATAGGAAAAATGAAAACATAATGGATATAGAAAACCCTTCCTAACCAGTTCAGCACAACAGAGGAGGAGCCTATAGGGGACTGCACAACGCTCTAGGGGACAGTCTGCAGTCCCCTCTTCTGGCTGGTTACCCCACCTGAAGGCAGGAGGAGCCCAGGCCTGTCAGCAGCCCAGGAGTGACAACACAGGACAGGTCAAGAAAAGAGGATCATCAAAGACCTGGCCAAAGCTCAAGAAATCAGGGTTTGTCTCCAGTAAGCAGAGGTGCTGTGCAAAGGGAACAGGCAGGAGCCAGTGTTTCTAGGCAGGTCAGGACTCACAGCCAAAAAGTGAGTTTTGAAGCTAGACTAGAGGTAAGGCTTAGCAGGTCATTTCAAGCCAGTTAGCCTCTAGTGACAGAGGGTTCAATGTCTTGAACACATTTAGAATTTAATTTGGTATGGGCACGGCCCGGGTGTCTGCAAGCTGCTATGACGTAAAACTGCAGGAAGCTGTGCTTACATGGATTTGTTCAGTGGCCAGAATAGAGAAGCAATGAAACTGTTCATAATTTTAAATATAAGCTTCTCCTCACTCAAAAGAATTAAACCAAATTAGAAAGTGGCAAAATTGAATGTTTCTGTATTTTTGTGCTATAGCTGCAGGTAAAGTAACTGGAAAAGAAACAAAATCAGAAATTATCAGATTACCTTGGGTAAAGTAAATTAACTGCATCTTCCTTTCCAGCTTGATCATATCCACCAAAACATTTGAAAAATAACATTTTATTATACTTCTTAATTATTCAGTCCTTCCCATTATTCTAATTTAAGCCAGCAGTAACTGAAAATAGCAGAAATCTAAGATGCATTATTTTTAAGTTATGTATCTAGACCATCAAAAACAATGAATATAGAAAGCTTTGCAGGTTTTCTCAGACTGTTTCTATTTCAATCCTTCTTGGCATACTACTGAAAAAATTCTCCTGTCATAACAAAATAAGTGTGCAGATCTACCAACCTCATTTAGATTCTTTTTACAAATGCCAGGGGGAAATTAGACACATTGTCTGGTTTCACCAGCATTGTTCTAAGTCAGGTGTTTGCAACCTGCAAATCCTTAAAAAAATTTCAGACAAATGTAGAGACCCTCATAGAGCAAATTTAAGCCTATTCTAACTTGGATTTTGAGACATTTTCAGATACTCTTAGACAAAAAACAATTAACCATCACATTTTAAGTTTCAAGTCTGTGTTCAATTCAAAACAAAAATAGCAATATTCAAAAGAAAAATATTCTAAACAAAAACAATGACCTTTCTATTTCACCATAAAAAACAAATGTTCAGGAAATTACAGCTGCCAGGACAGCAGTGACTTTTGTCTCCATGTGATCCAATCTGTTCACTGCTTCACGATGCTTTTGCATGACCAAAAGCTTGAGATGTTCACACAGCATATTAAAGGTTCAGACCAATGAGGAGCCACATGCAGACACAAACATGCAGGTGACTCCTGCCCACCACAGTACAGTAGAATGTTAGGGTTATCCAGCAGAGCCGGGAAGGAGCCATTGGCATTGACCTTAAATCCTGTGCTGCTTCAGCTTTACGAATCAGAAACTGACTGATATTTGTACCATGCAATCTGTATAAGGCACCACTGTTTCATATTACACCCAATCCTATAACCAGTTTCTACATTAAAATGCGAATTCCCCCTCCATTCATCCATCTTTTCTCCAAAGAAATTATTGTTCTCTCAATGGTGTACAATTTTCTGCATGTTTTTCTTCACAACAGAAAACTTACCATGCCTTTCTCTGTTCATATACTGGTTCTTATATACTCCTATCCAAAATCAAGGGAGTTTACTTCAAAGGCATACAGAAAAGATCCTGAAAAGCTGCCTGATCATCTCTATCTCCAAGTCTTGGAATTTCATTCAGTTCAGAACTTTTCAGTCACTTCTGGCATTCAATCCCTCCTTGATTCAGTGAAATACTACCTCCCCTACAAGAAGGGTGAATTCCTGCCATCCCTGGACTGGCAGTCCTGCGCATGGTCCCCATGCCCCCCCTCACCCCAGCCCCACTCTGTGTCACCCCCTGGCAGCCAGGCATGGCTGGACCTGCACCTTTTCCCTGCCTGTTTCTTTCTGCCCCTTGTATCTTTATACTGAGGAGCCCTGACATCATCTTTCACAGCCAGACATACTCTGTTCACCTCCTGCAGGATCCACCCACACACGTTAGGAAGCTCCAAAGTTCTTTATAAATACAACCCAAAATTTGAAACAAAAAGTTCACAGCACATTTACCGCAACCTATAATTTGCAAGGAGAGACACAATAAGTGCATTGTTTAAATATAAAATCTGATTTTCTTCTCATGCAAAATACATGAATCCTGTCAAACAGCAGGCAATACTGTAGGAAATATGTAGCAATATTTTTGCAGCCACATAGGAAATCACAATAACAGACTGTACAGGATGGTTGTGTTTTTAAACAAAAGCAGTTTCAGTTGTTAATACTCATCTTTTCCTATCTACATACTCACAACTCTAAGTGTGTGAGCCTTAGTCATTTGTCCAGCATACAGACAATAATGTACATGCAGGTGCTGTATCTAAATGGCCTTGCAATGACATTGGGAAGAAGGAACTCCAGCTGTCAAGTGGTTCTTTCATCTTCTGTGCTCTTCTTATGTTGGTGACCATGTACTGGCCTTAGATAAACATTTTTATATCTGTTAGGAGCTGTCAATTTCTCCATCCCCACCTCCATTAGGGTTTGCTCACTGTTCTTTGTCTCCCAGTCCTGGTGGGAAGCTGCAGGTAGTTATGTGCTAAGATCTTGCTGACCATCAGCACACACCATTCTCATAGCCCTTCTCCTGACTTTTCCTCAGTGCTTCCACACCCAGGCATTCCCAGGTTTAAGATTTCTATAATACCTACTCTGACACCATCTACATGAGAAAGGTTTTAGTGATGCAGGTTGCAGGCTATATTTGGAAGTCTGGGAGTTCAATAATAGTTACTTCTTCAGAAGACAGTGCCTAGAATGATTTTTGGGCATGTAAGACAGTTTGAGCTTGAACCCAAAGAGGGCATTATTTGGAACTCTGTTCTGTGAGTTGGATATGCACCAGTGGATATTGCACCAGTGCAAACAGCCCACCATGAGTAGTGGGGAATCATAGGAATACAGACTGAGTTTTTCACTTGCTACTCTCAAGGTTCATTTATATATATATCTCAGAGCCTGTGTAAAATCCCATCAAGGGAAATGCACTACTTTTAAATAAATTGAGTGTTAGGATATTTTCAGCAATAATCATTTTTACTTCAGTAGTAACTAAGACAAAAACATTCCTATAAAACATTCTCAAGCAATTCTTTCCACAGAAGATCACACACATCAACAAAAACCAACCAAACAACCCTGAAACTAAGACAAACAAACAAACAAACAAAAAAAACCTACTGATGAAAAACTGCTATACATACAGGCTTCCTATGTTCTCACAACATTCAACCTAACATATAGAAATTGTGAGCAGAGTAGGAAATAATATTATGTATTAACCATACAAAACCTAGAAACAAAAGTTAACAGCCAATAGATGACTCACCTGATATATTTGCTACTTGTTCCAGAGCTCTCAAAACTCAGTGTCTGAGCATCAGGCCCCCTGATACTGCCCAAACACTGCCACGGACTGCCTTCTCCTCAGCAGCTCCTGCCTCAGCCCCAGACTGTCACTTCCAAGTATCAGCAGTAGTACTGCTATAAATTTGAACTTTACTGGGCATTACTTCACCCATATTGCTCATCTCAGACCCTGCTTCTTAGAAGAAAAGGTCACAGACAGCAACGCGCCCCTAAAGCAACTCACAGAACTGATAATGTTGCATCTCCAGCACTTGAAAAACCAATGATTTCTCTCTGACAGAGTAGTTAAAGATCAGCCTTCTTATAAGTCCAAGAAACCATGGCTGCATACAACATCAGCACAGCAATAATATTATTTTAAAAAAAAACAAATTGGGGGGTCTAGATAATTTTTTGAATGTCCTTTCAGCTGGATATATATATATAATATTAGAACAGTATGTGGGTAATATTTACTTGTCTATTCTATTCCTTTAATTTTATTTTGTCTGTGCAATGTTCTTTCTTCCAGCTACAAAAAAAAATTATTATTTTTCTCTTTTTCTTTGTTATTTCAGCTGTCCAGTATTCAAGGCTGTTTGACTGCAGCTTGTTCACCACCATGAGAACAATTATATTGACAGAGAAGTGCCTCTGACAAAAAAGTATCAGTGCCTCTGAAAGTATAGCACAAGTGCATTGGTATACACCTCAGGCTTCTTTTGGGCTCATAATAATAATAATGACAGAGAGATGTGTGATGCTCCCATGATGAGAGCTCTGGGCTCTAAGAGCAACTCATTTGTTCAGCTGCTTTTCCAACCTCCCAGCTTTGTCATTCTGAAACAGTAGCCCAGCAGTGAGCTTCCATGGCAATACACAACATTTTCTGGAAGTAAGTGAAAGACAGGGCTACATCCCTGAAGGAAAAAAAAAGGCTTAATCTAAACATGTCCACAGCTCCACACGTGGCAAGAGGGCTGCCTGCATTCAACCCTCAACATGAATTTTGTCTTGAGAATTGGTAAACATAGTGGTTCTTAGCATCATATTTTAGAAAGCCATGGTCAGTTTGGGGCTTGAAAATGGCCTGGTTTCATGTTTTTACAAAAAAACAAGCAAGAAAGAATTCTGAAGAACTGAAGAACTTTTATTTTTTAAAAAAGCATAATAACCACACAGTGAGATCCCTAGAAATTCCTATCTGAAGCAGGCCTTTTGCTAATATAGTGCTTCATGTATAAACTGAATTGGCCTATTGTACAAATTTTTTGTACAAATTATTGTACAAATTTGTACAATTTCATTAAATATTATCCTATATAACACAGAGATTATAATATATAACAGAAAAATACATCTAGTTGGTGTCATATTTATATCATCAATACTTTCATTACAATACAATAAAGTTCTAAATATGCATGGCTTTTAACATAACAGCCCAACTACACTACTTCCAAACATGACATTTCACTGCTGCACATACATATTTTAAAATATTTTTATTTTTAATCTGTGTACAGTTGCACTTATGTATGATGCACTTGAGGTTAGTGCAGTGGAACACATTTTACCCAAAAGGATTTGTGTCAGCTAATCTCCTATATTTAATGACAGCAGATCTTCTGCTGAAGAAGTTATGTCTCCAGATTACAGATAACCTATTCCATTGTAGTGGCTGTGATTAAGGATTTGCTCAGTGTCCCAGCAGTGGCAGCCAACAATATGTTCCAGTTCAGCTATGCAAAATCAAAAGCCTGTGCACACTGGAAGAAGCAGTCCTTCAATCCTCTTATTAATAAATAACTTAAATTATCGTGCATCTAATCATACATCACCTTGCAAGAGGAAAACATCTGTAAAATTCACTTTTTATACGCAGTCCACCTGGGGTTTTCATCTGCTTGGTTAGTTCATGTTCTTTTTTAGACATTTCATAATATTGCAGCAAATAGAAATGAAGGCTTTTTTGTTTCTGCATAAAGCAGGACTGCAGAGCAAGATTACATCTGCCAGAAATAGTGAGTGTCTGCCTCCATGTGATGCACTGACAAACAAAACCCACCCTGATATAGTCTGTACAGGTGTGAGGGGGTGCTGCTTTTCACACAGCACTCTGATTTATCTCACTGCTATGTAAAAAAGCTGCAAACAAGGCAGTTTAAGGGTAACCACTCATCTGCAAGCACAGAGAAACACACACCATTCCAGCTGGGAACAGCATAAGTGAAATTTCTGCACATGGTCATGCTGCTCCCATGGCTGTTCTAGGGCTCGATCCCACCCTCCCTGCTCACATCCCACCGAGTGAAACAGAGGTGAGGAAGAGCCTGAAGGGAAGATTTTACTCTTTGCCAACATAGGTGAACATGTAATTTTTATATCCTGTATGTAAAATTATCATGAAGCCTGAGTAGTTATGTTACATGTGCACAAATAATTGATATTTGTACGGACCTGAGGATGAGCCCTTTTAAAGAAAGGTGTTACTATGAAGAGAATCCTACTTAAGACATTGAATATATTAATAATATCCTTCTTAGGGAGAAAAAGATTTTAGAGTTGCCATTACTATGTGGGCTAGCCTGAAAAAGTGTTTCAGGGATGAAAAATTCTCTTGTATTATTTAGTGAGAAAATCAAAGTGACTGCATCGAACATCACCCTTTTTGCTGTGCATTTCTGGATGAGCTTTGTCAGAACACATGATCAGAATGCTATAACAATTTAGCACGGCAAAGAAAAAAGCACAGTGGATCTGCACACATTACATTGCTTGCAATGAAATGGCAGTAAGTATAAGAAGGAAAAATCAGGAGTACTTAAGATACATCTTATATAGATATAATCGTAGGATTTTCCCTTCAACCTCTGAACTCAAGTAGGCATCAAAGGTGCTCAGCACCCTGCAGGAGCAAATCCTTTCCTTCCTCTGCTTGCTGTACGTGTCTGCCTTGTGGATATTCTCTGCTGCCTCTATGGCTTCCCCCTGCCACCCCTTACTTCTCTATTTAGGTACTGCAGGGCGTGTCACAGGCAGCTCTGCTCACACCTTAACTGCTGTTTTCCTTTGCAATCCGTGTACATGTCACATTTTCAGATGGTTTTGTCTAAACACAGGAGTGCTCCCAGTTCAAGCACTGACATATACCCTTTTCTGTAATCCCCCTCAGCTGCTGGAGCAAAACCACAGCTGTATTGGTGGAGAGAGAGGGCTCCAAACACTCACTGCTGGCTGTACTGTTCACGCCAAAGACCAAGCAATAAGCACATCTCCAGGAGGAAGTGTGTGCAGGATGATTGCCCTGCTCTGTGTCAGTCTTTGTCAGCAATTTACATGAGATGATTAACTATCCCACATGACACAATGGATAGGCCTTTTACCCTAGCTTTTGGGTCACGTATCAAGATACATATAGTGCAACTTTTTGGTTCAGAATAAAAACTATGGAAAGAAATCCAGATTTCCATGGCTTAACCTAGCACATTTTTGTCAACCTTCACGTTACCAGAGAAATGTCATTAAAATGTGCAATGAGATAAAGTTCACAGTGCCAAGAATCACGCAAGCAGAAACCATTTACCCCAGATCTTCCAGCTAGCATAAGGGCAGCAAAGTCTCTTAAAACAGTTTGCAGCAGGATTATTTTATGCCCTGAGTAGGACCATCTGCATGTCCTTTAAACTAGTAAGACAAAAGCAATCCCTGTGGCACTGGAAGCAGTGGAGTGAGTGGTGGAGTCAATGCAGGGCTGGTAGTTGGCAGCAGGGGACTCCTGAGCTTTAACTAACCCATAGAAGCAACTGATTTATTATGTGGCCTTAGGCAGATCCCTTCATTCCTCTTCCTTCATTTAGGCATCTGTAAAGTGAGAAGAGCAATGTGCACTTTGCAGGGATGCTGTGGCCATGGGCTGCAGTTGTGTCAGTGACTCCCAGCCACACTTTCCAAGGAAACTTTTGCCCACCCATGCAGAAAGCAAAGCCTGTTCATTCCCATGGCACAGGCTCAGCAGAATAAAACCAGAATTGTGTGGAGGAAATTACCAAATTAGAAAGTAGAGCCTGAAAAACAGAGGCTGAAAAGGTATTGCATTCAAAAAGGCTCCAGCTTCTCTGGGATTTACTGAGCCCCTTGTGGATCATAAATATTCCTACCTCTGTTCGAAAGTTTTGGGGTCTATGAGGTGAATATTTTACCCAAGGCAGAGCACAAAAGCCACTTGATGTGACTGTAATTCTGACGAAAGTCAAAAGGGAACTTTTTATGCAGACATTTGAGCCAACATTATCAAATCTGTAAACAATATCCATTTTCTGTGTGTCATGATTCACTTCTGACTGCTTCTCACTATAAGCAAAGAACCTTCATTTTTTACAGAGTACTGCAAAATACAACAGGTATTATCAAGAAAAGGAAAAAAGAATTGACATAGTCTATCAAATCTTGTCATGTTTTAACCGAGTCAACCACAGTAAACAACAAAATGTGCCAATGACAGCAGCTGAAGGAAGATGCACTTACAAGATAAAGTTCAGGCTTCATGATAAAGCACCCACTTGAGCAGTGAAGGGTGCACATGATCATTGCTTGGAGCACGTGGCTGGCCAGAAGGTGTTCTTACAGCCACAGAATTGGTCAATAATTAGACATGTCTGTCCCATTCTCCATCCCTATGCAACAGGACACCTGTGATATGTCTTCTGACTGCTATTCTCTGCCAAGACAATTCTCTCATTAGCTTATTTAAACACCTTTATGTGGAAAAAAGTAATTCTGAAACAGCAGTTTCAGTGTGTTACACTCCCCTCTTGTTACAAAGCCGGCTACAAGTACTAGGGACCTAAGAGCAAGGTGCACAGCCTGAACACTGCCATCTATTTCAGCCATTTCCTTGTGCTTAGTGACTTGATCTTATAAAATTAAAAAGGAACGGGCCTCCTATTTTTCTTCTGGTTGTTAGAGGGAATGCTAAAATCATTGGAGTAAATTATTCCAAACAGCAAATCCACTGTTTATACAGCCTCAACATTTATTCAAAGAAGGAAGAAAGATTTTCAGAAAAATGTTTTACATGTAACAGTACAATTATTTGCATGTAATTGTTCCGAAACTGCTCTTTGATGCAATTCATTTTTGTCCTTTTTGGAAGCTTCTTTACAGGATACTTTAATCCTTTTCAATGGCTTATGAATGATCTTCTGCACTTACCTGACAGGCAGTGTCATGACTCAAGTGACTCCCATACAATTACGAAAATTACACCTATTAATCTGCCAATACCCCTACAGCTCATGTTCCCACCTTCATGCTCCCATCCTATCTGTTTACCTGTCATCACCTGTTTTTCCCCATAGCTGAATCACCAGTCCAAACACAGTGACTCTTCAGGTCTCTTTGACTCTCCTTCTGACATCAACTCTATACCTGTTGTATGAATTTTGAGAGGAGATCTGTTGTGACTTTCTCGGGGTAGATTCATAGAAAACCCTCTATTTCTTCTTTCAACTTGCATTGATTCACCGGGATAGCAAGGTGGAGAACATGCTACTCGCCTGGCTAGGTCATTTACACAGAATAAAACTTTTCTACCAAATTAAAATTACTTTATTGCAGTAGCGAGTGACAGAGCAAGTGTCCCAAATCACACAGCTATCAGACTGGCATTGCAGCTGCCTAACAACATTGGAAGACAATTACCATTCAAAGCAGGGAAATACCATCTGACAGCATGAAGGTTTAACCAAAGATAAAACTATCCACGTTACAACCAATCACCCTGCATCACACGCTGTGATGTTTGTGTACACAGACCCCTGTCTAAGTTAAATAGCCCTTCTGCTATAATTTTGTCTGCAGTGGGAACTCCATGCTAGATTGTGACAGGAATAAGAGAGACTGTGAAGGGAAGAGCTGCTATTTTCATTCTGTCTTACTCGATGCATTAAGTGTAGTTTTTATTGTACTTTGGTTCAATAATTTATAGTAATTGTATGCAGTGCCTTCAAGATCCATTTGCAGAGTGTTAGGTCTGAGATCATTCCCTTTCAGTTGCACAGCAAATCCTCCTTAGAGTCCTCGACTCTGCCTATTTCATCCCTACACAGAGGTCTAAGGATAAGCCAGCTGGTCACTGGGACATCAGGAAGACCCAAAGAGATTTGGGAGTATCACAGAGAAGGATAAGACTGAATCATCAGAGGCCTTTGTGCACAGCCATTGGAAACCCAGCAGGCTAAAACAGCAAGAACTCCTTCATCTGCCACTGGGGTCTGAGACAAGCCACTGCAGCACAGCACAAGAGGCTTTCCCAAAAGGTTAAACAATTTATTTTTCATGTTTACAAAAGTGCATGGGCCTTGAGAATACTTTCCATCTCCCTCATCAGTTCAAGCCTGCTACACATTAAAGTACATAATACACAGCTAAAGACATTGCCAGGCTGGCTCACAGCTCTCTGCCTGCTTTTCCAATTTCAAAACATTAACCATCTTTGAAAAATGTGCAAAAGATATATTTGATATACATTCAAAAATAAACAGCTGAAGGGATAAAGGGGTGATTGTGCAGGGACTTCTCATTATAGTTCTACTATAAAAAGCCTGGAAAACAAGATTAAGTTGTTGAACAATTGTTTCAAAGCTAAAATGCAAAAGAGGGTGAAGAAATGGGTGCTTTAATTAATACTGCAGGTAGTAGCAGCAATTGTGAGTGCATTAATCACAACCCCTAGTACAGCAACAACTGATGCCTTCGTTTTGTCACAAGGACAAAGTGCTGCTGTACCATCATGGATACTGAGGGATGGATGCAGTGGTTCAGGAGGCTGATCCTTCCTAGATGCCAGAAGAAAGAGGTCCACTGCAGTAGTGTATTTATGCTAAATTATGACACCCATGTTGACCTGTGGAAGAGCAGTGGGATTCCACCCATTCTTCCTCCCATGTCCGTTTGCTCCCAAATGATAGAAACAAGAAATATTTCTCCATTTATCCCAGCCTGACCAACAAATTTCTTAAACAAAAGGCAGGTAGGTCACAGTCACAAGACCCAGAGGTTTCGAATGCCTGTTGTCTAATGATGTTCTGAAAGAAGAGTCTTGCAACTCAGGTATGATGCTAATGAAATATAACCATCATTCCTCCTGGAAGTGGATCCATTTACTGTAACTTTGTTGGCTTTTATTCCATAAATTCCAGATACAAAGGGAAAATATCATGGTGTGAAATATTTTGCCATAATACATTAATATACTTACTGGTTTAATACTACCTATAAAACCTTTTTAGGAGAAAACTGGTAATCTTCTAATATTGTGATATTCCTGTCAGTTGATTGAAATACAAAATTAAACAAAAGAACTTCCTTTAATTTCACAGACTGTGAGTCTTGCACAAAACTTTTAAAGATCAATTATGTCCCATCACTGCAGAAGTCAGGCTGAACTAAGTGATTTATGCATAAATAGCTTTATACAGTCAGCTACTATAGAATGAGCAATTCATCTGTTCAATGTGCATACAAAGTACTGTTATTTTTGTACATATATTACCATTACATTAATCTTTCTGATGTTTTGTATTTTCTGTCATGCAGGCATCTTGTTGTACATGTAGCTCTGTGTGACTTTCATAAAACACTTGCAGTTGAACAAAATAGAATTTGGAATACAAGAGCAATTGTTTATGGATAGGCCTGTACAATATCCCAAACACAAAATGAAAACAGCAAATTAATGCTCTTCAAAGTCACCCTCAAAAATTTTCTTTCCATTCTTGAGGAATATAGAGGAAGAATTCTCCTTCCAAAAGAATAGCTGGGTGTGGCTTTTGAAGATTGCAATAACTTGTTGGGCCTTTCAGATTAAACTGATGGCTTGCCTAAAAACTGAAGGCACTCTTCCTCATCTGGAGCAGGGCTAGCAATACTCAGGCAAGACTTTGAAAACTCACTCTCCAACTCAGAGAGGCTGGAAATATTAAATAGCCAATATTTTGTGATAGAGCTTGTGTGTTCTGGTGAGAGCTGAAGAAAATTTTTTTCTGTTTTATTTTTAGTCCTACAGTCCTAGCAGTCAGTCATTTTATCACCAAGTACATCTCACTGCTGGTGTGACACAGCAGCAGTACTGTGGGCAGTACCCACAGCTAATGGAGAGTGGGGAGGAGCAGGGAGCCCTTCTGGATCTGTCATTTCCCTCCTGCTGCAGGGAAGCTGCCAAGCTCCCTGCAAAGATAAGGTCAGGAGAAGAGATGAGGGGCAGGCTCTGTCCCAGTGGGTGGCACAGCAGAGCTCTGTCACAGTAAAACAAGAGACTGCTTGTTGTTTACTCAGAGAAGCCAAAAACTATCATAGCAGGATGCTGGTATTCACTGGAACCTTTGTGAATATGAGAAATGGTCTACTAAGCCAGAATCTAACATGAGAGCTTCAGAAGTATTTTGGGCTGCCTCATAAAATATATCTGCACAGCAATGAAAAATGTAGATTCATTAACAATTTCATTTCACTTTTTTAACTGAAGAATTAGAATCATAGTTGTGGTGGATCGCTAATCAGGCAGAAATGCCATTTTATTTTGCTTTTGAAGAGTCCTGAAAGTCTAAACTCAAAACAGCACACAATGCAAATATTAAAGTAACGAAGAAATTCTATGACAGAGAAGAAATAAGCAGTATCTATTTGGGCAGTGTCTAGCAGAGCAAAGAATCAACATTCAGAAATCCTTTGTGTAGTCTTGGGTCTTTGATCATCCAGTGGAGTAAATGAGTCTAGGTGCACCTTTAAAACCCACCTGCAAAGACTGAAGCACATTGACGCAATACAAAGCTTATCACACACCTAAATCTGTTATCTACAAGGAGCAGTTACAGCACTGTCATACCCAACAAAGCCTGCCCTGAAAACCAGGAAAGAGCAGGCTTTTCTGCCAGCTTTAAGATGAGCATCTGGAAAATACATTTCTCTTTGGGCCCGAGGTATTGTTATTCATCCAACAGCAGTGTGGCCGAGCCCCTGGGCACTGTGGTCTCCCTAGACCCTACAGGAGGCTTTGTGCCCCGTCAGTGGATGTGGGACCATTCTGTGCTCAGTCTGACTCAGCTCCCCTCTCTTTCATAACCATGTTCAGGGTAGGGAGAAGAGAATGTCACTATCTCAGTGTGCTGCAAAACACACTGAAACATAAATAACCATACAGGCTTAAGAGCCCTGTATCCAGCAGTCACCAGTCCTTAGGAGAATAATGAGGGACCAGGAAAGGAATTAATCAGAAAACTCTCATCTAAGAGCACAGCCTTTTATCAGAGGTACTTCCTCTGCTATGTCCTTGCACTCTCTGAGCACAAGGTACTTACAGAATTTCATGTTTTATTGTTCATCCCATACTTAAATTCAGCTAATGGATGGTACCAATTATTCAACGAGTTGGTCAAGGAAAGATTTTAAGTCATGCTGAAAAACAGATGACTTACAAACCCATGCTTTGCAGATTTTATGCAAGTGCTAGAGCACCACAGCTTACACTTCAAACTCAGGAAATATTTTGAAAAACAAAAAACTGTCTGATTCCACAGCACTCTGCAACCTGCAACCTTTTACATATGTACAACACATAATGCAGCCAAACAAAAGCAGTATTTTTCATCCATTTCCCAGTGATATCAGTGAGGTACCTAACCAGGCAGATCATTTAGGAATGCATACAACTTTCAATACACAAGCAATGTAATGATACTCTCACCTTCCCAGCAGGGTAGACAGAGCTTCTGCTTTGGTAGATTTGGCCATAAATAATAGAAGACAAAGGAAAATACACTATAATCTATTCAATAAGATCTATTAGACCAAGAAGTTTCCCACCCCTCATCAGATGCAAGGGAGTTCAGTGGCCAGTGCTATCCTTTGACAAGTCATACAAACACACAGATCTGAGGGCAGACAGGGCAGGAAAGAGTAGTAACCCCCCTATTTTCTGAAAGGGCTGAGGTAGGATTATGTGTAAGATGGTGTAATACCCCTATGGTAAAGAAAGGTGAAGTCTTCATGATTTTTGTATTATTTGTGTTACTATATACCAATGACATGGGCAGCTTCTTTTTTCCCTATTTCTCTGCTATGCTGATCATCTTCCTGAATCACCCCTTGCACTATTTTTTAGGTTTTGCTGAAGTTTTACCTTTGTGAAGCAGAAGAGCACCAACATCTCCTGTGACTTAGGGAGAACTGTAAAACCCTGATTTGAAAGGACCTCTGGGTCTGCTGCCTGGATGCTTCAGGCAGCAAAGGATTCACATGCTATTCAATTATGGCCTTCTGTGGCTGAAGGGAGCAGCAAGGGAATGCCACTCTCACTGGCTGGTAGCACAGCTGCTGAAGCATCTTTTTTACAGATTTTAGGTCTCTCTTCTATAGTAGCTGTGTGGCATAAAAAGCACATGCTGTGCCTTAGCTTTCAACATTCCAACTGCTGAGAACAACTTAGCCTGATGTCTGGGGAGGTTACTCTGAAAGTGTATAATCACTGCATTACAGAATGATGTCATATACACATATAATCATACAACCAAATGTTATGTAAGGTAAACAGGTTTGCATGATGCATCCCAATACACGTACCTCTAAAGTCCTGTGGAATCATCCATTAGTACAAAGAAACATCAGATACTGTAGAACAGAAATCATTTTTGGATTATTTATAGCTTTTGGTTTTAAAATTATATATGTGCAGTCTTTACAAAATGATTCAGTTATGCACTGAATCCATAAGCATATGATCACATATGCTGTACATATCAATTTACACATGTATATATATACATATAGATGATATAGATACATATAGATACACATTCTCTGCAGGTCTTGTGAAGGTCTTATTGTATGAAAAGGGAACATAAAAGCTAGTTTCCAGTGAAATTACAGCTGAGGCCCTTAATCACCACAGTGCCCACATGAAGAACATTAGTGATGGGGAGATGGGGGAATAAGACTCACACTTGCATGCAAGACAAGTTTACAAGGTTATGAAGAAGGCAAGGTTATACTTTTTTCTCCAGCTACCTGTGGCTGCTGAGCTCACTGTGACCCAGCATGCATCTCCTCTCATAGAGACAAGATACCACTGAACTGTTAGTGGCTCCCATCTTGCTCTTCAGCAAAGCCTTCCATCAAGCTGAAGATCTGGCAGTGTTTTAAAGGTAGCAGTATTTCAAAAGCAGCAGGACCATGCAAGTAATTCTACTTTCCTCCTTCTTCGCAACCTTACATACCACACACTCATACACAAAGCAAATATCTTCCCCTATATTTGTGAATGCATTTCTCTAATGCATGTGTACATACACAACAACACAGAGTCGCTGTATAGGAGCTCAGGACAAATGGGTTTTAAAGCACTTAAGTACATACCCACTCCTACATATGCAGACTATCCAGGAGTCTGTTACCTATAAACAGAACAAATGCAGATGAATGGAGAAAACTGCATAAAGCTGTGTTTGTCACCTATTTTATTTCTTTATAACATTTATAGAGGATTTTGCAAAGCTAATTCTCAATCGCTACTTGCCATTTTGCAAACATATTTAACATCTGCTGCATCAGGTAAATGTGTAGCTATTTACCCTTCTGTAGAGATGGTGCTGATTACATAAAGGAGCAGGTGTATTTCTTGAGTAATGCAGCTGAAACAGAAATATTTTGTCCCAGGGGAAACCAGCCATGATGTATGAAATGAGCTGAGGATACAGGATGCAATGCTTACTAGGAAAGTCTCAACCAATTCCCTTGCAAGGTGTGCACATCAGGGGCATTACCAAGTGGCACCTGAATGTGCTGTAATGAAATTATTGCACCAACAACTGCAGACTCTGTGCTTTCAATGGAGAGGCCAACAGCATTTTTTTATCAGCAAGAGAGACTAACTAAACCCTTTTTTTCTCTCTGTTTCACACAAACACCAAAACTTTGCACAGAACAGCCAAGGGGCTGTTCTTCTTGTGCTCTTCTTTCCTTTGGCAAGCACAGATATCCTAACAACTGCATGAGTGAATGCAGCAGGTCAGGAATGGGCTGTGCAATTTTTTTACTGTAACAATCAGGAACCATGTCAAAATCTACCACTCTCTGCTCCTGGCCAGTACCATCACTTGCTGTAGGTGCTCTTTGCCCTATTTAACCTCAAACTGCAGCCCACACCCAACACTCTCTGCCCTGATGTCCTTGGCCGGTTGGCATTCAGGTCCCAGGCCACGCTCACAGCTGCCACTGCATCTTTTTCATTTCAGCTTAGCTTAGCTTTCCTTTCATCCAGACAAAACACAGCACCTTCCAGCCATATCACACACAGGCAGCCTGGCTTTGGATGAAGTTACCTCACAGTATTTACTACATCATTTGCTAGCTTACTCCTTAATGGGCTCTACTCCGGCTGCAGGCAGATCTAGTCAAAGTGTGTTAATTAGCAAGCAGTCAGACCTATGAAATATTTGCCTTGTAATTATCCATTGAAAATTTTCATCTTACGGAACCACTTTTGAGCCCATCTAAATTGCTTGCCATCAGCCCAGCAGGGTTTCTTGAGAGGTAGGGGCTGCTACAGTACAAAGAGGGTGAACCTCACTAATGAAACTCTCCCTGAGAGTAGTATGCAAATGAGATTTGTTTCATCCTTTATAGTCAGCAACTCTAAATGCTGTGTGACTGCCCCACTCATTAAAGCAAAGGCATCATGCTGGATAAATACATTGCCCTCTATCCCTGTTGCTTCATTTCTCAGTAAAATTCACACTCTGGAAGAACTGAGCAGTCAATATTATCCACTCAGCAATGCAGCACAGAGGAACAAGGCTCTTGCAGAGAATACAGAGACATACTGCAGCCTTCTCTCTTCTGAAAGCCAAAGTGGTTTCCAGATGTTGTGCTTGCAAACTCTGCTCACAATCTGGAAATTCTTAAAAGGGTTTTAGTTCAGAATTGCACAGAAAGGGCAATGAAATACTGCCCTGCTGGCAGTTCCAAGTTAGGTGCTGCTCTGACTTAATAAATTGTGAGAGACCACAGGCTCCTGCCTGGCGGAGAACTTCCTTGGTGGGTTTTTAACAGCTCTTTGATCTGAGGCTTCACAGTGTGGTGCAAAGATTGACTGAAAGACACAGTGATGTTACTGAAGTTTGAATGTTGTTTGATTGCTGCTGAATTGTACTACCTCCCCTGGTCTCCTGTGGCACTTAATTTGGTCTTTCTTGCTCTTCCTCCCTGACATTGCTAATCACATAGCACACTTTTGAAAAGGCCAGGGGTGTGGAAGGGGATGCAGGACATGGGATTGCTGCATTGCCTTTTGCAAATGCAGTGAACTACCGCAGTATTTCTTTTGCAGTGGTGCTTTCCTGGAGTTTTCCTCCATTCTTCCATTGCATTTGTACAAGTACATTCAGAGATGAGAATTCAGAAAAAAATATAAGAGCACAGACCTTGCAGGAGGTGAGTTTCTCATTATTCTCTTTAATAGCATTGATTTTCTTTTCATTTTCACTGCTGAAGAGAAAGGAAGAACTGTAAATAAGAGAATAATGCTACTGTCTATCTGACATACTGTAATGAACAGCACAATACACCTTGAATGAAAAACACAGGAAAGCAGTTCTGCAAAACTATCATTTCCAGGGTCACAGGTAGTATATTTATGGAGTTTTCATTTTTTTTCTGGCTTATCATGTAATGTAACTCTAGAAATGTAGAACCAGAAGATGCCCATGGGGTACTGCAGGACAGCTCCCAGTGAGACATTTAGCATCCTTCTCTGAGGATAGGGGAGTTTGGCACCTCTACACCTCTCCAGGCATGCGAGGACCGAGGCTCAGGTGCAGAAAGCCCAGCTTATCAAAGCACAGGATGAGCTGCACCTCCCCAGCATGTTCCTTCTGTCTCTACAGCAGCCCTGGGCCCATGTGGTAAGGGCAAGCTGAGAGGACTTTGGCCCAGAACAGACCACCACTGCACCAAAATGAGTCACCCTAGCCTCCATAATCAATGAACTTTTGGGCAAGCCAGAGGCAGACACCAGGCTGAAAACTTGTGATCTGTCCTATCCCTCCTAACCACACACGGTCCCCTGTCTCTGGACCCCCACACTTCCAATTATCTTGCATGAGCTCAACAAAAGACACTCTTTGACTATGCATGCTGCATTTACTCTAGAGAGAAACCTTTTCCTGATATCAAAACTAAATATTCCCCAAATGTAAATTAGACTAATTTATTCTGGTCTCTCAGCAGAAAGTAAACCATAGCATAAATTACTTGTTCCAGAAAGATCCTGTTCCATCCTCCTGGCATACTTCAAGGTAAAGCCTGACCCTAAGCAATTTGAGGCATATTTTTTGACATAGGACTGTCACAACATAATCCAGCAAGAGCGTAAGGATAGAAAGCTTTGCCATTTCTTAGTGAGAAAGCTGCTTGGAAATACCTCTTCTTGGGGTGATGCTGAGCTACAGAAGGGTAACTCACAGCAGTCTTACGTGGTAGGATTAGAGACAACTCCACAAGATGACTTGAAAAATTTGATCTGATGATGAACTGTGCCAAGAAAAAGTAAGCCTGTTTTAATTGAAATATTTCCTGAAATAACTGTTTGGAGATATCTGAGTTCATCAGTGAGTCAGACACAAAAGGAATGAAGCTATTTGCACTTACTCCACCAATTCCCATTTAAAAAAAAAAAAACAAAACAAAACTTTATTGCAATGGGAGAAATGGGGCTGGGGGACGGGCAGGGGAATAACCACCGGGTTAAGCTAACTAATAGTGTTCTTAAAAATTTAAACATTTTTTAAAAGAAAAAAAAAAACAAAAAACTCCAAACACTCAAATGCATTTCTTTGCATTGAAGTAGAAGCCCAGAGGATATTGTGAATTCTAGATTTCAGCAGATTATCAGTCATGGTGATTTTGTCCCTCTACTATTTAGCAATCAAATGCTCACATTTTACTTGATCCTGGATACAGTTCTTTAATCCTTCTTATAGAGAAGACTTTACTGAAACAGATTGTTGTATAGCCAGGTTTTTGGCATTTCCATTGCCGTATTTATCTCTCCATAGATTTCTGAATGAAAATACTCACAGCAGCTTCTTTCCATCAGCACAGAAACAGGAAAGGTTATGAGTTTCACTGCTCAAGACTGCCTCAGAGTCCAGTATTTTAAATGAGGGCATTTGAAAGAGACCCAAACCTCTGAAAATGCCATAAACATCCTTGAAAAGTATGAATTCTTCTACAAGTTAAACTTACTTGCAAGGCTGAATTTTCAGTTAACTTTAGTATAGACTTGCAACAGAGGGAGGGAGTAAATGTCATGATGCCATGCTGAGAAAGGCCTTTATGTGAAAGAAAAAAATACATATGTGAAATCGTGAAGTACTTGAAAAGCAGTGAATCTGAGCATTAGTGTCCAGAGAGGGAATTTATGTGGCACACAGATTTATCTGCCCTTATGAGGTCAAGTCTTTTATACTGGTGGCTTAACAGTAGGAGTTCAGTTTTCGTGCTCACAGGAGTTTTATGACACTGGCTTTCTGAATATCTCTTTGCCTATCAAGCACTCACAGACAGGAATAAAGATCAATGTATTTTTAACTTACTTACATGGTACATTTGTTACAGATTATGCCACTTTGAATACAGACAAGAAGCCTCTGTGAAACAGACCTTCAGACAAAAGATGAGTTCTGCCTATAAGAAAATATTCACAAGAAAACTTAAATGAAGAATTGTTGTATGCCAAACAATAAAAGCATGGAAGGGAAACCACAGGAAGAAACAAGTTAACTGTACACCAAGAAATGCAAGCTGGGTCTAGTCAAAGACTGTCTAAGGAGAACCTAAAGAGCTGATACACCAGAAAATCACTGGCTATTCCCCTCTGCTTGTGCCAGACAATGTAACTGTGGGGTACTGCCCAGGCCTCTGTAGAATAAGCTCTACAAGTAGGTGGGAATTTTTACAAATTTATGTTAGTCATCAAAGGGTAGAAAAAGGAGAGCAACCACTGAGCAGCAGGATAGTCCAGGGTAGTAAGGCAAGCAGGAGGTGGTGGGAGCCACAGGGATAGGTGCTCTGGACCACACTGAGTGTGCAGAACACAAACAAGAAGAGCTTCAAAACCTGATCATCACACAGAAGTCCAAGGTAAGGCAGATGCTGTCTGAAGTCACAGCAGCAGCCTAAGAAGATGTGGCAGACTAGCTGTGCCTGAAGCAGCAGCCCAGCAAGGGCCAAGGAGGTGTGAGATTGACATAGAGGAAATGGGCTCTAACTCTGGGAAGCCAAGTCTGTAACAGGGATTTGTTTGGATGATTGAAGGTGAGTAAAAGATCATGCTGACCCTGGTGTTATCGACTTGAAACACTGTCTGCTTCAGCAAGTGAAGTGGCTGCACAAGGTCCAGAGGGAATACACCAACACAGGGAGGTACCAAGGAAACATCACCATCTTTCCCATGCACTGCAACCCAAACTTGGGTACATCATTCTGAACCAGTTGCATTTACAACAGAAGTTACTCACACTTGCAGTTCATATCTATTGGTTGCTTAATTTTTGATGCTTCTCTTAGGGAATTTCTAGATATCAAGACTGGCATCCTGCACATGAGGAACCTGGTACCTGGAAGGTGTTACATGTGTTTTAGAAGCAGAAGACAAGCAGTCCAGCTCCTCCTCTCAGCAGAGTCAATACAGCAGCACAATATTAGCAGGTGGCTTCAGTGACATGAAATTTAACTGATGTAGAAATGTAACCAAATACTGTAACCGAATGACTTGTAGGTGTCTGCCAAAATCCAACTGTCTCTCATCACTCCTGGGTGCTCAGAGGCTCCTGAGCAAGAGGAGTACAGCAGCACCACCTCCTGGCAGCTGAAAACGCCGGAGATTCAAGAAACAAAAGAGAAGGTGAGAGAAAAAAATTCATCTCTGTGTGGGAAAGACAGCAAAATCATGCTGTCCAAGCAGTTATGATAACATTTCCAATTCCTTTAATGGTCTTTTGGTGCCAGGATATATACCTGCTGTTTGGGAGCAGTGGTATAGTCAATGCCTTGAATGAATACAGGGCACCATGGTAGGAAGAAGGGTAAGACATTAACACACCAAAACACATATCTTTGATACATAAGCACAAGGCTGAAGTAACCCCAAAAACTCTCCTCACATCAAATGTTGTCATCTGAAAACCAAAGCACTCTGAAACCTTAGTGGAATGGCCTGAAAGAGGATTTGAAATGTGTATAATCAGTCTTTGCAGTGTCTGAGTACATTCTTGCTTTACTTGCTCCTCACAGCAGCTGCAGCTGAGACTGTGGTCTCCTTACAGAAGTCAGAAGGGCAATGTCAGCATGTGTCTTGAGCAGAGGAAAAGAAATTCAAAGACAAGTGCTGGCAGCTTTCTTCAGAAGGTGTTGGATCATGTACTTGAACATGACGGCCTCACAAAGGGCAACATGTTGATTACCAGCACCATAAAAGGACCAAACAGCTCTCTAGCTCCTTCTTTGCACACTTGACAGAGCAAAATGATGATGTAGGAGGGAAATCTGTGAGCGTAAAATGCTCCCTGACTCTGAAAAACCATGAGGAAGAAAAAAGGAAGAAGCATTTGCAATACTAAATTAAATTGTATTATTCTTATGCCAGTTCTTCAAGCTGTGAGATTACTCATGCAGAACTGCTGGTAATCAGGAGGGCCAACTGGCAAATTGAAACTTGTTTATGTCTATGGGGAAGATAAAGGACCTAAAATAGATGAGAAATAAACCTTATCATTTTTAACTAAAACTGAAAAAGATGGTTCTGGGAGAAATCCTGGCTTTAATGTCTCAGAAAGAAGATGCAAACTTCAGCGTTTCATGAAAGGTAAGCAGCAAACTCTGAGGATCTACACAGAGAGCTTCTAATTTGGAGGTTAGACAATTAATTTTCTCCCTCCTAAACTTCAGTGAAAGGTTCTCAGAAGCCCTCTTCTTTTCTTGATTTGTATAGCCCCCTTCATTTTCTTGTGGCCAAATGCAACTTCTACTTTACATCAAGAGAAAAGCTATTTGCAGGCATTATCAAGGTCTGGCACCCTTTTTTTTTCCCTGACACAGAAACAAGACCTTTATTTTAATAGTGGATTAATCTATGTGTAATTTT
>JAYDZK010000169.1:88049032-88112908 GCA_034509185.1 Euphonia xanthogaster
CAACTGGACTGCTACCAACACCCTGACCCACAGGGTGTCAGGTTGAGTTCTGACTCTGTCAGTGTTGTTCTAGTATATTGCATTGTTTTATTTTATCCTTTTATATTTTTTTATTATTCCCTTCCCTATTAAAGAACTGTTATTTTCTTCACCCCTATTTTTTTTGCTTGAGAGCCCCTTAATTTGAAATTCATAGCAATTCGGAGGGGTGGGGAGGGTTTGTATTCTCCATTTCAGGGGAGGCTCCTGCCTTCTTTAGCAGGCACCTGTCTTTCCAAACCAAGACACTCCTATTGCAGCCTAGGATATCACTTGCTTTCTCTGCAGCAAGGGGATATGGCTGGCTCATGTTTAACTTGGTGCCCACCAGGAGACCCAGTTCCTTTCTGCCAAGTAACTTTCCAGAGGGCTGCCCCTGCTTGTGCTGGGGCCTGGGGCTGTTCCTCCCCATGGGCTGGGCTTTGAGCTATTAGTTATTGCACATGGATAGCCCAAGCTAGGTAATAACACTTGACTAAATAAATGTCTTTATCCTTTAGATCTGAAATGATCAGAGTAACTTCCAAATGAGAAAAGAGATTTTGAGCCTTGCCATCCCTCTGCAGCTCCAGAGCACCTGATTTGTGGGACTACGCCAACCCAAAACCTAAATTTCTCTCTTTAACAGTTAAAGATTTACCCCAGGACAATTCAGAATAAGCAAGTCAGATGCAGAGGTTTGACAGGTTATTAATTTAAAGGGGAGGCTGAAACAGAAAATAGCTGGCTTTCAAGGAAGGGGGTGAGGGGAAGATACATTCGCCAGCTGCAGGAACACTGATAGCTACTGTGCCTGCCTTTTCCTTTCCCTCACAGATAAATTATTATTAAGGATACAAAACCCAAGTGCTTTGTGGTTTTGGCAGATCAGCTAAGGCCAGTTAATGGAAAAGACTGGTAAAATGAATGATACAGTTGTGCAGTGGAAATTTGGCATTTCTCTCCTGGCACATTCATTGTCTTTAGATGCATGATTAATATGAGAATGACAACCTCCTCGCTTCTATCACGAGTCATGAAAAGAGATGCTAATTTCAGAGACCCTACCAAACCAAGGCTCAGTAATGTATAGATCATGGAAAAAAGACAGTGAAGAATGAAGAGTGCGCTGCATTTCCTCATGAACAAGCATGCTGCAAAAACATCTCCCAGCCCAAAGATCTTTCCTTTCATTTGGAGCCCTTGTGCTAAATGCCCTTCTAATATCCAACACTGACAATTTGCTCACAAGGACAGTTTAAGGACAAATTAGAACGATAAAATAAATTCGACATTTGCAGCCTTGTGAATTGAAAGAGAATGAAAGCAAAGTTGGGATGATGGGCACGTTAAGAAGGACACTCCAGCACTGAGAAGTGCTTTTGATGCAGGGAAGCAGAAGGTGAACTGTAGGCCTTGGTGCCTACTCAACTGCAACTGTCCTATGACATTCTTCTTGCCATTCCTTAATAAAGTAAAGTTCTCATCCAAAGTATCAATCACAGGTTTTGGGGCTTTTTGTTTGTGTGATTAAAATGGTTTTATTCTTGTTTCTACGCATCTTAAGTGAGATGCTGGTATAATAAAAAATTCCTTTCTCTAAAATAAAGAAAAAGAAGTAATTCTGGTTATTAATATGAGTTATTTTGCTAATGTGATGCATATATAGCAATAAAATAACACAAGTCGCCTTCATGCAACAGATTTCATCTGTATTCCGAGACGCTAATTTTAATCTCTTCCCACTCCCAATCTTTTAACTTCATGAAAACCTAAAATAAAATGTTTTAGCACATTTCACAGGGGTATTAAATATTTATTTTTCTCATGCCAATATAAAAAAACAAAGTAAGTAAAGACAAGTGACAATCACTTAAAAGATCACAATATACCGATGGATTTAGTTTCAAAATTATTCTATCTTTTGTATATTAAGGATAGTCCACAAAAGGAAGAATGACAATTATGATTTGGTTTAATTATTAATGGAACATTAAATCCTAGCAATATACTTCAATTTTCTTATAAAGCAAAGACAGACTTACACACTCTGATGGCAATCTGGTTCAAACAAGACTAGCCAGCTATAAGAACTTTACCTCCATTTCTCCCTTTGCTACAGCCTAAAAGGCAGATAGAAAACTATCATTATAAAAAGCACTGAGTTTTGCTACACACCAATAGAAAGAGCATAACTGAGGATCCTGGGTACCACCAAAAAAAAATTAAGGAAAAAAAAATATTTGAGTATTTGATCCTTCCTATGTTTGGATGTAATAACTGAACTTTGAGGTGAGCACTGGCCCACCAGAGGAGGCTTTTCCCCCAAAAATATGAAGGAATTATCTTCTTTTAACTGAAGTGATCACTCGTGAATTTTCCGTACTAATAACCCAACTGCACATTTTACAGTTTTACACAGTAGATACTATCACTAAACCTGACACATCATCTGAAAGTTTCCGCTACCTGTAAATATTTGTTGGAAAGAAATATTCCATTTCACATGCCAATTAAAACCATCTAAGGATGCACGTTTCTAAAGATTCATCTTTCCCAGATACAAATAATTTTCTATGAATAATTTGAAAGTATGATCTAGCATTTCACACCACTAGAGGGACCCATAAGCATTCTAATTTCACATCTATTCCCATCAAACCATTAAGAAATGCACTATATTAGATCCATGAATGTTTGTGAGGCTTTTTTAAATTAAGTCCTGCTATTTAACTCTCCTGCATGTTTACCACTCATGGTTTGAATTTTAAAATATTTTTACGACATTCAGTATTCAAGTTTTATATAAAACTATTACTTCATTTGGAAGATATAATTTTAGTAAGGATTTTAAAGTTACATAAAAAGACTAATTTAGATTATTGGGGTCTAAATTACCTCACTATACTTCCTGTCTTTCTTAGAACCACTTAGAAGACTAGCATCACTGTAAGGCACTACACTTCTTTTGCTGCTGCTTAAAAAAATATTAAGCCATATTGTTTTGGTTTTAATGTACAATATATAACTATATACACATGAATAATTTTTTCCAAGTATTTTCCAAATAATAATGACTGCTGGAAAATATGCTGTGGGTTAAGGATTAATGAAATAAATATGGTTTTGCACGTGTCTTCTGAATCGAATCAGAAAAAAAATTTTAAGTTTCAAGAAAGTCTAGCAGTACCACAACTCTTAAAAACTGTAGTGGTTTTCATCAGATGCTCCCTGATGGAGGGGAACTGCTAGGCATCACCACCACCAAAGAAAACTTTTCCTGAAGTATCTTAGAGGGCAAAAGGATCTCACTGCCTTAGCAAAGCACAGAACCATAGAACAATTTAGGTGGGAAGGGACAGAAGATACTTCTGAACGTCCTTTAGTTCAATGCTCTGCTCAAAGCAGAGCTAATTTGTTGGAATTTGCCCAAAATTGAAGGGATTAGACTACTTCAGTATGAAATAAGTGCCAATCCTCCAATGGCACTATAAGTCATTGCACAGCAGTAGAAGTGTCAAAAAAACATCATGAAAAGGTATCTACAGGACTTTACTAATTTTTCTCTTTTGAATTTTGGCTCATCTTAAAATTTCTGTAAACACCTCAGGAAAGATACAAAATTAAGTGAATTAATTCTGTGCTTGAATGAGTAACATGTTGCAATAATCTCAGGACTAGGAAACTACATACAAGGCAGTCTTTCCATACCAGTTTACTGAATCATAAGCCCAGTAATCCTGCATTTGTGTTTTTGGGGATTTTTTAACCCTAATCCACTCATTGGGCATGGCAAATTTGCAATTCACAACAGCATACTGTAAACTAAGAAACCTCGCTGAAGCTAATTATTTAGAAGAATATCATCAGAACACAAATATACAAAATATATAGAAACACAGCCTTTTACAAAACGGGTTATGCCATGTTAATCAACATACTGATCCTCCTGAAGAACTTGACATATAATGGTTCCAAGTTCTTTTCCCAAAAGGATAATATATTTCAGATCGTTGCCAAATCATTTTCTTGCTGTCTTTCCAGAAAAACCCACCTCTCTTCAGTGTCCTAGAAACCTTCAGTTCTACAGTAAATGAATGACAGAACCCTCAACTCATCTTTTTTTGTCTATTTTTCATCACCAGAAATAAAAGAAGAATTGAAAAACAACCCATCATGGTTAACAGAAAACAAATTTCCTTTACCAGACTTTATGATGGTCAATACAGAAAGTCACACTGGGAGCAGAGATGAAAACAAAAGAATTTTCAGGTATTTTCTACCAAATTGTCCAGCATACAAAAAAAAAAGCCTTTCTAAATAAGGTACTAGGAGAAAGAATACATTGGAGAGGTTCAAAAGAAATGGGGGAAAAAATAGAATATATCTCTGTCTTCTTCTATTGTCAAACCTAAGCCAGCAATGAAATACACAGTGACCTGTACCTGTGCAAGACTCCAGAGCACACATACTGTTTTTTACGGTAGCTTGGAAAGAAGAAACAGTAGGTAAAACATCTAAAATAACAAAAGAAAAAAACAAGCCTGCTCCATATTCTCAATTAGAACTTTTTATCCCCACATCTTCCTTAACCAAGTTCACTTCAAGCTCACTCTTCATTTGGCCAATACAACTATATTTGGAGCATTTTCTGTGATTTCCCCTTGCGTAACTGCGTTCTCCAAACTAAATCAAAGTCAAAATTTCTCTCACATTGTGAAACACAATTTATTTGAATAATCTGGACCGTGAATAATTACAAGACAAATTCAGAAAGGCAGCTTTTGAAGCAAACTCTCAAGTACAAGCTTTTCACTCCTCGGTGATGGTATTTTCAAAAGGAAACAAATACTTCAAGCTATGATCACATATATCTTCCTGCATTATTTCACTCATTGTGCAACTCACCCTTCTTCACAGTAGACTGCTGAACAAGACAGACAATTACTGTTAAACATAACCAAATAGGTAATTTGTCTGTTTTCTTCAAACAAAAAAGGGCATTGATATTAATCTGGACTCTGCTTAGTTTATCTCAATCTTTAGATGGTATCACCAAAAGCATCATAAGCTGCTGCTAAACAAGGATTTTTCAAATTGTTTCAGGCAATCAACTTGGATTTGCACCCTTGTCTCTTCTTTGAATTCTGCATCTCAGCCAAGGGAAGTCTAAACTCACTGTTCAAGGTAAACATTTTCAAATGGTTCATGAGCTAAGAACCAGAAAGTTAAAAACATCCTTGAAACAGCACATGCTGACATTTTTGCCAGATCTCAGAATAGCTTATAATACCTTCCACAAATGGTAATTTCCACGTAAGCAGTCTGAAGTTTGTATAATAAAGGTAAACTCTGAAATTTCATCATGTATTTGCACTCTCAAGGAAGAGAATTAGATCTTTCCATCACCTATAAAAATATCTTTCTTTCCATTTTCCCCTAAAAAGGCTCCATACACAGCTAAGGAGAATCATCTAAGTCTCAATGAAGTCTTATACTGTACCATTACACTGTATGCAAGCAACTATTTTCTTCAAAATTGAGCATTCCTGAATGTTACCAAACACATACTGATTAATTCAAAATCCGTTCTTCTAAGATATTTTAACCCATAAATGTGACAGATTTGGTTATCTATAAAACACAAAACAGAGCCCCATGTATTGGCAACATCATCATCCCCCCATAGAAGCATGCTCAGATGAGACTGGCACAAGAGAATTCCAAAAACCTTTTTGACAAGATCTTATTTGTTCTAGGTCAGGCACAACAGGAGAAACAAGAAGAAAACCATGTTTCTTCTCTGCAAAACCAAAGTATTCATTTTTCTATCTGGTTCCTCCAGAGTATATCCAACAACCCTTTCCTAAAAGGAAGCTTAAAAGCATTAATTTCAGCTGTATCTGTAAATGACATTTCTCAATATTTTTTTTCTGTTATCTTAATTATTCATTTGATCTTTATTCATTTTGGCTTCACTTCCTCACCATAACATACTGTACATATCACTGTGCACACTCACTGCATGGGGTTTTTTTTCAGGAGAAACATAGAATGATTAGGGCACTTATGTATGCCTTTCCTTGTGCATGCTAGGAACACCTCCAACAATCAAAATTGCCTACATGTAGTGTGTATACATACATACATATATATAAAAAAATAGACACTATTGACAACCTCTCAATAGCAAGAAAACAAAGCCTAAAACTTTATTGCTGGTTTACTATTTCTGAAAAAAAAAGGACTATTTTTATCTTGTCACTTACCAATTCTTCTATCAAACATATTCTGACAACATTGAAGACTGAATTACTGGATATGATGTCTCAAGTAACGTAAAGAAAATTTTTACACGTATTCATGTAAACCATAGCCTATTTGTAAACCAGAAGACAGTAAGAGTGATTATAACCACTGCAATCACTTTTTCAATAGCTTCCCTGAAAACCAAACAGTACATGCTGCATTCTCACAGCAAACTCAAAACTCCCTTCTTGTTCCTCATAGAGTGAAAAGCAGATCCAATGTTCTACAGTCAATTCAATAAAACATTACAATGTATGCATTTTACAGTGCAACAATGAATTCAGAGGAAGAAAGTTGTGGAAGAAATTCAGAGGAAGTTGGCTGCTCTCCCCTTTCCAGAAATGGTGGACTTAAGATGCCATCCTGACGTTATGCCCATGGTCTCACACAGGCATAACCAACACAACACTGTAACAGAAAACCTACTAACTGATAATATTAACCAACTGCCAACCAACAAGTAGAATATAATCCTGACTTTACCCATTCACTGGGAAGCAGTGTTGTTAAAACAAAAATTTATTAAGCTGTTCTTCTTGGTAGTTCCTGCAATTACCTATAATAAGAAGACTTCTAGAATAACGGATAATGTAGAAGGAAAACTACCATTGAACAAAGTTAGCTTAATCGTCAGTCAAATCCTGCATTTAATAATCCTCAGATATTACTCCCATTACACTGTCCTAACAACAACATTTTTCCAACCATCTTTCTAAAATCAAACTTCCTCAAAGTTACTGCTGAGAATACTTCTAGACAGGTTAGAGACTTGAATATTCATGTATCAATTACAGAATTCTGGGATGAAGATATAGATGCTGAGCTTATAATGCCTAAGAAGATACAGAAGTGATCTTTAGAAATAGGCGCTGACAAACTTTACTTATCAACACTGGTTGAAGTTGCGATTTCAAACAGTGTTATGAAGCAAAGTAATGCATTTAAAATTCACTACTCTTCTAATCTATCAGTAAAATACTAGGTTAAGAGCCTATCAATAAATATAATAGAAAAGACTGGTCAGCATATTATTAGCTACCCCTCCTGAAAGACATTCAACCTCTTCTCAAAACATCATTGACTGAAAAAAAAAACCATAACAATGCTGAACAACCAAAGTTAGCTAAGCAAAACACAGAACAGCTCTAATGCTTCAGCACTGTGACTGACAGCAACTATACAAGTCCTCTGCAAAACACATAAGCAATGACCATTGCAAACAATTTAGAACCACAGAATATAGCTAGTGGATACGACAAGAAAGTTATAATGAAACTGTACAAACACAATGGAGGAAGCATGTCCATGCATTACTGATGTTCAGGATACAGCTGTGGTGGGGAGGAAAAAAAAAAAGGCAACATTCAGATGGTTTAGTCTGCTTCAGCTGCAGAAGAGACCCTTTCCAGTTCAGTATTTGCCCAAAGAAAGAAGAGATGACTGATTTCTCTAATATGTTATTGCTCGAATGGGTGAGTATTTTTCAGTCATTTACCTCTGTGTGGCAAAATCAACTCCTTCTGAAGTAACCAGGAGAGGGCAGGGGAACAGGCAGGGAGAATATCCTAAAAATTAGGTCAAGTCTGATTCCTGCAAGTTCTCTCTACTGGCAGTCTCATGGTGCATACTAAATCTATCTGACTTAATGCAATTAAGGAAACTCTGATCAGGACTAAATTAGCATTGCAGAGAGGGAAAAAAATATTTTATGGATAAAAAAGAATCCCACATATATGTAAATTACTAGATAACCTACTAATATGGTGAGAGATGGTGCTGAATTCCTGACTTTGAAAGAAACTCCACAATGTGTCAGGAGCCTGGAAGTCAAAAAGCACCTTTTCAACAAGCTACAATCCTGAAGTGCAAAAAATCTTACTATGACAACTCTGAAAACTAACAGAGCAACTGACTTGAGAGGGAAGTTAAAGCCAAAGAATTTTTTGGGCCTCCTAGCAATATTTTTTGCTGTCATTAAACAGCACAGGTGATGTTGCTAAAAGCTGGTGGCTGTGTTTCAACAAGTAGGGGCAAGGAGAAAGGGTGTGAAAGTCCTTTTCCTGACTAGCCATTATCTGCCTGATGCACAATCATCAGGATGGAAAGAAACAGTGTGATGAGGACCATAAAAACAATTAATCTGACAACAGCAATAATATGTTGACTGCCTTTTAACAGGCAGTTATTTTAATACTTCGGTTAGTATTTTCCTATATCAGCATGAAATGCCACATGTATACATATACACACAAAAAGACAATTATGTACTTCATAAATTGCATGATATTTCTGCAGAGAATTTATTATACTCAATCAGGACTTGAGATGAAACTCTTATCCTCTGTATTGAAAAAAATCTACATAGCACACTCTTCAAACTTTGTTTTCTCACCTATTTTTATGAAACTTTTGAACAAAACTAAGAGTTTAAGAGTTTTAGAAATTATCTACTTTTAAAAAATATAACTTCAGTTAAGATCAGAGTATAAGACCAGTTTCTGCCACTCATTTTTATTCAAAAGGTAATTACAACAACCACACTTACTACCATGAAATCAGCTTTACTAAATCTCTCCGTTGCATTCAGAATACTTGGAATTGTGCTGATACAATGCTGGTATAGATCCTTTATGACACTTAATACCTTAATTATTGGCATAATTTAATTAAGACTCAGATCCCCTGCACTTTTGCTGCATATTGGTTTGGTGGTGTCAAAACTTTATATAACCACAACTACTGACAAATTTAGTTGCAACAATATAGATGGATAATTTAACTTCTTTCTCTACAAAAATTTTCTTCTTGTAACGCTTCTGAAAAAAAATAAGAGTCCTCAAACACATAATAAAAAAATTTAGGCTGCCACTTTCTCCTAGAATTTTAATTTTTATTTAAGATCTCTCTCTGTCCAAAAATTTAAGTCCTAGCGACGCACTTGAGTAGATGGAAATGTTAGTAGATGGAAAGGTCGAGAATATTGATATTACTGTAATTCTGTTCAAGCATCATCCTAGACAGGGCCTTTCTAGTGCTTTATAAAAACAGAAAAGTACTCTCCTCAACTGATTGTGTCTGCCAAGTAAGCACACAGCACACACATCAATAGCTGTTTAGAAGATACATCTTCATTTCCACATGGATTTAGGTCTAAATTCAATGAGTTTAAAATTATAAAATTTTTTAAAAAATATTTAGCAGTGACGATTTTCCTCTTCTATTTTTGGTAATGAGCTAGAATGAAAGATTTTCCTAAGAAGTATAAAAAATAGTCTTGCTATAAGAGCTGCTAACTTTACTTCAGAGGCTCAGTAGTTAAAATTGATTGAAGCCTTTGTTTATTTGTCATTTATCTGCTTTTAAATACTTACAGTGAAAAATACGGAAATCAATGTATGGATGAGAACCTCTTCTCTCTGTTTCAAATCCTGCCCGACTTCTTACTCGCACATCTCCTAGAAACAGGGTCAAGAGTGAAATAAAAGTGTGGAAGAGTGGCAGAGATAAAATGCAAATGAACATAGCCTGGAGGGGTAAAGATTCATGTACTTAATGGAGGAGAGTAATTCAAACAATAGGCCTACTTCAATGCTTTTTGTTTTAAAGGTGAAATTCAAAACAAAGTTTGAAGACTTGTTAAACATGCAATCACATGCTTTCTTGCCAAAATCTCTCCTGCCTAAGCATACGTTGCCAGAAGCATGTGATAAGCATTCAGATGAAATTAGAGCTTGCTACACCAGTATGGTAAAAATGCACCTTATTATGACAGAAAACAAGAACATTTAAAGTTGATTTGTTCCTCAGTAACACACATACAACAATAACATTTTGTAGAATACAAAAAAGATTCAACTTCTAGAAATGGTAGCTTTTAGCAAATAAGCTAGTTACAATATGGTTTTATATTATATAATATTTTCCCACTAGCATTTACTTACTTGCGCTCAGCTGTTTGAATATTACACAAGAGCCTATTAAAATACCAAAACTCAGTATTAAAATTTGATCAAACTATTTTGCACTGTAATTAGCTTCAACCTGAATCTCTTAGCATGCTACTTGATTTCTACTTATGCATTTTACCAACTGAAAGCTGATCAGTATTCTTTCGTTAGATAGTTGTATGTATTAATATAAGCAGTTCACCTGCATTAAAAGCTTTCACTTAAAATCCTTTTGCAATTACAAATTTAGAGAAATCTCTGAGAATCAAATGCAATACTGTTTCCCTCCTCAAACCCTAACAAAGATAAATTTAAGATGTGCAAATGTTGTGGTTTCTAATTATGAAAACCTATCAAGTGTCGCATTCGCCTCACTTCAAACACAGCACCTCCCATATGAAACCAAAATAAGTAATTAACAAAGAGCACTGTGACTGAGTTTATAAGAATTAAATAAAAATATAGCTATTTATTTTTCATCAAGTCATAGGCCTCTTGAGAGCATTCTTTTCCTTTTTTTCTTTTCTAGCCTGCGATATGTAATGCTGAAGCAGTCAACTTATCAGAAAATAGCTAAAGGTACTGACTTACACTTCAGTAAATATGCTTTTAAATACTTAACAGGTATCTTTCTAGAGATACATATCTATAAACACTGACACATCTACAGTGATGCACTTTACATGAATGTTATCTTGTGAGGCATGCTGGAAGGACCACAAAAGGGTAAGCAGGCCCAGGGCTGCCCTAAAGTTTACACATCAGTAAAAACATAGTACATACATGTGCCTTTCAGTTTTGTTTTTTTTTTTTAACTGAAAACCTTAACTGAGCTGCAAGGGAAAGCAACCCAATTGCTATCTCCAAGTATTATTTTTCAGACCACTTACAATATATTACTTATAAAGGCTTCAAGCATTCATTTGAGCAGAGTGCAAGAGACTTGTTTTCTTCCAGGCAATACAGAGGCAGCAAATTGTAGAACTCTTCTGTTAGGCACAAGCAACTGGTGAATTTGATTTACAAAATAAATTAATAAATATGAAAAAGAGAGGAAACTTTGGAAGAGAGGGGGCAAATGCATTAGTAGCTGTATATGAAAATAACAGTGTGCATGGAGGAAAATTCGACTTTCATTACCTTTCACTCATATTTATCTGGGTAATCAGGCATAGCTACAACTGTGTGAATGAGTTCACCAGCTAAATTAAAAGAAAATAAAAGAGGTTTTTTAGTGGAGCTAATTTTTTACAGAAAAGGTGATACAGCTGTTGTGATTTATTTTTGGCTTAAAATGCAGTTTTTTACTTTTAAAATTTACAAACCACAGTACCAATTAGCAAATAATTTCAGATAGTGTATGACTAGGTTGTGGCAAACAATTTAAGTGTCAAGAATAGGAAAAGTTCACAGAACAATACCTGAAGGCCAACATGGAATTCTGCAAATAAAATGAGCAGGTTCATCTGCTAAATGATGTCCAGACAGTTTCCCTCTGCTTTGTTCTTTTTCATTTACTACCCTTGACTAACAGCATAGACTGAATAATAGCACCCTTGGTACCCTTGAAATGCCTGCAATGTTGAGAACTTTAGGGAGGAAAACAAGAAAAACTGTCTGTAAGTAAAATGAAGAAGTGCAACTGACTACATTACTTTAAAAAGGAATTATTAGAAAATCTATTTACAGCAATATTTAGCCGTAGAACACATTGTATACTAAAAATGCACATGGCAAACTAAGGAAAAGGCAACTGTAATAAGACAAAGCTAAAATCAGTGTATTTACTTGCATACATATAAAATGAGAAATTCCCAGCAAGGAAAGCTAAATATTTTCATTACATAGTTATTGAACAAAATTCTCTCTCCCTAATCATGGTAGAAGAAGCAATTAAAAAAAAAAAAAAACCAACATCATCTCAACAATTGATTATTTTTTTAGAATACAACTGGATTTATTCTGGAAGAATATACCCCTTCTACTAGCCTGGAATTCATTACAGCAAACAAAGCAGAAAATTCTCTTGTGCCAAAACAAAAGCAAAAGAGATGTCTCCATTATCATTATGGTACAGAACTGCTGCATTTTTCAAGATTTCAGACAATAAATGTACTTGAAAAATATTGGTACAAGTGGAATTTGATGATACTATACATCCATCTGAAGTTTCTAAATAAACAGAAGTAGAAAAAGGGATAACTGACTGCACATTATGAAATAATGTGCTATTAGCACAGTGAAACTAATCTCTAGTGCATATGTATAGTTAGTTCCAAAACATCCAGAAATACTGGATCATCATTATGCATTCACTCTTTGGCTAATGCAACCTGCAGAAGATTAATGGATCCCAAATGCACCCACTTCATTGTACCTTCACACAACATAACATGTTCACATCCATTTGCTTGGGAAATCCTGCACAAGTGTTTTGCAACCCTGTGACTATGAAGTTATGCAGGCTTTAATTTTAAGGAAGAGACATGTTTACCTTCACAGAGAACTTCACAAAAAAGCAAAAGATATCCCAGATTTGAGATTACTTTTATCAAACAAAAAGGGCACTGTTACATAATCCCTTCAAACAGCAACAGAAGTCCAACCTCAGAGCCAACCATTATTATAGTAGCCGAAAGACAATTAAAATTCAACACCTAAAACAAAAGAACTTACAAACAGTTTTTATTTATTTATACCCTTACAAACATTTTGAAATGTTTACACAATCTTTTTAAGCCATCAGATCCCACAGTCTGCTTATAGGTAAATTTCCCTGGGGGAGAGCACAGAAGTGGCAGCAAGCTGACTGACAACTTTTTTCTGAAGTATCTCTTCTTGAGCCACTTTCAGCCACACTGGAAAGATTCCTATGTCACCTCTATTGAACACATTCAAGTCCAGCATCTTAATGATACTGGACTTCCAGGAACAATTTTTTTCCTTCTTTGAGAATTTTGCTGATTCCAAAGAATCAAGAGAAAGATTTAAAAAATCTGAAGCCTTCCTTTCCAAACTTTATTCTGAGCACAAAAATGATACACTATCTGATGGCTGAGTATTTAGCTACTTTTTTTTTCCAGAATAGTCCTGCATGATCAGGATTACTTGCATTTTTAAGACAATGATAATTCTGGCAGAATTTTAATTGAAAACTAAGTAAATCATGGAAGAAGGAATGTAAGAGGGAGGTTTGCAGCTGTAACTGAAAACCAAAAAGTAATTAGGGCTGTAACAAAACTTACCTTGAAATAGATTGTTTAATTCCTGCCCCTCTCTCAGATTCCTGCTCACACCACAAGGACAGCTCTGATACTTACGAGGCAGCTGAAATGCCACAGCTGACATCCCTGGGCGTTAGGGTTACCCAGCACATACTTGGTGCTACCCTAGCACTGCAGTGTGGCACAGCAACAATGCAGCAGCTGCTTGGGGAGCTGAGGCCATCCGGAACAGGGACAGAAACCTCAGAGACCACGGAGGACAGCTGGGAGCAGAAATTGCGACAGCCACCTCAAGGTAAAGGACTCAAGTCAAAGCCATGAGGTTGTGAAGAGCAGGATTTTCCAACAGAATTTCTAACTTCACATATTAAAATTTCTATTAAAATTGTTGGAGAAATAGATGACAGGTCAGCTTAATGTGCCAGAATTAAACCAAACAGAATACAACATAAAAACCACTACCAGAGAAGAGCGTGCACAGTACACAGTAGCTTTTCTCCAGTGTTTCCTATTTGAAGTGATCAAGACCTCTAAAGGAAGATAAATGCTCCAATTGTAGCTGAGAGGTGCATGCTCACCAATACAAGTAGTCAGTGCCCCACATTTTCTACCCCATGCACAGTAGAAAAACTTTCAGTCAATATAAAGCAACAAGAAAAGGAAACCAGAAAAGCAATAGAAAAATCAAGAAAGTATCAAGATTACACAGAAGCACTTACAAGATATTTTGAGAATTCCTCATAGTTGCTGATAAAAGTGGTTGAGGTGATGCAGATGTTTTAGCCTTTCCAAGGTCTTAAAAGAAAAATTCTACAATGCTGCATCTGTATCTATATTTTAAAATAGTAAATAAGCCACACAGGAGTGGCTTAGTGTATATTTTGGGAATGGGGTATGACAGATGAGTCATTACAGTCAGCGCTGCTTGTTTATATCGACACACTGATGAAGGCAGCTAGGAGTGAGCTTTTTATTTTGCATATTCCTAAAACAGGATCTTTTAAATTGAACCTGGACACACTGCCATAGCACAGGAATTCCTATTTACTTGATGGAAATGAATTTCCATTGGATTACCATTGGAACAGCCTGAAACACTGAATGAAGCAACTTCATGGCCAGCACAACTAAACAAAGGCAGAGGGAGCTATTGTAGATACTCTTAGCTCTACATTTTTGGTCTGCTAAGATAAACACCTTATCAAGATACATTTTATTACTAGATACATTTATTCCATTAGTATGGAATAAAACCAACCAAGTAAAAGGCAAATCTTCTCATGACTGTGCCTAACTTCCCATTAAGTTATAGCTGAGGATTCTTTATAGCTTATTCTGTTCAAGTGCACTGAGATAAATAGAACAAAACCAAAACTCTAATAATACTGCAGGAAAAGCAATGCTTCACATTTCTTGCAAAAATTTGTAATGGAATGTATTAACCCTTGAATCTACTCTGATATGACTGTTTCTACATACTAATGAGTCCAACTGTTCAGCTTTCAGGCTGGTCTTTTTTACAGTCGATTTACAAGTACAAAAATAATAAGTATGTAAATAGTTGCTAACTTGTACAGTATAGTACACATAACATTTGCGTAAACCAAATGATATCGATTAAGTGAGAAAATAACACAAATTTACCACATAATGATTCAAACATGCCATGAGCAATTTTTTGTTTGCTTGTTGGTACCCTCCTCCCCCATCTAAGTTGGAAGTCAATTCTTTAAAAGATTTACTGCTTCCAAATAGCAGAACAGCATGAATGAATTACGCCAGCAAGAATTATACTATTCACAACAAGCATCAATCTCATTATGTAACAATTATTTTCAACGAGAGTACAAGCGAAAAATTAATTTACTTAAGATCATGTTCTGAATATTTTCCAGTTCTACCTATGAGAATAGTGGAAGTTTTCCAAGAGAAATTAAAATTTTCTCTCCAGTCAGACGTATATATCAAAAACTAGAGGAAGCCATGCTTCGCTTATCTCTAGAATCACTTGAGCATTATCACAAATCCTTCTGCAGAAATGATGGGCCTAACTACTTCATTTTAACTTTTGAAAACAAAATAAACCTATTTACAACAACAACAAAAACCCAGCAGCTTTTTCAATAAACATTTAGAACCCAGTATCTTCTGTTCCCATCTTAACAAATCCCCAAAGTAATTAAATTCTCTGATCAAAACTGCTTCAGTAGACAGTCAGTTCTACAGTATTAACAACTACACAAATGTAAAAAATCAAAATAACTGGAAGAAAAAAGTGAAGCTGCTAAGCCAAAATTGAATTTATATGTATATATGACCATATATTCCTACATACATAGTTTAGGACTATAAATTATTATACACAGAAACATATAGCTTACAACTTTAAATTCCATAGACAATGCAGTTATGAATTTCTGGGGACTTTAACACGTACAATATGTAACTAAACTGAAAAGACTCAGGGCATAAAAAGACATGTTCTGGCTGATTTAGTTGGAGATGGTTAAGAATTTGTAATGAGTAGCTGCTGGTGTTCACTGAGCTGTGTGAGACATCATGCAAGCATTCATAGTCCATTTCAACACAGATTCATAGCTCAAGGTGGCTTAAATTAAGTGGCATCACACAGCAGTGAAACAGACTTAGAGCACATACACAGTCCCCATGCCATCTGCACCACCAGCAGCCTCCAGAAATGGTGTAGGAAATACTGGATCTGCAAGAGCCAGATCCTCAAGAGCTTTGCATCTTTCTCCTCTCAGCAAACGACCTCAACTCCTTCTGTGCACTCACTACCACAGAGGATCTCCCCTGGATGCTCTCCCGTCCCAATACCATTCCTTTGTTTGAACTTGGCTTTACCCTTTATCTCCTTGCTACTCTAGAAGTGCTCCTCAGTAAGCTGACTGAACTACTCAGCCCTGTCAAGCACCCTTTCCTTTCTCAAGGCACCTTCGAGGATTAACGAAAAAAATATTGTTTAAAATCACATCATTCTTTCCAGAGCACCTCGCGCATTTCATACCCTCAGTATTGAAGTTTTTAACAGTGTGTGGTAACTTTCCAATAAGTGTTCTCTAAGCTACAGTTTTAACTAGAGAGATACCATGCAGAGGTGGTAAATTCCATTACAGAAAGTAAAGTTTTCTAAGTGACTCATAACTGATCTTCTACCAAACACATTGGGTTAATTATAAGACCTTTCCTTTTTCTTCCATATAGGAGTAAAACATCCTACACAATGTTTAACTCAGGAAAAAAGAAACTAAAAAAGGCAAACAACCAAAAAAAACCCAAGTCAACATGTAAGAACCCAAACTCTTGTAGAGATTCTACCCAAAATATTATCCAGGAGAAAGAGAATGCTAAGTTTATCAATTCAGCAGAGATAGAAAAAATTTATTATTTAAATCAATCATAAATGTTGGAACTTGCAACATAGAAAATGGTATGCTTACCTAGCATACGAATGTACAACGCAGTCTGATCAGAGCTGTCATAGGAAATTGCTCCACGTCTCTGAAAAAAGTAAGTGTATTTTAAGCAAGTTAGAAGCAAATAATTTTTAAATTGAAATGAAAATAAAGTATTAATTGACCATTTCCATTTTGACTCTTAACATTAATTTTAGAAATTGTGCGTCTTTCATGCAAAATGCATTTTTCAAGTATACATATCAACTGATTTTCCTTTAAGAGGGAACAAAGGAAGGATAGGAATTGGTAGTGGAAAGATTATGAAACGCAAGATCAGAGCGTGGTTAAAAACACCCTATATATTCCTTTCCAATGTTCCTCAATCATTCCTCACAATACGAAAGACACGGAACGAGATTACGCAGATACAAGAAAGTGCTCCTTATGGCCTTCTAGAACACCATACTTGAAACAAATACTTGAAGTTCCTGGTTAATATATCTACTTTTACCAAAGGTAAGAGATGTAAAAACTGAAATTACACCATTACTGCAGACCTAGGATGCCACATGCTACTTTCATTCTACTCTGTATTTTCTGTAGGCAAAGCAAGGAATCACTGAGGTAAGATGTTATACATAAAGGCATTTCAGAGAAAGCCAGCAAGCAGTATTTCAAATTTGATGATAAAAGTTCAGAAGAATCATCAAGTTATCCATGAATAAGATTGAGATACTCCCACATAAACTGTATTTTTTACCTACATGGGACACATGATTCACACATATTCAGCTACTATGGTAGTTACAATCAAGGAAGTCTCCCACAAAGTGGTGAACTTCTCCTCTAACAGCTAAAAACTGGAGGAATGTTCTCACTGGCATCACACAGTCTTCAAAGCATGACTCCACCTAGCACAAGCCTCACATGGTGCCTTTACTATACTTTGACCATCTTCTGCCCCTTCCTAGGGCCTTCATTAATGTTACCTGTTAATCCTAGGATGAGATCAGAGGATCACCTTCACAATCAGACTTCCATTTTGTTCTTTACAGAAACAAGACTTTTTGTGGGAGGTGCACATTAGAAACTCCTATGACCTTTCTCCGTACACCACACTTCTTTCTTACACTGAGGACAGTGAAGTCCTTGATGCTACCAAGAGTCACCACATGCCTTTGAGAACTTCAGATAAAAGTCAGCCTGGTAGCAAATACAATCACCCATTTTTTTATGTACAAATCAGGAACAACACTACCTCAGGGACACACAACAGCCTGAAAATGTGTAAGTTCAAAAGATAAGAAATCAAACCGTGTTAGGAAACAGGATAGAAAAAATAATGCTCCCTATTGAGAAGAATTCTGAAGGAAACGAAGGAAAGAAAAATTACATGGAAAGGCAAAAAGGCAGAACTGCTGATATGCATACATCTACAGAACAACCTAAATGAACTTAAAGACAGACTAGAGATAAGTAACCTCAATAACCATTATCTGTACAAGTGATGGGCTAAGACTCCAAACTCATAAGTTACACTTCGTCTTTTTTAATATTTTTCATGCCGAAACAAAAAATAAAACCTTACACTTGAAGTTGTAGAAGTTTTTTCCAAAGGTAAGATTAATATGCAATTACAGAAGTGACCAAAAGACCTAGCTCCAAATGGGGTCCAATAATAATAATGGGGTCCAAGCTGTTGTAAAGACTACAAGGAAGAACTCCCTGTACAGAACTTTTATGTTGTCTCAGCCTTTGTTCTCTATTTTCTTGGAAGATCATAAACCATGTAAATAATTCCTCAATATATGTTTGTACAGCATTTCTCACAGCATTATGCCTGTCCCGATGGGAAAGGTAGAAATACAACTACTCAGCCAGAAAATGATGCTGATTTCTCACTAACATTTTCAATGTTTTTCATTAAACTCGCCTTTGAGTTTCAGAAAATCTCAGCTGAATATATTTTCCACAGCCTGGAACATTTCGTATCACTGACTAGGCACAATCAGTGATGTAATTTAGTGCTAACTTGCAATTTGCACCTGTCTATCACAGATTTCTGGACATGTCCAGTACAGTTCTGTAATCTAATACAGCAGAAACCTAAGCACACATGCAGCTACAAGACCCACATACAACTGGAGCATTAGTCTCGAAGAAAACAATATACAAAAATTTACTGAAAAATAAAATATTTTGATAAGTCAATTCTAAAATATTACATGCTCCCCAAAATAAAATATTTTTAGATAAAGCAGCATATATAAAGTAGTGCATCCATGAATGATATCGAATACAAAGCACATTTAAAAAAATATACAGTAGTTGCTTATACAGGCAAGTGATTTTGCTCTGCAAGGAGATATTTGAAACAATCAAATCTAGTAGAATTATCTTAGTAAGTTTGGTTCTCTAAGGAAAAACAGAGACAACTTACTGTATAAATTTCACTGGCAGTACTACGCAAATAGCAGGACAATTTCAGCTAATTCTGCTAAAAGGACTGAGGTCTCAAAGATACCTATTCATTGAAATTTGTTAAATAAAACAGATAAGAGGAAAACATGTATTAGCAAGTTCCACCAACAGATGTTGGGCGGTGATGAGTGGTCAGATCTTTTATCTTTAGACCAGGCAAGTAAGCGAGATACAGAGAGCTGAGCACTGCAGTGGGCAGTCAGAGACAAAGGACAAAGCTAATGGTACAGAGGTTTTTTAGCAACTTGTGATAAGTAAACAAATAATATTGCACTCACCCAGACACAGATTGCTTTGTGTCAGCTTACCCTGCAAATATGTAACAGACCACCTCCTGCAGGTTGGGGTGCATCACCTATTTTCCCACTTCAAATAACAATGTCAGTGCATTTGTTATTCTACCCCCTACAGTACTCCAGAAAAATGCAAGGAAAAAGGCAGAAAGAGAAAAGTAATTTAACATACCCTCTATGGGGGTCTTGGATATATTGTCTTGGATATATTGTCCAGATTCTACTACTTAAACCCAGCAAAGAGAAAAACCAGATTTAATGCTTCAGTTGCACAGTTTTCTGTGATATGATCAGACAGCAAATTCATAAGGAAGGCAAACGCGTCTTGAAGAACTAAAATTACTGTCAAGCATCCAACTGTTCAAACAACTTAATCAGCGGGATTTTACCCTTGTTGATGACCAAAAATGCCACCCTCCTCATGGCTAATCAAAGGACCACTCTCTGTAGTCTACACCAAGACACCAACACCATACTTACCCTAAAAATATACCTTACTTACCCAGTTGAGACAACCATAGCATACACTGAATAGCATACCCTACAGACACCTTGGATGAGAAAATATTACTTGTTGTCATGTTATGGTCAATATTTTCAATTCATTTAGCATAAGAATTTATTTCTAAATCTCTGCACCACCTCTCCGGTCTACCTGAAGATTTGTACCTGTTAATAACAATACTGATCCTCTGTACAAATATCAAACAAATAAGCCAAATAAGCACCATTCCAGCAAGCAGACAGAGTTACTAGTGCTCAAAGACAAGTCAACCCTAATGTGTCTGTGTTTAGGCAGGTTCCGTTTGCAAGCACAAGGACAACTTGGTGGGAATGTGCTGGATCCTAAGTGATTCAACAAATTCCTCAAATGATTACCTGAGATTCTCAACTGCTCTGCTCCCTTCCAGGCACGAGCACAGACATCTGAACTGGGCGGGCTGCTTTGCTTCAGTGGTGAAGATGGATGTCAGAAAGATGACTGGGAAGGATAGTTTATACTGGACTTCCACTTTCAAAGCCTCACCTTAAACTTCAGTTTCACACTAGAGTATCATTTATTCTTCAAAAGGGTGATACAGTCAAAAAGCTTCCTTTTTTCTTCTCCTTTGAGACATGTGTGGAAAGTGAATGGAAGAAGTTCAAACTAAACTGGAAGATCCATTAATCCTCTAAGAACAACACTGACACAAGGACTCTGCAAAAACATGCAAAGGGAGTATCGACCAGAACTTAGATTTAAGTCAGATCTCTCTGAATATCTTTTCACAGAGTATAGAAAGTTATTAAAAGCCACGCAATGGGAACAACATGCCAAAATAGCACACAGATACATCTTCAAAGGGAAACCGCTTCAGTGATGCTTGGGAGTACAAGCATTTGCATGTACCACTTGGAAACGGAGCACCTGCTGCTGTTTGTGTCAAACAGAAATGTTTCCATTGATGTATCAGTTTTATCACAGACTTCCCAATCTTGTTGAGAGCAGAGCACCAGCATTACTGCACTTCATTTTGACAAGGGCCAGCTTGTGGACTGTCTAGCAAAACAACTCCTGTTCTCATTCTCTAACAGCACCTGCTAGAGCTGTTGGCCTTCAAAATTCAGTACCACCCATCAAGAGAACCATCCATGCTTTTTGAGGGACTACACAACCCTCCTTTTGCTACTCAGTTGTTTATTCAGAAGCTGTGAAAGAAAAGACAGAGGACAGAAAGCAACACAGGCAAGTGTTTTTACCTACCTGACTTTCTAGTCCAAGCTCTTTGCTGAACTATCAGAGCATTAGTCTCAACTGCTCTGAAGACAAGTGTGGAGAAGTTGTTATACCAATTGCAATGTACTGGTTATGCTACCTCAAATATACACCCTTGGAAAGTATTTAAGATCATAAGACCATTTATGAACTAGAAGTCTTGGGAATGACAAACGAGTTAAGACCTTACTTCTCCAACTATTATTAGATTTCAAAAGCAAGACTGTCATGTATCTTAGACTTATTTCAAGTATTTAAAAGTTCCATGCCAAGATTCACAGTCTTCCAAAAAGCACCATCAAGTTTTTAACTCACTAAAGCATAGAAAAATGCTCTTTAGAAGCACTTAAATTGACGCTGAATTCAGGTAAGCCACTGCATAATGGTCCTAATACTACTTTAAAATTTCATTGCAGTTCAAAGCATTACTCTGAAAGTTTATCAAACCAGCAGTAAGAAAATGTCATTCATATTGCCTTTCTGAAATTTAATCAGCAATAAGAACCACACCTTTCCTTCAAATATTCAAATGGAATAAAATTTTAATATTTTCTTCCATATAAAGCTATTTCACATGATCACCTCCCAAGACAGATGGCAACCATTTTTAAACCTAGCTATCATTTGAGTGATAGTTATCAGTTAGTGATACATATATCCCACAAGCATCTGTAAGCTATTTTTTCTTATATACCTCAGATGTATATCATGTGGCATAAAATGAATCCAAAGCTTTATCAACATAAAAAAATATATAAAGACTTAAAAATATACAAAACAAAAGCTTGACAATTGATCAGAAAGAATGTACAGTAAAAAAACCCCACAGGCTATTGGTTTAAGTGAGGACAGTAATACACAGGGGTATTGTCTAAGGAAACTAAATCAGAATAGGATCAAGGCAGTGGCAAAATCGAATGAACACAAAACCACTAATTCTTTAAAAGAAACCACCACTAGTATATGTAAGAACACAATAATAAATAGCAAGGAATTTTATGCCTAAGTGTATTATGTCAGCTACTTGGAATTTTTTTTCCCCCCCACCTTAAAACAATCTCTGACCAAACTGGATTAGACATAATTCTTGAACAGGTTTTTTATGTCAAGTTCCAAAAAGACAGGGGTTCAACAATATACCAGTAAAATGCAGACGATGTACTGGTCTAGCACACAGGCTGTAAATCTGTAGAATCTGCCTTTAGTCACAAGTGAACATCCATTGGGCATCCTGGTCTTTTTCTTAATGTGACAAAAGTTGTCACAAGTGCTAGCAACTAAGCCTGACCATTTTCACTTTTAATAAATTTAGAAACACGTTATTGGCAATAACTGAAGAGTACATGCATGGGTGCCTGGCAAAGCTTGTTTTCACAACAAACTCAAATTCATGCTTGTTCAGATGCTCCTGTTAACTGTACAAAAATTTTAGAAGTGTGTATCAGTGGCAATAACAAAAAAATTATCTATGAATGCAGGAACTCTATATTTTTTTTTTCAGTTTCTTTCATTCTCTCCAATTATTCTGGCTCTCCTTCATAATCCTACACTTAAATTTATTCCTCCTTTTTGCAGTGAGCTATGCTGAGAGGAGCCTGGTCTCATCTCCAGACACCAATCTCATCTATATCTACCGGCACAAATATCCATTATGGAGATACTTACATTCTTTGGAATGAGAGAGTAAAAACTTAATCCTAAGATTGGCATGCATTTTGCAAAACACAGGGATCTCAAATGGAAAGGCTACAAAGTAAAGTAGATATTTCACATAAGCAAACAAAACTGGTATTTCCACTCCTGCAACTCTGAAATCAACAATACAAAAAGGATATCCTGTCCAGGAAGCAAAATACACCAATTTGTATTATTCTCACTATGTTTAAAATTGTTTTCCCTTATTTTCACAAAGGCTTTAAGGTGCTATAAAACTGGAAATCTGTTGGTAACACAGGCAAGCCAACTCCTGCCATTCAGAAGCCATTTCAGATCCCTTTTTTTCCCCCTCTCCTAACTGGCACTGCTACAAACACACTCCTTCCCACTTCAAGACAAGCAAAAGTCAAGAACTACAAAATCATGTATGAACAATTAAGAAATACAATCTTAAATGGCAAATGATGTTTCCACAACAGATTAGATTTTAAAAGGACAAATAAGCACTTGTGAAGTTCTTAATGACTTGTTTTCTCTCAGACTACTTATAAACCCAGTTAGTCAAAACAGATTTTAAAAATGGCCTACCTTAGAAGTAATCCATTTGATAAGGATCAGAGCTAAACACCAGATCAATGCAATTCCCATTGGATCACCCCAAATACCTGAAGCATACTCTCGCCCCGATGGCCGCCAGTGCTGAAAGCAGCAGGGTACAGCAGTGAGGCACAAGGCAGGCAGCAGCTGTCACCTGACAGCCCCTGCAATGTGCTCTGCCCCGCTCCTCTCGCTGCCAACGCTGGACTCAACAAGAAAGTTTTACAACCAGAGGACATGGCAATTAGTAAAATCTTACTAAACCTCACAGAAATGGTAACGGAAATGTAAAACCATGATTACATCCTTTCATCATCTTTAAATACAGCAAAGTGTGCCAGACAATAGGATCAAACTCCAGTAGTCAAAACACCCGAGCTAAGTCAGGATACTCCCTTGCCTTCAAATGCTATGAAGAGCCTGTTTCCAGCAGATTCCAGCACTTGTGAAATTCCTAAGTTCCTTTTATCTCTGCCACCTGGAGAACTGCTAAGAACTGAACTTCAAAACATATTTCAAAATTGCTTTTATAGCAATGCACTATAAATAATGTTAATGAAAGTTAATGCACCAAATATGTGCAACTGTTCAAACCAATTGTCATTGTCTAACTTCTTTTGTCCACTAAATACCAAGCCATACTTCATACTAGCCATTCACACTCATGCCTGAACTGGCATGGGGCTTCTATGCAGCCTCCCTAGCCCTTCCCAGGGATGGAAAGCAGTGTTCCTCCAAGAACACTGACTGTGCAGCCGTGCTCCTACGTGCTTGGTGCAGCCTTGAGATTCGTTCTAATAATTTCTGTCATTTTAAGCTGACAAAAGTGTTTCATGTCAAAAATGCAAAGAAATCTTAAATACTTAGGGAAAAAAGGAGCTACAGTGGGGGAGAAAAAGGAACAGTGTAGGATAATGAGGAGTTTAAAAGGATGATGCTGAATAACTGAAAGCAAAATTATATGAAGACCTGCTCTTCCAATATTTTTTTTGCAAAAAAAATTTCCAAATTCCAAATTCCAATATGTGCACAAAACACAAAAGCTAGCTCAGATTACCAAAGGAGTAGTTTTGACATTAAGAAACTAATTTCCTCCCCTCCACAGAAAAGCGGACACACACAACAGCGGATTTTTACTAAATTAAGGAGAAGATTTGTTAAGTGGGATAGAGCTCTTTGTTATTTTATATCATGATTCTGAATATTTATGATGTCTTTTAAGCTATAATCCTGTTCTCAGCACAACCTGTGCATCCCTACAGAACCATTACATTCCAAACATTTATCTTCTGCCCTGTCCTCATGCCCCAGAAAAACAGCCAGATCAAAACCAAAGGCAAGAACATTCAGAATGGGCCTTTTGGTACCTCACTTCATGAATGCAGCACTTATCTAAAGGTCTCTTAAGTTCCACATAAAATACCAACTGTCACAGAGATAAATTTAAAAACATTACCACCTCCAAATAGCTGACAAGGTTAAAACACCCTAACAATTAATCACCACCAGTCTGATGTTTCTTTAAAAAAACAAACCCACAATAAATGGCATCAGGCTATATTTGCATTACAATTTGGCACAACTGGAGCAGATCAAAACACGCCTGCTGCTCAGATCTTTCCACCTATACTATATGAAGCCCAGGAGTTTTAATTTGTTTTTGAAGGCCATATTTACTCCAACTTCCTGAACCAGATCCCACCACAGGAGGTTCAAAACTGCCAAAAAATGATCCAGTAACTGATCGAACCTCTACAACCTTATTGAGGGTTAAGGCACATTAGGTGCACACAATGAGTGAATGATTTAGTTTCTTTTGGAAGAAGCCTGGTTAGCACATACCAAAACCACACCAGAAAACAATCAAATGAGCACAGCAAACAGGAACAATGAGGTGATCTGCTTCAAGACTGAACTCTCCTCTGAATAAAACTCAAGCATAAATAGCCTTATACTCTTTGAAATGTCAAGCATTCCTCTCTGTCACCACTATTATCAATCCCTGAAAAATCTTGTTTTCCTGTCTCAAAACACATGAAGATGTTCTTGGAAGCGTGTGCATAGTCTTGCCCCAGGTGCATGGAGCAAGACTTTCTTCCACCAATTTCAGAAATACAACATTATCTTAGCAAACAGAACTATACAAAGTGATCACCCTTTCCTCTTTTGTCTTCCACCATTAACTGGTTTAATTAAGAAGCCTTTTCTTACTGGAAGTTATCTTAAAACTGTCTCATGCATAAGTGTAATATGAAAACACAAATAAAAGTATTTGACCACTTGTTAAGCACCACTAGACAATTATTTGTTTTAATTACAGCTTGGAAATTGAAAGATTGTTTTGGCAATACCATTCTGAATCTGGAGACAGAGTAAGATCAGAAAGTGCACTGGTTTGTATGAGAAGTTTAAGAAACCAACACAGAAGCTGAAGTGCCTCTTTTGGAGAAAGTGCTGCTTTGAATAACCCCACTAACAACTGCAAGGTGAAAGTGAAAGAGATTACAGTTTACAAAGAAGAAATTATTCAAAGTTGTAAGTATGGTAAACCCACAGATAGAAGGCTACATAAAAATGTGGTAATACTAAATTCCATCTGTGTTAACTACTCCCTGTTATACTGCCTCAGTTCTGGGATTGCAGAGACCCTTCAGCTGTGGACATCACCATCAGTCTCAGCTTCATCTTGAAACTAAGAAGCACACAAAAAAGAATAGCTACCATACACTGCATTGTTTGTCTTTTAATTGGGGAAGTAGAAAATGAAACAGCATTAGCATTCTTCTCTTTTTCTTTACTGCTTTCTAACAGATTCCTTTTCAGTTTTTCTAAAACCCATTTCCTTGATGTCTGCAGAGACACCACGTTTGGTAAGGCAAGATTGACAGTTCCTAACATTCACATACAAGTTGTTACCTATTCCTCTCTCCTTACCAACAGTTCGCATATACAAGTGCAATTGCTGTCTCTTACCATTTCTAAAGAAACAGAAATATCCCAATGGCTTCAATGTAGACTGGATGATATGCAGCATTGTGTGATGCATTTAAGCAGTCAAAGGCATGTTTTGCTATAATTTTTGCATTTACTGAACAAACCTCTCTGTGCTATTCCTGATAAGAATATCAATGCATTATCAATACAGCAGAAAGCAGTTGGGGTCTTGAAACAGTTGTTGCAAAGATTCCACTAAGGAATTTGCTAAAGATACTGGTTTGCTCTCATTGGGAAACAGGCATCACATGGGACCAGCTCCTACCCATTCAGAGTAGCTCCCCCCATTAACAGACCATGATTGTTTGTAAGGCTCCAATTATTTCCATATGCACTCCTACAGATCTCCAAGGCTCCATGTGGAAACCCGTTATTTCCTATTACATACTCTGCTATTTGAAGTACCATGTACAGGATCCCAATTTTACTTGTATATTTCTAAATACTCATCTATTCCAATACTTTTCTGTATTTATTTATTTATTTTCCTGAAGCTCATCAGCTCTGAGGATGGCTCAGGATTGCCTTACAAAGCTTAGTAACTACTGTTTGTGCAGAAGTGCCTTTAAATGCTCTAACCCCCTCAAAAAACATTTCAGTAAGACCTACAAGAAATCCAGAGTTGAAGCAAGAGCACCAGATTTCAGATACACTGCTGGGTCTCAAATGATGCTCCATTTTAAATACAGCAGTGCTTTGTTAATGTCCATCACCACCTGAGTTTTTCTGCTCAGTTAGAGACGTAAAGTTGCTTATCACTCCTACTTGCTAGAATGACCTGATTTCATGTGCATGCACCTGTACACCTGGCCCAGAAAAGAAATCTCCGTGGAGTCTCCTTTGCCCTTCAAACACCCCCTTCCAGAACAGAGGCCTGTGGCACACTGATTTCTAGGATACACTCCTGACTGACCTATTACTTGCTGCGAATCAGTCTGGGAACTTTACTATTCTAACAGCATGTAATGACAGTAGAGGAATAAGGCTATCATTTACAAATTCATCAGCACACAGTGGAAAAAAACCCAGAACTCATTTCCATCTTTTCTTTGCTTTTCTCCTTGTCTCATTATATATCATGTGTGATCTCTTACTCCAGCAGACTTCACTAAAAAAGAATAATTAAATGGTAATCTATGAGTATTCTTGTAACAAGTGTGGGTAGCTACTGCTGCAGCCCAACCCAACCACTAAACACTGCTCTCAAGGGAAAAAAATAAGAAAATGCACTATTATTTTTACACTGATACAAGATACGGAAAGCAGAACTTCTAGAATTTCACAGTGTATACACAATAAGCAATTTTTACAAATGCTACTTCTATTTACATGAATAGAAAAGCTATTTGCAGGCATTATCAAGGTCTGGCACCCTTTTTTTTTTCCCTGACACAGAAACAAGACCTTTATTTTAATAGTGGATTAATCTATGTGTAATTTTTAAAGGTTTTTTGAAGGATAAATTCTGCTCATTCACTAAAAAAAGAGTGTTACAGGTAAATTTGGTTTTTTAGGGAGTACAGAATGGCATTCCAAGGATGAACTTGGTCCCTCTGCTCTTCAGCTTCTGAAGAGTCACCTGAGTAAATCCTACTGCAAAGCTCCTGTGGGCTATTGTGTTACATTCTATTAAACCTGGCAAGAGGAATGTTCAAAGCTAAATCTCACAGATCCACTTCCAAAAGTTAGCCTGTTCAGAGAACAATTCAATATCTACATTCTCTCGGAATCAGGAGGAGGGGATATTAGTAAGTGAGATGAGTCACAAATTCTGTGTCTCGCCTACCACTTCCCAAGCATACTAAATAAAAGGTATACCATCTTTATCCAAAAATTAACTGAATGAGTCTGTTTTACTGGCTAGAAAGAACCAGAGGAAGTGGATACACAGCACACATACCCCCAGAAAAGCCAGGTCAGCTTTTGCTGAGGTACAATAGTTTTTGTATTTAGCCTTCTGTTAAGGCTTAATATCTCAAAACAATATCAAGTTGATTTCTTGACTGGACACCCAGCCCCTATTCGAAGTTTCAGAACTTCCTAAATTTTTGATACTGAACCTTAAAATTAAGGAGGAGGGGATGGATCATTCCCAGAGCTGTCCATGGCTTCATCTCAAGTGGGCACTTGTTGGCCACAGTGAGAACCATAAGATAGAAAGCACTTACGGTGAAACTTCCTCTGAAACTTCCTCTGAAATTGTTCAATGTTTTCAAAAGCTGGGAATGCAGTTTTTCTTTGTTTGGTGCAACAAGCTCTTATGCAAACCAGAGGTTTTGTGGGACGGAGCCGAGACAACCTTCTTCACTAATATGCTCAAAGCAAACAATCATCCAGAGAGGACTCCTCGTTGCAGCAGGCTCTTCTTTGCTATGCGTGCCTTTAAATATGATAATATACAGCATGTGTTTGAAGAAGGACAATAAGCATTCCTGCTCCCAAGCTAAGGGAAAGTTACTCAAGTCTGTTATAAAAAGCAGTGTGCAAGAATTAGTATTATTCATCAGTTCTATAAAGAAGAATAACTATCGTTGTTAAAAGGCCTAGACAGATGGAATTTAATTTGGAGAAAATTCTGGTGGACAAAAGCACAACTCCAAATGCTTTGTTTACACTAAAAAAAAAATTAATAAAAAATTTCTTAATGACAAAGAGACAGCTATAAACATAATGGTTGTTTTCTCCTAAATGGTGTATAAAGATCAACTGAGAAGTTTAGCTTAATAAAACATGCTCAACTTTTTACAATCAAATTATATAATTCAAGTTAAAAACTTTTAATTAAAAATGCTTTATAAATTACATTCATTATGTATATTTGCAGTGATATATTTCCTTGCCCTCCTGAGCAATTTGTTTTCCTTGGTTTATTTTTTTTTCTCTTAATAAATTATCCTCATTTACACAAAATGTTAACGCCAAACTCTTTATTAATAGGCTGAATATGGACTTCAGTAACAACAAATTATGTGGTGTCACTATTAAATGATCTTCTCCATCCCAGCCTAAGTTCACTGTTCATCACCAAGCCTGCAAATGGTTTGGCAGCTGCTTTTCCAGCACAGCACAAGAAACATTCAAAGCAAAGATTTCAGGAGTTACTCTTTTGGGATGGTCTAGCACAATTTGAGGTTTCCTCTGCCTTATTTTGAAACAGAACACTGAATGTTTCCCTTTGCTGCACTGGCTTTCTTCCCACAGTGCTGCAGCAGATTTGGATGCATGGGAAAGCAAGTGGCAGGACAGATTGGCTCTGTTTCTTAGCTGACATGAACAGTTTGACATTTAAACAAATTCAGGTCATGAGCCCCCAAATATATTGTGTGACTCACAGATTTTGGCTGCTATATCAGATGTTCCATCCTTACAGAGACCACACAGACAGAGGCAACTCAGTGGAAACTGGCAAATACTGCTTCCATGGTAGAATTGCAAGTGGCAGGACATCTCTAGGGATAGCAGTGTCATGCTTTTCCTATAAAACCTTACTGATTTTTTTTCACAAGAGCAAAATTTCAGGACATGGTCTTGAGCATTCCCAGCTCTGGAACCCAGGCAGCAAGGAGAAGACTGCCACTTAATTCAGCACCAGGGACAAAAAGGACACAGCTGAAGGACTAGGTTAGGACAAGTAAAGATCCAGGAGAAGCTAGTAAGCCTGAGATTATCTCAGAAAGAGGACTGACTTCAGAGGACTGATGAAAAGACCTTGACAGAGGTAGCAAAGAAGGATCTCTAACCACCAAAGGACCTTTGTCTTTAAGATGCAGAGCATAGTTCTAACTTCCCAATTTTGGTAACAGCCATGGGCTAGAAAACACCTTGGAAATGGCACTTTTCCTTCTCCTTTACTGCTGGTAAACAGGTGATGACAATCTGATACTGCTATCAGTTATTCTGCTGCTGAAGTCACAGAGATCTCTGTGACAGAAGGCTCTGATTCTGTCAATAGATAATTTCTCACAAGAAAATTTCTGTTATTTTTGTCTGCCTTCTAAAAACCCAAGACTACACAGACATTTCTTCTGAAGAATCAGCCAAGTTGCAAAGTCAAGGATTTAAAAGTTAATGAATAGTAGAATTAAGGATTTACAGACAGCATCACTTTGTGCAAATTTGCTATGACACAGTTAATAACTACGGGGTCAGAAGAAGCCAAGGTGCAAACGTCAACACTTGGATAAATCCCTTATTTACAGACTTATATTTTCCAGAGTCTGGATGCTTATCTAAGCACGTTTTTTAATACTTTCAGTGGCAGTTGTTGGGTGCTCAGCAGCTTTGAGCATTTGACTTAAACATATTCAGTCAAGTACAAAAACACGAGATCTTTCCAGACAATGGCCATGCGAGAAAAGTCAGTGGACAAGCAATGACCAGGAGTTTTGTGGCAGGGTTCAGGAGACTGTCCCTCCAGGGCAGTAGCATTCCCTTATTTGTGACTTTTTCCTTATTTGCAGTTCTCTCTACTTACTTTTCAACATTTTCTGTTTCTAGGTGATTTTGCAGTTCAGTGACCCTTAGGATGTCGGCCATGCTTGTGGATAACAAAGGTATGAGAGGGAAGAGGAAGCTGCTTCACTGCTGTTACATGCAAAGGCACTCCTGGTGTGAAGGGCTTGATGCCCTCTGCAGCCAGACTTCGGGGGGGTTGTCATCACGCTGGGGTGCCTTATTTGCTCTACAGAGACAGTGGACAGTTTATAGCCATCTCACAGCTGTTCACTATCGTCACCCTTATGGAGGAAAAGCAGGTTGGAGAATGATGAAATTATAGCCTGAGAAGAGAGACAGACCAGGTTGTAAAGACCTGCACAATATCACATGCTTAGCTTCCTTAAGGAATAGGGCACTCCATCTCTTGGCAGGACTGTTTCTGTCTGTCCCTGGTTTGACCTCACATAAAAAAATACCACCGTTTTCCCTCTTTACAGACATTGATTTTATTAAAATATTGTGGTGGGTTGACCCTGGCTGGATGCTGGATACCCAGCAAAACCACTCTGTCACACCCCTCCCCAGCTGGACAGAGGAGAGAAAACACAGTGAAACAGTCATGGGTGGAGATATGGACAGGGAGAAATCACCCACCAGTTACCAATTAGTAAATATGGAAAATGGACTTTCTTGAGATAAAAACTGAATGTAACCACAAAGCTAATGGGTACCATCGCTTTGTGTTTGTTCATACTTCCTGATGACATTTTGACATGATGCTTAGCCTGGAATGGAAGATACAGAAATATATATTACATTTGGCAGCCTGACCTAGATCAACAGTACATCACTTTCATGCATACAGGATTTACAAACATCTCTGGAGACTAGAAACTTGATGGCCTTTTGTGTTCATATCACTTTGGTCTCTCGTATGTGAAATTATTCACCCACCTATTTTCTGATAGCAAAGAGCTAGGCTTGACTCATGTTTTCTTCAGCAATATGGGCCTGCAGAGCAAAGAAATGGTAGGAGCAGGCTCCTGTGTGGTAAATCCCTTTTGTGACAGCATTTTGCCCTTGCTGTGAGCATGTGCTACACTAGTGCCTATTTATATTTTATTCAATAAGTCAAAGTGTGAATTCCAAAAATAAAACAAAAAATGTTTCCTTTATGGGGAAAAAAAGTGATTCTCAAATACGTATACTTATTTTTGAGGATATGACTGAATCAACAGCATGTCTAAATTTTACTAGGGAATGGTATCTGTGTTATTCACAAATATTTTTTCTTCTCCTCTAATAAATTAGAGGATGGAAGGGCAGGTATCTCTTCTTTGCACAAGAGCTTGATGCAGCACAAAAAGTATTGAACCACTAAAGGTGGATTCATTAACTCTATTCCCAGTAGAAGCAGTATGCAGTATCTTTGCACTGTGTTTTACATTTTGTGTGCATTAACCCCCATCAAACAAAGTGCTTCTCATAAATACATAGGAGGGTCATTTTAGTTCCACCTGAAGTAGAAGTTTGACTTGAAAGTATTTGGAAGAAGAACACTGGTGACACCCTGTCAGTACTAACCACACTTCCAAGATTTATCTGGTTAGTCTTCTAAATCACAATGAGCTGCTCTAGGGTAGATCTGCAGAAAATACACCTGGAAGAAACCCTGATATAACCCTATTCTTGTGCTGAAAGGGAGGTTGTCTGACCCTTCCAGGGCAGGCAGTGCTGTACAGAATTACATCCCCCAGGCAGACTTTCCCTGCACACAACCTTGTCCTCCCCAAGAAGAGCAGTGGGGCCACCATGCTGGACATGATGGTAGCAGCCAAGGTGCCTGTGTCCCCTTCCTGCTGCTCTTGTTCCACTGTGCCGTCACTGCCTGGCCACTGCCCATCTTTCTCAAGGACCCGTTAATGTCTCCACTCCCTAAGGGAATTCCACACTACAAACCAGCATCAGGGTCTATGTAGTTGGAGCTAAGACCAAAGAAGCAATGAACATGTGTGGCCTAATAAATACTTCATAGCATAACAAACTAAGAAAAAGCCTTAATGCTGCCCCCACATTTCTAGGCAGCCTTAAATGCTGACATAAGTAAGTTGCTTTTTCAAATTATGGCCACTCTAAATACATAGTATACAGAAGCACAATAGAAAGGGCTATTTTTAACATTTTCATAGGCTGGTGGGATTTTTTTTGCTAGAATGTGTATGTTTAAGATTTAAACTACAATATGTGTTACAGAGTTCAAAGGGCAGGTTCAGCTTGTGTTTTGCAAAAGCCCTGCTTGGAGCCATACTCAGGGTTATCTGCCTCTGACAGCTTTATGTTCATGTTATCAGCATGTTCATCTTCTCTTGGGGTTTTAGCACTCTGAATGTTTATGGTATGGTGTCTTCAAATCAAAATAATGAGACACAAGCATCTTATATATGTCATTGTCAGTAATTGACAGGGACTGCTTACGTGCAGACCCTCATGGCTGTAACCCCAGCAAAGAGCTTAAACTCTATATTGAACTATAACTCTAAATTTAGAACCATTATAGTCCTTCATTAATAATAGCAATACTCAGCAGTTGAGCATAGCAGTGCCTTTTATAGGAGAACCTTGAATGTGCAATGAAAGCACTAAACAAGTCACAAAACACCCTTAGGTAGTTCAGAATTATATTATCCCTTCATTGGAATAAGGAGTTTCAAGTGGTCTTTTTATAAATTTTTTTTTTCAATATCTTCATCTAAATGTTTGAAAGGAAAACCAGGTCTGCTGAGCTTAGTTGTTAGTAGGTTTTGTGAACCATTCTGCTTCTACTCATAAATTTTAAGGCCGTGTGGAATAACTATGATCTGACTTCATGGATAGTACAAGATTGCTTTCTGCCCAGAAGATGGACATTTTCCAGTTCTGTGGAGCAATATTATATCCATATCCTTAATACACCCGTTATTCACTTTATATATATATGCCATACACGGTCTAAGTAAATCAGTCCTGGTAGAATGAAATCAGAGTTTCTGGGACCTGTCTGCCTCTTACAAATTCCCTTCACAGTGGATCTTTCTCAGCTGAGTACATGTCACTGCCATCACCCACACCAGAGCACGGTGCTTTATGGACTGGGCTCTATTCATTCACCTCCATGGCTAGACACTGCAGAGGTTTGTTGCAATTAGTGTGGCATTCAGCTTGGCGTCTTATTGCCCAGAGTGAATTACATCCTTACTGTGAGCAGAATATTGAGTGTTCAACAATAAAAGATGATGGATGTGTGCAAGGAATATTTTTTAACAATTACCCTGTGCCACGTGTTCCCCATTAGCATAGCAATGAACTACTCTCTTCTGAAATAATGTGAAGGAACAACCTGCCACAGAGGTTTTCTCTTTCCTTTTATATTTAACTCGTTTCAAACACGCATGATGTGAGAACAAAACAGACTAAGCCATTATGACAACACATGAGGATATGCATAAATTCACTGGAAAACAATAGAACGAGGGAAAAAAGTCCAAAATAAACAGCAAAGGTACAAGTATGCTAAAAGGATGCATACATAGCACAGCAAACTGAAACTGCTCTTTTTACCGCTTTGCTTAATCCTATAGAGGAGTAATTATATCCCCTTCAAGGGAGATAAGTCATGTGTAAATCACTGGGCACTGTATTTTTAGTATTCAAAAGTGTTTTCTATCAGGATAGGATTTTTCCTATTAAAAAACCTTTTCCTGGGAGCCTTTCTATTGTTGAAACAGTGGCTGATGACATATCAGTGAAAAGACCCTCTTTGGACAGCAGATTGTTCTTCTAAATATATCTCTTTTTCATCAGAGCCTGGTGGGATTTAAAAGTAGCAGTGTAACAATAATACTCCAGGTATGTGGAAAACATTCTTGTCAAACTGTTTGCAAATGAAATCCAGGAAATGAAAAGAGAGGATATGATGGAATGAGGGGGGGAAATGCTTTCTATTCAGAGCATCTTGCCAACATATAGAAATGCTTGAGGAAGGTTATTTTATTCAGAGATATAAGTGGAATAGATCTTGGCAACATTCTTTTGTTCTGTAGAACAAAACAGAGTGGCTGTTGTTTATGTGTCCTATCAAGGTCTCATATATGAAGAACAGAAAAAATGCATGTATCAGGTACCAGTCTGCCTTCCAATAAACCCTGAACAAGAAAAGCAACACGACAAGGCACGTGTTAAATCAATACTTTCAACGTCCAGTAGAAAGGAAAGACGTTAAGTATTTTGTTGTTGAACCAGCTGCAATTATGATAACAAAGAAAGGAATGGGACAGGAAAAACACAGCACCAAATTTAAGGCACAAAGAAACTAGTGACTTTAAAAGAATTTAGAAAAAAAGAAAGAAATTGTCAGGGTCATGATGCATCTGCATTACACCAGCAGCCTGAATATAGGGCATACAGGTCCATGCAAGGAGACTTACACAAACAGAGCTGCTCCCAAAGCAGAATCTTCTGTGGTTACTGAATCCTTCCTGCCCACTGTGTGGAAAAGTGTGTTTTGCTGGGAATACTCTAGTATCCCTTCTCAGTCAATACTGCCAGGTGCAGACCTCCTCTGCCCCTCAAGGGAAGGGGACAAGTGTCTTGCAGAAACATTTACGGGATCTCTGAAAGTAGCTGGTGCTCAGCATGATTTTAACCACCCCATCTGCCACCTGAGGAATCATGGGTTAAAAAAATGTGTTTAACAGCTGTGGGCAGAAGGGCTCAGGTAATAGGTCTTGCTGAATGAAAGGCTAAAACCACAAATTATTCACTCTGTGAAGTCAAAGGCTTGACAGTTATTTGTAAAGGCTGCTGAGTGTCTTTTCTGACAGGTCTTTTTAGGAGAGACTGGTCTGGAGAGTAATGGAGCTTGCACTAACTTTTGAGGAAGGCAGCCAGGGGCTTCTGTGCAGGCAGCTCTGCAATGAAATTTACATAAGTGAGCAAAAGCAAGGGGGAATATCAATTATATGAAAAAATGTGGACTTCAACACTTCAGTCTCTGTCCTTTTCCACATAGAAACATGGGAGGAGGGGGTGGGGGGTTGGTTGCATTTGCATTTTAAATGCCACTACTGCTTTTTTCAGGTAGAGAAAACATTGGTTTTCATACTCTTCAGAATATATTTACCCAAAAAGCAAATCATCTGTAATACAAGACACACACACACAGTTCTTACTCTTATACATCGAAGACCCTGTCATTGATTTTTTTACTAAGAGCTCCCATGAGGTCAATGAAAGCTGGGAAAATGGGACCATATGTTTCAGTCTTGCCCTTGGTTGGATAGTTACTGACACCTTCTTTATCCAACATTAAAGCTTCTTCATCACATTTTATGTTTCAAAGGTATAAGTTATTTTAAAGTAATTGACTGAGATAGTGATCTTTGGAATTAAGATAGGTGTAATTTGCATAGACATCTGCTTTACTATAAATTGCTGGCAAGGAAATGCAGTATCTAAACTTAAGCTGCTTTGATTATCCCCATTGTATTTAATAAGTTTGCAGTTTAAAATCTGTGGAGAAGGAAAACGAAAAATTATCCAACCTCTAAATAAAAGCAGAATGACACTACCAAAGCTTGTACAAAGACCCTTATTTAATTTTTATCTTTTGGATGATAACAACAGTGTAGTTACAGCTGAATCTCCAGCCATATAAGGATATTTTATGATATAATTTTTGGTTTTAGTTAGGTGTTGCTCCAATAGAAGATAAACCAAAGGAGAAAAAGAAGCCCTCACATACAGAATCCTAGTATCATAAAACCACTTTGGTGGGAGGAGACCTTTAAGATTGAGTCCAGCCATTAACCCAGCATTGTCAAGCCCACCACTAAACGATGTCCCCAAGTGCCACATCTACACATCTTTTAAATACCTCCAGGGATGGTGACTATTTCTTTGCATTTTTGGCTTAGCCAGAATATATTGCCTGAAGTCCATGGTATAAATCCTTTAAGTGTCGCTTGTGTAAGACTCACTCAAAGTGAATTAAATCCAGCACTGAAAAAAATTTCAGGCTGGTCCTACTTTTATCAATGAAATTCAAGCTGGAATTACTCTGTACCCTGGCCATTTTTAGAGTTTTCTATTGTAAATGAAGCTAAACATAAAACACTAGTTTATAATGCTGGGTAAAACATTCTAAATTGCTATCCAGCATCAAGAAAAATTGGAATAATCTCTTTACTTCCCCACCCCCCTAAAAAAAACCCTATTCTTTTGCAGTAAGTTTTTCAGTAAGCTTTTTTGCATTCAAAAACAAAACCTCCTCATTATTCTATTTTTAGTATCATTAGAGAAAGTTCTGTAAGGGGTCTGTTGGCATCTAGGTGCCAACAAATTTGAATCCTTGTTGCAGGCACTGCGAAAAATCTTTGCTTTAAGAATCATAAACTTAGAGAAATAACAGGCAGCCACACAAACCAAGCATGTTGCACCAAAAAGAGAGGGGGCACAATGAGAGGTTAGGACACTCAAAATAGATATCTGGAATAATGACATAATATGAAAGCCAGTATCTAACCTGAAAGGATCCTTGAGAGACAATATAATCCATTTCTTCCCTATAAACAGGGCCAAATGTGCCTACACTGCTCCTGGCAGATTCTTGTCTAACCTAATCCTAACAATGCACTTAAGGATTGTGCCCCCAAAACTCTCTAAGCAACCTGTTTCCATGAATATGTACCCCTATAACACTAGAAAGACTTAGGGATTTTTTTTTTTTTAATATTATACTGTCTCATCCAAACTTGCCTTCTACACTGAAAGCCCGTTTATTTTTGTCCTATCCAGAGAGAAATTAATATTTGGAGAGACTTGTTTTTCACTTTTCCAGAATAAAGAATAAAAACCTTCTATTCCTAATAAGATAAAAATAGGCACCAAGTTCACATTCCTTCAGAATTTAATTTACCCTCCACAAACACCCAAAGATTAATAATGACTTGCGATTGATTCAGCCCGTTTTTACAATATCCTGGCACAGGTGTTATGATCCAGATAATTTGTTAAACTGCTTTAAGTGTTCTCCCATCTGTCTTTCAACTGGTCTAGCTTGAGCTTTCATCCAGTTATTGCCTGTCTAAATAGCACCTTGTCAAGTGATAATCTGAGAAACAGAGCCAAGAAAGATTTAAATATTTCCATATTTTATTTTTCATCTGTCCACAGCTTTCCCTCTTCACTGACTGGAATAGGTTTTTTCCCTGTTGTTGTACTTATATAATATGTATTTTATACTGCATAGTCTTGCTTTATTTATCTTCATATGTCTTAATTTTTCTGGACTTTTTCTTTCCTTCCTATTTAATTCTTTACAATTAATCCTCAGTAACTTGACCAAATCTCCACATCCTCTCTTATTGCACTTGGAATCTGTTTTTAGCTAATCTTTTTCTTATAGCACTTCATATTCTTTCTCTTCATTGAAATGATTAATATCTGAAGATTTAATATAGCTTCTCAGAGAACTGCCAACAATTCTAAACTCCTTTTTCCATCTCAGAGTTGTCTCCTGTGATTAGCAATACCACTGCAGCCATAAATCTGAAACCACATGCAGAAACCTAACACAACCTTTGCACATAGCAGGGAATGAATTTCAGGAGTGAGAAATGACTCACAGAACAAACATGAACTCCTTCTATAAATATGAACTGGAGAAAGTCTCCTTTCAGATGGTACATGAATTTGACAGTTTTTGAAAAGCATAATGATGGGTTAATGTTACTGCATTTAATCCCAGTAGTCAATGGTGAAGAAAGCACACTTTCATAAAATATATTTCTATGGTGCAGGAAGCTGCACAGAGAATTAGAAGCCATTTGAAAGCTTAAGAGAGTTTTCAGAAGGGCAAGAGTCAGCCACTCTGAATAGCCAGATCTAACTTTATAAAAGGTTCTGCTGTTTGGACATCATATTCACCAGGTGTCAGAGTGGCACGCTTTAAATACTAAATTTTAATATTAAGTTACTTAACAGATAACAGACAAAGGTATGTCCGACTTACATGTTACATATAAAGGTTTGGGTGTTCCCATGGAGACAGAAAGGAGGCTCACTGAAGGCAGTGCAAAGCCTCAGATTTCCCTCAGTGGTCTCTAGATCCACCTTTAATGTGTATGAAAAGACAATGTGAAAAGTTTGACAATAAATATAATCAAAACATGACTGAAGAGCTCTCAGTCACACAGACTTGTTAACCAAGTAGAGGTACATGGCATTGCTGCTCAGATATAGGGAAATAAATAAAGTCTATCCCACAAGTCAGGTCTGAGAAAAGAATAAATAGGTGATGATGTAGAAAGATCTATGGACCTGTTTATCCTGTTAGTGTTGAGCCAAGCTATGAGCTGGAGAACATATTGGAGAACATATAATTCAAGTGACTTTTATACTGCTGTATAACAGACTGATTAAATAGGCTTATAAAACATTTAAGAACATAGAAAAACTATTACAGATTAACAAAAATGGGAAAGGCAAAAAAGATCTGAAAAGATATAGAAGACTCTACAGCCAACATACAAGTTACACTCCACAAGTCAATGACAACCTCAATACCTAGAGGTAAGTAGACCTAGAGGTCTGTATATACTGGTGGCCTGAAAAGAAATTAAAATCCAGAAAGGGAAGCTAAAATTTGTCAAGAATATTAATTCAAAAATGGAGGTTTGCAGGCTGCATGTTAGGATGTGAATATGCTTTTTTCAAAAAATTAAATGGTAATATCTTTTCTACTTGAAGATTAAAAAGGTGATATTTAGATCATATCTTGTCTTCTGGGCATCAACAGACTTCCAGACAGCAACAGATTTCAAATTCCATAGAATCTCAGAATTAAGGTTGGAAAATAGCTCAAAAATCACCAAGCTCAACCTTTGACCAAACACCACCTTGTCTACTAAACCATACTACTGAGTGCCGTATCCAGCCACTTGAACACTTCCAGGGATGCTGACTCCACCATTTCCCTGGGCAGCCCATTCCAATGCTTGACAAATTTTTCCTTTAATAATTTCTGCCTGATATCGAACCCTCCCATGGCCCAGCTCAAGGCCATTTCACAGCATGATATCTAATAATAGACAATGCAAATTAGCCAACCACCCATCCCAAATGAACAAGAAGTTTAGGGCCATTAGCAAATAACTTAATGCAGACCAAAAAGTAAATAATAACAAAAGACAACAGTACTCTGGGAGAACAGAAAACACATTGCTCTATCCAACAGTGGCTCAGCATTCCCCCATTAGTGTAACTGCCCAGATGTATTATTTTTCTCTTGAAAGACAACATATTGCAAAGTGCTATACTGAACCAGACAACCGAGGCACATACAGCTTTCCCTTCTGCAAAAAGTCACATAAACTGTTGTCCCTAGGGGAGCACTAGATTATTCTAAACTTGAAGAGAGCAAAATGCTAGGAAGCGGTAAGAAGCAAATAGGTATTTCTTGGCATTATTTTGATCCACAAATTTTTTCCTAAGGTACTCAGAAATAAATTACTCAAAACTAAAGATAGAGAAAGAACTTGAGTTTTACAGAAGTTCAGGACATAAAGGTACTTCAAAGGGAAACACCAAAAGAGTAATTCCAGCTAAAAACATTCCCCTTTTTTTTTTTTTTTTTAATGTCACAGAGCTTTTTAGCTTCTTGGCAAAAAAAAAATAATTTTAAAGCCATTTCTGTGGCACCAAATGGTTGAGGTGTTAGGCTTGCACCCAGCAGCTACAGGGGTTTCCTATCCTGTGGCAGGATGAAGGCCAAGCTCCTTTTACTTGCATAAAGTCTGAACTTAGCACCTAACATTAACAACAGTTTCTAAACATATATGAAACATCTACATTTGCACCCAGGCTTTGCTTTGAGCTGCGCTAGAGATACTTTCTGAACAGAAAGATGATCTTTTAGGTTACTTGCTGCCCTTAGAAGACTCAGACAGATAAAAATGTGGCCCAACAGTGCTTGTGTAAGGAAAATGGAAGGACTGAAATGTTTTTTTCCTTTTCAAGAGCATTATCTATTATCCAGTCTGTCCACACAAGAGTCATGGTCTACTTTTTACGCTTCTTTTAGATCTATTTCTTCCAAAATAAACACATTTGAATTTAGCTCTTCAAAATGCTTATGTTCAGTAAATAACAACGTAAGTTCCAATATTACCAGATTCATGACCCCAGAGCTTTGTCATATATTACTGGAATTATTTACAGTGCATGGTGGGTTATGGTGGGTTATGGTGCAGGATTTGGAAAGATGAGATAATCTAACAGTATGGTGGTACTTACATAGCCAGTTTATGAAAAAATTAGAAAAAGATCATACCTCTCATGGGAATGACTCAAGAGGAGATCAAGGTACTCCCAGAGCACAAAAAGCTGCAGGTTACCTTTTCCCAGCTGACATTTGGCAGCAGAGCACACGCACTTCCAGGCATTTGCATTGCAAAATGAACAACAGGCATATAAATCACCCAAAATCTCAGCTGTTCACCTGACTGTGCAACAAAGAGTAGATGATTAACAGCACTTAGCTGTGACTAAGCAAGAAGTGACATGAGATTTACTTCATGTTCTACAGTCAATAGTTCACTTTGGTTTTCATCTCTGCTTTGCTTTGCATTATACTTCGTTAATTGCTTCAGGAAATGGTTAGAGTCTACAGGCTGCCTGGAAATTGGGATGTTTTAAGAGAATGTACTGAAGTGCATTGATCTGAGGGATATGGAATCTATTTTTCCCCGACAGTGCAGAGCAACTGACCTTACCTGATTGCATGAGTCAACCACTCTTGCATTAATAGTTTACAGCTGGTGGTCCCAGTTTTCATCTGTTCTATATACATCATAAATCTTTTAATTGAGAAGCAGATAGCCAATATGCAGGACTCTGTAACACATTGAAATGCCTCTGTTATTTGAAACTGGGGTTAGCTCCTAGGCATGGGTTTCATTCTAGTCAGAAAAATGCTTTCTACTGGCATATGCTGTTAGAAAAAGCAGTGACACGTAGACTTCTTAATTATGGAAAAACACATCCAACAACAGTTTTAGGCAAGTCATTATGAATATACAAACACAAGCACCTACCAGTAATCTCTATTGAACACTGGTCATCCCTCTAAATACAGTGCTGATACAGGACACTGCCAGCACCTATCTCTGTCTTTTAGCATTTATTGAATTACATTACATCACAATCAGTTGCGTCACAAAGTATATGGAAGATTTGAACTAAAAGTTATAAAATCATAGAATGGTTTGGGTTGGACAGAAGCTTAAAGATCATCTAGCTCCAACTCAAGCCAAAGGCAGGTGTGCCAGCCACTAGACCAGGTTGCTCAGAGCCCAGTCCAACCCAGCCTTCAACACTTCCAGGGATGGGGCATCCATGGCTTCTCTGGGCAACCTGTTCCAGTCTTCACCACCCACACAGGAAAGAATTTTTTACTGACAGCCAATCCAACTCTGCCTTGTTTCAGTCTGAAACCGTTCTCCTTCGCCTTTTCACTACAGGCCCTTTTAAAAAGCCCCCTTTAGGTGCTGGAAAGCTGCTACAAGGTCTCCTCGGAGCCTTCTCCTCTCCAGACAGAGCAACCCCAACTCGTTCAGCCTGTCTCCATAGGAGAGGTTCTCTAACCCTTTTATCACCTCTGTGGTTCTCTTCTGGACTCATTCCAGCAGGTCCACACCCTTCCTATGCTTGGAAGCCCAGAGCAGGATGCAGCACTGCAGGTGGGATCTCACCAGAGCAGGGTACAGGAGCAGAATTGCCCCTTCACCCTGCTGGCCATGCTGCTTTTGGTGCAGCCCAGGATACAACTGGCTTTCTGGGCTGCAAGTGCACAGTGTTCAGACGTGGCCAGCTTCTTGTCAACCAATACCCCCAAGTCTTTCTCTTCAGAGCTGCTCTAAATCCATTCAGCACCCAGCCTGTACTTGCGCTTGGGATTGCCCCAGCCCAGGAACAAGACATTGCACTTGGCCTTCTTGGGTTTGCACAGACCAACATCTCAAACCTGACAAGGTCCCTCCGGACGTCCTCCCTTCCCTCTGGCCTGTCAACCACACCACACAGGCTGGTGCAGTTGGCAAACTTGCTGAGGGTCCACTTAATTCCATTGTTCATGTTGCCAGTGCAGTTACATTATGTTTTTCCTTTGGTCTCACATCCCCCCAGAGCTCAGTGCCTGACAAAACACCCCTAGGCATTCTTTGCAATCAGACACGAACCAGAGGCACAAACTCAGAATTGTCCTTTGGCATTGCAGTTTTATCTGAGACATAGATACTTAATGATTTGGTGGGGTTTCATCTGTCACATCCACTATTTCTGTGCCATCATATCTACAAAGCATTTTCAGATGATCCAATAAACTAAGTAGCAGAAGTTCTGTTAATTACTTGATGCAACCACTGTCCGCAGAAGAGGGCAATTTCTGTCCTTGCCATTTCAACCACTTGAAATGTACATGAAAAATTTGAGATTTTAGCTTCACATTTTGTTTCTGAAGCAGCAAAGTATCAGCCACCATTAGCCATGTGCAATGTACCTGAATACAAATGAGAAAGGAAATTTCAAGTGAATCTTATCTATATTGGTGCTACCAGAGAGTGTAGTAATTCAATACCCATATGAACAAGAACAGCCAAAACAGAGGCTACCACTGCTTTTCAACAAGGTAAACTCCATGTAGTTTAATATTAAAAAAAAAAAAATTCTATTCAAGTTGTAGTGGCAAGTTGTAACCACTCTGTAGTTAATAGAGATCAATATACATTTATCTACTTCAGTTCTCCATAGATGAAAATTGATGAGAGAACAGTCATTATTAAAAGAGACGTTATGCTGAAGAAAAATGGATTAGGATTGCAATTTTCAAAGGGCTTTCTGTTTACTTCAGAAAAATTGTGCCTGCAAATGTTCATGAGGCTGTGATGTTTTGCACACAAATTTGAGAAGTTTAAAGTGGGATTGGCAAGGCAGGGAAAATTTGAGCTGTGAACTGTTTTTCTCTTCATAAGAAGCAGTTATGATAATTTCTGCATGTCCTGCTAGAAATACAGTATCAATACACAGACCAAACTGTGCCATGCCCCTTGGCAGGAGGAGAAGTGGTGTCTGCAGTCCTGCTGGGGGAGGCAGGCCAGCCCCAAATCCCAGCCTGATGGACAAGAGATGCACAGAATCTTCTCCCACCTTCCCTCCCCTCTCATTTCCATTTTTAGTTATTAAAGCTTCAATTTGATAGGAGATCAGCCTGCAGTTTCTCCATAAGTTTCTCTTCCCTCCCTGTAGCTTGTCCAGAATAGATTGGAACAGAACCAGGGAAGAACAGCTTTCCTGGGCTGCAGCTGGCACCTGAGCAAAACCACAACTCCTCAGCTGGATTCATGAGCCCTGCATCCCTGAGTGGAAAATGTTCGTCACCAGAGTAATCCAGGGGTCTGAGAAACCAGAGTTTTCCCCAGGCACAGAAGTCTACTACAAGTAAATCAGTTTTCTAATAGCAACCTGTTTCATAATTTTCAAAAATAAACTTCTCAGTCAAAACCACAAAAGTTTTGCTCTTCTCATAAATATTTTGAGAATTTATGGGTAAAAGTTTAAAACTGGAAAAGTTTACAAATTCCCATTTTTCAGTCCAATACCTGTGACTTGATATGATTTTGTACATGAGTTTTAACAGTGTTTTGTATTTTTTAAGGGAGCCTTAAAGATGCCTGAATATGCACTCTCCTGGCTAACAAAACCCGTGTTTGTTGCTATTTTGCATACCTGATTTCTGATGCTGTGGCACAAACCAGTTGTATGCTTTGGGAAATAGACGGTAATAAAATTTTCTAGTAAGTCTGTGCTGTTCAAAAACCCAAAATAAACCAAAACTCCAGAAGCTTACACAGATTCATTTTCACTTCTCACTAAACTTGACAAAGAATTCAATTTTCTGCAGTGAATCCTGCATACCACCAAATTTTGAAGATCAAAGGTCTACTTTATGGTGATAGTGCTGCTTGACTGTTTCATTCCTTTTTAAGACTGACTCTAGAGCAATGGAAGCTCTTCTTTACTCACTGGAATAATGCCATTATGTCAGCATGGATGATATCAAACCTTATCAATAAAAAAGTTTTAATGTATAGAGTGAAATAATCACTGTCCTTGCCTTCATGCCTCTTGCCCTGAAACTATGGACACACGACCATGAGAAAGGGGAAATGTACTGCTCCATATTACTCTTTCTCTTGGACATAATTCATAACATAGCTAAAAGACATCTAAAATTGACCATAACTTCTACAACAAAACTGCATGCTGCAGAGGAAATTGTCTCACATTAAGAAGTGTTCTTCAGCTGCCTGGAGGTTTTATTCACTTCAGGTTGGGGTCCCAGCATGTCTCTAACAAAATCTTGTTTCAAAACCAGCTCAGCTTCACAGACCAATTCTGCATGAGCAGCATCAAAGGGTTTGTCATGGCTTTGTGATTTACATGAGACTGTCATTTCAGAAAGGAGAAAATGGGTATTTCTGACTCCAGCTAACCCAGAGCTCTCTCTGGGTTAATCCAGAGTCATACACACCCTCTATCACTGAAGTTTCCACAGGCTACATCCTTTCTCTGTGCCTCTAATGTTCTTCCACAGACGTGTAGGGTCTCAACTTGGCACCACAATCCAGACCTTATTTAATGATTATTTTGTGTTGGGAATGTCAGAAGAAAATCCACTTCAATCCTCTCCAGGTGCATCTCCAGGGCAAGAGAAAGAAGAAAACATGCAAGAAGAAAATAGGAAATTCATCTGCAATAGGCAAAACTAAATCCAAATCTGTATGCACACAGGAAATGAAACTGCTCTGTAAGAATTTACCACTTTTTTATATATTAGCTCTCCAGAGATAAACTGCCCTTTAAAACATGAATTCTGGGTATCACGGTTAACAATGAGAAAATGAAATTCCAATTACTCGCCTTGGGCGCTATGAGAAAAACTCAGAAAATAAACACAGCATTTCTCCTGTTCCTAGCAGCCCTACTTATACACAAGGGGCAGAGAGAATTTGTGATAGAGGGGATTCCTTTCAAGGTCATGTCACCATAATGTTTTGCATTTTTTTTTCCTTTATCTTGAGGCTATTCCACTTCCAGTCACTGCAGAACAGGGCAAGTTGCTACTTAAAAGCAACAAGTAACCTAATACAGCTTTATTACCATGCTCTGGGAACCTGGGAAACAGATAAACAATGACTCAAGGGGAAAAAAAAGCTTTTATCTACTTAATGTAGCAAGTGAGCATATGAGCAGGGGCCAACAGGAGTCTCTGATGCAAAGCAACCAACTCTGAACTTTGGTCCAATGCAATGGTCACAAGAGACTTTCATGGGGACTGCAACATGTTGAAAAACAAATTAAAAAAGAGGACATTACATGGAAGAGAAGCATACAGGAAGTATATTTACCTGTTTGATAGAAATGCAATAACAGAGAAAAAAAGTTCAGTTCCTCAAGATGTAAAGAGAGGACATCATAAAAACTCCCAGAGAAAATGTTAAACTGTAAAAAAACTTACCAGAAAACAATGTTTATTCTAGGCTAGATGTTACTTCACATTTTTAACCAACCTTTGTCTTATGTCACACATTAACACACTCATCTGAGGAAGAGTATGTGCTTGTCTACGTACAGCCCTTTCATGGATCAGCTCCAGGACACTTCCCGCTGCCAAAAAGGTCCCCAGAGGCCCCCTCTGGCTGGAGAGCCACTGGTGCCAGGGTCATTCCACCCAGCATCACTGGTGACACTGGGAGGAAAAGGCCATCCCCTCTTTCCATTATTCCTTGTCCATCCAGCAGCACAGCCACTCACATAACTGTACTAGGAAATGGATTAAAGAAATAATCTGGACTGGATTAACCCTCTCATATGAGGTAGGAGAAGCAACGGTGTCATGAACTTTACTTCTGATTATCTGTTGAAAACCCTTTTTTTCCTATTTCTTCCCACAGCAGAGCTGTAACAAATGCATAAGCAGACTGCAGTTTGAAAACTAGCATTGCAGATATTATGCTTTTTATGTAGCTTTGCACATGTCTGCTGGGAATTCTGCTGTGGCTATTCTGAACTGAGTCCATATCAGAAAGGACCCTAAAGGAGTGTCTGAAGGAACAAGCTAGAGAAATATGTGATGTGGAGAAGTCTTCTCATCTTTCAGCGCAAAAGGTAAAACTGCATTTTGTTATCTTCCAGTTAGCAACACTTGCTGAATAATTATATTTTACTGTACCTCATTCTTTTAATATAACTTTTCTAGGGAAATGAGGAGAATATGTGATTGTAGGCAATTGACCTCATCTGCTCCAGTATACCCCATAAAGCAGTATAATTTATAATCACTGTTTATTATTAACCAGATTCATTTCTGGACAGTAAGAGCAGAACTCATCTGTTCTTATTCTCCATGGCAGAGGATGAAGCAAAGAGGACTGGAAAGTGTTGGAGCATCATCTTTGAATGAACCACCCCCATCTCCATTGCACAAGGGAAGCTCCAGTGCTGCCTTGCAGAGTCTGCAGTCCAACACCAGAGCCCTTCCAAAATATTCTTTGCGTTTTACCTGTAAATACACAATGCTTTTGAACAGTAGAGAGCAGGAAAGGGGGCAAGGAGGAGATTTCTGCTTGGCATGAGAAGAAGTTTCCCCAGGGGCCATCATGCCTGGCCCAGTCAGAAGAGGAAAACTCCAGAGCTGACAGAAATAATTTACAGCTCTCATTCGCTGCTTTCCTTCTCTCATAAATAACACTCCCATCCTACTCAAAACTGCTGGCATCTCATAGCTAAAGACAGAAATCACATGATGAAATGGGTCATTAAATAAAGCAGATGCTTTTATTGTAGCACATTAACTTCTGTGTTATTCTGGGAAAAATGCTTATGCTTGGGCTGAGTACATGTTCTATTCCTCCAAAGTCAGCCTGAGCTTAAACCATTTGTCAAGCATTAAAGGAGTCAGATACACAATATCAGAGGTCACTGAATGCCTCATACCTTCATTTGCTACAATTTTCTTTTTTTTAAGCAACCAAGTCACTTTTTTACAGTAACCTGCGCTTGGTACCTGGTTCCTGTCTCTGTAATGTCATATAACACTTTGGCATCTGTAGCTGCTCCCTGGGTAATCTGGAAGGTTACCCTCAAGGAATGGTGGTCCTGGTCAAGGAACAGCTTAGGTTTGGGGACTTTGGGTTTTAGGTTTAAGGCAAACATACTGTACTTGTATCTGTCATCCCAGCTGATTTGTCCAACACATGGAGAAACATCCTGTGGGATTCACAGAGCGGGTGGTGCAGAGGGGGGTCTGGGTAATGGGACTGGTGCTTTTATTTTTCAGAAAAGACACAGAAAACATCTTAAGAAGGACAAGAGATTGCAACACAGAAAATATAAAGGGAGATAAAGGTGTGCTCACATGTTTACACAGCATGCTCAGTGGTAAAATCGGATCCTTTTAGCTTCTAATCAGACGGATGCTTGAAGCTTACCTCTTTGTTCTGCTTAAGGAGACTCTGTAATGCTCAGGTGAAGGTTCTTCCGCTTAACATGTGCTTTCAGTTTCTGGAAATACAACCTTTAGCATTTCAATTGCTCATATCAAAAGTCATTTTGATGTCAGATTGGCATTGCTCAGCATTGTTTCATTGGAAGGGTTGTTTTTCCCCAGCACCAAAATAAATTTTTCATAGCAAAGGAAATAAACAATGCAACAAAGGTAGAAAGAGAATAACTCCACAGAATGGCTGTGCAGTGGGATCCTTCAGACTAACCTTATTAAAAGAATTTTGTATTGGGATGTCCACTCTCTTATTTTTCAGGTTTTTTGGAATGTGCCTCTAGATTTTGGCATTGCAATGGGTCAGACATCTGTTGCACCACAGGAGCGAGTCACAGATGTGCCACAGTCCAAGGAAGAGACTGAGAAATAAAGGTGCAGCAGCTTCATACACTGCAGCAATGCCCTGTAGCCTAGGGGATCCCCATCAGGTGTTGCCAGGGCCACGTTCACATCTCCTTCTCCTTTGGCATGGACACTACAGAGGCAAGTTGGAAAAGCCACTGCCAGGTGAGAACACAACCCCCCCATCACCTTCTTTGCACCAGGTGTGGGTAGTGAGGGAAAGATTTCCTTGTGAAAGGGTGGAAGATCAACTCAGAGAAATAACTGCAGAAGGCAGAAGTCTGGCTTCTTTTAAGCATCAGTAAGCCAGGAACAGATTTCCCTCCCCATTACAGTAATTTGGATTTCACTCTGCCTGCCAGACCCATTTCCTCACTGCAGCTGCCCAGGCAGAGGACAGGGTGGAATGCCTTGTGCCACCCGTGCTGCGAGCACATGGCAGAATTTTCCACCAAAATGGTGGGAAATGTCCTGCTCTGTCTTCTCTTGCAATAACCTCTGAATAACACACACTGCTTAAGGCTGTCCAAGCCATCAAGTGTGGAGGTGCCAAGCTGCCTCTCAGTGACACAGTCCTATAGGAGAGAGGAGCAGCTGGGGCAGGATGGAAAGCAGCTGGCCAGCCCAGGAGCAGCCTTGGAGAGCTTCATGTGGTCTCAGCACAGACAGAGGGTAAGGGAGTTGTAGGAAAAGAAAGGGGTGCCAGGGCTGCCCCTCTCACCCACAGCCCAGGGGACAATGCAGCAGCTCTCCAGGCTCTGCCAGGGACAGAGTTTGGAAACAAGGTCATTCTCATAGCCCTGATTTTCTAGGCCTCCTTTACCTGTGCATCAAACTACACTTCCTGCCCTTTTCTGGCCCCTTTTGTCTTGTCTCCAGTAAGTCAATAAATCATACACAGTGGGGTACAGGAGGGGTAGAGGAACTGCATGCTCCTCTTCAGCGTGCTCCCAGGCTGAGCAGCGTTAGGTGAGACAAGTCTGCTTCTCCTGTATTAGTCCTCAGCTGAGGTGGAAATAACTAAAAGCTGTGGGTTAGTACTTTTTAAGCCTTCTAACAGAAGGGCAGAGTTCCTGGGCTCATACCCTTCCACAGCAGAAAATAATTATACCTTAATCCTCCCAGTTAAATGCCTATTTCTCCCCAATATAAAAAACTTTAGTGACTAACCAGGACCTTAAGCTTAGTCCAACTACGGGATTTAGTAACTGCTACTTTGGACTGTTGAAACATAAATTAAAATCTCTTAAGACAGTTCTCTAGCAATTTAATTTCAGGCTGTGCAGAGCTGTGGAGGAATGCCAGGGAAAAATCTCGTTCTCTTTGCAGAAAAAAAAACCATATTAAAATAGGGAAGCAGGTTTGCAGTCTATTGTGCTGTCATTCACCACACGCTACCCGTGCCAAATAAAGGGCTGGGGATGAGTCAACAGCAAGTCTCAGAAACATCAATGAACTTTGCAGTCTTCAGGCTTTGTACTGGTACCAGAAACACTTGGCTGCATGAGTCCTCAGAGATGGAGCAGAAGAGAACCAGTGCTTTACCCCTGTGGGACACCAACCAAGAGTAAAACGGGTAAGGCTTACCACAGAAAGGTTATGTGGGTGGGAAGAGAAAATATTTTGTCTAGAGCTGCTGAAATTGTCTAATCCAGGGGCTTGGATTTGTTGTATTTTAAGTCTATCTTCATCGCTTTTTGAGTCCCAAAGGCCCAAAAAAGGCCTTCAGGGCAAAAGCTCCAGAATCAGCAGTGCAACCTATTGCTTTACACAGCGCAAAGGATGCACCCATGCCAGGCAAGACTCAGTCCTTACCTGTAACAACAAGGGCCTGGCATCCTTCTGCAGCAGAGACTCTGTGGCTCCTGAAGACAGCAGGGTCCAGCTGCCCTGCAGCATGCTGGCCAGGTGGGTTCTCCTGCAACAGCTGGGAGAAACTTTGGAGAATCTTGAAAGCAAAATCATTAGATGTGCATTTCACCATTGCCACCTTCAACAACAAAAATAAGTCAGTAATCACAAGACGTTTGTCTTACTGTGGCGCAAATTGAATATGCTGGAAGTACAGGGCAAAACAAGTAATCTGATTTATCACAACAGACACCAGGCCCCATTTATAAAAACTTGAATTTGTGCTGTACAGTTGTTCTACAAAAAGCCTCAGTAAGTCATTCGCTATCCAATAGCTACATTGAGTTATCACAGGAGCAGCCATTACTCACCGTGACAGTCCCAGCACAACAAGCCCCTGCTGAGAGCAGGAGTTTCTGCCTACATGAAGCAGATGAAGCTAATGGATATTCATCTGCCTGGCTGTGCACAGGGGGACAAATCTGCCACAAGTGCTTCTCGCCAACAGCAGATACTCTCTACAGGAGAAAACTGACATGTTGCTGCTTTTCTTTAGATAAGCCTGGGTTTTGTTGACTTGGGGGATGGGGGGGTGTTTCCTTGTTTGTTTTTGTCGAGTGAGTGAGAAGTAAAAATAACTCCTATTTAGCAGTCACCAGGAACATCATATGAGGGACAGGAGGTAGGGAGTAACCTTTCAAAAGTGATGGGAGCAAGCTTGGCTGTGATGTTCTCCATCAGACCTGATCTGCCTGGAACACTGGGGCACAAAGATAACCAAAGGCCTGGCTATGAAACCTTCTTTTGGGAAGAAAGGGGCTGTGCAGGTTATCTTGGGGACAATTCTAATCCAAATCTATAATTTTATTTAATTTACACCTCAGACCCTCCTATATTATCAAACATCTTGAAAGGTAAGTTTTCTAAAGCTGCTACCTGAGGGAGATCAGAATTTCTTCCATGGCTATGTCTCTTGATCAGGAGATATTTCCTGGCTGCAGGCAGACATTACTGCATTTGAGCTGATTCCAAATTATTTTTGTTAAAACCTATCACGAAGCCTTACAAAGAAAAGAGATGATTTATTCTCTAACCAAGAATAGTAAAGAAGACACAAAATGTACACCAGTTATTTTCCTACTCTCAAAGTTGCTTCATTGTAATTTTATAACTATTTCCTCCTTCTCCTAAAAAAACTAATGGAATCCAGTGTCTGAAAGCAGAATCTTCATCTTCTGATTTTTTTTTACTCTAGTTTTAGGATTTTATATCTTCATTGCATATTAGGAGGAAGAAAACCCCAGTAAGTAGCTAGTGAGATTGATTTCTGGAAATGTCATTTAACCTCTGGGGGCTTTGCAGCTCATAATACAACACAGCCAGTAGGGAACAGTCACATTTTGTGTTCATTCATCTGAGTAAGAAGAAAAAGTCAGTTCCTAGTGCCACGCATTTGGCGCGGGATTAGAAGAATTACTACGGTCTGAGTCATCAGGGCCATACCTGTGCTCCATCAGTCTCTGCACATCCTTCAAGCAGGGAGCTGCATGGCATAGTCCTGCACCCCTGCACCAGTTTCTGCAGTGCCACCACCCCAGAGCTGGCTCCAGCCATGGCCAGCTGCCACCACTGCTAGCTGCTCCAATCCCATGGTGAGTTCTGCTCCCAAAGAGACAGGAGGAAAGAAGGGGCTCAGAAAGTCCTCCCCGCCACAGGCACCAAGGGAACACTGCCACTGACAACAAGGAGGAAAATTATGCCTATCTGGACTCTTTTGTTTGAAGCTTTGTTTAAAAGGAACACGAGGCAGATGGGGACAGACTAAATCTGCACTAAGAAATGAAGTGAGATAACAAATAAACTGACAACACTGAAATCTGCTCTTCAGGAAGCACAACTACACTCTTTCCTAACAGTATGTCCCTTTAATGATAATTCAGTGGAAACAGTTCAAAATCACATTAATATAAAATATAAGTTCTTGCCTTCAGTTTAAATGACAAAGCTCTCTATTATTGTGAAATTCTTACTATTTCCTTCCCTGGATGCATATATCTAATTTGCAACTACATTATTCTGGGGATTTAAGCTATAAATAACCCCACCTGATGCTGCAGTACTTTTACCCCCAGAGGGGTGGGAGGATGAGAAGCAGGCTCTTTTCTGAACCATTGCCAAACACCACTGTCCAGCAACTGCAGTACCTGATCAGGCAAAACCTCTTTTAAAAGGCAATAGGTTTTTTACACAGGCAGTGAAGAGCTGAAAGAGCAGAGCTCTGTTGAGTGGCAGAGCCACAAGAAATTACACAAAGATGAAGAACAGCACTTAGAGAAACCACAGCAAAACTGGTCAAGTCATCCCCTATCCATCGCATCTGCAGCTACCTTTGCAAGGCAGGCGAGATGATGATAAATATGGTGTGAGATATGGCATTAAAGTGTGTCTTTTTCCTGAACCACAAATAAAGCTGCCTGCAGGATCTGCCTTCCCAGAAATAAATGTCAAGGAGAAATCCAGGGAAAACAAAGGGAGCTGGTTAATTGAGTGATGACCACATCGCACAACAGACATGATTGTACAGAATGGAGCATGCAGTTCCAACCTGGCACTGTTTACAAACATGATGCAACTGGCATCATTTCAATGTTGTTCTAACAGGTGAGAACACGTACAGCCTGGGGAGGAAACAGCATTTTTGTTGACTGACAGATTGTGATACTACATTACATTGAAGATCCCAATAAAAACTGAGCGAGTCTTGCCTAAAATATGGCACTGCACTGTGCAAAGGTTAGCAGTGCAGTGCTCGCTTTATCAAGGTTCAGGTTGTCCTGCAAAGCTTTGCTGGAACAGCTGTGCTGGTTATGAATGTTAAATAAATAAGTAAACACAAATCACATCTCAAAGCTTAGCCCTGCTAACCCCTGGAGCAGGTACAGATATGCTTTTATCAGATCAGTTGGGCTTTTGGAGGAAGCACTGTAACAAAAGCAGAATCTCTATGTGTGTCTGTGCTGCAGGGCTCAGCAGACACCTGGTGCCAGCACAGCTGCTGCTCCCACAATCAGCCAGCCCCAGCACAATCTGCCTGCACCTGTGTACGTGCACACACACAAGGTGTGTCTGCAGGCACATATCCTGACCCTCAAGTCTGCTTACAGCTGTGGCCCTCAAGTGTTTCTGGAGCACACACAGCGCTCAGCAGCTGCTGGCAGTGCTGACAGTCACCCCACTGCCACTTCCCTTCAGGCTGCACTTCTGGCCTGCCTAAAACCAGACTGGGGAAGTGCAAAGCAGAGAAAAATTCTTAGGTGCAAATTTGACGCTTCAGATTTTTCAGAGATCTGAATTGCATCTCTGCTAATTACACATCTAGTTTTTCTTACTCTGACAACTTCAGGACTGACATTTCTTTTTTTCAGATTTCTGCACTGATCTTCCACCCCTACAGCAGCCAGTGCTCAAGTATTCATTGAGTAGCATTACTCATCAAATACCATTGAGAGTAAATGTGTGAATCCTGTGGACTGGCCAAATAAGTCTGGATAGAATGATTTTCTTGTCTTGCAAGATTTCAAAGGTCTCAGGTTCGGCTTTTTTTCATGCACCCCGAATGAAAAGTGATTTGGAAAAAAACTAGAGATCACGTATTTCTCAGAAATTACTACTGTAACAGTCAGAAAATATATCCCAGATTAGAAATATGTAAATTAAATCTCCCTTTTGCTTCTTTCAGAACAGGAATTTCCTTCAAAAAACCATTCCCTCTGAGAAAGACATTCCACAAATAAGTTTAAAAAAATAAATTTGGAAGTTTCTTATATTTCTGACAAAAAAAAATTTTGCTCTGGTCTATCAGACATGGAGGGAAATGATAGCGAGTCACATTTGGCTTAGAACCAACAATATTTAAACTAACCTTTCACTGAAAGAAGACACCCTGAGCGCAGACAGAGCTGACCATTTCATCACCTGCCTGTATATGTGAAGGTGGATGGCTTAAAACCTGTCCATTCCTGTCCATCAAACAGCAGCACAAGTATGAAGCTCTTAAAATCCTCGACCTCCCCTCCCATGCCAGTTGTGTCTCCCCTGAATCCAAAATCTCACTGTTCCTCCCCTGAATGACAGTGCTGATGTCAGCTCCTACTGCTGAGCAGCTCAGAGCCAGCCCTGACTCCTAACTGGCCAAGCAGACCTTGAGTCTGCCAGGAATTTTGCTGAAACACTAATCAAACAAAAATTGGAGAGATTTCTCCTGCTTGTTATGTCAGCAGCACCTATGTGGGCCTTGCACATGCTAAGGAGCAATAAGGAAACATCATCAGAGTATTCACACGTCTGTCACTCCACCTCTTCAGACACTGCCAGCCACTGGTACAGCAAAAGCTTCACAGTCTCTCCTGGGTTCATAAATCCGAGGGCCATTATAGCTCCCAGTATCCCTTAAACTCTCCCTCACATTTAGACAGACCCAGCACAGCATTTCTTTCATGAAATGCAGATTACACAGAGCCATAAGTAAGGCTCCTTGGATGAAGCACAGCTGGAATGTATTCTGGGCAAGTAAATATTTCACCACTAATTATGACACTGCCCAGGAGCAAGGACAGAGAACATCAATGTTTAGACAACTAAAAAAACAATATCCACTACACATGGACACCCTTGCTCAGTTATAGCCAGTAACTTCTCCTGAACTTGGGGCTTTGGTAGCAAATGGATGAGTGGAGAGTGGGATCTGAAAATAAATCACTGTCTGGGAAGCTGCTCTCTAAAGCAGTATACACTGATATTTCTTACAGGAGAGAGAAATGTTTTCTTGGCTTCACCTTTGACACAGGTAAGCCTGGTGGGAGCAAAGAGCAGAAGGAAAATGCTGCCTCAGGTGTCAGGCTGTGCATGCAGCTCACACTCCATCCAGGGTCATCACTGCTCTTACTTTTCAGAAGCCTGCACATTCTTGAAGAAACCATGTGTTTCCATTAATAAAACCCCTACAGTGTGTTGAAAAGATGGAAAGCATGAAATTGTGCTTGGGAAGGTAGGGGGGAAGATTATCAAAAGTGCTTTTCAGTCTTTAATTTCTTCCATAGTCTGAAGAAAAGCTAACCCATATTATCCCTGCAGTTGCTTCAGCCAGTTCTTGTTCTTAAAATTCATGGAAATAATAATTTTCAAAAGTGCATTTAAAGGCCACACAGGATTCCAAAGCTTTTTTTAATCATGAGACAAAAAAATCAGCAGATCACAAGAGATAAAGCTAGAAGGAGCCAAAACTTACTAAGTTTTAAGATATCTCCAGTAGTTCCAGAAGGATTTGGTCCAGATTTTGCCTTGTAGTCTAATCATCCTAAAGACTGCTGGCAATGACAGAATAAAAATTCTCTTTTTTTCATAGTGATAGTCACATGAATTGATAAATGCTGCCTCATTTGAAAGCTGGGTGCTTAGTCCCTGGCTCTAACAACACTCTGCAGACTTAGGACTGATTAACTGACAGGCATTTGGGATACCTAGGGATAAATATCAACAACAAAGTGAAATGTCAGCAAGTGAGTGAAATATATTGCAAGGCTTGTGTGGATTATGAAAAGCTGTATTATCAAACAAGAGCATGAAGTCAAGGGATAAGCAAGTGTAGAATCAGAGCATGCAGGAGGATAGTGATAATTAAGTCCAGGGAGATAATTTTGTAAATGTAGATTTAGCAGCTTTAGTCAGATGCTCATCTTTGCTCGTATAACCAGCAGGTTTATTCAAAGATCATGTTGGCAATCAACTCAAGTAGAAGGGGTGATGTGAGGAGAAAAGGGGTCGCACAGTGGAATGGTTAGGTTGAAGAAAAGCAGAATTACAGTCTCCCTGCTGCCTGCTAATGATTTAATGACCTCAAATGTGATCCATAGTGGGCTGCAAAAGAAGCTGTCTTTTGGAATTCACAAAGCAGTTACACATCTGTTATGCTCATTTCCAGACATAATTGTCACCAAATTAATATATAAAAGAATATTTTGGCTGTCACTTTGTGCTCAAGTTGCAATCCTTTTCAGTAAATATATATACATATATATACTACATATATATACATACATACACACACACACACATATATATATATCAGCAAGTAAACAATAACCTCCCTTAGGTTTGCGTTGTGACCTCAGTGTCACCCAGAAAACAAGCTGTGTTAATTGCCCAGCTGCAGTGCCATGAAAATAAACACAACTATTTGTGAGAATTGCCTGTTCTTACATACCTGTTACTGGGTGCCCCAGAAGCACCATCTTACTTTGATAATGGGTCTGGCCAGAAAAGAAAACAAAACAAAATGAAAAGTTTTATATTTCACCACAGAGTTTTGCCTACCGTAAGCATGAGCTGGACCAACTGTGCATAGCTTTGGGAGAGGACAGGTGAAAAGCAATAGTAAGAAAATAAGATAATTGCTGTGAATATCCAGTTAAGCCACCATTCCTTGAGGTGCCTTGATTTCCCAGCAGTTCCTCAGGTGCAATGCCATGAGATCATTGCTCCACACTGCATGTACAAGCGAAATGATGGGCTTCCAATTTGCAGCCTCCAAACCCATAGGGAGTCCATGGAGTGATTTTAAAATGTCCAAGAAAGGGAATTACAAAAGCAAGCTCCTATACTCTCTGTATAGGTTGGAAAGGGAGTTTTTTGGCCCACAATTGCTAGAAATTGAAATTCTCTGAGTAAATTCTTTAAGCAGCCTAATGGGAGTGATAATCACAATCACAAGGTGTGACCTGAGGTCTCATGAGACCAGCACAAGTGGCTGTGCCATCAGAGGACCCCTCAGCCTTTCTGCTGCAAACACCAAGCCAGAACCTGAGAAGCCTTTGCAGACATCTTGTTAAAACACGTGTGCCCAAAACTTGCAATTTCAACAGATGATAATTTCCCTACATCCATAACTTGTAAATAATAATAATAATAGTAAACAGAGGCAGACACAGTTTGCACAAAACACTTCAATCTTTGGGTTTCATAAGCTTAGAATCAAATGGAAAATTGGAAAGAAACTTCAGTGTAGTGAGAGATTACAACCAGTATTATCATAAATTACAATGAGAATAAATGTGTATTCATTTTTAAATTTTTTAAGTCTGATTTCACATTTAAAATATTGTTTCATTATGGTGGCTTTTAAATACCTATAATTACATGTTAGTTACTATTGTTCAGACCATTTTGTATGAACACATAGGGTAAATGCTCAGAAATAAATCCCAGGCACTGATTATATTTAGTAGTGCAATGCTTCTTCTATAGTAATTACTGGGGTACAATACCCATTAACCTATTCAGCATTCCTAGAGGAATTTAAGTCAAAAGCAATCTGATTAAGGTAAGGGCTTCCCATCTCTGCTTTCTCTCCCCCTTCTCTGCTCAAATAAATATAAATGTGACTTAGCTATGCAGAGAATCAATGAAATTATATTAAATTTGCAATTCAGCCAAGTGTCTGCAAATTCAACTAATTATTTATATTTTGAGTCTTGTTGATGCAGCACTTATTGTAAAGCTCAACAGTCCATCTCTTTATTGTAACCAGTACCTGAGGCTTTTACATGCCCATTTCATTAAATTTGAAACATTTTGTGACCTAGTTAAGTGCCATAGGCAGTTTTCTAATTATTTACCAGAAATTGTGAAAAATAGTTTAATCTCCTGAAGTGCCTTTTATAAGGTAGCATATTCTCAATAGGTGCCAATAGCTTGGTACACATGCTTTATAAATATTTGGATGTTTGGAAATCATTACTGACTGATTTTACTTCCCATAGGACTTCTGTGAAAAGCTTTGGTGGTAGTTGGGTAGCAGCAGCTCCTTTCAGACTCCACACAGCAGGCCCTGCTTCAGGAAACTGTGAAAATACCCAAAAAATCCCCATCATTCTTCCTGTTCCACTGGTAAGAAAGCAATTAGCTTGATGTTAGCAAATCCTGACAGGGACAAGGAAAGCCTGCCCAAAGACACTGGGCAGCCATTTTCAATCTGCAATATGACAAACATTGGTGCAAATAATTCAAAATTTATTTGAATCCACAAGGAATAGTTCACTGCAAATACCTGCCGTCCATGGTTGCTAAACACCCTGCAACATTCATCAGAGGAGTAACAATCTCACTTTTCCTTGGCAGACATCCTGCCTCCCTGAACTCAGCTTTAAAAATGTCAGTGGATTGTGCATTACTCATTTCCGGCTTCAAAGTGTCCATTATTAGCAAAAATGACACTTTGGCAGAGAGAGAAACTATTTCAATGTAATCTGCAAATTACTTGCAGGGATTTTAGCAAAGCAATTAGGGGAATTTTCTGGACCACAAACACTGCAGTGTGTAATGTGAGATTTCATCTTGACTGGTAGACCTGTTAGGATTTCCATCCAAAAATAAAGCTGTGTTTCCCTCCTTGCCACACCACCCTTTAATGAATTCTATGTGAAATTTTCTTCTTTCCTGTATTTTTTATTAACCCCTTACCCAACTTTAATCCATTCTAATTCTCCTGTTGTCCCACTGAGCAGAACAGATGTCCAGCAGGACTGCAGAAAAAGGGACAAACTGATGCCTGCAGGGCTCAGGAGCCACCAAAGAGAAATGCAAACCAAATTAAACCTCTAACACTTCCCAAGTGCTCATTGGGCAGGGGGAAGCAAGGTGAACCAATTTTAAGTTCATAAGCAATCATAGAATAGCCTGGGTTGGAAGGGTCCTTAAAGATCTTCTAGTGCCAACACCCTTGCTGCACTGGGACACTTTTCATTGGACCAGGTTGCTCAGAGTTTAATCCAACCTGGCCTTGAACATTCCCAGGCATGGGCATCCACAAGTTCTCTGGGCAACCTGTTCCAGTGCCTCACCACCCTCATAGTGAAGAATTTCTCCCTAATATCTAACCTAAACTACCCTCCTTCAATTTTAAACAGTTCCCCATTGTCCTGTTACTTTGTCTCCTTTAAAAAGTCTCTCTCCATCTTTTCTGTAGACTCCCTTCAGATCCAAAGGCCACAAGCAGGTCACCCCAAAGCCTTCTCTTTTCCAGGCTGAACAAACCTGATTAGCCCTTCCTCATAGGAGAGGTGCTCCAGCCCTCTGACCATCTTGGTGGCCTCCTCTGGACTCACTCCAACAGCCCCATGTCCTCCCAGCTCTGGGGACCCCAGAGTGGGATGCAGTGCTGGAGTTCCTCCTGACTGCATGGATGATGCTGCTGCTGATGTGAGTTTGTTCAGCCTTCTGTTCTGCTGTTTGCTGTAGCAGCCAGCTCAGACACAGCCATGCCAGCTGCACTGGGAGGGAACACAAGCACGGATAAACAGAACATTCAGAATAATTAGATACCCACAACACTGCAAATCACTTAAATAGGGGTTTTCACACTCTGAAGAGTGGGATGGAGCTGTTCATGGCAGATTTTTAGTGGCTGCATCTGAACCTACTATTAAAGCAAACAGCAGAACAGAAGAGTGAACTCAAAGCAGGAGCAGCCTGCACCACCCATGGAGTCAGAAGGAAGGTTTCCTTTCCTGCCTTATGCATGCCGTGCTGCAGCCCTTACAGACAGACCATGCCCAGCCCTGATGGCTGAGGAAGAGGTTATGCTGTGACAGAGTAGTGAGAACTGTTCCAGGTGCACTGCTGGAAGCACAAAGATTTGAAGGTAGGATCAAATGGCAGATGGAAATCCAGCATCTCTGGATCAACATGAAATCCAGAACATGACAGAATCAGTAACTAGGAGTGTCCCAAATATCCAGAAGTTTCAGCATCAGGATGCTAGAGGAGGCTACCCGAAATATTTGTTCCCATTGAAACCCAAAGTTATTGTTCAGGTAAAATACCCCTTTACATATCATGTGCCTGAAAAGAGAATTTTCATCATTGCTCATTGTTGCCGCAGGCAGATGAGAGAGTCTTCTCCAGATGCTACACAGGAGGAGAAACAATACATGTGGTACAGACTGATGTAAATGGGCCAGACCTGGGGTAAGGAGGAATGGTTCCCTCTCCCTTGCAGGTGAGGCAGGTAGACAATTTGCTACAAATCGCCAGGGAAATTCAGAGCCACACCTCAAACTGAACATAAGCTGTCCCAGGCTGTGCAGGGACAGAGCCTGGGATGGTTTCTGAGAGGCAAGAAAAGAGCTGTGCAGTGGGACAGCCCTAAGAGCAGCAGCGGAGCTGTGCCTGCTAAGCCAACGTGAATCTGATACATTTATTAGGAAGAGAAAATAAATTAGTGAATAAATTCACTGTTGTCCCAACATACAAGTGTGTCTCCACAAAAAAAGTGTCTCTGCCCACTGCTGGCATGTGACAGAGAGATCAAGAGATTAATGAAGCAGAAAAAGATGGTGTCAACAGCAAAATCTGTTACTGCAGCTGTACCCCTCCAGAGCATCAAACTGCAATTTGGGTATTTGCCCCCTTCCCCAAAATTTCCCAGGGAGACCACACTAAGATACAATGAGCAAAGTCCAGATACAGGCTCAGCCCTGTCAAAACTTCACTTAATGAAGAGAGGGGTTTGCAATCAGCTTGTAAATCTGGAAATATTTGGCCTTAGGCTCGTATCTGGCATTAAAATGTGGTAGTTTCTGGTAAGCAGGCAAGACCATGTTTTTTTCATCACAACTTACTGGTCTTCCCATCATCTTCCAGTTCACCGAGGCAAAACCCTATTCTACCTACCTCTGACAGCATTTTAACCTTCTCTTTCTGGCAGGATTGCCCAGGTAATCCCTGTTTACCATCCTTCATAATGCAAGCTGGACACTGCACCTGCTTGCACATCCTGAACACGTGACTCTGCAATTTTTCATTTCTGCCTCTGAAAATCATTCTGCATCCCTTTGTAATGCAGGTAGATAAAACTGTTCTCTCCCTCCAGGCCCTATAATATTTTAATTTTTTATATCTTTAGTAAAGCAAGTAAAAAAGTCATATTAAGTGACTCCTTTTACTGCTATTTATACCTAAGATATGCAATTTTGTGGTGCATTCATAAGAAACATGTATGCCAGGACAAAGAATTACTAAGCTTCACCCACAGTGCATTGTGACAATGCATTTATTTCTGGCTGTATTCAGCCACCACCAGTGGCTCACAGTGCATCCTGACAGCTGCCACTGGTGTGTGACCTCCTGAGCAGTCCTCATTTGTACAGTTTCTTAGCCTATCATTTCATAAAAAAGAAATTACTATGGAACAGCTCCCAAATGAGCACCTCTCCCTACAACTCCAATTCAAGGGATGAGACAAGAGACAGAACACCTGCCAGAGAAGAGGATATTTTGTATGTTGACCAGCAGTGGAGAGCAAATAAACTATGTTCTGAAAATAGAAAATTGGCTTCCTCCAAATCAGGAGAGCATCTATGCTTACTCTGAAAAGGAAAAGCAAGTGACTGACTCTGCATACAAGAGCACCCCCAGTCAAAGGCAAGGTAGCTCCCCAGCCTTGATACTGTTCAGCAGGCAGAGGAAATGCTCCCTTTCCCACAAAGGCTGAGGTTTCCAGATGATGGAAACACTATCTCTTCAGTGTAGGCATTGCTTTAAGGAGAAAAGTAAAAAAAAAAAAAAAATTAAAATAAAAAATTTGCCTTTCTGACTTTTTTGGTTGGTACCTTTTAGGCTCTTGGATGCTCTGTCCTTGGAACTAAAAGCTCAAATGTGACTGCAGAAACAGATTATTTTTTTTCTTCTTCAGCCTTTTGTCAGGAACAAAAGCATTTCCTTACTGATCTACCTGTAGAGAAACAAAGCACTACTTCAAATACCCATTCCAAATCAGAAAAAAAAGATAAAAGCCAAATAAGTGGGCACCTGCTCAGCGTTCATGAATTTCTTTATGCAACTTCATTTCTACAACAAGCTTCTTTTCCTGGGAGTACTATTTAAACCTGGAAAAAAAAAATCTCTAAAGCAATTCTGGAATAGGAAGAAAGTAATTAAGTGACCAAAATACTGTTTTGAACACGTTTCAAGTGCTTATCTTGAAGTTTTTTGAATGTATTGGACTGGCAGATCTGGAAATAAAAACTAGGGCTAGTAAAGCAGAGCAGGAAAGAGAATATGCTGATTTTTTCACTCCAGACACATCTCTTAAGTTTAAGACATTAGGGGAACATATCTAGAGTCATCATGTCAAAGATGAATAAAATATCAAGGTATACATTTTAGATATTCGAGTATTGGAAAACTGTTGCTAATTATTAGGCTGCATGTAAAAAGATAAATTAACAGAAAAAAAGAGTTCTCTTTTTCCCTAGTTAACCAAATCTGTCAAGCAAAAGATATTTTCATTTATTTTTTTGGCTGGGTAGTAATTTTGTATATTACAAATTGCTAACAGTTAGCTATGATTATAAAATAATTACTAAAATATGAGATCTGTTTCATGGCCTCAGTCCAAAATCATTTGCTACAGCACATAAGCTAGTATATGAAATTTGCTGAAGCCAGGGTTTCACTCCAGCTATAAAATCACAAGACTAGAATACAAAACAGACCATTCAAATACAAAGACATTTATGAACCTTAACTACCTGTATTTAGAGAATATGAGACCAGCAATGCCCAGAAGTGTTTAGAAAGTATACACAATCCTATTCTTTGGTCAATCTGTAATAACAAAAATAGTTTATATTTGGGGTATTTCATCCAATCTTCAAGATCTCTCATAGAGGAGTACAATGATAAAACATGGGGCTCACTTTGGCTTTCACAACACTGAAATCAATCAAGTACCTGTATGCAGTCCAGAGGGATAATAAATTGTGTTTGTCACAGCTAAAACCAATTTTCTGGGAAGGAAAAAAAAAATCTAACAATTTAGAGGACCCAGATCGGAAGAGCGT
>JAYDZK010000169.1:88112986-88152365 GCA_034509185.1 Euphonia xanthogaster
TAATGAACATTTTTTTAAATAGAGCCTTTCTTTTTAGATTCAGATTTCTTACTAGAGCTGAAGCTTCTGCTTGAGGAAGAAGCTATTTCAAATGTTTGAAACAGCACTCTGGGCTCCATGTAGTGGCCTAGACTATACTTCATAAAATGAAGTTATATTAATCGCAGCATTTATCAGGAAGCATGAAAAAGGTTAAAATGCCTTAGCCTTTTCATGAAAAAACAATTACCATGAAAAATTCTTTCTATTATCTGTGTTTAATTTACTACCTCCTTCTACATATATATTCTAGTTACAAGACATGTTTGTTTTCTCTATTGGTAAATATTAGGACAATATGAGATTTTAGATTAGAAAAAATACATGCTGTTGTGAGCTCTTAGTTACACAATTACTTGTTTCCACTAGATCTCCTAGATACATCACTGATCTATATAATCCTAATAAATATTTGAGCAGGTCAGTCTCACACACAGTTGCTTACCAGGCAGATGATGTTTCTGGAGCTAAGAAAACACAGGAGAGTAATTTTTCCCGCAGCATGTCCAGCCACCTCTGGTTATCCCCAGGCAAAATTACCAGGTACACAGAAGTATTCCTGCAGGTTTGATATGAGAGGTGAACTTGTGCTCTGAGCACAAGGTGTGCAGTGAGACTCACTAGCTGCACTGCAACAGTGACCAGACAAGTCTCTGGAGCACTGGCACTGAAAACACAGCCTGAAGTCTGGGATGGAAATAAAACACATCCAAAAAAGACACAAGAAAAAGAATTATGAGAGACACAGAAGAACATCCATGCGCAGAAATATCAAACACAGCAAGACTCTTCTGTTTACAGAAACCAGGACAGTTAGGACCTGCTATTTTGAGAAAGTGAAAATTATATTTCATATAATTCAAAATAATGTGTCATGGTAATACAAGAATTCCAAGATTAAAAGTTTACGTAACTTTGAAAAACTGCTTTAAAATTCATGGACTACCCAGAGAAGGATCATTGCCCACTTGTTTCTTTCCTCTCCTAAGCATCCAATGAGTTGCAGCTGCCAGGGATGAGGAATGGATCCCTCAGCTTCATCAGGTAGCAAAAATTCATTTCAATTCAAATGCTCAGGGAGTACAAAGCAGCAGCAATAGCAATGAAAATTTAAGATTTGCCCATCAGAATAAACAATATACAGAATAGGCAATAAGAATATGTCAAGCTTTTTATTGCCATTCTATGCTATGAGAATTAGAGCTGGGAATGAGACATGGCAAGGAGCTCCAGTACTCATCACCTGAGTTACAGAGCTACTTTCTAACCAAAGGTCTTTAAAAACAGAAGGTATCATGACTAGTTTGTGTGCATTATATTTACCTATTTTTATTTTGACTGAAACAGGCAAAGAAATCCAGCTTTTAGATGCCCTTATGATCACTCACCAATGCAACTGAGTGCACTAAACCCCAATATATTAAAATAATCTTTATAAATAATTAGGAGCTGACACCTAAGAGCTAACACGGCTGAAATGACAAATTGCCATCTCATGATGTGCATTCGCCTAGTGTCATTCAAAGCCAATGTATTTTAACCCATATCAAATTAGAATTGCCAGCAACTGTGGACTTTTCTTTCCTTGAACAAGGTACAGGTGAAAGGCCTGCAAAGAGAAACCCCCATTTCTTTTGGAGAAACCTACAAACTTTCTGCATGTGCCATTAATGTTGGACGTGGGAGCAGAGGTGCTGCATGTCAAAATGCTTCTGTGGTGAAAGTGCTGCTTTGGAAAACAAACCAGGCTAACAAAAATGTGTTTTATAAGCTGAAAAAATATTACAAAGCTGAATGAAAGAGACTTGGACAACATCAGAAACAAGACATGGACTATTCTGTCTCCAGAAGTCCCAGGTAAAGAAACAAGTAAAGCTTTCTGAACACTGAGAACAGCATGACTAAAGACCTTGTCAGACACAAAAGCATCCTTCTCATAGACATACAGGAGAAACAGGCACAGTGCCTTTTGTTATCATTGCAATGCCACATCAATAATCCAGAATTAGGAGTCAGAAAGTGAAAGCTCGTGTTCATACAAGAACTTCTGTGTTGTCAAAGATCCTGCAAAGGTTTGTGGACAGCAAGAGAACACAGAGTAAGAGAGGTACAGACTTCATCCCAGGGTTGTTTTGCATATAATTTGATAGCATGTATTTTCTTACTTTGTATTCATTGATTTAAAATGCTTCCTCAGTACCCAATTGCTCATAGGATAGGCAAGTGGCCAGCAAAGACTATGAACATAATTAACATCTATTTTAACAACCCACCTCAAACCTTCAACAATACATAAATGTAAAAATATCACTGGTCACAGTCCTTGCCATTTGATATTTTAATCATCTGCCCCTCATATTTGTTACATTCACTCATTACCTCATCTCATAATTTAAACTGTAAACTGGGGACAAAAAATACTCTGTCTTCCATACTCTTGTGCAAAGATACCACGAACCATGAGACCCTGCCACAACAGCTCCTTTGGAAATAAACACATGTAACAATATTGTTATATCCTTCCAACCTTTTCTTTATCATTTTGAAGTATGTTTTTTGCTATATTTCTTTAGGAGTAGCAATGGAAGCTGCTGTCTGGTTTGCACCTCTTTGCATTTTGCACAACATGCCCCTTACAGCCCACATCTTCCATGGGAAAAGTGTGATGTAGGAGTAGCAGAGTGAATGAATTCAACAGGGTTTGTCCTTCAGGGGAAGATGCCTTGGTTTTGTCACACTCCATGTTTTTGTGGTGCTCTAAAGTCACAGGACAGCATCAGAAGCCTTCTTTACACCAGGAAGTTAAGATTTTTCCAGTCACTTACAAACATCCCACTGAGACTAGTTCAGAAGTGTACCTTTAATTATTAGACTTCAGTCTTCCACCAAGCAGAACAAACATGCAAAGTAACCCATGGCTTTAATAATTTACCCTCTGCAACCACAGCTTGGTCATACAGCTAATTCATGCTGTAGATTCTGCTCAGTGAAGCACCACAAATTATCCACACAGGCAAAAAAAAAACCAAAACAAACCCAAAAAGAAACAAAAAAAAAAACCAAAAAAAAACCCAAAACACTTTCAGGGAGTAGATTTAGGTTAAGCAACATTCAAGGATTTGCATGCAAGACTTTCACCACAGTGAACCATGAAGACATTCACACCATGATACATTAGATACACCAAACACATTTATTTACTTAGAGCACAGAAAGAGCCAACTCTTCATTCCCAAAACAGTCACTCAGCAACTGTTAAAAATTAAGACTACTCTAAAGTACCCAGGAATAGCATGTGTTGGTGTTGTTTGTTCGATTTTAATTGAAATATTTAGGCATTTGGATTTTAAAGGAATGCCAGCAACCTTCAACTTACTGGTTGAAATAAATCCAAACCAAGCTGCTTATCTCCTTACGCAGCTACAAACTGAGCATTCAACTTGTGAATGAATTCTCAAGTGAATTCAGCATGTGAGATCTGAGTTTTCTAAGCAGTTGGTCAATGCACACAGTACAGCCCACCTGCCTGTCAGACCCAAATTCCTGTCCTCACATGAAAGCAGTTGTGAAGAACAGCTCACTCTGATACTAGGAATCTCAGCCCTGTTAAGACATAAGTGAATACCCACTGCAGAATAAACTTTGCTCAGTAAAAGGGGTCTATTCACTTCTGTATAATGTCAATTTAACAGCTGTGAAAAGTGGTCCTTACTAAAGCTAGAGGTGCCCTTATTTAGACAATTCTTCCAGATTTATGGACAGAATCAGCTCTTAGTAATTAAATGCTCTCTGTAGTTATGATGATTAAGAGGACAACTGGAAGAACAACACTGTAATTCAGTGTTATTCAGAAAGTAGAATAGCACTATTTTCTGTTCAAAGATTTTGTTGTTTCAAGCTATGGAAAGCTTCTCAGGTGATTTTTGTTAGAGAAAAGGATTATTGAGTCACTCTCATTGAAGAAGACTCAGGTTTAGGTCTACTAACATGAAGGGTAAAAACAGTAACTTATTAGGAACAAACATCTGGCAATAAGCTCCAGTGAATTAAAAAAAAACTTCAGTAACAGACTAATTAAAGAAATGTAGCAAATTTTTCCATTTAAATGTAATTAAAACTTTTTTTTAAACAATTCTTTCTTGTTAAGATTACCACAAAATACTGAATCACTACAGCTGAAGAGTGCAAGTGAAATTTTTGAAACAGCATTAAATTCTATTTAGGAAAAAAGTATTTCTAGAGTTTGCTGCTTGGTGAAAAATGAGATCAACTCCCCTACAGAAACTGAATCTAAACTGTGAACTGAGAGTGCTGGTGGCTGATATTACTGCAGAGAACTGGGTTTAGTGCTCTAAATCTGCACAGTAGTCAATTTAATAAATATTGAACTTAGCAAGTTATGAAATAATCATGTGCTAAGAACACTTCTTGCAAAAATATGACAAGTCTATTACAGTACAGCTGTTGTTATTCAGACATAAAACCCACTTAGAGAAAGCACTTTAGGAGAACCAGTTACACAGCTGGATGGTATACACAGAGAAATGATTTTTCCCTCCCAGATAAGCATTTAAGCACCTTAAGTAAGCGTCACACAGGCGAACTGGCTTGAATAGGTTCCAGCTACCTCCAGGAGACAAGTGGCTCTCCTCTGCCATTTAATTTGATACATGCTGGGAGCACACATTGCAGTCAAAAAGAGTGAATATCCCATCAAACTTGCTTGACAGCCAATTTAGATATTCCAGCTTGATGGTTGTGCTTCAGATAATTTTGGCCTTCAGGTTGGAAGCAGTTCAGCAGGCTGAGTATTCTACTATTTTCATTTCTGATAAGGATAGTGAGGTTGGCTTGGTTTTCCCTCACAACTTAAGTCCCATTTACACATGCTCCAAAACAATTCAGAAATCACAAGAAAAGCTCTGCCTCAAGAACAGGCATAAATATAGTCAAAAGGCTTCCTCAGTGTAATTACATCCCCCTGTTTAGAAGAAAATTCACTTAATTTGTTTACTTATCATTTCTTTTGATGGAAACTTTAGAAGGTCAAAGAGAGGAGTTTATTTTATATGGCCTGTGAAGGTCTTCAGAATTTTCATTGTGTAGGGACTTTCTTCCTCGGTGACGCATGAAAAAAAATTAAATGCAGTCAGATTCTTTAATCCAAAACTACAAAATCCTGAGGCTTCAAGGTAAGGCCTTACATAGCTCACAGGAGGGAGCTTAAGCCAAAGCATAGAGGCAAGAGACACAAAATCTATGAATATCAGCGATGAATTCAAAAAGGATGTTCCAATGTATTTTTTCCACTGCATAAGAAATTTGAAATTTTTACAAAACAAAATTATAACTGCCTTTAAATGAATGGTAAAAAAGGGAGAAACTTACTTTTTAAGGCTCATTTCTAAACATACCAAGTAGAAATAACCTGGGAAAGCACTTCTTTCACATATGTTTGCACTCACCAGATTACTATGACTGCACTACCAACATATTTGACTACTGTAACTCTGACTACACACCCTACAACTGATATGATTACTATATTTAAATAATTCTTTTTATTTTTATTATTTGTATATTGATTCAGACATTTGTACTTGTTATTCTTGATGTACTAAAGTATTGATGAAACTGAGAAGACCACCACAGGTGAATACCTAAATCCAAGTGAAAAGTTTCCCCACCTGTAAAAAATTGTATTTCTATTAATGCCAGGTCCTGGAAAAGGAAGTTTTACAACCACTCCTTAGGATATCATAATAGAGAGGAAAACTGGATCACTGTAGATAAAACCACTCTTCAACAGTGCCTCCAGATCTAACCAAGGGACAACATAAGAAAACCTTCACCTCCTTCCTAAGCCACAGTGGACAAGGATTCTCCTTTTCTCCCATGCAAAGTCATACAGTAACTGCAATTATTACTGATTTTCACCTACAGCATATTAAGAACTTCACATATTTTTAATTATGCTCCAATACCAAAGATCAACTCGGAATCAAAGTAATTCAGCAGGTTCCCTGGTATTTTTCTACAGCCAACAATTTCTCTGAAAATTGTAGCTGGCCAAACCACCGACAATTCCAAGATATGGACATCAAGTGAGTGAAACACACATCTCTGACTCTTCCATCTCTCTTAGATTGCCTCTATATCCCACCCAAAATCACTACAGTAGCTGCGTGAAGCAAAGACTCTTACAGCTTAGAAGATTAAATTTGTATTAAGCATAAAAATAAATCCACATGTCACAGACTTTAATGGCCAAAAGGGCCCAGCAGGCCATCTACTTTGAACAGTGCAACAGAGACCATGACATTTCATCCAGTGCATGCATCCATTTGACTGCTTCAGTCTGAGCAAAGACAATTCTGATCTAAATTTTTCTTACTGAAGTTCACTTTATGAGTTTGGCCATTAAGCATGGCAGAGATTTTCTGTTTGCCTAACATCTCCCATGATACAACTCTGATCCTGAGTAGAATGCAATATTCTTCTGAAAAAATAAACATTGTGCCATATCTTCTTCCACTATACTGATTTCTTTTTCATTACCCCACATTCATGAACCATCTTAATTAAAGTTTATGATTATATGACAAAATATCTTCAACTTGGCTGAAAACTTTCAGCTAGAAACACAGCTTCTCATGATGCTTCCATTGTGGTTGTAATTTTTATTCTAAGATAAACTGAGAGCTCATGCATCTTCCTTTTTATTTGCAGCCAAATCACCAAGTCCTGCTCTCCCCCAACTGAAACACACTGATATCACCTTCAAGTTTCCAGCTATTGATCTACTTTTCACGCACCCTAACCCTCTTCTAAAGTCTTCCAGTGCTTCCTCTGCTAATAGGTTACTTTTTAGGTATCTATTCCTAATATTTCAGAGCTATAATTCATTCTTGCCATTATCCCAACCACTTTTATACTTGTTTTTCAATTAATTTACCTATATAAACATTTCAGGTTCCTTGTGGGATTGAGTTATACCCATTGATCATAACCTTTGTTCAATTCAAACACCATAAATCCTTCAGCATTTGAGGGATTTAGACAAATCTCAGCAAATAAGTTAAGGGGTGAAAGTCTTTATTGTTCTTTCTGTCAGCTAGATACCACAGGTAGAAGTTCCAATGTTGAGATAATACCATTACCAAGAGCAGTTCATGAGTACAAGCAGGAAAAAAGTGATTCTTGTGTGGGTTTTTAAAGGACTCCAAATAGATATGGATTTTAGAATATGCTATATATACTTTAAAAAAAACTAAGTAACAACTGAAGTATCATGATGTGAAATACACCCAAAAGAACCACTTAAATATGGAGACCTTGAATACACCTTTCCATCTGTAATTCATTGGATTTTCCTGATATATACTTGGGGAAAACAAGGAAAGCATCTTTAATTGCTTGCAATCAGTAAGCTTACCTGAAAGCTCACACAGACCACAAACTCCTGGGGAGGGATGAGGAGAAAGGGTGAGAATGAAAGCAAAAGAAAAAAAAAACAAAAAAACTTCATGGTTAAGAACTGTTTAATAACTGAAACAAAAAAATTTAAAAATATTATTCCAATAATAGTAATGAAAAGGACAGAGAGGAAGAAAACCCAAAAGAAAGAAGTGATGCACCATACAACTGCTCATGGCACACTGACTAGTAATTGGTGACTCTCAAGTAACTCCCCTCAGTTTACACACTGATCATCTGTGTCTGCAGTATGAAATATCTCTTTAGCCAGTTTGGGTCAGCTGCCCTGACTGTGCTTCCTCCCAGCCTCTTGTGCAGCTGCTCCCTGGCAGAGGATGGAACACTGAAAAGTCCTTGATTTAGAGCACACCCAGCTCAGCAACATCTAAAACATCTGTGTCATCAACATTATTCTCATTCTGAGTCCAAAACACAGCACAGTAACAGCTACAGGAAGAAAATTGACTCTGCCCAGTCAAAACCAGGATAAATTACATGGACTTAAGACTGCCTGAAAGGTTCACCATTTTCAAAGCAATCTCTCAAGTCACCTCCATTTGCTGTGCATTGGCTCACGCTGCCAACCAGTCTGTGTACGTGCAAACTGGGCCCCTTCTGGAAGAAATTCACACAAAATTCACGCACATTCTGCACATTCCTGTACCTGCTACTGACCACTCCAGCCACAGAGTAAGACAAAAACTAGCCCAAAGTAAACCTCCCACAACACGCCGAGGAGGAAGGCAGCGTGCTCAGCACCGGGTGTGCGGCCACGTGGATCAGCTCCTGCGCTGGCTGCCGTGACAGTGCTGGCAGCTCCCGTCATTCCCCTTGCCAGGGCAGCACTCCTCACCTCAGCAGAGCTCTTAAAGCCTCACTCAGTTTGGGAGCTCCTCAGCCTTCCTTCTGCTGAACACCCAACAGTGACATCCTCTTCGTCATTAGATCTTGAAAGGCTGTGAAGTCAGAGACGTTTTATTGTCTTGGATGCTGGCACTTACACAGGCTGTGGGTCAGCATTCCCTTTGAAATATCCAACTCCAAACCGAACAGGGGTACTTTTGAGATTAGAGGTTGGACAAAAAGAAAACTACTTCCTACATCAGCAGTGTGACTGCTGCACAGAAATACATGCTAATAAGCTTTAGCTTCTTCATAATGAGTCAGTTGGTATTTTTTTTTATTACTTTTTTACATACAGGTGTCTAAACTCTGATTATGTTCTCTTCCAAGTATCAAAACCAGCTCTCTAAATTTAGTGCCAAGGTACAAATTAGGAAGTTGATTTCCCCCGGCTCCTCATATAGAAGAGACAGACTCCTCCAGAGAGCAATTTTGATCGTAAGAACTCCTACTTAATTACCATCCCAATGTAGTTAAAAAGAAAATAGAAAAAACTTTTGCTTTGCAATTTTTTTATTAAGATGATACATAGAAAAATGATCACAAAAGGAGATAAAAATATTTGAACTTTTTGAAGAAAACCAAAAAAAGCTGTCAGACAAAAATTACCTAATAATTGTGAAGAAAGTTTCATTTCCCATCCTTAAACATAACCTATAAAACAGCTTCCTAAAGCAGTAAGAATAAATACTGGATACAATTACATCTTCAATATTTATCTTTCGTTTTTTCAGCCTTCTCAAAGCACTAAATGCTTCTGGTCTTCCAGGTGGTGAAGTGCATATTCCTCAGTACAGGGACAAATTCAGCTAGAGAAGGGGTAATAATAAAAGAAAGAAAAAATAACAAAAATAACACAGCTGCTTAGTCTTCAGTGAAGTATGCTTCCAGTCCTTCCAGCTCTGTATCAGCTTTTGCATTTGAAGAGGTGGGAGTAGAACCTGAAGTTATGCTTTCCTGACTGTTATTTTTCTGTTGGAAGTTTCCAGAGTTATTGAATTCCTTCTTCAGTTCTCTACCACCATTTAACAGCTTCTGACTCTCTGTAAAGTATTGATTAGGATGATTCAAAGAAAACCCAATGTCCTCAACCTGCACATAAAAGGAAAAGAACACCAAGTTATCACACTTATTTCTAAAAAACATCATTTTCCTATTCAAGAACAGATTAATTAGCAATTTAATAAGTTCCAATTTTGTTGAAGAAAAAGGCATCAGTTTGTAAATAATGTTTCAGTAAGTGTTAGCATAACACATATCTAGTTTCATCAGAAACTTCCTTCCTTCATTGCAGAAATAAATTAACTTTGGCATACTCAAACATTATTTCACACTGTCTTTACTACAGTAAAGAAAAACAATACTGCAAAGCATCTAAGAACACGTAAGTAAAATGGCATCTCTTTAGAGATGTAGGACTATTGAACCTACACCTTAAAATGGACTTTCACCATTCAAAAGAGAGAGTGAGAGAGGCCTAGAGTGCAAATAAAAGTGAAAAATACTGCTAGAAGCTGTAGCAACTGCACAATATAAATCTAGATCTTAAGTGTGAAACTGCAAATGGAAAAGGGGAGCTTCATGTCTTTCCCTGATTTCCCAAGAAGGCACAAATGCAATATTTACAAGGGAGTGAGCTAAGACAGTAGCTCCAAGGATCAAACTTTTCCTTGTTCTATCAGTGCCACCATCAGCGCCTGACTCTAGATGCATAACCAGTACCACAGAACATTTAGTCTTCAGTGCAAAAAATACAGAAAACTAGCAGCAGATTTGTATTATTACTTTTTACTTCAGCAGATGCATTCTTTCAACTCTGGAATTATTTGATAAATGAACATTCAATTAATGCTCTTCAAATATTTCAAATCAAGAAAGCTTACAGCTTTAAAAGGAAGCTGTTCTGAGGTAATGACCAAGAACAAAAATCGTAACTTTTGTATTTCTTTTGGGAGGCTCAGAAGTTGGAAATACTTACTTTCAAAGGTGCTTTCACCTCCTATTCAAGGCAACCTGCACCTTTCAGCTGCCTGTGAGTTCATGTGAATTCTAGGAACATTTTTTAAAAAACACTGCTCTTAAATTACATTGGAAGACTTATCAAACATGGGTACAACACACCATGGAAGACTAAGAGTCATAGACCTGTTAATTTCTGCTCCCACTATATTCCTTTTTTCTCAGAAGGGAGTGGCCAACTCATGCATAATAAGCAACACTGCACACACAGAGTGTCTCCTGAGGACATACTGTGGCTAATTTAGTATGCCAAACCCCACCAATTTAAATTTCAGCTGCTTGTGAATAATCATAAAGCAGAGGATCAGTGTGTGCTCTAAATGGAGCCCTGACTAAATGCATTACCACTGCCCAGCTCAGCTCCATTAGAAAATGGTGACATGGATAACAAAATCAAATTCAGACATGAATTAGCAACTGTAGTTAGCGACCTTGCTTGAAAAGTCTTTAAAGTAACAGCCCTAGCGCTCTAATTTGGTATTCAAAGGCATAACAAAAAAAAACAAACCAAAAAACCTAACCCAAAGTCATCACCGAATTTGATTTTAGTCTTATCTGGATGAGTTTCATCCAGCCAGCTTTCATCCATGCTCCAATTTTCATTACATGGGAACTAAATTACTTCTTTACACGAAAAAAGCTTAAAAAGAAGTGATATAGTGAAAAACTGGCTTTCCTTTTAGAAGCTCTTAATGAGCTCTGGTTGTTTTAACCTTAAAATCTCAGTTCTCTTCAGACCTATTTAGGAGTCATTTTGTAACTCTTAATTTTATTCTAAACCCTTCTCTCCCCAGCAGTCTGGTGAAAGCTGTAGAAGCAGCTCATTGTACGAATGGAGCCTACAACCATGTTTTCAGAGGTGATTGATGGTATTTGTGAGTTTTCATTTGTGGGTTTTTACAAGTTATTTACGGGTTGTTAGCTGAAATTGTTGTATGATTCCACGTATCATTTTTTCCTTTTCAAACTTGAATGCTACTTAAATAAAAATCTATCAGATGAAGCTTAGACAACTCTTAATTAGAAGAATTCCACCTATTCAAACCAGCAAGTTTTTGTGAGAACCTTAAAAGAGAAGGGGGAAGATTTTTTCATTATCTTCATTTGTGATACAGTGATACAGAAAGAATTCTGTTCGCTGTAATTTTCAACAGGGTTCAGTAAGCATTTCTTTGAATAAAAATATTCTACTCTGGCTGCAAATTCACAAGAAATTTAAACACAAGAATGGAAGTCTTTTTTTACATTAGACTGCTCATACAACTTTATGTAAGTTTTACAATGTTTTTAAGTAATATAGATCAAAGCATATTAATTTTAAAAGTCTCATCATTAACTTAGTTTGCAAGTTAGCTGAGACTTACTAGAAGAAATAGAGAAAGTAGATTTTTCTAACAGCTTTGCCAATTCACATTGGTAAATCTATCTGGAATCCACCACAACCAAAGCAAAATATACTTTCTGTGCAGTTGAAACTTTAAGCTTTTAACATGCAAAAGCTTTAAAATTTTAAGCTTTTAACCAAGTAAAAAGACCTGGCACTTCAGACACAACTGTATAATCCATCTAAGTAGGTGATACTAGCACAAGACTTTTTTTGGATTCAGCACATTTTGCACATACTGGCTCTCATACAAACTCCAGTTTAATATTCCTGCTATAGCAAACATTGTTTTGAAAATCCTGAAATAATAATTTGGAAACTATAACATCTTTGGGTTTTAACCAAGAACTTTTTAAATGACAGCTGATAATGCTACAGCCAGTATTAGAGAAAAACCACATGGAGCAATCATGGTGCTACAGTTTTCCTTTTGCACACTTACTGAAGAGTTAACAAATTGCCTGCATCTATCTCAGCTCCTGCCAGGTCCATGCACTGGGCCACACAAATGATGTTTGCTTTTGTTCTGTGGTTGTGAAAAAGTGCAACCAAAGTTCAGGAGAGGTGTAGCACTGAAGTTAATAAGCCCAGGTTACACAAAATACAAACAGCAGCTTTTTGTTAGCCCATGCTATTCGAACATGGCACTGAAGCGCAAGGACACAGCCCCCATCACCACCCCCCAAAAATGTATCTCAATCTCAGCATTCTCACTCCAGTCCAGCTGCATGTATTAGCACAGTCTTAGACTACCCTTACTTGATTGCAAGTAAAGGTTACCAGCTTCAGAGACACATCTTTTAACCTCCCCATAGAAAAAAAAAATTAATAAAGCATAGCATTGTAGAATAGAAAAATCAGTCCAAGCAGGCTGGTAACAAGCTAAGCAGCTAAAATCTGTAAAAATATTGCCATCATAAGCATGTGCCATTCAAACTACAGTGTGTGTGTTTGTGTGTGTGTATTTTGCTTTCTCTCACTGAAATAATATCAAGGGCAAAGCAGAAAGATGATGTGAGTACAAGCAGCAAAGACAGATATTTATATTACTACAAAATTGATAAAAAATAATGCTTTTCTGGAATTTCCCATAGAAGAATGGAAAGACTGCTTTCCTAAAATGCATAGTACTGACTTATCTTCTGATGAATGTTGACCTTGGGGTCCACAGTCATCTTGAGAAAATATTATTTCTACTGACATGAGCTTACACAGAGCAAGTGTTACCTAAATTTAAAACTGTGTATTATTTTGAATTTCCTTCCAGGTTAGTAGACTTTTTCTCACATTTTCCAAGACCATAAGACAAAGTGTTCCTGTCAAAATACAGCTGCCAAAACGACACTGACACAGGCTCAGGGAACACCTTTGCCATACATTCATACATATGACTGCTGGAAATATGTGAAGACAAACAGTTCCACTTAAATCAATTGTGAAAACCAGTAAGAACAAAAAAGTCAGAGGCAAATGCCTCTGGGTGAGTCATCTAATCCTCATCCATGTCCTTAGTACAGCTGTTCCATAGTCTGCTGCTTGAAAGGGATGCTTCCACTTTTTGGTTTGTGAAGAGAACAAAGCTGTAAGAAGAGCTGTGTTTCACTGGGGTTTTTTTTGATGACAAGGAATCTTGAACCCGTGAAAAAGCTGGTTCTTTGAATCAAGAAATCACACAGGAGATGGACTGTGACCATTTATTATCTTAAAAATCTTTTGAGAAAATTTTAAGATAACTTTGCTCACAATTAAGCAAATGGGAAAGCTCTGAGAATGCCCATCTTGATTTAAAAAAATAATCACACATGACTACAAATGTGAAAAAATACCAAATAAAAATTAACAAAAGGTACCATGAAAATGCTGGGAGATTGAATTAAGAGGTTTTAGATACTTTCCCTTTCTTTTTTAAGGTTTTTATGTTTTATCTAAACACATCAAACTTGCTCAATGTATTAAAGCCTACGAATTTGATTAAAAGCAGGATATTGAAAAAGCTAAATGACTTGAAATAGATAAGATTCAACAATATTGATCTTTTCAGGACAGCATAATATTCTACAACATCTTGTAATACCGAGGGTAATAATAACATCAATATATAAATGCAGAAAATTGCAAAGGAATATTTGAAATTACTGAAAAGATAACTGACAAGGCAAAACAGCTAATGATGGATGGGCAAACTGAAAACAGTCTCTGGGCTTCATTCATGACTTCCAAGGCTGAACAAAGAGTAGTAGCTACTCACATCATGGGTCAGCTCGAAGTACTTCTGACAGGCCAGCTGGTAATGCATGCCCTTCACCAGCTCCAGCACCTGCACGGGGGGGAGAGCAATGAGACACACTCACAAGCAGCACACATCCAACTTACTGAGACTTGCAACAACAAGGTGTTCCAGGACAGCCTTGTACAACAGCTCGTGGACATTTGCAGCACATGACACCTGTGAATCCTTCAAATAGCTGACAACATTTTCACATGCCCTGGCTACGTTAAAAACAAGATAAAAGCACAGGAAGGTACGCCCGACCCTTAAAATGTAATTTCAATACTCTTAACTTCAAGAATGAGTTGAATCTATATTTTGGTAATATCATTGTGACAGTTATTGCCAAACTATCATATTGCAACATCTCTTCTATAATTGCTGACATAAATCTAGCAATTCAAGTGGTTGAAGCACGAAGCAATCAAAGACATGATTTGTATTTTTATTTTCCACATTACCAGTTCATGCAGATGCACAGCAAAATACTACTGTGCTCCCATCAAGAAAATTTAATGCAAATCCTTTAGACAAGTATCTGTGAGAGGGGAATGCTTTTACCTTCAATCAGATTTGTCCTTTCAGAAATGAAGCTATTTCTAGTCAAGCTCAGCAGAATATGCTAGTGAATAGGCTGTTTTGAACACGTATTAGGAAAATCATGCCATCTTTTGTAAATACAATTTGCTTTCCAATTCTACTTCAGGTAATCTCTTCTGTGCTGCATGAAGTCCCATTCTTATCACCAGAATGCAATGCTGGTTGAAATATTTTAAAGTTTCATTACCTCCTCCCTCCTTTATATAATCAAAATGTATGCTCTCGCTGCTTATCAAACAGAGAAAATTGCTGGAATTAAGAGATAGCCTCAGTGGAAGGAAAAATAGTTTTCAAGAAATGTTAATTTCAAGCCATTTCCCAGGGTTGACCTTTGTGTCAAACACAGCAATATACAGCTTAAATCCCTGCTGTACTCATTATCAGATGCTGCCTTGTATTTATTGACAGATATATAAATAAATTACATTTGCTGAATGGATAAAAACAGCAACACACTGCCAGGAAAGTACTTAGCCACATTATTTCTCTGTAATAGCCCAACTCATTACAATTCTATCCCTCTTGCCACCTCCTGCTAAATCTTCTGTAAAACACAAAGGCCAAGGCCAGCTAGGCAATGAAGTCTGAAATCTGCCACTATCTGTGTACATAAATATATTTCCATTTTTTCTCCTCTCTCCTTGAAATTGACTGAAAAAATTAGTAGTTAAGGATTGAAAAACCTCATCTATTCTTAACAGCTCAACTTCATATTGCCTTACATTTGCTTATTGGTTCTTTACAATATAATCTATGCCACACAAAAGAGCCATCTCTATTTTAAAGAAAATGCTAACCATGTTATATGTATAAACTTTCTTAAAAAGTGTTTTTCACCTAATATGGAGTAATTAGCAAAAGACCTATTTGTCTGTTGGTTAGTTAAAGAAGCATTCATGATATTCTGTGGCATTCAGACCTGTCTAACTTGAATTTTCCAGTTGAAATAAATCAACTAATTCAATCTAATGCATAAATATTTAAGTTTTTTTCAAAATTCCTCTTATTTAATCAAGATTACATGTAATAACATGATATCAATCAAAAGTTTTCTAAATTTAGGTGTAAATACCTTTTAAATCTCAGAACCTTAATTGAGCAAACAAACTCAGGTATGCACTAATCCTTAGTGTAAACCATAAGAGATTACAAAAGTTAGTATATGTGTAAGTTTCAACTGGCCACATCATGGAGGACCAGGTTCCCCTTCTGCATATATGAAAGGGAGGGGCAATAAGGGGCACATTTAACATATTTAAAGAATAATAGCTTTAGTAGATTAACTTGCTTTATCAGGGAAGAAGGTGCTAAGAGGAAACAAAAAAGGTTAAAAACTGCAAAAGAATGGAGCCCAGCTAGAAAGGAGTCCTCTCTGTGAGAGAAACTAACAATCCTCTATTAAAATAAAACAGATTTATCATCCCTAATAATTATCTTTTCTACTACATTTCTGTCCATAATGAAAGCAAGCTTGCAGCTGTTTTGCCCTAGAAACAGACCTCCACTCAAAGCTTCATTCACAGCAGCAATCCTTTGCCTCCACGTGCATTAAGCCATTTACACTGTATTGCTTTATTTTGTAAGCAAAGGTACATACTCAAGGACTTTTCCTGTTAGTCCTTATGTGCCTTTTTCTTCACTGCCATCTGCAACTTGCTTTTCTGATGTTGCTCTACTGACTGCTAATGAGGCTGAGATGATGTTTGGCAGATGTATGCAGCCACCTGCTTTTACAGATCCTCAGCACTCAAAGTAAAGATGTTGCATAGCAGGACAGTTGGGGCTCTATAATTATCCACTGCTATTTTCAACTTTCTCAAAGTGAGTTTGGGTTTGGGTTTTTTTACATTGCAGAATTAACTTATCATTAAAGTCTTTCTACCATAGACTCAGTTATGTGTGATTAATTCTAACTTTTCCTGGAAACTTTCTTTAACTGCAAGGGAAAATATTTTTACGGACAGCAATAACATAAAACTTTTTAAATATTAGATCAACAAGGAGAGAGTTAAGGTGTTTTTCACTGTGGTGGTCTTGTGGGGGGTTTTTTTGCAGGTTTGGCAGTTTTTGGTTTGGTGTTTTGATGGGATTTTTTTTTTCATTCATAGAAACATATATCCATATCAGAGGCCTAGGCACAGACTGGTTTATTTATTTCCATCTCTGTGAAGAATCTCCAACCCACCAAAACACTAAATTTGCTGAAGAATATTACACAAAGTTCAGTGAGTAACTTAATCAAAACCTTTAATTTAACCCAGTTATAGGGAAAAAAAAAAAGATTTTTAAATTAAGAGAAGAATTCTACTAGAAAGAAAAAGCCTTCTTCTGAAGTTTTCTGCTGTTCATCGACATAAGTATTTTTCCCTAAAATGCTTTTACTCCTAATAGGAAAGCAAAAAGAACTAGTCTAGACTCTGTTTCTTCTGTTTGTAGAACCAGAAATTTTTACTGTTTTTTGGTTTTGCCATTGTTATTGACATGATTTAGGAAAAAGGTAATTTCTCCAAGAAAAATTTCTGAAACGGGTAATAGATATTTTGAAATAACTAATTCAAAGCCTATCATTTCTATCTCTCTATATGTAAGATGTGCAGGCAACAAACTACAGTGCATTTAGTACAGCATCACAACAGATGTATTAATCACAGAATCATAAAATGGTTTGAGTTGCAAGGGACCCTAAAGATCATCTAGTTCAGACCCACCTGCCATGGATACAGACACCTTTCACTAGACCAGATTGCTCAATGTCCCATCCAACCTGGCCTTGAACACTTACTGGGATGGGACATCCACAAATTCTCTGGACAGCCTGTTCCAGTGACTCATGATCCTCACAGTAAAGAATTTCTTCCTTATATCTAATCTGAACCTCCCTTTCTTTCTGTTTGAAGTCATTTCTCCTTGTCCTGTCACTACATGCACTTGTTCAATGTCTCATATGTAAAAACATAACATATTCTTTAATCTTTATATTCTTCAAATTGATTAGCTGTTATCAAACCTAATTTTATTAGGATTTTACCTAATTAGCAGTATACCAGAGAGAGAAATGAAAAATCATCCACTATAAATTCAAATGCTATGCACTTACACATCCACACATCAGATGCTCAGCTAATGCTTCTTTCTCCAAGAGGCATTAAAGAAAAAACAACCTACTATCACAAATATAGACTAACCTAAGGAAAATGTGAAATTAATACAAGTTAAATAATTCAGTTCTTGGAATAAACATCAGGATTACCTCTCTGTTTCGAGCACTTTGATAATTAGGCAAGACCTGTAATCATCTGCTGCATTACTTAGAGACGATAACTTCAGCAGATACAGTCCTAGACAAGATACAGCCTCAGAAAATCTAGACTGGAACAACAGGTTGGATCCAAATACTCCACAGCAAGCAGATTCACATATTCAAATGCTTTGATGCCTTTTTTCATTACTGACAGCACCACAAAATGAATGCAATGAAAGTAGTCTAATGCTCAGACTGACAACTGAAGTCATGTGAGGTCTGGCAGTATTTGCTCTTTGCCATCATCACATCATCTTTCCCTTTTCACACTCAGTCTTGTGAAAAAGCCCTTTAGGATGGGGTTTGTTCCTACCATGCAGCAATCAAATGCTTTACCTGAATTGGAAAAATTCAGAAACTCTTATGAACCTTAAAGGAAAGAATGCATGTTAAGAGACAGCCCCAGAAACAGAAGGCTGAGAACAACACTAGAAAATTAAGCACCTTGGGTAAAACCAAAGTCATTAGGGCAAGACACTAGCCCCCGTTGTGGCTCACATAACAGCCATGAGGAAAAAGCTTCAAAGACAAGGAAGGGCCTTGTTTGTGGGTCTGGGGAGAAGACACAGAGCACTCTAACCAAAAGATGAAAACCCCAGCGGGGGACCAATTCATCAGTGCATAGTTAAATTCAAAATAGATGTTTGAAAAATTATGCATCATTCCCAGAATTTTGGAACAGAGCAAGGAATGAGCATAAGAGGTCCTGAGCCCTGGAAAAAAACCTACTTTTTATTGAAACACATAGCTGGAAGGTCAAGCTCCAAACCTACTTTTTATTGAAACACATAGCTGGAAGGTCAAGCTCAAACTCTGGAGTTAACGGGAAGCCTAAGAGTCAAGGGGTATGGTTTGAGTGAATGCCAGTCTAGTTATATGACACCACTGAAAGATTGGTGAACCATCCATCCCTAATATCTATTCACAGAGCTAAAGAAAAAAAAAAACATTTCTGATACTCAGCAACCATCACCAACATCAGAGAAGACTCCTAAAAGCCCTGTCTGGACTGAAGGATCCTGACCTGTTCTTAGTCACACAAACACTACAGGACCATGAAAACGGAGCAAAAAGGAGGGGCAGCAATAATGACAATTTGGAGACTGATGGCAACTATTTTTCTTCCTCTTCTCCTACTGGGTATCTTAAAGACTGTTTGATGTAAAAGATTAATTTCTCAGAAGCCAGGCACACCCAACATTTTCATTTATGTTATTTTATTTTTAATAGGCTTGTCATGGAGGGTGTATAATTTTGTGAGGGTTTTTTTTGTGTTTAACATTAGGAGTGGACACTGAAGAGCCCTTTACCCTAATTGCACTTAAACACCACAAAAGTCATGGACAGGACAACATCCATTTCTGGGGAAAGAAGTTGTTGATGGAGACAGTTTTTCTTAGTCAGTTCTGATAAAAAAAATATGATTGCTAGTGAATCCAAATACTACCTTACAAAAAAAAAAAAAAAAAAAAAAAACACAAAAAACCCTAAACACATGCACACAAAAAAATAAAAAAATCACAATTCACATCAAATAAGGAACTACATTAAATATGAAGATACTGTCTTACTGTGCAAATTCACTGAAGAAATAACCTCTACTAAATCCTACCCACACATACAGCAAGGCATATAAGCCAGTAAATCCTAAGCAATCTTTCCAATGATTAGCAGGATAAAAAATCCTAGACCAGCATCAATTCTTGATATATATAAGGAAAAAAACCCAAAGGAAAGTATCTCTAGGGCTTGTCAGATATATAGATGCTTATTGATATGAACCAGAAGAAAACAGGGAAAGAAGAGAAAAAGGAAAAAAATACTCCTACAAAAAAGCATGAGTATTTCAGGAATTTGTCAAGAATTACTATAGTGAACAATAAACTCTTTAAAACTATTCTCTTTTAATTTGTAATTAGTCCTTCCAAGGGAGACTGCTTTAAGTGGAACTTTCACATTCTTTTCCACATGGTACAGTCTGTTGATGCCTGACAAACAATGGTGACATTCCATATGAACTAAATACAACAATTTTAAGCAGGTTTTTCCTAAGGATCTAAAGCAGGTTCCAGCCAGTTAACACATAGAACTGTTTGGTCTCAGCTTAAATCTCACTATTACCTCTTCTTTCAATGAAATTATGACATCCTCTTACTGCCTTAAGATCTTGCTAGAGAATGCAGTGGGAGACACAGTTCTTCAGGATACATCTCAAAGTTCCAATTCCTACATTGTTTTTTGCTATATAAGATAGATTTTCCAATTTAAGTTTACGTATTTTAAAAGCTGATAAAAATTTCAGCTTAATTTCAATAGGTGCTTTATGTGCTTTTGTTGTTAAGGGGAAGTTAGCACAACTGAAAATGAGGAATGTATGGGTTTTAGAAGTTTATTATAGAAAATAATTACATTTGTGTACTGACTACATAGTAATCATCCACAAGTCACTGCAAGAATAAAAATAAATTCTCTAAAACACTGCCAGATTCATTTAAACTTCTTTTCTAATCACAGTGCAGTAAAACAAAAGATAAAAAAAATCTGGATTGTATCCACTGTTGGAATAAACCTCCTCACAATATTAAACAATAAAAGATGGTGACAATAATCATCACATCAATGGGAGCATTGCAGCCAGAAAGCCAAAATTCTGGTGTAAAACTTATATAAGAAGAAATATTTCACAATACACAGTGACAAATTGCACACGGCATTCCTATACGAATAGAAAGTAAAATAGAAAAGCAGTGCCTTATTAATGAAAGTGTCAAGCAAAATATGCCTTACCTGAGCTATTCCACTGGGAGGGATCTTGTATGACTGCAGCTTTTGCTTCAGTAGCTCGGGATCGCTGTGGCGGAATGGACACCCTGACAGTAAAAAATAAGCAAGCTCACAAACAAGGCTGTTTACTCAGGAGTTAGTGCAGGAAGGCACTCAAGAGACCAGCTAAGCTGTTCCTAATTGTCTAACAGCTTATTAATAGGAAAGTTAATTACCCATGTGTACAATTGCCTTTTTTTTTCTTTAAATAATTACTTTACTGCAGAGTTATCAGGGCACCACAGGCTCAAGAGTCACATAAAATACCCCACCATAAAGAGGCCACAATTCTTATTCACTGACAGGAAAAGAGTTTAAGTTAGTGCCTTACTATATAATGACAGTGTTGGTACATTTAATAGCTGTGGAAAAAAACCAAGAAAATAAAAGTAATGAAAGTCAACTGGTCTTTAAAAGCATAGTCAGTTTTGGGAACGACTTAATATTAGCATAACAACAGAGAAGCAAGTGTAGGTTTCCCATGTCTAGTCATACAGTTGTAGGAGTTTTTAAAATACCCTAGCAAACTTCAGACTTCCTGTACGATTGAATTCATATTTCAGAACACCTCTTATTGGTCATTTCTTAAAGCATCTGCACATTTAAAGTCTCCTTGAGCTGCATGACAACATATGGAAAAACAGCAGTTATCAAGTCTGATCTACAGAGAATAGGTCAAGACCACCATGGTCTGGAAATTAAACACACAATTTAAGAGACTACAGGAGAGAATAACTTCTCTAGCCAAGAGATTCTGCTGTTTGTAAGTGCTTGGGGTTTTTCCCCTGAAGGAACTCACCATGATAATCCCCTTGACTTGGGGGATTGGACATGATAATCTTCATGCAGCTGTATGGGGTATAATCAGTCCTCTTTCCTTCTTTCCCGTAGTTGTGGCGAATGCTGTAAGCATATCCTTTGTCAAACTGAATAAAAACAGAAGAATAAATTCTTATATATTGGGTCAGTAATTCTACCTTCTCTGCAAATAGAAATATTGAATAATAAAATACATTTTCCAAACATACTGAAACTGAGGAAATTAAAAACCTAGTTGCTTGCCGCTAGCTTTGACTTTTATATTACACAAACTTACATTTGTACATAAATGTGCTTTACAGACACAACTCAAGAGAAGTGTGTAACTGCATTGATTTAAGGTCTTTTCAGCTGATTCTGTAATGGCTTTAAAGATAAGATGATATAAATATCAAAATTCTGGACCCCTCCAATATTAGTAAAAGGAGAAAACATAGTAATTTAAATTATTTCACAAATGCCCATAAATTGATTGCCTGATCAGGGAAAAAAAAACAGAAATACAGATTTCTTTTTTCAGGTTTATGTTCTTGTTCTCCCAAAGTATAAGGTCGCACCTAGACTTTGCTTCAGCACTGAAGTTCAATTCTTCACCTTCTAAAATTATGTATACTTTGCTTGTATAAAAAAGATTTTCTCTTATGTCTACCAATAGATTACCAACTCCTCCAATAAAATAAAATCTTCTTAAGTATACAGATGTAATCAAACATTTATCTTTACAGCTGAGCACAAAGCTATCAGTATATCATTTTAGTCCATTTATAAATCCTGTGGAAACCATTCAATTACATGAGTTCATGTCATTTTTTACATGGTAATAGGTGACATAAAATCTGTAGAGGAATCAGATTACTTAATATACAGATTCCATTAAATTGCATTAGTTACTATAAGACATGAAGAAACATTTGTTCAAATAACATACTTCAAGTTCTAAAAACCACAAATATGATAAAATTATGAAGCATCATATTTAGAATTACACCTCTTCAGTCTCTCTTTGCCTCAAAAAAGAACTATGACAATACATAAAAGGAACAACTCTGCTCTTGCTCAATTCAAAATTATAGCATTAATCTCAAATTCTCCATCTAAATATAGACAATTCCTATAAGAATTTAAGTTTTCTTCTAAAAAACCATTTTAAATTAATTTTTTACTCTGACTCTGGTATTTTACTGATAGAAGATAATGCAATCATTCACACATACCACTGCTAATGCTACAACTGCAAGGATATTCTCATCTCTAGTGCTAAAAGTAGTTCCCTATTTGGCCTGTGGATGTCCAAAGAGTATTCAGAATATGCATATACCTATGAAATCTCTTGACTGGCCTAAAGATGACAAAAGCAAAATAGAAACATAGATGCTTTTTTTTCATATAAAACACTTCAATGATTTTGAAAATATAGTTACTTAAAACTCTATAACATAATATGCAAATATACATGATAAATGTGTGTAAAAATATACACAAACTTTGAGGATAAAATCCTAAATTGCACCTGACTCAAAGAGTAAAAAAAAAACTTCTCCATCAAGATCATCAAGATGCTGCTCATAATCAAGTCAATACAAGAAGACTAAAATTCAGCACTCATCCCTAATAAGGCTTAGGACATCCAAAGCTCTGAACAAATATTGACTAATTAATCTATACTGTGCATTTGACAAAGTGACTTTACTTCAAAAGACTTTTTAAAAAGCAGAAAGGGGAAGAAAAGAGAGAAAATAGCATTTTGTTTTCCAGCATAGCCACAGGCAGGATCAAGCAGGTGGGAATACTCCTTCCTATCTATCTTTTTGCTCAGGAGATAAAAGAACTGGTGGGTTGAATAGCAAACGAACACCACTTTTTCTAGCAACAGAGTTGGGCTCACCAACTTGCCATTAGAAAGAATTCTCTGGGTGTGTGCTCACACTCGGGAGGGCCAGGGAACAACTCCCCACCCCTTCACAGGACACCAGCAGCTGCTGGCCAAGTCCTGCTGCTGCTCCTCGTGGAGCTGCAAGTGGTCTGATTACTCCTGAAAAACAGCAAGATCAAACACAAAGATGTCTGAATTTTAATTTCCAACCTCTGCATGAATCTGTTAAACTGAAGATGGAATCTGTGATCCTGTAGCCACCTGTTTTTCTACCCAGAAGCTCTGGACTATTTTCTCCTTTACAAAAGATGAATTAAAGCACATTTCATCTTCTTAACAAAGGATATTTGAGCAAGCAATTAAGTTAGACTAAATTTTTTTTTCCCAAGGGTAAAGCAAATCATGAATGCTTCAGGATGTACTGCTTAGTTTCCTAGAAAATTAACACCCCTCTTTAACAGCTCTGTATACTGAAATCTTGAGCTGTACTTTTCACATCACTAGCCTTAATGCCCACAGAAATTACTTTTAGTACCTAACTCATTACTTTATGCTGAGAAGCAGCTCTTGCAGTAAATAGAAACAACAGCTACATAATAACACAACACAGCCTTGGGACAGGTTGGATATTTTCTCACTGCTTTCCTGTAATCCTGTTTGGTTCTCTCTTTTTGCAGTGGCAGATGGCAGAGAACAACACAGCTACGTGGTGCAAGTTGGCACATGTGCAGTTACACACATCACTGAGAGCTCTCTCATCCCTATGATTCAGCTTTTCTTATCATTGATCAAGGAAGCAGGATTTCAGGGCTAGTATCTGACAGGCTGTGTGGTCATTCTCAGCAGGAAGAAGCCATGAATTGGAGTATTTCCTTACAGAAAACCATCCTGCAGAACAGCCTTCTTGTACACTGGAGAGTGAGCTCCATGGTCAGCCTCATTCTTCCCTAATACCATTATTCTAGGATGTGCATAAAGAAAAAAAACAAACAAAACACAAGGAGCAACCTGTTTTGCTAGAAAAAGCACCAAGGTAAAATTAGACATGTTTGAAATCTGCAGAAACAAGAAGGCAGAGGGATCTGTTCCTTCCTATTTATTCTAATGTCCCAAATTGAAGAGGTTCACTTAAAGATCCTTGAACAAAATAAATTATAGACACCACGTATCATGCATGTAGATGCTTGCAGAATCATTCTAATTGTTAGTTTTAAACTATTTTAGAGAAACAGCTTTAAAACCCACAAAACTACTACTACCATCCATTCTAACTGCAATCTATTAAAAGAGCATTATGGCAACAACCTGTAAAAGGTCAGACTCAAATTAAGTGATTTGAAAAATCACCAAAAATTTTTGGTGATTTTTGTATGATATTTTGAGGGGCTTATTGAACCCTGATATGAACTTGCTCAACAGTAATGATGCTGCAGGAGCAAGTATATTTCCCTTGTACTCTGTGTGACAGTTTCCACTGAGAACAAACGAACACAAAACAAAAACATTATTCATAGAAAAGCTGGGTATGTTCTACACATTCCACCACAGTTGTGCTAAATACCAACAGAAATTGCCAAAGTTACTATGAAACAGTAATACTGAAGCAACAGCATTACACTATTGAGATGACCTACTGCTGGTCACACTTGACAGCAAGGATTCTCTCCAGCTTTTGAACTGTATGGCCCACATCAGGACTATCTCACTTACTTTGCCTCTATTTAACTCTCTGAGCTTTCTAAAATCTGCAACACATTTATAATTTATGTGTGAGGTGAATGGGCCATGGCTTTGGCAAGGGAGAACGAGATCAAGCAATGTATCTCATTTAAGCACTGAACTGATTCACGCTGAGGCCAAGAAGCTGAGGCAAAGGCAGCCCTACCAAAAATTGTCATTTGGATCTTGGAATGTGTAAGTCCAGGCATTAGCAGCAGTGTGAATTTTTGTTTTAAAAGAAACTGCAAGTCAACTGTCCAAGCTTTAACTTGATCACTAAAGACATGGTTTTTTAGGGACTTCTCTTTCCTTTAGGCATGGCTGTAGGATGCAGGTGATGTCATCAGCAGAGAGCTTCAGACAAGACAAGTGGGCAGTTCTGAGGTTTTATGCACCAGGGTCTGCTGCAATGAACTGTATCATACATGCCCACTGTATGACACTGAATGTGCTAATGGTGATACTGGGTATCCTGGTGACACTGAGGCTTTCTTAGACAACTTCTCCCTATAAGAAACAAAACTCTGGGTAATGTTAAGTGGGACAAAGCCAAGAGTCAAGAGTCAGGACCAAGGAGGCTTGGGAGACAGTTCACTTGGTACTGTACTGTACTGTAGCAAGGAACTTATCTTTTGCTTTTTTGTGGTACATTCTCATGAGTATCTGGGTAATGCAGATTAATTTGTTTAATAAATGTTAGTTAAGACACATGTACTGTACTAGATAGCCTTCACTAGAAGATGCAAAAGTTATAAATTAGAGTATAAAAAAAAGGGATAGATATAGATACAGACATCTAAACGCTATACATTTGCAAGTAGTATAGCCTATTACCACATTACCATATTCCAGATAGGAAGTTCCAGATAGAAAAAGCTTTTTTCAACAAGTTCTGATCACATAAACACATACAAGATCCATTTGGCAGGTGCATGCTCTCCCTGGAAGGAAAGTTTTCAAGAGACAGAGCAGGAAAGCATAGGTCATGTCTGCCCCATAATTATCAGCTTGATATAACAGAATACACTTTCAAAGCTACAAGAAATGACATTCCCAGTCACTGAACAATGGGCATCATGTCATCACTGAAAGCCACCTTCCTTACATCACTTGCCACATCTGCAGATTAGTATCTGTGAATATAACTAGATGCCCCAGAAAATTTGTTAGCAAATCTCATATTCAGCATGCATATTAGGATGGAAAATAATTTGCTGAAAGGTCTTGCAAGCTCTGTACACTCAGGTTCACGCTTCCACAAAACATTTAGTTAAAACTACTTTTATATATTCTTGTAAGATTTTATGCATCTATTCCTTCCAGTACTGGGAAATTTATTCATTTAAAGTCTATTAACTAAGCAAAATGGTGCACTAACTTTGTCTAGCTTCTTGACTGACCACCTGATTAGTTCCAAGTCTGCAAAATTCAAAGAAGTAATGGCTTAATACCCTTTTTTTTAAACAGTCATTGGGTAATTTCCTGTCTAAAATTGTTGAGCCTGTGCAGATAACAGCTTCAGATTCATAAATTTATCACATACAGTCGTGTATCTGCTGAAATAATTGGTTCCCTTTTTCATTCATTTCCTAGGCAGTCACTCAAATCATAACTGTTGACACTGCTTAGTTGGCAGATCTTTATCCAAGCAACTTTTTTAAAGCTCATTCTTAAAATAACCTCGAGATTATTTTTTTGCAAGCACAGTTGTATTTAGGAGCACAAATAAATGCTTCTCTATCTGCCAACAACAAAAATTTCTCCTAAATTACCATCCTGTAGCCCAATTTCTACCTCAAAGGTACAGATCAGAGGCATCACCTAAAACCGAGCTGGAAAACGATTACATTGTGTAGCAGTCAGCACAGACCAATCCACAGCAGTATAAAAAACCTTTCCCCCCCCAGTTCCAGGATTATCAAACTACATGAGGCAAGAACCACTTAGCACTGGAGATGGTTTTATCTACTATAAGAAAATCAGAAATTTTTTATATCAAACACCTTGTATACTAACTACCCATATGAGCATAAAGTGTGTGGCTGATGACCTAAAATCTGATACCGCAGGCTTTTATTTTCAGCAGTCTAAGCTTGCCTTCATATAATTTAGCTAAATACACAATTTATGTACACAATTTTTTCACACATTTACATGCACCAAGACTTTGAAAAGGAAAAGTAAAACATAAACCACAGCAGGCTGTCTTCTGCCTCAAGACACTGCATCAAATTATCAGCACAGCACATCCTAAAGCCTTCTCTGTAACAACTTAATTTTTCTTAGTCACACACTTGGTCCCCTATAAAAGATTTTATTAGCTACTTCAAAACACTGCAATATTTTTTCTGTATCTAAATTATTCTGATGGTTTCACTTGGGATAAAGTTAATTTTCTTTCCAGTAGCAGGTACAGGGCTATGTTTTGGATTTAGTAAGAGAATGATGCTGTTAACACATTGATGTTTTGGTTGTTTACAATTAGTGTTTATTCTGAGTCAAGGACTTCTCAGTTTCCCATGCTCTGCCAATAAGGAGGTGCACCAGAAGCTGGCAGGAAGAACTGACAGGACAGTTAGCTATGGGATATCCCAGACCACAGAAATCATAAAGTGCTCTCAATTGTGTGGGTGCTGCTGGTCACTGCTTAGGGACTGGGCAGGCATTGCCCAGCACATGGTGAGCACATTTACTATCTCTCACTTGTGGCTTGCTGGGGGAGGGAGGAGGAATAGAGGGAGGGGGTCCTCTCTATTTTTATTTTGATAACTAAGAAAGTTCAACAGAAGTAGAATAGTAACTAACTGCATCTACAGAGATAAGATTCCACTCCAAACATCTAAATCCAGACATCTCTCATTATCATCAATGGTGGTCAATGCAATCAGAGGAGCCTGGGGAGCAATTCCATTTGCTCTGGAGGCTCATTAAATAAATCATTCTCTAGACACTATTGACTATATAGGCTAGATTTCTATTGGCCATAATGGCAGTTTATAACCCAAGAGAATGTATACTTAGGAGAAAAGAAATTTACTACATCTGTATCAAAACTGAGAAAAATCCATATTTACATGTATTCCACAGCACCATGTATCACAGATTCACAGAGAAGAGGGATGGAGACTGGCCAGGGACCCAAAGTCCAAAAACTAATTTCCTACTGCTAGTTCAAGCCTTATAAATTCCCTAAACAAGAATGCCCTCATATGATGTTCTATAATTTTATTTGAATTTTACCCTAAGCCTCAGATTTTCAAACATGGCAGCATCACTCAAAGAGATTCAGCGACTGAAAAACTGAAAAATATTCCTTCAACCAAAGTCACACAGTTATCAAAACTTGATACAACTGAGACATGGTTAAACCTTTTGGATCAGTGACAGAACAAAAGGATACTAAGTCCCAATCACATGTTTCAAGATGTCAGCAAATCCTCAGTATAAGTGCAAATTTAAAAAAATTGATTTATTTTCTAGATTAATTGATAATTAGGAAAAAAATCAAATAATTCTTAAAATAAAATTACAAGGAGACTGAGTAATGAATAAATTTCCTCAGGCTGATAAGTATTCCTTATGTCTACTCTAGAAACATATACACTTAGCTTTTTTGAGGCAAACATAAAAGAATGACAAAAGCAAGGCAATGAAACACAAAACAATACATGGATAGCTAATGTTTATTAACCCTCTTGAACACAGAGTAAACCAGATATTGGAGCTGTCCTAACAGCATAGTTTGGCTCAAGATCACTGGCAGTCTCTCTCTAAAAACTCTGCTGTAAAACCAGATTTTTTTATTTATTAACAGGACAATAAAAAACAAAATCACGTTTTAAGGTAATGATCAAACAGAAGTGCAGAATAGCAGATACCAGCCCTTGCTGTCATAATAAAGAGAACTGCTTACATACAAAGAGCACTTTATATTCTATCTTATGCTAAGTGCACTATAATCAAGACATATTTCAACTCTAGACTGCAATTACAAGAACCTTTCTGCACTCAACAAAAGAAAGCTTGTTTCAAAAATACACAAGACTATTTTCCTATCCTTTTAGGTTTTTTCTGACTAAAAGATTACTTGACTGCAGAGAAAATAGGAACAGAAGAATAAAGAAGCTCCACTACCAGACTGCTCTGAACTGTCGCAGAAGTAACACACATCTCATTTTCAGTGCCTGCTGTAAACTTCTAAAAACAGGGAAATAACTGTGGTAACAAAGTACAAGAAGAAGCCCAACTATTGTAATTGATTTTGTTTTATGTTTGTTAGAATTCACCAGTATTGCCCCAGTTCTCATGACCCAAATTCAAATCCATTACATACATGAAATAAAAAAGACCAAAATAAATTGGAATTCAAATAGCAAAACTTGCCATAAAGACCACTTTTCCACTCCTACATGTACAGCAGGTGACCAAAAGAAAAACAGGGAATCAGAAAACAAACAAACAAAAAAATCCAAAACCCCAAAAAACCAACAAAAACCCCCATATTTAAGGACATTTTTTTTTTCTTCTTTGTAAGTGGACTTACGAGGGGATGCAAGGACATGTAAAAGCCTAGCCTATGGAATTCAGTTTCACAAGTAAATAGCACCGTACATTTCATACAAAATTAGAATCCAACCTTCTTTCAAGTAGTAACACCTCTAACGTTGAAATACTTGAACCCTATCATCATTTTCCTTTCCTAAATCAATTTAATAAATTTTCAAAACATAAATTGCACATAGAACAAATAATGTATGAAGAGCTGTTCTGTCTTTTTTCATGAGATCCAACAGACTTCAAAGACATGAGGCAGAATGTTAAATCAATTCTGAAAGCAAAAGTACATTTTTATTTACATCATGCCTATTGTGATGTATCAGCAGTGTGCACATTTGATACAATATGCTGCTTTTCTACATGACTGAATATGAAACACAGCCATGATTTATTGGCTGAGTATAGACTGAATATGACAGCTATATGATGTTACAGCAATTATATGGACATTATCAAAAAAAGTATTCAGAATCCTGGGTTTTGTTTTTGAAAACAGTTTATACAATTCCAGGATATCTGAATTTTTGATAAAATTACTTTAAAGCATTATTTCAACTGAGAGTAATATTTCTATCAAAACTCTTCTGTTCAAAAAGCACAGGAACAAAACTGGAAGACACCTGCTGTGTCATTCAGCTTGTCCTGGAAGGTAGTAAAAAGATGTGGATGAAAAGATTTGCATCTCAAAAACCACTAACCCCTGTCTCAGAACTTGGGGTAAATAGCCAAAGAGCTTAAACAGATTAGCAGTGGTGTGTGCAGCAATGTGCAGCAGGCATTTTTCAGCAGATGGTTAGAGCTGTATGGTTAAGAAGATATTCAGAAGAGTCGGCTAAAAGCTCTATATTTAGTGACACTCAGACACTTCACTATCTCTAAACTTAGACATTTATCAGCCACATAGGCAAATCCATCTATTACTTTTCTTAAAACGTCATGGAATGACTTTCTTGCTGCTGCTGCAAAGGCCAATAAAACAGAAACCTCTTCTGACAAGTACAGTCCATCTACACTGATGATGAAGTGTAAGGACTGACAAGTGATTCAAAACAACAAAAGGAATCTTCGAAAATCAAAGGTCTGGCTTCACCATTCATTTTTATACATGCAGTTCTAACAAGACACTACATCAAGGAATATCTACAGCATTGTGTGTTGCTGAGAATAAAACAAGTCATAAGAGAGCAGATTCTGATCTAAATTAGTTTTAGTACAGGAAAGATAATTATTGCTTTCACTCTCTTCACTGCAAGAACCTTATCACCAACCAGCTCATACATTAGATTATTAAATGCACATTTCTGTGCTGAATACGTAACAACAAAAAGTGATCCTATTTCTTTTTATGGTAGCTAGCACAGTTAAACATCACTAAAATGATGCCAGCACTGTTAATGTCCTGGAAAAGATATTCTAGCTAGAGCTCTTCTCTACCCCTAAGACATGCCATTTTGGGCTGAAAGACTGCCCAAAATCTTCCTTTTTAACGTAATTCAGAAGATGAAAACTGAAAATCATACATTTTAAACAGGTTAAAAAAATACTCAACAAATTAAAGCACTTTAAAGTGCATAATCACAGCCAAATGTCAGCATAAATTCAGCGTTACCACAAAGACTGCAGAGTTCCAGTTTCAACTAGAATAATTGGGAAAACTGAGAAGGGCATTGAGTTTGGAGTGAAAGAGCACACATTTTTAATATCATTTACTACTGTATTTATGTGCACACCATAGCCTTCATGTACATTACAGTCTAATACTCTTCAATGTTTTCTAGCACTTCATCTTCAGTTGGGATTCATTGGAATAACACCAATGAAACAAAAATATAGTGAAAAATAATGGGTCTATACCAGATCCATTTCATTTAAGATATACTGCTTTAAGACTTTGAATCTATTATGCAAAATCTAGTGGTTTTTTAATTAGAAGTTTCTGTAACAAAAATACTGTTATGAAAAACAGTTACAAAATGGAAGTGAAACAGATTTTTGACAATATTCCTAAGCTTAGATAACTGTAAAACACTGATATGCTGGTTTTTGGCTTGAGAAAGGAAAGTTTCAGAGGAAAACACACAGAAATATGATTGAGTTTAATCTGCATCTACATTAGCTACAGGGCACAATTGAAACATAATTATGTCCCAAAGACATTTCTTCCTTAGCATCCTTAACATCACTGATAAACCTGTAAGCACCCTGGGTTTAAAAGGTCAGGCAATACTGTTTAAAATAAATTCTTAAAAGTGAAAGGTAAAAAAGGGTTTGCTTTTTTTTTATTCCTTCTAGTGCTCAAAACTTCCAGTGTGTCAGTCAAAATACAAATTATATGCAAACTGAAAGAAAACAGTATCAAGTGAAGTTACAGATTATTCCCCTGCCAAAAGGAACTGGTGCAGCATCTCCCCTTGGAAGGGGTGTGCATGTGTATTTATGTATTTCTGTTTACATCAAGTTGTAAGTTAACAGTACCTCTACAGTGTTGACTACATATATACTATGTACACATATATTACATTTCTGCATATGGGCAGAAATGGTGAAAAAAAATTACTTTCATCTTTATTTCCTGAAGTAAGTGGAATATGTACATCTATTTTTTCATCGTCTGACTTTTTATGTGTCAACGGAAATTATGATGTGCTCTAATTTGTCTAATTTGGAACCAAAAGTAAAACAAACTATTAGAGAAAGCCACATAAGAAGTCTGGATTTTTTGTTTAGTAAAGAGGTTAGAGCAGCAATACCTACAAACATATTTGTGTGAGAACTGTGAACAATGTAGATGTTACTGGTAAATCTTTTTGCAGTGAAGTTAGAAATTTTATCCATCAGGAAAGCAGAAATTGTTATCAACTGCTTTGTAAAACTTGTACTATTAATCACATCAGGCAGCAATATCCACAAATACAACACGGCATGTTATTTTAATGACAGCAATTCCATACCATTATTTATATCTAAATCCTAATAAAAATCATTATCTGATGCAAACAACTTTAAACAATTTTGATTTGATCTCACAGCTTAATTAAACAGGAAAAAATCAGCTATCTCGAGCTCTGATTAGATGAGCTCATTTTCTTCAGTCTTTCCAGAATCACTGTGTACACAAGACTAAACACAAGTAACACTGACAACGCTAACAGGGACTTCCCTCTAGCCACAGCTTTATCTTTACAAGCATTGCTAATCATCTCTACTTCTGATACAGCAAGGAAGGAATCTTGTCCCAGTTCCTTCCTATGATCTGGCAGAATTTAACAGGACTCTGCAAGAATTTATTGAAGTACAATCTCAAAAACATAGAATCGTTTATGTTAGAAAAGACCTTCAAACCATAAATTTAACACTGCCAAATCCAACACTAAGCCATGTCCCTAGGCACTCTCCTTCTTGGGATACAATCAAATACAACCCCTGTGAGCCTGCTTTCTCAGTCCTCTCACTCCAGAATCCATTACAGATCTCCATCCTACTGCTGTAGTCAATAGGCACACACAACAAACTGACAAAACCAAACCATGCGGACCAGTGTGTCAGTAACCCACCAACAGGACTCTGATGAGCTTCCAAAACTCTGAAGCACTCCACAAGAAAAGGAAGCAGAATGCTAGCAAGCATAAGCAAATGAGCCCAGGACACACAGGACATGAAGGAAAGACAGGACAAATTCACACCTATAAAACACAGCTTTAGATAATAATATATGACAGCAAGAATCTTGCACAGACAACATACATACTGTGATAGCTGTGATAGTGTGATAAAGCCAAAACCAACCCCATTTTAATGGCAATTGAAGCTTATTTTCATTCAGCTAAAGAAGGATATTATGATTCTATGATTCTATGATTCTAAACTCAGTGGTCAGATGACAGAGGTTTTTCAAGAAAATCCTACTTGTCAGGCCCATCTCTAACTATTCATATGGAACCAACTGGTGAAGAACCAAAGCTGCCCACAACATAAGTCCTCAGGATTTTCAGTTATTTTAGTATTATTCCTCACTGCTAATTAGCAAACTACCATAGACAAAGGAAAATAAAATCTTTTTCCAAATACAACCAACAAGAATACTACTAATTCAGCCTGACTTAAATGTAACACCAGCAATCCATGTATTTATAGCTTGAAGTCATGCTTTTAATTCTCATGCCTGGTTGTATAAATTTTTACTATAAAACAAATTCACTCAAAACACCTCTCCTGCACATTGCTTAGTAAAATACAAAAGGGACTCTGGAGTATTCTCGTCAGCCAGGATCAAGGCAGCTCATTGATCTCAGCCACCATCCATCTCCATGGGAATATCACCTACAAAAACAGTTATGTCCCATTTGAACAACACACCTCTTCTTCTCCAGGCTGCAATTTGTATGCAAAAAAAACACTAAGGAAGTTATACGAAAGGAGTAGATCTCCTGATGTTTGATTCACTGATATTAAGCTGATTTCTGGAAACCAACAAGAATAATTTTTTAACTTAGTGTTCAGTGTATCACTGTCTCAGAGGCTGTTCAATTCCTATCAACCATCCAAAAGTACAACTCAGCATCTTGGTTGAGTCACTTTGCAGTTATGCACAAATACTCCGATTTCACAGACTTGCCTTTCTTTCCTTTATCTGGCTCATTTCTTTAGCCTTTGGGGCTAAAATCCAAACGAAATAATTTTTAGTTCAAGCCTACATGCCTAGTATGTAGGCTTTGGACCACCTACTTACTGTCTTGAGACCCCTAACAACTGCACATTACTGTATTTTTCTTTGAACTTGCATTGAAATAAAAGATTTAATGTAAATTAAACAGTATGTTTGGGAACAAAAATGAGTCATGCAAACGAAAAATGCATTTTCATGTTTCTTCTGACAATTAAATCACTTTAAGACTGTTATTAAAGAAATTTCAAGAGCTAACTTTGTAGAATACAAAACACATTTTGAAACATACTGTTTGAAACATACAGTTATACTACATAAGTATTGCCATTCAACATATAATAATGTTATGAATGGAATGCAATTTTGCCAAAACATAATAAAAATTATTCACTCAAAATCTTTAAAATTCACTTGTTCTATTTCACTACATCAGGAGTATGAAATCGTAAATTCCAAATAATCAAAGACAAATACAGAAGTGGTTCTACTGAAGCTAATTTTTACAGTCATGAGTGGAAGGAAAAAAACTTTGTGATTTTATGGTAAATTTAACACAAAACCACAATTTAATCAATAATGTGAATATCTAGGCCCCTGATAACCAATGAAAGCAACAACAACATTCTTTACTATACTAACACTTTGTTACCATGACATAGTCCTTCACTGCAGAATTCAGGAAATAAGATCTTACTGCTAATATATGCTGCAGTTTTATTACAATTTTGTTTTATATGTCCTAGAAGAGAAAACAACACCTTCTTCAAATTCTATTTCAGTCTTTATACATCTCAGGAGAATTCAAGCCTAGCCATCTATTTACTTTACAGTCCTACTGATGTAACATTTTTTTTAAATGAGGTTTTAATCCATATAGAGGCATTTCAATTTTACCTCTATCTCTTAGATGTTAAATATTGTGGCTTGCTGTCCAAAATATCATTCTAGCCTGCAGCTTTGTAAAGTTTAAATAATTCAAGAATAAAAATAGCAGATAACATTCAATTAGAGAATTATAATTAAAAATATGAAAAAATAAAGATACTTTTCTGATTTATGAATCAAAGCTTTCCTAAAATAATAGCCAGCAATACCCAATATAAAGGAGGCAAATAAGAAAAAAAATCTAAGAGCAAAACAACTCACAAATCTCTAAGAAATGAGGAAGTAAAATACCAAACCCAAACATAACCAAGTGACTGATAGAGAAAATATTCCTGAGGATTTGAGCAGGTGGAGGTTGTTTTAAAGAGCCACCATATCATCCAAGCATTATAAATTGCACTGGGGATAGTTGTATGTGCTTAAAAGCACTGACCTGAAGATTGCCTACTTTCATTTAAATACAAGGGGCTGTTTAAATAATTGTATAGACTTACAACACATTAGAGCATAAACACTTCTAATTTACATCTATACATTATATTTGTTTATTCCATACTATCTTGTCTCCCTCTAGTGGCTGACTCTCACAAACACGGGCTTCTACCCGGCTTCAGCCCTTCTGCAGAATCAGGGTAATTCAGGCCGGACAGGACCTCAGGAGGTCCCTAGTCCACGCTCCCCCTCAAGGAATTTCTGGTTGGCCTTGGTAGAAACATTCATCACCAGCTCTTTGCAATCAAGGTAAAGGCTCACTCTTGAATCCAGACTCAAGAACCTCCTAAGATCATTTGGAAAAGAAATCAAAGAGCCAGGAAAATAAAGTCACTGGAATTTTCATTGGTTTTTAACAGAGTAGGAGACATATTTCTTTGCATATTGATGCAGTATATGGCTGTCACATTATCTGTCCTCAGCTTCATACGTGACCACCATGTGTGGAAGAAACAGGTAAAATATATCAATGATCAACTCAAGTTGAAAAGCTTCATTGTGAAGGGTTTGCTTCTTTACCAGTAACAGACCCTGAGCAAGGCTGAATTTGAGTGAACTTTCCTCTTCCTTCTTCCAGCAAAACATCTGTCATGAGGACCTTCACCAGCAAGAAGGGATGAAGAGGCATACCTCAGACAACCAGAAAATAACCTGCTCCTTGCCATTTGCAATCAACTGCAATAGAAAACAACATGCCCTAAGAAACTACAGTAAGTCAATCTGGAAGACTGAGTCAGGATGAATAAGAGGCTTTGCCAGCCTGAGTGCCACCACATCTCTAAAGAAAGAGCCCTAGAACACAGGGGCTAAAGAGCTGTAAGAAGTCACAACGACAAGAAAGCTGTTCTGTCACCAAGGATAGTTTTGTAAATATATTAATACTCCAGTTCTGGAGATTTACTGAATAAATAAACCCCCACACTCTGGCACAATTTTAAGATGCACTTCAGTAGCTTATGCAACAATAATTAAAACTAGTGCAATATCAAACTGCAGCACCAAAGGAATTACATTTCAACACAGGAGTGTATAACCAGCAACTGTTACTTCTGCACAAAGAGGTAAAAAAATCAAAGTACTAGAAGATGGCATTTTACCACCATACACCAATAACTGCTAAGAAAAAAGAATATGTATCACAAGTAAATGTAGCAATGGGAAGCAAAAAGTGAGGAGCTGCCTAAAAGCCTTCCATCTGCATAAAAACCTCAGATCCAGGCTATTAACTAAAGAAGTAACTGAATAACACAGTTTCAAAAAAGAAACTGATTCTGCATTCCTTCTTTCCTTTGTTTGAAACACTGCATTATCTTTCAAGTCCTTTTTTTTCAACTCCTTTCAACTCCTTTTTTTTATCATACAAAAATATCTGAAAGCAGTAACAAACTCCACTACAATAATATCTGTTAGAGGACTTTATTTTCAACTATGAAAGCATTCTTACATCTGCACTCTAATTATTTAATTTGTCTTGTCATCTTTCTACCTTTGTGTATTTTTAAATCACACTGGAGTTACATCCTCCCACCATTTTTTGGTGGTTCTTTTTTTGGCCAAGGTCAGGAGTTACTTTTTAAGCAAGAATAGTGAAATAATCCATGCGAATCAATATCTGTTTACAGTAAGATTTCAATTTATAGGAAAAAAACCCCAGTCTTAACACTGAAGTTATTAATCCAACTGGCACAACCATTCATTCAGAAGTAATGCATCTACTCCTATTTGGCAGTTGATCCCTGCATCTGAAAAACAACAATTTACCATTTAGGCACTCTTAACCTAGCAATTTGCTGAGTAATTTTAATTGCAGTGCCTAAATTAGAAAATGTTTTATTTTGCATTCTGCATTTGTCCCTGCTGTGAATGTGCTAATACATGACCATTCCCTCCCCCATTCCACCAAAAGAGCATCTCTACCTTCTTTCTTTGGAGGTGTCACATGATTTTTTTTCCCCCTACTGACTACATGATTTCACACTTCATTCATATTTCATGGATTCCTCTCTAAAGGTAAAATATAATTTCTTAAAAGCTTTTCTACAGTGTTTTTATCAATGAGGCCTGAGGTATGCCTGACTCAGTGATTCAGAGCACAGGAGGAGCTCTTTTTGGTGCAAATTGTCCATTTGCCTATGCTCAGCCTGGAGACCAGGCTTAGCCAGTTCACTGCTAATGTGTTCATGGTAACTTCCTTCCTGCTGAAGACTGAAGGTGTGTGCCAAGAATTCTTAGGATTGAAAATTGCCATAGATGTTGCAGCTATTGAAGACAAAACTGAACAAACAATTTTGAAATCATAACCATTTCCAGCAAATTGAACACTCCCTCTCTGCAATATAAGTGTCAATAGGTAATACATCATTAACCTTAATCTTTACAAAGTATCATGCATAAATCTTCACAATGCTCCAGTAAAATGAAACAGTGTAATTAATTATGTCCACTCTACAGGAAAGGAACAATGGCACGAATGCCAGAAAATAAAAAATGTCAAAAGAAAAAAATAGCAATAAGAATTGTATTAATCTTCCTTTTTCAGGACATTAAACATTGTATGACACTACTGTGAAAAATCACAGGCCACCAACCTCAGTTAGAGACATGAAAAATTAAGTTTTCTCTTTTATTCAAGATTGAAGCTGGTTATCTAGAACTTGAAAAGGACCAAAATTACATGGAAGTAGCAGCTTGCTTGTGAAAAATGTAGTAACCAAACTCCTTGTTTGATTCACAATGTGCTTTCTAACTCTTGAAGCTAAACACAGGATCATAAAACTTCATTTATTTCTAGAGCCTATCAACAGAGATACTATAATAGAAATTCATAACCCTGTGATTGAAAACAGGATCCAAGGTGCATGCATGTCTTCATACATGTGCATGTACATATCTGGCCAAAGAACAAGTAGGTTGAATCAGATGTGTTCTCCCAATATTTTTTGAAAACAGAAATAACTAATGTGATACCATTTTATCGTTTCTAATAGTTTGTTTTCATTCTTTCAGTTCTTTTACACACAGGAAATGTCAACTGAAAATTCTGGATTTCCCTGAATTCAGGTAGTGTTGTGGGTTGATCCTGGCTGGATGTCAGGTGCCCACTCCTCTCCTCAGGTGGACAGGGGAGGGAAAATATAATGAAGGACTCAAGCACACAGAGGGATCACTCATCAGTTACTGTCACAGGCAAAACAGACTTCACTTGGGAAAAGTAATTTATTACCAATCATATCAGAGGAGGGAAATGAGAAATAAAAACAAATCTTAAAACACCTTCCCCTCATCCCTCCTGCTGGCCAGGTTTGACTTTACTCCTGATTCTTCTACCTCCTCCCACAGGTGGTGCAGGCTGACAGGAAATGAGAGTACACCATACATTTCTGCCACTTCTTCCTTCTTGGGGGAGGACTCCTTGCACTCTTCCCCTGCTCCAGAGTGGGGTCCCCCTCACAGGAAACAGTCCTCCATGAACTTCTCCCATGTTGACTCTTCCCATATCTGCAGTTGGTCACAAACTGCTCCAGCATAGTCCCTTCCTTGGTGTGCAGTCCTTC
>JAYDZK010000169.1:88152465-88167768 GCA_034509185.1 Euphonia xanthogaster
CCAGGAGGAAAAAAAAAAAAAAAAAGAAAAAAAAAAGGAGGTAATATAAAAGCGTCACTCAAACCAGCAGGCAATGCTAACAAATTGCCATGTCTTTGTCAAATGCTCATCACTCATTTTCGTGTCAGGTAATGACCATACAAATTGTAATTGTATAGATCAGGCAAGATGTTCATTCCAAGCAGTCACCCTTGCTATTTTATTACATGAATGTCTTGTAAATGCAGAAAATGTTGAAAGAACTGTAGTGAGAGAAAAAAAGTTCAGAAATAAATGCACTGTAAAACAGGATTAATGGTATAAATTTGGTATTAGCATAAATCCTATTTGCCCCTACTTAATAAGGCATTATAAAGCAAGCAAGGTTTATGTAATAGTATTTAATCTTATTTCATTTCCTTTTTTAAGCAAATATCCAGTTGACCTTAGCACATATAATACAGAAGACCATTTGTGAAATATTCTGCACATGCCCAAAATCCTTTGTGATTCAGGGTAGTGAATATGCTTGACACAGTTGTATGCATGCTCCAAGTTATCCATATTACAACTTCGTTCAACATTTGCCATGCAGGGAAAGTTGTCACTAAAATCCAAGGGAGTTGTGGTTTCCCATAAACTTAATAGTGTATCCTCCTCTGCCCCCTTTTATTTTTTTAATTAATTTGTAAAGACTTGGAAATGGATACTCTCCATTTGATTCTACACCCATTAATGTAAAAAAAAAAATTAGTTGTTTTATAAATGGGTTGGGTTTTGTGTATATTCAATAATTTGATATATTTATGTGTATCTGGAAATAGTTTTCCAACCAGTAGTTATGTATTCTGACTATAAGTCATTAAATAGCTTCAACAGTAAGTGATGATACCAGATTTGATTTTGTCAATTATAGACTTAATTACCACCTGTCTTAAACCTACATTTGTAAGTTTATATTCCTAAATTTAAAAAAAAATTACTTGTTTGCATTTGAGCAATACTTTTTCTCAAGACAGAGGTTAATAATGAAGTATATAATAAGTAGAACTGCAAATGTTTTATTTATTACTAGGCAGAGTTTCTTCTCTAGACTGCAATTTTATTTTTATCCAGTGTCTTTGAGCAGTTTAGATAAACAACATTTGAAAGTTCACTAACTCATAAAATTGCCATAATTTGAATGCTGACAGCAAGATATTAATACCCAGAAATACAATATCTCAATTTGACTACTTGAAATGGAGTTACCATCTTTCAGATAATTTTAGACATCTGTCTACTATTGTTGCTGTCATTTTCGTTGGTCAGAATTTTTAATATGTGAGGCTTTCAGAACATTTGAAAAGCTTATGTTTGCATGTGAAATATTTTCTCAGGATAGTCCTGTAGGAAATTCTCATAGTATTTATGACAGCACCAATGCTCCCTTGAACTCTGCATGGCCATGCTAATGATTTTCAAGGCTTTAAATTTGTAATGGTACAAATGGTATCCTGTATACCAGCTGTCAGATCTGTTTAGTGAATGGAATTCCTTTCACCATGTGGGCATTTTTGTTATTAACCCTACAGCTCCTGTGCTATTTGTCTTGCTAACCCACTTTTTTAATTAGTGATAGACTATTTTGAAATGTCAGGCTTTGAAGGTCCTTTTTTGTGTTGTGAAAAGACATTAATCTTGTTTATCAAAGCTGTCTGCAGAGGAGAGCTGAGGCTCCTCGGATGCATAAGTGATTTCCCTGCCTCAGATGACATGTGTACTGCACTGAGAAAACTGCCAATACATGTGTCCTCAAGGAAAGTGTCACTCAGTGTAAGCAGAATTCTTACAGCTTGGAGGATTTGAGATTTCCAAAAAAACTTCCCTAGTAGCTCTTTTTTTCTTCCCCCTATGACTTTTACAGAATTTGTCCTTTTTGTTCAGGAAATGTTTTTTGCTGGTTTTCACCTTAATTCTGTTTCTCAGGCAACACAGACTACAGGAATTGTTGCTAATAATATGGTTAACTACACCATCCAATGTAATTTTTGTCCTAGCTCTGACTTACCTGTCTCTACAACTACAGTTTCTGGCTGCTGAATCTGTCTGGTGCAGTTCTCTGGGAATGTTTTCATTTCTTCAAATGCATTTCAGTACATAGTATTTTCTATTAGTACTCTATCACTCCTCTCCTCCTCTGGACAAGGGAGGGAAACAAAAATGGAAGCCTCATGGATCAGGATAAGAGCAGGGAGAGATCATTCACCAGTTCCTGTCACAGGCAAAACAGGCTTGACTTTGGGAAAAAATTAATTTATTACCAATCAAATCAGAGTAGGACTATGAGAAATAAAACCAAATCTTAAAACACCTTCCCTTCACTCCTCCCTTTTCCCCAAGCTCAGCTTCAGCCTCAAACCTCTTCCCTCCAGCCTGTGCAGCGGGATGGGGAATGTGGGTTGTAGTCAGTTCATCACACGTTGTCTCCTTCTCAGGTGGAGGATTCTTTACACTCCTCCCCTGCTCCAGAGTGGGGTCCCTCCCATGGGAGACAGTACTCCATGAACTTCTCCATCATGAATCCATCCCACATGCTGCAGTTGGTCACAAACTGCTCCAGCATAGTCCCTTCCTTGGTGTGCAGTCCTTCAGGAGCAGCCTGCTCCAGTGTGAGTCCCTATGGGGCCAGAAATCCTGCCAGCAAACCTGCTCCAGAGTGGGCTCCTCTCTCCATGGGGCCACAGGTCCTGCCAGGAGCCTGCTCCAGCATGGGCTTCCTACTGGGTCACAAGCTGCTCCAGGCATCCTTCTGCTCTGGCATGAGGTCCTCCATGGGCTGCAGGTGGATCTCTTTTCCACCTTGATCCTCCATGGGCTGCAGGGCCACAGCTGCCTCACCATGGGCGGCACCACGAGCTGCTGGGGAATCTCAGCTCTGGCACCTGGTGCACCTACTCCTCCTTCTTCTTTTGCACTGACCTTGGTGTCTGCAGAGCTGCTCCTCTCCCATATTCTCCCTCTCCTCTCACTGGCTGAAGCTGTTATTGTGAAGGGGATTTTTACCCCCTTTTCTCAAATATGCTATCCCAGAGGTACTACCCACCACTGCTGATGGGCTCAGCCCTGGCCACAGGGCTCCCTCTTGGAGCCAGTTTGCTTTAGCCCTGTCAGACAATGGGGGAACCTTCTGGCAGCTTCTCACATAACCTAATCCTGCAGCCCCACGCACTACCAAAACCTGGCCACATAAACCCAATATACCTAGGAATTAATTGGCATTGCACTGCAAGATTTACTGCCACTCTTCTGAGATGGTCTTGAGACCTTTGCAAAAAAATGCATTCTGAAGGTTTTTTTAACAAACTACCTATCTCCTTTTAAATCAAATTATATTTAAGGAACTAGATAAACAGAGGTTTAGATACTCATTCAAATCATGCCTTTAAATCCCTTTCTCCTTCCCAGAAAATTTGCAGACAAGTTGCTCTGTCTTCTGGGTCTTGAAAGAGGCATATGTACCATAACTCATTTCAGCCGACCTTATTTTTTACCCTGTATCTTCTATAAATAGCATGGCCCAGAGAACCTAAGGTAAGGAAAGATTGTCTACCAAGCACTCCAAAAATACTTCATGGTGCTCTGGAAGGCTGAGATCTCACAATATTAAATGCAAAGTATCATACTCCACACAAAACAGATAAAGTCTGAAACTCTGCTCTAATACACACCACAGGCCAGGCAGAGAAGAATGAGGAAGGAAGCCTGCTTCATGGTACCTGAATTGTTCAGGATAAGGAGCAGTCCACAATCCTCCAAAAATTAGACATTAAATCTTCTTCACCCACAATACTCCCAAAAATATTGGCAAGAGTGAGGTCAACAAATAATATGTCAGTAATACCTCCCATTGTACTAAATAGTATTTTCTCATTATTTCCTTGAACATAGTCTTCTGTCTTCTGTCCCCGTTTTCTTCTTTCATTCTCCAACTGTAAATTTGCTAAGGCAAGACTACTTCACACAGAGCTGTCCAACTAATATTTTTTTTTAATAAACAACAAAAAAGTCTAAGCTTGTCTTTCAGACAGTACTGGGTTTGGTCACTGATCAGCTTGGTGAATTACTTTAGTTACATAGTACCTGTACTTCATAAAGGACACTGGTTTCCTAGTAATTTACTGGTAAGGTTTTAATAGTCCACACTTATAAAAGCCTATTTATGGCTTGCCTTTTTTAGCCACAGTTCAGGTCAATACCCAACGAAATGACTAAAACTATAAGCAAAGAGAACAAAAAAAAAAAAAAAACAACCCTCCCACCTTTAAAACAGTGTACCTTTTCCCCAATTTTCTACTTCAAAAAGCATCTATTCAAACCTGTAGCACAATGTACACATTAACTACATCCCCACATTTACACTTTGTTCAATTACCTTATCTGCATCCACTTTTCCTCTGATAAATTCTTTCTTCCAGAATTCCAGTGCCTGTTCCAGAGTCAGGCCGATGCCTTTCAGGAAGAGCCCGTACTGCATCCGGCCTCCGTGACGGAGGTGGTGGCTCTCACGGAGGGCTCTGTGCAGCTGCCGCATGCACAGAGGGAATGACTTCACAGACAGCTGGCAAGAGAAGAATTTCTCTTTAAGGCATACTGATCATTTAATTTGCAGGACATGTGTTTACTGCGATTATTAATTAGCCCCATTTGAAATTGCCAATGGCTGGAAGAAAAGACAGGTACGTACTGAGAGCCTTGGGACTGAGTTCATATCACAAGTGAGTCCATAAACTGTCTGATTCAACAACCATCTCAAGAACAAAATCCAGAGGAAAGAGTAATGCAGCTGGTACTATCAGACTGTCTCCAGCTACAAAGTTACACAGGTTTAATTGCTGTCAGGAAAAATATACCCACACTTGCATTACAGTATTTCTTGACTCTGCGTTTTTTTTAGCATCTGGAATGGCAAAATGACCTTTTATAGAGTTGTGGGGTTGGGGAAGGGGAGGGGATTTCAATTTACTGCCAGAGAAACACTATCATGGTTAAGATGAATGCTGAAAACACAGGGTTCCTAAAATTTGGATGAAGGAGTTATAATATCTTTTGTAATTCTGCACAATTTATGCATGGTGTTTTACATCCCATGTTTTACTCCCATTTTATTTGCTTCCTTGTTTTCAAAACCCCGCATGTAAGTCAAAAATCAGCATTGGAAAGACTAATACTGCAACACAGTAATCATAAACTTCATGGTTTGCAAGATCGTTAAGTAAGAAAATTTTGTTGTATTCTGCTTATAATTATGTTAAGTATTTGTGAAAGTACACAAAACTGAACAGCAAATTAAGCATTTCACTGCAACTGCACTCTGAGTCTGGATCCTGATTAGATGCATTTTCAGCTAATTCTGCTCTGTCGTGAACTTCAACGCAATTTCATTCAACAGTTACAAAGCAAACATGAATAAAAAGAAGATAAAGGCTTTATACTTAGTTTGTACATAGAACACTTGAATTTAAAAGGTTATACATCCTATATGACTCCAGAAACACAACTTACAGCATCAATTTGCTCTAGAGAAATTTTTCCAGTGTTCTTTTGGACGCTGTAATCTGGGCCAACATAAGAATGACTGAAAAAGACAAGAAACAGTAAGGCATGATTTAAAGCAGCTCCAAAATATTTTTAAGTTTAAAAATCCTGAAAGAAAATAATTTATCAATTATAGGCTGAAAATATTTCATATCAGGCAAAAAACTAGAAACCAAGTAATTAGGGCTCATAAAGCATTAGAGCTTTATGAGTCATAAAATAATGTCATAAAACATTAAAGAAAACATAGCAAAGAAACCTTCTTTCCCTTCATCTGAAAGGAGAGGTGAGGATCATATAGGGGTTAGATCAGAGAGACCACTGAAGATCATCTAGTCCAACCCCTGCTCAAAATGGTGTTTGCTACAGCAGGTTGCTTAGGATCTCATAAAGCTGAGTTTTGAGCATATCCAAGGACAGAGACTCAAGCTTCTGAGCAGCCTGTTCCAATGTTCAACCACTTTGCCCAAAAAAAAGTGTTTTCTTATGTTTAGGCAGAATTTCCTATATATCAGTGTCTGCCCATCGCCTCCTGGCCTATCACTGGATACCACTGAGAAAACTCTCACTCTTTTTTTACTCCTCCTTATCAGACACCTATATACATGCACTGATAAAATGCACACACACACTTCCTGAAATTTATCTCCTCCAGGCCGAACAACCTCAGTTTTCTCAGTCTCTTCTCGTACATACTGGGGAGCCCAGGATTGGACACAGCCCTGCAGATGTGGCCTCACCAGTGCTGAGTAGAGTGGAAGGATCATCTCCCCTGACCTGCTGCAAGTGCCCCTCCTAATGCCATGCAAGAGGACTGTCAGCTGTCTTTGCTTCACAGGTAGCCTGGTGGCTCACAGCTTGCTGTCCAGCAGGACCCCAAGCTCCTCTTCTGCACTCACAGCCATTCAGCCCTCAACTTGCACTGGCACATGGTGTAATCCTCTCCAACTGCAAGCTGTGCTGTTTCCCTTTGTTGAACTTCACAGGGTTCCTGGCAACCCATTTCTCCCTTCTGCCCAAGTCCATCTCAAAGGCAGAGCAACTCTCTGGTGCAAACCATTGTCCGCAGTTTTATATCATGTGAGTCTTGCCGAGTACACACTCAATTCCATCACCCAAGGCAATGAAGTAGAAGCTAAAGAAGACAGGACCCTAGGCACTCCACTAGGGTTTACTGTACTTAATAGATTTTTTTTTTCATCACATGAAAGGGATAAATAATTTAAAGTATTTAAACCATGGGTGTCTATTATGACTACGTTTACAGTAGAAGCATCTAAATTCCCTTTGGTCACCTGTCTGTTCACTGCCAGAAGTTGCTTTTCAAGTTGCAAGGTCTGATATATTTTGTTCATTTTAAAGGAACTTCCAAACAGGCAACTTGGAAGCATTCGTATCATTTTTTCAGTTGGTGACAAAATAAACTGGAAACAGTGCTTCCATTTTCAAAAAAGCAAAATGGAAGTGATTCACCAGCTGTATAACAAACATACCCAAGGTAACATAAGAATGTACAAAAAAAAACAGTTGGCTTAAATGTGGGGCATAGTACCCCTGTTGAAGTACCTTCTTTGGGAACCTTTCCTTTTTCCATATTAAAAAAAAAAAAAGCACAGACAAGACTGATAATGATACTGAAGGACTGTTCCATTTACAGAGCATACATTAAAAGAAATTTTCAATTTCTCAGTAATTACTGCTAGAGAGAACAGTTTATAAAAACCTAACTTAATTGCTCTTGATCTTCAAATTAAGAAAGGTATACCACTGAGGCATATTTTTACAATAACCTTCCATGATTTTATTACCCTATATCTTACCCCAGTAAGATGTAGGGTAATAAAATCATGGAAGGTTATTGGCATTCAGAAGTACCCCCAGCTATGTAACAGTAACAATAACACTGCAATCCTTGTTTGCGTTCATTGCTCTTGAAGAAAGTTCAATCATATGTAAATAAGCAAAGATACAATGAAAGCTATTTTTCCTATTCTGATTTACACTAAAAACAACAAAACATAAAACTCTTCCTATCTAATAAAAATTATGAGACTTCTAAAAATCAAAATAAAATGTCAGGGTTTGGGAACAGATAGCTCAAGCAGTAGAGCATCGTAGAAAATAAGAAGCATGATCCAGCAAACTAGATCTGCATCCCAATTCCCCATGCAGTACTGCCATGATGGAGCCTCAACACTTCCATTTCTAACTTATCCAACATAATTTCAATGATCTTAATACCAAGATGTATGTGTTCAGAAACAGCTTTGATTGCTGACATCCCATATCTAAGTAAATTTCTATTCTTAGGGACATTAAAAATTCTACAAAAAGTAACACCTGAGCAACCTGATCTAAACAGAACTGCATTGAGCATGGGCTAGATTAAATCATCTCCAGAGGTTCACTTCAAGCTAAATTATTCCATGATTCTAAACCAGCTCCCTCTAATTGTATGGACTCTGTCCTCCTGCATATGACCACAGTAAGAAAAGTCTCCCATACAAAGTGGTAAAAAGCAATCATATATATCATATCATATAAATCATATCATATCATATATCATACAAGAAAGAGACCACAGTTCTCTACTTACCTTCTCTACTTACTTCTACAAATAAAGTAGAAAGCTTATATGCATATATACACGCATACATACATATATATATCTCTATATATATACACATACACACACACATATATATACATACACAACTAAGAGAGAGGCAAACTATTTACTCTAATGGTTCACGTTTTCAGCAATCTACATAGGTCCATTAAAAGAAACAAATTAGTACTCCATTCATCAATGACAGCAAAATCTTCCAAAAAGAGAAGGGAGTAGAGAATATTTGCAACAAGGAAGGCCCATGCTCTGAGCGCTGTAATTTGGAATCTGTTTTGTTTATAAAGGAGCTTAACAACTTTGTACTTGCTATTAAAAAAAAAAAAAAAAACAAACAAACAAAAAAAACCCAAAACACCTTTATAAAAGTTACAACTATTTTTTGTTACTTAAAAGCAACACTAGTTCTATAAACTATGTTCCATGTAATTTATAAAGCTTTTGTTCAGTTGAAGAATTACTTTTAGGGTTTTTTTCAAAGCCAATCACACAAATGAGGTCTGTAAAAAACCTGTACCTAAGGCATTCTACCAAAACAATTACTTTAACCTGTATGAAGGAATACAGTCATGGTTTCACTTTATACTACCTGAGATGATTAAGCAGAGGTTGAAGTCTCTCATCAGACTGTATGGAAGGTAGTGATCGTGCTGTTAGCTGGAAGAAAAAAGGAGTACAACTAATAAAAATATTAGCTTAAAAAATGATAGCACAAGGCAGGAATTGTGTTAGAAGTCACACTGCATTGTTACAACTTTATACAAGATTGGGTAAGACATAATTTCTCCTATTAAAAATAACTAAGCACAGCCTTCTAGAATCTGAAGCTAGCAGAAATAATTACAAGTTAACAAACAGTGAAAAGTCGTTTTTCTAAAATTACAATGCAATTAGAATTAAATAGCAAGACATCATTGAAAATGGTATACGTTTTTCCAAACATATTTGAACTACAAGTGATGTTGTGCCTAGACAGACTTCTACCAATGTAAATATAATTCATGAAGCCATATTATATATAATTTACATTTGTATAAAAGCAATTCACATAGTATTTAGCACTATGTGACTTTATATAAACATGCCTCTGTGTACACCGTTTCCTTTTAAGTGGGCATAACCTATTTCGCAATTTGATTGTTCTAAAATATTTTTTTCCTTCTAACTTACATGACTTGTTAAAACATTCAACTTTTTCTGCAAAAATAAACCTGGCAATCCATAGATTAACAAATACATATCACACTATTGTAGAATATTAGTTAATTGGTGCATGAACTGAAATAAGTGGAAAAATACATGTATTAGATTTGCTTAGTATCTGTATATAAGGTGGCTCCTTCACCTATAAAAGCTACAAACATAACACTTTGGATAATTCTGACATACATCTAACTTAAAATACTGAACATAAACATGCATTTCATGATTCTGTGGCTGCCATGATTCTTAGGTGGTATTTTGAAACCTACCTCTGAACAAAGTAGAAATTTCAAGATATTTCACACTGTATAAATAAGCATCAAGGTCATAAGTATTTTAAAGGTAACTCAAAAATAGCATGCAGTATTAATTAATTGAATTATTATACATACTAATTAGAAATACGTAACTCCTGAAAGACCACCCATTTGTTACATCCATTTCACACCCTTTGCTGCTGGGCAGAAGTCAGACTGCAATCAAATGTGAAACGTGCACCTCAAGCTCGCAGCACCATCCACCAAGTAAATGAGAGGAGGTTCAAAGCAGCTGTCTGCCAAGGAAAGGCTGAAGCCACTGAACACAGGGACAGCAGGGAAGGAGGACGGGGCCATTCCAGCTGCTGAGGGAGCCCTGCAGTGCAGCAGTCCCTGTCTCCCAACACGGCTCTTCTCAGCCCCAGGTATCCCAAATGTACTCGTCCGATCTGACTGCTGCAGAAAACATTAACCTGGCACCCTCAGCAACCCATTCAACCTCCTTTTAAAGAAGGCAGCTGTCTTGGAAATTACAGTATGATCTACATTCCCTTGTTTTATGGAGCTAGATTGAGATGCATATGATACACTAAAACTTCGGTAAACTCCGCATTTATTCAGAAGTTTCTTTTAATTAAAAAAAAACCCCTCATTTTCCTACTACAGAGTTTTAAAGATTAATATAAGTATTCTATATTCACATCCCCTATAAAGTAACCTCTAACTTTGTTTCAAACACAACCAGAAAATCAGAAATTATTTCTGAAAAGAATTTGGAAGCCTTCTAAACACCAACCAAAGTTATCAGAACAATGACAGAACAACCTGAAATACAGTATGTTACTTTCTTCGTTATTAACTTTAAGAGATACAGAAAACAGTATTTATGTGCACACTCAAACACATAGGTATAATTTTACATAAGATGAGCATACTATATTTTCCTCTACACAGTACTTGAAATACTGCATTTCATCAGGAAAAAAAGCATGCATTTATGACAGGATGTTTATGAAATTCTGACTGGACAATGATGTAAGCAGCAAAAAAAAGTAATGTTCAAAAAGTGAAAAAGTATCAACATTATTATCAAAGTTGTATATACAATAAACTAAATTCCTGTGTAAGCACTGTCAATTAACAGAAACACTGGTTTAAAACTAATTTGGGAGACTAGTAGTAATTGAGGCAGAACCAAGACCTAGTGATCTTTAACCAAGATTTTTCTTTATACTGCAATGAAAGAATATGGAAGAGGTGGCCTATGCTCAGCAGTTTCAAGATCTACCATTAAAGGGCAAAAAAACCAACCCCTTGAAGTCAAAGGTGAATCCACCTGACCAATACTTTTATGAATCTGCAAATCTTAAGAGCAAAATGACTCCCCATTTTCCTCTACTACGGTGCCTGGACAAGGTAATGTTCTCTACAGACCATCTTATTTTCACATTATCTGTGAAAATAAGATGTAACACTTACCAAATCTTAGAACAAACACAGTCCAGTTACTTCAAATGTTTAATTTCAGGAAGATGTGGGATCCTCATGACACTGCTTTTTTCTGTCTACCACTAAGGATAGCTTTCCTTCCACAGTTGAGGAGACCTCATCAAAATATTTTAATAACTTTAATTGAAAGAGCACATTTTCCTTCAACTTGCCTGGATTATAAAACAAAATGTAATATTTTCAAGTATAAAGTTTCTTCTTATAACTTTATATTTTTATTAACAGAGCCATATTGTAAATAAAAGCAGCTTTTACAAAGGTCATGGAAAATAGTTGCTGGTATTTTTAAACTGCTAAGAATTTCATGAGCTTTTTCAATAGCATTTTTCTAAAAGATGATCCCTATTACACATTCCAAACTGAGATTCTGAAGCCTTTTTCCAATGATTCTAAAATGAAATCTGGACAAATTCCTGCAAGCACAGCCTTGCTTCTACTTCTATATGATACTCAACATAAAGATCATCGTACCAGAGAAAGAAAAGCAAAAAGATGACATTTGACATTTTAGATACATGAAAGACATGAAAATGTTGTCAAGTAAAGAGCCTGGCTCCATACTGCATTCTTGTTGAAGCAGTTTAATTTACAGAGAACATAAAAAACTTCTGACTTAAGATAGTTCAAGTCCCAAGGCCTGGGTGATCAGAGAAGGGGGCAGAGTGAGCTGCAGACAGGCACAGGCAGACACCTCAGAGCTAAGCTGAGCTGGTGACCTCATAACCTCACGTTCAGCAATAACGAGGGGTGGTTTTTCCAAAGTTGCCATCACTCAAGACCTGGCTGGGCATCAGTCTGTGGCTGGTAAGCACTGCTTGTGGGGTGTTTTGTTTTCGTTTCCTTTTTCATTGAATAAACTGTTTTTACCTCAATCCACGTGTGTCACTGGTCACAAGACTGAAGAGATCAGTGTCTGCTCCTCCCTTATAAATTTTCCCTTATGAGGATGCTGAAGACTGCAGTGAGGTCTTGCTCAGTCTCCTCCAGGCTGAACAGACCAGGAGACCTCAGCTGCTCCTTACACAGCTTCCCCTCAAGGTCCTTTGCCATCCTTGTGGCCTCCTTTGGACTCTAACAGCTTAATGTGTTCCTTTCATTGTGGCACCCAAAACCACCCCCAGCACCCGAGGTGAGGCTGCCCCAGGCAGAGCAGAGAGGGACAATCCCCTTCCTTGCCCTGCTGGCCATGCTGTCCCTGATACCCCCAGGACAGGGCTGGCGCTCCTGGCTGCCAGGGCACTGCTCCCTCAGATTTGACTTTCTGTCATCCAGGACCTCCAAGTCCCATTCCACAGCGCTGCTCTCCAGCCTCTCATCCCCAGTCTGTGCACACAGCCAGGGTTGCCCCATCACAGGTGCAGAATCTGGCTCTTTCCCTTGCTAAATTTCATGGTTGGTGACCACCCAGCCCTCTAATTTGTCAAGGTCTCTCTTCAGGGCCCATGCCCAACTTACTGCCTGACCTATCTGTGCCCAACAAATGCACTATGGGCTATTTGTTCCCATTAAATGCATCACCCGGTTGAGTATGAGCCTTGCACAGCAGCAAGAAGGAAAGAAGATAAAAGCTTCTTTTCATAAAAATGGAAACAAAGATATGACTAAACATGACATCACAGTACTACCTGCAGCAGCAACTCATCTAAAGGAATGGTATACAATTAGAAGTTATCTTTAGTGGAATGAAATAAAATTACTTTTTGCTCTACTAATGCAGCACTACTTTACCTATTCAGGTCTTTCTCTTGAACTTTTTGAAACAGACTGCCTTTAACAATAGCTGTTTAACATTAATAGGCACTACACTTGTTCCAACTAACTCATCAGTACTAGACAAACTTTATTCAAAGATCTGTTCGGCCAGCATTTTAAGATGTTTTCTAAATGTAACCAATCTAACAGAATAGCAAATTTTATGCAACCAAATCATTCATGTTTCTTTTATTGAGTATACTGTAGCTGTGTCATATCTGAAAGTCAGTATAACAGATCCCAGTTTTCCCCCTTCACTGGGAGTAACTGAGAAACAAAAGAAGACAGTAAGATGCTTTCTGTGAAAGTTTTTACCTTAATTCCAGATTTTTTTCCTTAACCCTAGTTTATCTAGATTAGCTATTCTTCTGGAGTATACATTTGATTAAAAGAAAAAACAATCTTCAGGAGATGCTACAAAGGCCTTTGGGAAGCTTTCCTCTCCTCATTCCCATTTTAAGATATGGAACAGCTTAAAAATAATGCTGCAGAAACATTTTAGTTCTACACAAAGACGGTGTCACAATATTCACAATATTGTTATAGATACACTACACACGTCTCAGAGTACTCTTTACATATTTATAGGATCAACACAGAATCCCAGGACAGTTTGACCTGGAAGGGGCCTTAAAGCTCATCTAGCTCCAAGCTCTCTGTCATGGGCAGTGACACCTTTCAGTAGACCAGAGCCCCATCCAACCTGGTCTTGAACATGAACTCTGCCAATATCCAGCAAGATTATAATAAACAGCAGGCTTTTAAATCTCAGTTCCACTTACACAGAGTCCATGAGTCCATATATAAGGCCATGCCTTTATACAAAAACAGAAACTCTACCATACAATGGCACTTGAAACACAAATCATTCATGTAAAATCTCTTTCCCACTGCAATCTGCCTTCAGCAACAAAAAATAGTTTTCATGTACATTTTATTCTAGAATTCAGCCTACATAGAGGAAGTAATAGTTGCGAAAGACTTCTTAATGCATTTCTCTCTGATTAGAAGCATTGTTGATGAATAGGAACTCTAAAACTTTAAAACAAAATCTGAATTTTAGCTGGCTATTCTCTAAAATGTAGCATTAAAGGATATGAATTCTCCAGTAAGGCATTTTAATGCACCAGGCACCAAAATACTTGCATTAGATTAAATTTCAGACTCAATATCTAGAAAGGTTTTGTACTTCTGAGAAAGCCTTAATATTACTTTGGCTTGCCTTTATTTATTTCTTTAAAAGACATTTCAGAATTATATTACCTGGTTTGTATGATTTTGCACTAAGAAGTCATGAGATGCATATATTGCCAGAACCCAAGAATTCAAGTTAATTATGCTCCAGAGAAACACCTTCAACATCCAACTACGCTGCAGGCTGTCTCATACCCACAGAAACTGATTGATTTTGAAACATCAGCTATGGTGCTAATGTTGTTAGAAAATGTCACAATGCAAATGCTATGCAGCTGGGGAACCTGGAATGAGAGAGCAGTGTTTGCATGCCAGTGTGCTGCTGTACCTAGACAGCTGACATTTTAACACTGATCAATTTCCTTTTGAAAAAAGTTGGGGTTTAACCTTTCACAGCATCTTACAAATCTCAAGCTCTGTACAAAATTAATAAGCAATTTTTGCCAAGGCTTCTTCAGCTATTAAAAGTTATTCCAGCAGCACTTACACTGAAATATGCTCAATAAAAACTACACCAAACAATTAATGTTACATCTATTCCACAACACACCACCTATATAATAGCAAATAACATTCTTCAAAACTAACAAAACTATGCAAAAATGCTTTCAACATTATGAAACTTTTCTTTTTAATTGGTCAGCATAATTTAATACATAAAGCATTTAGATTATTTCCATCTAGTACCACCCAATTTACGAAAGGAAGGAAATAAATAACAGAGACTAGCATTACTGGGCTTCTAGTATAAATGTAACAATTCTGACATTTCTAAAGAACAGGAAAAAATTTCCCTCTTGAATCCCTAATGGATGATATGAGTGTCAATATAAGGCTGAACTTGGTTTTGTGGGTTTGCTTTTGTTTTGTTATTTGATTAAACTCCCCACCAGCTCCTCACACACACCCCTGTTCACAGTACACAAGCTAGCCAAAAGAAAATCACACAGAACACTCAGTGGCCTTCTATGTTTAAGGAAAGCAAATAAAAGGAAGCAACTAACTTATTTAAAAAATAAACAAACAAAAGAATTAAAGTTTAATTATTAGCACTCTCATTTTCTTTTTGGACTCTAAAAGACAGGGCACAATAGTTATCAGTGTTGCTTAGATGCTGTATCTAAACATTTAAAACCTATATAAGAGTATAATAAAACATAAATTAGGTTGTAAAATAGATATTCTAAATTACAAGATCGGAAGAGC
>JAYDZK010000169.1:88167782-88184907 GCA_034509185.1 Euphonia xanthogaster
CATTTTGCCAGTTAATTCAAGCTGTCAAATGAAAAATTTTCCATAAGAAAATAAACAAATTAAGAGTTGTGAAAAGTGTCCTTGCTAGCATGTCCTAGATATTTACCTAATGCTTTAAGAACTCTGAAGAAACCAAAGTCCACTTATTTCAGCTCAGTGTTTGTCAAATGCGCTCAGAATAATAATTAGTGTTTTCCTGAGGCACTTGCTTCTGAAAGTAATTGATTTCTTTTTCCCATTTGGAAAATGAGTTTCATATTCATACTGAGGTATAAATAACACCGGGATTAGAATCTCATATTTAGTCTTTAAAGCAAAATTTTTCAATCATTAAACCTTGCTTAGCTGCCAAATGAACTGTTGCTGGGTTTTGCAGCATTATTACTTGTGCATATAATCATTTCACTTTCATTTGAGGGTGACAGCATGTAAATGAACTCACCTCTTGTACTTTTTGGCATACTAAAATAAAGCTGAAGTTGACAGTTATGAAGATGCTCATTAGGTATTTTCCCCCAAAAATAAGTTATTGATTCCACCTTTCTTACAATAGTGCATAGTGTGTTAATTATATGTAGATTGAAGAAGACATTTAAGAAGCTACCCTGTCAGCAAAATCCAAATTTTCTGTTAAATAATACTGCTTCCCATAGTTCTGAACGTTCTTCAGTGATTTTATCAACCAACTCGGCCTTTACAGAGAGCTTTCTCAACTTTTAATTTAGTCCTGAGTCCTTTTTTTCTATCAACTTCCAGATGCCTAGTTATTAGGTACCAAATATATAGCTACCAAATAAACAGTGTACTGGAACACTCGCCTTCACAGCAAGCATGGAAAATGAGATAGTTTCTTTTACTTCATTTTATTTCACCATGAACTGATTTGTGCAAACAGTTCTTCCTCTCTTCAATACTGCTTACTATTCTTTGGCTGCATGCAAATTTTTTGTTTCTTCTTCTGGCATTATTTATGAACAGTTTGCTGCTTTTCCAGTCCTTCTCCCAGTTTCACAGACTAAATGGTGATACCAGTACTCTAAAGTAACCTGGAATGTATTCCTCAGTTCAACTATACAATGATGCTATAATTAACTCGCATCCACGGAGCATTACTGATGTGGGAGAGGGTAACTCAGACAGCAGTGATTTCGCCGGGGTCTTAATGTTATGACTTTAAAGTTTCACACACACACCCTGCCCCTTGCACTTCATTCGTGAGAAGGAAATTTAAAAATACAAAATCTTCATAAAATCTCTTCTTGGTAGAAGCTACTAACCAATATCACATAGGAAGCAATTGGTTAAACATATGAAGGATTATTATTTGAAGACCCCCCAAAGTCATTGTCACAAACCATGGCAGGTGTTTTCCATCACAGACTTCATCAGCCTAGCACTGTGCTCCAAAACTGCTTTAAGAACAACTACACTAGCAAAAGTTCTCTGATGCTGAAGACCATATCGTCGAAAGAGAAAAAACAACTCTCTATATACCCATCCAATATACTTGATTAAAAGCTCATTTTCCATAGTCACCATTACTACTACAAGGCTTCATCAATGTAGGCCTTCATAAAAACTTACAGTTAAAAACTCTTACGTGTTTTATCTTTACAAACCCCATTACTAAAGCCCTATGCACTACAGGTAATAAATGTCTGCTACTGCATAAAAATCAGGTACTATAAATCAGTTTTATTGCAGAACTTCAGAAGAGAGATTTTATCAATGATAGGATTTTACTACTGGGAATCAATTATGTATCCAAGTTCTAGGCTCCCCTCTAGAAGAGAGATGGACATACCAGAGAAAGACCAGCACAGAGCCACACAGATGGAGGGACTGGAGGATCTGCTATGAGGAAAGGCTGGGAGAGCTGGAACTGTTCAGCATGGAGGAAAGAAGGCTCTGAGGGAGTCTACCAATGCATATAAATACCTGAATGGAGGGTGCAAATAGGACAGAGCCAGGCTCTTTCCATGGGTAACCAGTGACAGGACCAGATGAAATGTGGACAACAAACTGAAACACAGGAGATCCCATCTGAGCACCAAGAAAGACTGTCTGTATCATGTATTGTACATTTGGTTTTCAACAACTGTGATTCACAATGTGGCTGAGGTTTGAATGCACCTCTGAAGAACATCTGGTCCAAGCCCTCAGACTGAGCAGGGCCACCTAGAGCTGTTTGACCAGGACTGCCCCGGCAGGGTTTGAGTATGTCCAAGGATGGAGACTCTGCAATCTCCCTGAGTAACCTGCTGAAAACCAAATACATAAAACAGCCCATAATACAGTACCAAGTTTTTCTGAACGACAAAGTCTTCCTGTTTTGCATATAAGAGCTTCCACTCTCTAAGCAGCCTCCAAAGTCCACATTTTCATCTGCATTGTAGGGAAATTTTAAAAATGACTTGTGATTTTCTTAACAAATTCTAACAAGATTGTCAAGTCTTTTTTCAGGAGGATGAAATGAAGGGATTTGTTTGGAAACAAGATCATTTTACTCTTAGATTTCCTTAAAGGAAAAATTATTAACAAAAGATCTTAAAAATCACTTGTTCCTAAAGACCAGGAGTACTTCTTGAAGTTGACTCTTATCAAGGCTGTGCTCTTAATTCAGTCCTTAAACAATAAGATAGAGACAGTAACATCTAGGGAAAAAGGATACTATCGCAAAACATTTTTCTGTGTTTAATGAGTTTCTCAAATCTCCATATATTTACTTTTTTCCCTTGACAAATTTACTACACAATTTCAAATAAGTTTAAATAATCCTTAGGAATTCCATACCTGATCTTTAGAAACAAACAACATAGAAAAGATTTTATTACAACAGCCTGCATGACACCAATCTCTTACTTTAAAAACTCAGAAGGCAGCATTTGAATTTCAACTGTTTAATTCTCTCAATATATGGTACTGTTTGAAAATAATTGTTTTGTTGCTAAAATTGGGGAAAATATCCATCTTATAAAAGTAAAAAGGTATTTGGAACACTTTTGCTCATTTGTGCATATTTTAAAGTATTGATTATCTTTTATTAAGAAGCAAAATCAAATCTTGCCAGCCTTTGACAGAGTTTTAAGCCCCAGTTTCCCATATGTTCAAGTACCAGTGCTTACATTCTTATCTTTAGTGAGTAGAGCTGAAAACAGGACAGGCACTCAAATTTCATACAGCTAAAATCCAGCATTAATCTTAGCCTACTTATCATCATTTCCCAACGTTTCGCTTCATCTCAACTCTCAATTGCCAGTAACAACTTCTCAGACATGAGTAAGAGTTAATGCTTAAATCTTTGCTTTCCAAAACAGAAAAGGACACTTGTATCAAGGAGAACTACTAGCAATTCCAATGACATGCAATGCTCTAGTTTTCTTTTAATGGTTATTTGCATTTACAATTATTACAAATATTCTGAATAAACAAATACACTCTGACATAAGAAAACTTCCCCCAGGAGTAAATTTCACTAAGCAGAAAACCAAGCCTTCAAAACAGCTACTTATTTATAAAACAGAAATATTGCTGCCGTAGAACTTAACTATGGAACTAAACTTAACTATTGACCTTATGAAGGGCTGTGGCTCAGTGCCTTCCAGAGCAGAAGTGCATACAGCCAGCTGCTGAAGTGAAGCTGAAGCTGATGGCTTCAAGCCCCAGGGATGTTCTTCCCAGCCCCTGACCCCAGCCAGGCTGACCATGTACTCCTCATACACACACTGTGAAGACACTGCTGGCCACCTCAATAACTCCACACACACAAAAACAGGCACCAAAAGACTGTGGAGTCCAGCAACCAAAAGTACAGGATTGAAAGACATAAGTTGTTTGAAGCAGGATGAATGTGCAAAGGAAAACCAACCCAAATAAATACTACATCAGGTACTGCAAGGGCATTTCAGAAGGTAAGGTAAGCTACTTTACAGTAATGCCTTCAAACACAGGAAGTACTAAAAAAGAGTTTTTATGAAGAATGTACTCTCCTAACATTAGTCTTTGAACATATCTGGTATCCATCTTCTGAAGCAAGAACATATTATTAAGCAAAACCTGTTACCAAATATCCTTTGTATTCTTGTATCACTCTAACATTCTTCAAACCACAGTTTATGATCCATTGGGAGCCATGAAAATCAATGGCATTGGCCAAGTGTCTGGCAACAGACTGCAGAAGTTTGGTTTCTCCTGAGTCACACCAGTTCAGCACCCTCAGGGTGGAGAAATAGAGGATGTAATTACTGCTGGCAGAGGATCAGAGGCTGTAATCAGTAGTTCAAGTATTTATATTAGCCAAGGAACTCTTGCTGCTAGCATCAAATCTGTTTCACTATGGCTGCTGAGTAATTATAAAGCCCTAAAGGATCTCAAAGCTGCTCACAATTACTTGCACCATGCTCTCATAACAGAAAATAACTCGTGTAGAGAAAGCGTTCATAAAGTACATAAAATGCTACTTTCTACATAGCTCAGCAAAGCCATTGTTAAATATAGTATAAAACAACTAAGGTCTATAAACAATTAAAAGTAAGAAGTTACTAGATCTAAATACATATCATACCAATTCTGGCTAGTTTACCAACATAGCAACAGCAAATAAAAATTAAAACTTCACTTACCAATGAGAGTCAGCTTACTAATTTTTTTGCAGATTGGTTTGATATAACCCTTGGACACCAAAATGGCTCCAAAGATCTTACTAAACTGGGACCAGGGGAACTGAGTGACACTTTTTTAATATATACCCATTAGCTACTTTCTTATTTCTTGAAACAGTGTTCACAAGTCCTACTAAACATACTTTCTACAGCACTCAGCATACTGCACCATCCTTATGACCATAAAAACACAGATTCCAAACCTATGCAATTCTTTAATTTTGCTTTTTACAACACTTTCTCTAATGGTTACTGAAAATCATGTGAAAGCCCACTGTCCATTTTGCTTAAGAAAATGAGCTTCTTTTTACACAACTTGTGACTTTGTACCATGACCAAGCCTGTACAGAATACTCAAGCAGGAGGAAAATTATCTGGGACAATAAGGTTACCAAGGTTGGGAAAATCATATTGCTTCCATCAACGTGCAAGAGATAATGGAAGAGGTTAGGAAAAAGCACAAGACAATTCCCACAAAATGCCAGAGCAATCACAGTCATTCCTCAACCTATACAGAAAGTTGTTTTAGAAAGCAAAGGTAAATGAGAAATTTCTATCTAAAATATTATCTCTTTTCTTTAAGGTCAATTCACTAAGTGAAAATAGAAGAACACATGCAACAAAACATCCTTATTTTCCTTTATTCTAATTTTCTGTTCCTAATGCCTTCAAGAAGTGACAGAAATGACAGAAACAACTGTGTATTGTCAAGTGTGCTTGGAAGTGTCACTCAGAAGACAGGAATTTGACTACATTTGTCCAGCTCTAGCTCTTTAGATGATAGCAGCATACACTGGTAAAATGACGAAAGCACAGATTACTGGCATAAGCTTGCCCAAAGAACATCATCTACCTTGTTCTAATGGTTTAGGTAAGGGTGGGACAAAAACAAGAAGAATGGATGAACTCATAAGAGCTTTGCATTCTTACACTTGGGCCAAAATGGCAAAAAAAATGACAGCACCTCAGGTAACACCAGCAGATGGGCTTTAGATACAGACAAGGTCAAAGAGACCACATCACCAAGGAGGCCACTGACAGCTTATGCAAAGTGCCTGAATTAGAATGCAACAAATAAAAAAAAAATAATAGCCCTGAATAGCAGGAGGTGACTAACCCATGAACACTGAACACTGCAAAAGGCTGACCCCAAGAAGGACCCACTATGCACTGAAGCCAAGCCACCAGCCAAGACCTGACCTTGCTGGGAGTGCCCTGCTCAAAGTCCATGGTACTAGCCACAGCTTGACAAGAGGAGATTGTTTGATGTAACTCTCTTTTCTTAAAAGAATGAGGGAGCTGGTCATAGAACCATTTGGTGGGCAGACCCTGGCTAAGCACCAAACTCCCACCCAGCCATTCACACACTTCCCCTCCTCAACAGGAAGGTGGAGAAAATACATCTATAAACGCATGGATTACTTATCAATTGCCATTATGGGCAAAACAGACTCAACCTGGGGAAATGCTCATGCATTGATATCTATAAAAATAGACTTGGGTGGTGGGAAACAAAGACAAAAAAACAAAATGCAACCTTGCTGTGACCCTCCTCTTCTTCCCAAGATCAGTTTCATTCCTGTATTCCCAATTTCATTGCCCAGCCCTACCAAAAGGTATAGGGTGAAAGGAAAATGAAGAGAGAAAATCAAAATCAGTGTGCAGTGTTTTAAGAGATTTCAATGTTCTTAACCATATGCTCTAAAAGACATACTAAATTGTCACGCAGAATTTTCAACTATTTTTTTTCTTTTAAATTAGCCAATTATTTATCTTTTACTATATTTTTCAATTATATAATATACATATGAATAAAAAGTACAGAAAATTTACTACCAGTGAAGCAGTATTAGAGATGACTGGGTCTTCTGTACTATCTGGCAAAAAGCTGTTTTCTGCCAAGTAAGGCCAAATACCTCTTATTTTCAGGAAGAGGCACTTCAGCTCTGTCTCTGACATCTACTGCCACTTCAGTTGTTCTTCACTGAATGTTATATCTATAAAGTGCTCCAGATGAAGAAGGCAGTGCATACATGGACTATATAATTTGGTTTGCCTGAGACAGTCTGACGCTTGGATAAAGTCAAGGATCACAATTTTCACCAAACTAGGCCCCTTTATTTACAGCACAAAGTGATACTGCATGGGAGCATTTGCCCTGCTCTTGAGCTGACCATTGCTAAAGCACTTTTCAACAGCGTGAAGCTATCACCGGCCAGATCGATATTTTCAAGGATATTACCACTATGGAAATACAACTGGACAGTAAAACATCCCAACTTTGCACCAAATAAGCATCAAAGAGATCAAAAGAGATCAGAGAGCAAAAGCAACATGCAAGAAAAGTCACAGAATTCTATCAGGGCTTCTGGGTAGAAACAGGTAATAAAACACAAGTTATACCAGGCAGACAGTCAAGTTTAGATGCCACAAAATTTAAAATAAAAACCAAGACAGCCTCCATAAAACATCATTGCTTAACTCAAACATTACATTTCAAATCCTAAAAAATCTCAAGTCCTTTTTGAACCAAAACAAAGCAAAGATGTTTAAAATAGCATGCTTAATTTTTGCATATCACCCAATAATCAGAAACAAGATTCTGTCAATTCCCACATGTGTTTTCAATAAAAATGCAACTATTTTTCATATAGTCCTAATGATTAACCAAGTACACTTAAATACACCCACCAAAGAACCAATCAAACAAAAACCCCTCCGCTCAAAACAAAAAGAGCTTTACATTAATAATCTATTATGCACAAAAAAACCTCCAGGAATCTCTTTCAAAACCCCATAAACTAAGTTTACAGAATGAACTAGGTTGGAAAGGTTGTTTGAAATAGTCTGTTTGGATTTAATCTTCCTTGTGTGTTCCTAAGAATTTTTAATGACTTAGTTGATATAACAAAGACTGAGTAAATCCTCATTGAGAAAAGTACTCAGGACTGATGGGTAACGTGAAAAGGTAAAATAAGCCAACAAATACATGAACCATTCTCACCATTCACCTTGGTTCATTAATGAGGCAAATCTTGCTTAAGGAATGACACATCCATAACTTCAAAATACAAACACTAAGTGAATATGTCTTCTCCATAATGATTGTCTGACCACAGCAGTGACACGTATCTTCTACTTTAATTAACAGTACACTAAATTCAGTGACAATACTGATAGGTCTGTTTTATTTTCCTAAAATTACATATTCTTTTGATTCAAGTTTTGAATAATAAACCACAAGAATAAAAATATTATATTTGTGTGTGTATATATATATACACATATATATTAAAAACTCCGTTAGTCACGACAAGCATTTAAGTGCCATAATGGCACTGCAAGATACACCAACAAATAGCAACTAACTTTTTTGTAAGAAAAATATAATTTATTAGAACTAGCTTGAGAAACTTAGAATACCAGTTTTAAGTCATACAGTGTAGTTTTAAGGTTGGTTTAGAATCACTTCATATACCAAAGATCTTTTACCTAATCTTGCAGATAAATAAAATCTTTTTTAAAAGAAAAGCAAGTAAGTAAGTAAGTATACCTGACACTGTCCTTCTTCATTACAGACCTGCAGTTTCATGGGTCCATGGTCAGCAAGAGGCATGAAAAAATCTTTACAAGTGCTCAAAGTGTTTTCAGCTATCTGTGTTTTTTTAAACAGATGCGTTTCACTTGTGGGGCTGACTAATTTAATGCTGCATAACCAGATCATAAGAATTGATTAAACTATATTTTAAATTCAACACAGTACACGAGTGTATACAGCACTGCTATTCTGACTGAAACCTCACAACAGGCTTAAAATGGCAAGTCCAGGAAAACAGGGAAAGAATTTTTATAGTGAAGGTATCACTAACAGGGTTAGGATCTATAAAGTCTGATCTCCACTACTCTGGAAGTACTATGCCTCTTACTAGTTTTATTATTTTGAGAAAGACCATTGCAAACAGCAGGAGGAAATGTTGTTACAGGAGGAAAACAGCAAAACTGAGCTATATAGAAATCACTGCTTACAGACAAATTATGTCAAAAAATGTGTCAAATATTTTTCAAAGCTATTTTATTGCTTTATCTTGCTGCAAGAGCAGACAACTGCAGAAGCATTCCAAACTGATATATTTTTTTACTCAAGCCTCTATTTCTTCATTGGTTTACCAGCTAGAACATAGACAGTAACAGGATTTCAGCTTGTTCCTGGTGTGTGAGACAACCTAAATTTATATTGCCATTTAAATCACGTAGACGGGAGCTGAAGCAGAAGAAAATCTGAATTATGCTTGCACTATATTAAAGTTCACATGCAGAAAAGCTGTATTATGTAGAATGATTTTCAGAATGTACATGCCTCCACATGTGCTAAACACACAGAGCTTTTACTAGAGATACCACCACAAGTCCTAAGGACAAAATCACCATGTTAGCATGGTACCTTGTTGCTACTTTCATCTACTTCTCAGTCATAGCATGGCATAACACAGCTATGCTGTGAAAGGTAATAGAGCCACACGTCACTAACTGTGGCTCTACAAAGAATAAGTAACATGGTTTGTTTATTTACTTTTATTGCAGCCTGTAGTAGAGTTGTGGTTTGGTTTTTTTAAGCTTGCTGAAGAATTGAATTTGTTGCCAGGCAGGGAACACACAACTCAACATAAGCTAGATGTGACAATGAAGATAATTGCCTGGGCTTGTGTTGAAGAGAATACAAGTCTGGGAGAAGTAAGATTGTAAAATGCTACATCCTCTCCTTTAAAAGTTTTAGACATAACCTTGAGATATTAGCTAAAACCTGAAATAATCTTTTCTACAAGGAACCTGACACACAATTTCATAACTGACAAGAACAAAAATCTGTGACTGAACTCCTGTGCCACTGTGGCTCCAGAGTACCAGGAACAGGCTGTCCTCTTCTTACAAAATCAAATGCAGGACCATGCTCAAAATATCCAGCTGGTAAAATGGTATCTATGGAGATCCAATACACAATATTTGCAAGAAAAGATCAAACACAGAGATCTTAAACTAGAATACTGGTCATATTAAAGTTAGGTGTGATGAATATAACCACATTGAGGCAAAAAAACAACACCCTAACACAGGATGACTTTTACAGCCAGCTGTCCACTGATGATGATACATCTGCAGTATTTCAGGTTATAGAGGACTCGAGGGAAAACGCTCAAGCAATGACCTCAGAAAGCTGAAAAGACAGGCAAACAGAAGCAGTTTTTGAAGCAAATGAGTAGCCAGATAAGTAGTAACAGTTTTCTGCTTTTTTTGGTAAATCCAGATAGCATTATTTTCCAGGAGCAACACTAGTTGGTAAAAAAATATTCAGCGAGAAAGAACCACTCATCTTTTAAAGATGACAAAAAGCTTTTAACATAGATTATTAAAAAAGGAACATATGTCCATTTAGTAAAAAAACTATGACATCAGGAAGAAAATTAACTACAACACTAGGGAAAGAAAATAAGAACAAGGAATAGACCATAGAAATCACGGTTTGGTAAGCAGTCTCAACAATAATTAACAAGAAAAATGTAATTGCTCATTTATGGTCAGATACTTGGTTTAGTTGATGCTAAGTCTCACGGCATGAAGTCTAATGACCGAAAGATTAACCTGTATGGTCCTAACATCATGGACAAAATGAAATTTTACCTGAGACACTCAAAACTTGGAATGCACCAGATGTAAAAGATGGAGCTACAGATGACAAACACTCAGAGGCTTGGGGAGCGCCGTCCCAGCGCGCCTGTTCGGTGCTGCCGCCGCCTCGCCCGCGGCGCTTCCCTTTTCTGCAGGGAAAACGCAGTGTCCTGCAGGGAAAATGCTCGGGCAGGCTCTGCCTAAGCCACACCAGGCTCACAGGGAGGCTCCCAGACCTCCCCACATCCCCCGTGTGCTGACCAGAACTCAACCTGCCACCGTGGCTTGTAAAGAGCATCAGCTCATAAAACATGAAACTGAGAAAGCCACTCCAAACTCCACACTCGGTGGGTAAAAATGTCCAATTGGAACACATGACATCAGTTGTGGACCTGCAGCAGCCTGGACAGAAAATTCATACAAAGAATTTGATTTTTAGTATTTTGCTTGAGCTTGCTTTTCTGAAAGTTTCCTTAAATTTGAGCCCAACACAGAAAACAGCGTGCTCACAGAGCTCACTTTAACGAGCTGAATAAAAACTTCAGGCGGCAAAACAATCTAACTTGAAAACTGACAGAATTATCCAAAAGTATTTTGAAATTCCCACACTCTGCCTTTTGAATCCTACAAATACAGAAAACTTTTGAGTCCAATTATGCAGTCACTGAAATTTAATTGCTATAGCATTTCCATGTAATGCTTAAAGTGCATAGTTTAATTATGTTTGCTAAGTGACGGGACATAGCAAACAAAAAAAAAAAAGTACTGCATATTGACTTTCCAAATTTCCAAAAGTAAACAGAAATCAATTAGATCTTAAGTATTTTAACTTCTAAGAGTAATACCACAAATTAGAGACAAATGCAAGTTTGAGAGCAATTCTAACCTTCACATTTTTCACTCATCTTTACTGATAAATTTCCAGACACTTACACCTTACAAAGACTATTTAAGGAAGCAAAGAACTACCAAGCAGTTAACAAGGATTCAGTAAGAGATCTACCAAGAAATGTTCTCTAATGCCAAATCTGTGAAACCTGACAGGATGTACCTGAGGGTACTGAGAACTGAAGTTATGAACCCACTCTCCACCTTTGCTGGAAGGCTTCTCTGATCAGCAGAGGGTTCTGATGACTTAAAGGCAAGTCCTCCATCCATCTTCTGATGGAGCAGTAAGGATGAGTGGGGAACAACAGGCCAGGAAGACTCACTCTAGACACCAGGAAAGTCACAGAGCTTAGAATTCTTAAAAAACACTTATAATTAATTTGTTTTTAACCAACATGGTTGCCTTCTGTCACAAAACCAAGTACATCTGTGAGTAAGGAACAGCAGATGGCATTTGCCTTGGCTTTGACAAGACTTTTGATAATGGATCCCTGTATTTAAGCTGCAACTTTATAGTCCAGGTTAAATTAGATGGCTGAAAAGCTGTTGGAAGGTTGGAGTGATGCTAACCACCTCGCTGCTTACTGCAAAATGCAAGCAGCTAAGGATTCTACTCACAGTAAACCTGAGAAAGCCAAGCCTGGTCTGTTCTGCACTGCATGTGTTGCCTGGGCTTGTGTTGTGCCAACCATATTCCTTGGCTGCAGGAGAAATTGTAATTGAAATTCACCAAGCACAACTGAGAAGTCCCCTGCACAGGATGATGACCAACTCACAGGAGAACAGTCCTTCCAAAAGAGAGCTGAAAATCTGGTAAGCAGTAAGTTCAACTTTGGCAGTAAAGACAGGTAGAAAACACAGAGGGTGGAATTTTACAAAACTTGCCCCTTGTTTATCAACATCTTGTACTGCAAGCCCCCAAATGAGACATAATATTCTAAATGTGGTCTATTAAGTGTAAAGTAAAGGGGGAATCAGTTCTCTCTACCTACCTGCTATGCTTCTGTACAGACCAAGGTACTGCTGACCTTCTCTGCTGCCAGGGCACTTTGCTGGCATACACTGAAACTCCTGTTTGCTTACATGTGAACTACACTCAATCCAAACTGCATCACTCGTACTAAAAGTTTAAGCAATAGCATCACATAATCCCACTGTGCTTGCATTTGCTATGCTATTTAAGAGGCTGAAGGAACACTCATCACTGACCAGGGAAAATCTTTGAGACTGCAACTTAGATTTCACTAGTGCTACCCAACATTCAGAAAAAAAAACACATAAAGGAAAAGAGTTGAAGAACTAATCCTGAGCTCAGAGTAATCACTTGGCAGATGAGAGTATGTTACCATTTGCTATACAAAATATGTTTCTGTGGTGAGCCATATCTTAGAAATAAAAAGAAAACCAACACACAAAACCAAAAGCAGCTTCTTTCCCTGAGACATTCTCTGTGGCTTCTAGACACTGTCACAAAGGCAAAGGACGTTATGAAAGAAAATAAAATGGATTTCTTTTTTTCAAATATCTCATATCCTTCTCCTGCTTGTAATAGCATTCATGCCTGGGGAAAGGTTGTCCACCTGAAAGAAGTGCTCACAACGACCCTCACCCAGCTTCTGCACAGATTTGCCAGCAGTGCTGGCAGAGCACCCTGCACCAAGCAGGACAGGAGCTTTCATCCTCTACTACTCCACACCTACTTCTGAATGCCTCAGCAGCAGAGCACAGGTTTATGCTCACACCCTGTATGATGTATTCTCCATTGCAACAACTGAATTCAAGTATCCCACATCTGTGTCTGAAAAAATCCACCTCTCTTAAGAGCCGAGTAGCAAGTTGCGGACTTCATTTCATAAGAATTACCCATTGTCTTGGAGCCATTATAAATTTCCAAAGTCACAGACCTAAACATAGTGCTGGTTTGAAAAACAATTATGTAGCTTGAGGAATTTTTTATAATTGCCTCTCTAATTATTAGTTCAATCACCTCTGTTCTTACTGCAGGCTCTAACGGCAATTATCCTGTAACATTTAAAAAAATATATAGATTAATAGAAGTGTCTAATAGTTTTCCACTAGAAAGGGCACTAATGATGAAAACCAAGTATTATTCCACAGCCTAAATTCTGGCAAAAGCACATCACCAGATGTGCTGCACTACACTCCCCTCTTCATTCCTCCTGAAATAATTTAAGATCCAAAGTCCAACTGGATTTGCTATTTAAAACTGGTTAGTCTAAAAGTGGCTAGTTGTACTACGAGTGATAAAAGCACTGACAGAGAAGAAAGAAAAGGTAACTATGAGCATCAAGATGCCTGCTCTCCAAAGCCTTTTGTTCCTTAGACAGTAACATCAGAGAACATACCAATTTTGAAGGCAGATTCACCCCAAGATATTTGTTCAGTAGCAACAATCTAGAGAAAGAATTTCAGTAAAGTTTAGAATCATATTTCAAAAGCAATAGTGTAATTTGCCTTTGAAATCACACTTATTAAAGTGTCTAACACAGCAAAATGTATTGTTTGTGAAAAATAAGAGACTGATTTTAAATTTAAATATATGGTAAATTAATTCATAGCTTTTATTTTTCCCTATTACATTTCTTTTATTTACTTGCTCATGCAATATGAGCCATCATCAACGTTTATTTAAAAACAAGTATTTGCTTTCTGTCAACAAGGGGTGTCAAATGCCTAGCATTCTACACTACTGCCTGGGAGACTCAACTCCTCCAAAAATTACTTTAAAAGACTGTCATCTGGAGTAAGAAGTGATTAATAGTTTTATTCATTTACTCTGACAACTGCTGGCATTTTTCTCACTTTGAAAAAAAGTAATTCTACATTTCCACCATCCCCAAAGAAGATTCTCCTGATTCACACTTCAGTTTTAAAGACAGAGGCTGGGGGGCAATGTGTTGGGATTTCCACATTTTTAAATTTTATTTTTACCGTCTATAAATCAAAAGGATGGAGTAAAAAGAAACATAAATAATGTTTGGGATTAAGAAATCTGGCAACAGAACAACCTTCACCTTACTTTGTCATCGTAGCTACAAAAAAAACAGGGAAAATGCATTGGTTTTTCTGTTACTTAAAGCTCTAAGCAGGACATCCAAATTTAATAAAATTCTTTTTTTTTATGTGTACATACATAACAAAGGCTGCAGTCATTAATAAACCAAGTCATTCTGCTTAACATGCAACAGATGGTAATAAAAAGACCTTTGCTTTCTGATATTTGTTCAAGAATACAGATTATTTAAATTAAACATCAATCCTTACAAACAGAGAAATAGTAGTATTTACATGAAAAGGAACTTATTTACATAAATACAGAAAAAGATTACAGCCAAAAAAATCTTTCACAAGCTACATGTAAATTGAAACTGAGTATCTTCATTGGACTGTTCTTCCCTGATACCTCACCTTATTTTCTGCCTTCCTACAACTCAGACACTGGACAGCTAATTCAGCGTCCCTGCAAAAATCTACAGAGCACATGCAAAATTTTACAAATTTTCACATAAAGCTGGAGACTTCCAAATACATCATCACCTTCCAAAATCCATTTTTACAACAAAATATCTCTATTATAGTACTTTACTGTCTCCTCCCTCACATAGACACCATCAGACCAATGAGAAATGAGATGATAGAAAACATTTATATATGTTGACACTACCAAATGTACATAACTCATGCAGGATCTATAGAATAATCCAACAGGAAATCCAATCAAAAGAAGCCCCAAATCAATGATTACCCTACTTTAAAACATCCCTGCAGTCCAAACATCCAGGGATACAGCAGTACACTCCTGAGGCAGGCAGGTCAATGGCCACTAGAAGGAAAGTGATGATCCAGTAGGAGCCTGGCAGCAGGGCACAGGCAGTGCAGAGGCACCTGCTGCTTTCCTGGAGACAAGTCACTATCCAAGCAGGGACCTGCTTCTTTTCAAGCCAGAGGTGCAAGATGAAGCCACAGCTGGGAAGGGATGGGGCAGGATTCCAATGCTGCTGCAGCCAAGTTTAACTACTCTAGCTCATATCTGCAGGCTAATTAAATCATGTTTCTAATATTTTAGGAAGATTTTCCATTGTAAAAATTCTGTTCAAATCCACAGCCTCTGAAACATACCCTGCTTTCCTAATATTAGGAAAAAGTTATTCTGAAAAATAACCTTCATTTACAAGAACTACAAAAAAGTCCACTTCCTCTATAGCACAGGTATGCAAATTAGCAATTAACTGAAGAAGCAATCCATTAGCAGATAAAATATCCTTTGGGAAACTGCAGTAAAATGGAAAGTCATACAATGAGGCCACTCAGAAATTAGCTGCAGCAACACTGACAGTGACAAGCGTTTCTAAAAATATTCATTTCATCCATATTTAAACTCTGAAAATAAATATTCAGTAAGTTCCAAAAGCATTTTGCTACTTTTTTCTTAAAAGAGTTCAAAACACTTGAGTTGTGTAATCAGTAAAATTAGTGGGGCTTTTTAAAATTAGTTTACAGTAGAATTTCTTTTAAACACATCTTGGCAAAAGCATTGCTGAGATAAAACTTGTGCATACTTTACTCTGACACTCACTGCTTTAAGGAGTGCTCCAACCTCTAAAAGTTCTATAAATTAATCTGCCAAGACCTGAGATGACTACCAGGTGTTCAATTTATTTCAAGTCTGATTTTGATCTACTGACAGTCATTTCCAGTTTTTCCTTCTGACTGAAAAAATGATTTAAAATTTAGCCCTTCCCCAAAGGTCAGCCAATCTTTAGCATTAGTAGGAATGGTAACGAACATGTAAATGTCACATGTGCAATGTACATTCCTTGGCTTTGGACATCACAACACTTTACTGAGGAGAACAGCCATGCTCCATATTTTATTGCAAAATGTGTGGAAAAAAAATCATGTAATTGGAGAGGTAGTCTCACAATATTTAGTGATTCAACCCATTTCTTTTTGCCTGCTCCACAAACTTGCTAAGCCAGAGCACAGTGGATGAAATTAACTCCAGACAGATACTGCTACAGCTATCACATAGCCAATGGCTGTGGCTCACAGGCCACCACAAGAAAATAATCAGGACAAATGCAAATTTGTAACACAATGTCAACCTGAGATACAGACTTTTGTTTACTCACCAACTGCATATGCCATTGCAGTTCTTTCTCACTGACTAAAGTGCATCATTCACATATTGTTACCAGCATATTAATAAATGACATTTAATAGCACCACATTAACTGACAAGTTTTCAGGTTATCATACTAACACACAACATAGAACTAAAATTGCATTTGCAACTAATATATTCAATTCCAAATTTTTTCTGAAATTTGGGGGACAATTTACTTAAGCAAGCCTTCCACATGCTTCAAATACTGCAATTCTTGTTTTGTTTGCTTGACTATCATGAAATATCGATGTGAATTTGAAGATTGAAGCATTTTCATACAAATCAAACTAGACAGGACTATGTAGAGACCACAGCAATTGTTTATGCTGCATATTTTGTACTTAAACTCTTATACTCTGTATGAAAGATGCAAGAAGACAAAAGAAATAAAGAGAAAAATACTGAATACAGTCAAATTTCATTTAGCCTCCTAACATTATCTATAATTACTTTATGCTAGGAATCTATGTGGTCTCTAGAAGGAGCACATGTACTTCAATTAGTATAGGAGATAAAACATTGAAGGATCTATTTCAGAAAATAGCAACGGGACAACAGCCAAAAAAAAGCCACAAAGAAAAGTCCCTAACAAGTCCACATACAAGCTTCAGTCTTCTCTTGACACACACATACACTCCCTCTCTAAATAATTTCCCTGAATATCACTTCTCCCACTCAAAATATCACCATTTTATTCAATTGACCTGCGCCTTAGACAATGACC
>JAYDZK010000169.1:88185007-88211654 GCA_034509185.1 Euphonia xanthogaster
TAATACCAAACAAAAAAAAAAAAATATATTAAACTGACCTGCGCCTTAGACAATGACCTTGTAATACTCAGAAACCAAGACCAGCTGCTTCTCTGCAAAATTCTCACTGCAAGCTCTACCTGAAAGATTCAGAGGATGAAGTCACTGCAATCACGTTTTACCTTACACTGCCTAAGTTATTACCTTACTAACCTTGCATGTGCATATTATAAAAATCATCCATTTATGTTACAGTGAATTACTATAAGTTAACACTGGGAACACAGCACCTGAAATGAATTTCAAGTGACAAGACCATCATCAATCATACTTTCTCAACATTAATGCCACCACATAAAGCCTTCTGCTCCACTGCTTAAAAATATAGGGGTTTCAGGAAGAAAATGTTTCACAGATGGTGCTATGTATACTGATACTTTTCTGAATGGGAGGTTTTTGTAACTATAGCATAAGTCAAGCAAAATAGCATACGTGTTTGACTAATATTTCATTTTAAAAGACAAATCATTATAAATATTAGTAATGCAACTTATCTGATTCCCATTTCTAACTGTTTAAAAGATTACATGCCAAATCAGGAACAGAATCAAGAAAAAATATACAAAATTAGAAAACACCAGTGAGGTCTTTTTGCAGTAAGTCCTGAAAACCCAGCAATTTTATTTGTCGACATTTCTTCAGATTACAAAAGATAACAATTCAAAGTTAAAAAGTGCTGGTATTAAATTAGGAAGAAAAATGCTCTATCAAGATTGTATGTATTAATAATGGAATCAATTTCTTATGGTGCCAGTTAGTGCTATTTCTAGGTTATATTGTAACTCGCAAACGGTAAGATGTTATATGATGTTCTGACAAAGAGTTTTCACAAAAGCAACTTTTTTGTAGTAATTCAGACACCAGCTAAGTTATTACTTCAATTGCTAGGCAAAACAAGGGGCAGTATTTAAAAACAAGTGTGATAAATCTATGGCTCAGTTATGCTAACATAGATAATTACAAGTCTTTGTAAAATAAACTCTTCAACACACCATAACAGCACTCACACAGCAAGAATATTTACACATTCTCAAGCATCAGCTCCCAGCTTTAAAATATATTGTTCAAAAACCACTAAAACTTTAGGACAAAGCATTTTCTGAATTAAGATTCAATCTATTTGATTCAAACACTACCGGGAGGCATCTCAGTCAGAGCTGGGTTTTTCAGTATCTAGGATCCCCACATCTTGAATTTATCAGGGAGCTGCTCCAGAGAAAGAGCCCAGGAAACACAGAAGCTAACATGGCTGTGTGAGCTGGAACCAGAGTGCTGAGCCTCCTTTCCTCCAGTATCCAACCTCAGCAGAACTAAAAGCCTCATGACAAAATATTAGAAGAACAGCCCCAACTTAAGGGCCAAATTCCATCACGGATAAAGACAGGGAAATTGATAAACAATTACCACTGCAAGTGAAACAGACTCAATGTGAGGGAAATAAATGTAATTTACCATCAATTACATTCAGGTAATGAGGAGCAGAGACAAACAAGACAAGGCCTTTGCTTCCCTCTCCCATCAGCTGCACTCTGCCCCTTCACCCCAATTCCCACACCTCCCCCAGGGCAGCAGGGGCAGCTGTGACCGGTCCAGAACAGCTCCTCTCCACAGCTCCTGCCTGCTCAGGATCCCCCCTGCTCTGGCATGGGCTTTCTCCCATGGGATGCAGTCCTTCAGGAAAACAAAAATGCTTAAGCATGGGTTCTCCACAGGCTGTGGTTCCTTCAGGACTCCACCTGCTTCTGCGTGGGTTCCTCCTTCCATCCTGCGTCCATGTGTCGGCTGCTTCTTCCATCCTCTCCCCCTTTTGTCTCACTTCAGGTTTCTCTTTTATGCAGTACTGAGTCCAATACAGCTCTGATACAGGTCTGTGATTAGTGTCTGAGCCATGACACTAAGCTGAATCTTCTGATTTTTTTTTAATCAAAATTAAAAACTACTTTCCTCAAATAGGAGATGCATAATTTTGTATGTTAGTGTAAACGCAATGAAACCCTCATGAATAAAACATTAAGCAAACTTCTATGAATTTAAATTGTGTTACATTATAGAACAATTGTTGAGCTAACATTACAGCTCACATGTTACAGAAAATGTTTAAGCTTTCTACAGTTTAATCATCATTAATGGCACAAGGAAATTATTTACTATCAAATGGGTCAGAGAATACATAAAGAAGGCCTTTGCAGTATTGATTTCGCATATAAAATTAACATCTTCAGTTGTACTTGGAACTGCCAAGAAGGCTTGACTAATATCAACTCCTCTTATTATAAAGCCTCAAGAAATAGCCACAGTTGGGATTTCAAACTTGTTTTTAAATGATGAAAGAGAACATCAGAATGCTTCATGGGCTTGACTAGTAAGTGATTAAAGTGTAACAGACTGAACTGAACTTCTGCCAGTGTCAATGTAAAACCTTTTTTAAAAGTCAGTGCTATGAATTATTTACTGTTCTTTCAAAGCTCAGTGTCAACACATCAATTCACTCTCATTCCATGCCTCCCTTACAACCCCAACTAGAATCACTAATACGCAGGATGGTGACATACATCTGCAATGTCGTGAGCAATGTAACAAGCCTAGGCAACCACCCAAATTATTCAATCCTTTGAAGACCTAAGAAGAGCATCTTTAGCACAAGCACATTCCCATAAGGTGTACAATTTCAGAACACCTTGGAAAAGACGGAACAGGCCACCATAATATCATTCCTGCATAGGCATAACTCCTTCCAAAAACCTGTGGATGTGACTACTTAGAGTAGCACCAAATCAGCTCCATGAAGCAAAACGTGGATCAAGAACAAATAATCCATAATAGTGCACAAACAACCCATACTGGAAAACTATGGTGCTTTAACACTGAAAAATTGTGCCACTAATGAGAGCTGTAAGAAACCACATGCTTGAAAAACCATCTCCCCAATATCTCTAACCAGGGTATTTTGTCCCTTAGAAGTATACAGCAGACTGTGAAAACCAGAAGTATTGCCCAAAGTCACAGAATCAATTATGCTAGAAAAGACCTGTGAGATGATCAAGTCTAACCAATGACCAAACACCACCTCACCAAGTGCTATGTTCAGTCTTTCCTCAAACACCTCCAGGGACTGTGACTCCACAACCTCCCTGGGCAGCCCACTCCATTATCTAATCATCCTTCAGTGAAGCAATTCCTCCTGCTATCCAACCTGAACCTCCCCTGGTGCAGCTTGAGGCTATGTCTCTCATCCTGTCACAAATCACCTGGAAGCAGAGGTCAACCTGCTACAATCTCCTTTCAGGCAGTTGTAGAGAACAATAAGGTTTCCCCCGAGCTTCCATTTCTTCAGGTTAAAGAACCCCAGCTCCTTCAGCCATTCCTCATGGGACCTGTGCTGCAGACTCTTCACCAGCTCTGTTGCCCTTCTCTGGACACACCTCAATGCCTTTTTTTGAACTGAGGGGCCCAGAACTGGACAGAGGACTCGAGGTGTGGCCTCACCAGTGCTGAGTGCAGGGGGACAATCCCTGCCCTGCTCCTGCTGGCCACACTATTGCTGCTACAAACCAGGATGCCCAAGGCCTTCATGTCACCTGGGCACACATTGGATCATGTTCAGCTGGCTGCAAGCCAGCACCTTCAGGGCTCTTCTGCAAGGCAGCTTTCCAGCCACTCTGCCCCAGCCTGTGGCACTGCCTGGGGATGCTGTGAGCCAAGTGTAGGATCCAGCACTTGGCTCTGTTGAACCTCATACCGCTCATCTCCACCCATCTACCCAGCCTGCTCAGATCCAGATCTGCAGAGCCTTCCTACATTCCAGCAGATCACACTCTAACCCAAGTTGATGCCATTCATGAATTTACTGAGAGTACACTCGAGTCCCTCATCTAGATCACCAGTAGAGATGTCAAACAGGACTGGGCCCAGTACTGAGCCCTGGGGAACACCACTAGGGACCAGACACCAACTGGATGTGGCTCCATTCACCACCACTTGGGATCTGGACATCAAAATATCTAACAAAAGATACAATTTTTTAACCTAATTTTACAAACCTGTTCTTTAGAAATAGCATAAGCCTAATTCAGATTATCACACCATTACAGTCTTAAATTCTCAAATTCTAATACAAGGATTGTCCCCACTGGAAAGTGCTGAGAACAAAGTGTGAACACCCAGATGTTGCAAAACCACTAAAACATATTCCCAAAAGAACACACAAGTAATGCTTACTAAAGTGGCAATGTTATCAGATATATTCATTAAGAGAGAAATTAAACAACAAAACAGGTGATGATGTTCAAGGCTTTATTACTTCTTAATTAAGTCTGGCCATGATGCACAACTTCTGTGCCAAGTCGTGAAGACCTCTGTATCACCAGAGGGCCTGAAATGAAACACATTTCTCTTGGCTGACTGCTCTTTTGCAGTGGACACAAAAAAGCACCCATGTCCTAAAAAAGCACAGCTAAAGCAGCTGTACTTGCAGAACGTGGGCCTAGATCAAATAGTATTTCAACAACTACTTTTCACAAACAATACTTGAATTGTGCCACTGTGTCATAACTACTGACTCTTCAGTCCAGATATGGCGAAGGAAAATTGTTAAGATTATTCTCTGGATTTATATATGCACAATCCTTTCTTTAAAAGTGTATTCTTACAGTTTCACTAAAATGTAATTGATGTCCATAGCTTTGCTCCAGTGAAAACTACAGTAAGTATCCAGCTACCAAGTATCACACTTCAATTAAGCCTCTGGTTAAACAGAGTAGACTGACCTCAGTAAAACATGCTGCAACTGCAGCCATCATTTCCTATATTGATAATATCCCTAGCATCTCTCAGCCATGCACTGTGCTGGCTAAAATTAGCTGAAACAATTTACTAAATACAGTTTCTAAATTAGTAAACTAATAATCAACCCCCCCNNNNGCTCTTCCGATCTGGAGCTTTGGGATAGGACAGAAATCATTAATCTTTTATCCCTTACCTAGAAAACATGGTGAACTTTAATAAACAAAGCTTATATATTAAAAGACTAATGCAAACCAACACTAATGTGAAGCACCACAATAACTTCTAATACAGCAATTCTGCAGAAGATCATTTTCCTAGGTCATGAGTGTTCAAATTTCTAAACCATGACTACTAAGTATCACATAAAGAAGTACTTCTTTCCTATAATGCAGCTTCTGCCGTTAAGGAAGCAATCCAGGTGAAATGAGTAATATGTAAGATAGTGTGTGTGTTCTCAGATTTCTCCTCAAACTAAGTCAGGGCCTACTAATTGAAGCTCTTACTTCAGACTTTCAGCTATTCACACAACACAAATTTCAGGTTTTCAGACTTTCAGCTATTCACACAACACAAATTTCAGACATTCATAAAGCTTCTCAAAAGTATTTTGAATAGATGCAGATAATGTGCATATTTAGCTACTTTTCTGTGGAATACATTCTCTCTTTTTAAATCCCACACAAGTGTTACCAGCTTTCAGCAAAAACATTATGCATCAACTCAAATACAAGTATCTCTAGTTGGAGTTCTGCTAAAGGGTTTTAATGAAAATGTTCACATAAAACTATCACAAACTGTACATTAAATAATTCCACAAACTCCAGTTACATTCAAAATTGGTAAGACTGCAGTATGCTAATTTTCTAATTTGACAAAGGAATGCATTTTTGCTTCCCACTGTTTGTTTACTAAATGTTTGTGGTCAACCTTGGCATTAATGTAACATAACAATACAAGGCTTTGAAAACATTTTTGAAAAGGTGTCACCATCATATTTTCTGAAAAATCCTTTGCCCAGGATTTCTTCTCCAGGGAAGCTGAGAAGCCTCAGAGAAAAAGGAAAACAAATTCTTATCTCATTTGCTTCTTCTGTGTTTTGCTGCTTTGGAATGTGGTTTGGAGATTGTTTACCCAACTGGTCATTGTTTCATTGGTTTCATGTGAATTGTTTTAACTTAATGACCAACCACAGCCAGCTGTGTCAATGCTCTGGCAAGAGTCACAAGTTTTTCATTAGTATCTTGTTGAGCCTTCTGTAAGTATCCTTTCTCTATTCTTTAGTATAGTTTTAGTATAGCATTCTTTAATATACTATAATATCATAAAATAATAAATTAGCCTTCTAAGAACATGGAGTCAGATTCATAATTTCCTTCCTGCCACAGATGACCCTGAAAATACCACAAAAAACAATCCAATCTGTCTTCATGTTATTCAATGCTGCATTTTCTATGACTAAAATTTTGTGTATTAGACATGATCACCCTCTTTTAAATCCTGTGAAGAGTCTCAGAGATATTGTAGAACAAGCAATTCCTGAACTGATCACCAAATTACTAACAGAAGGACATTCATATACAGCGTTTACTGCAGATGTCCTAACCAGATATGACAACTCAAATGTTCATGCAACGAAAACTTTACCTTCACCTGACATATTCTGGCTTATCCTCATTTGAGTTCATAGAATATTCAGTGTTAAAAGGGACCCACAAGGACCTCAAAGCCCAACTCTTCGGTGTGTGACCTGTATACAGACTGAGCTCATGACCTTGGCATTATTAGCGCTGTGCTCTAACCAAGTGAGCTTATCTCAGTCCTTACCAACAGAACATGGAGAAAAAATCCACAACTATTTCACTTGTTCCAACAAAAAACTGTTGCAAAATGTTGTGGGAGAACAGTTAGACACTAGCAGAAAAAACAGTTGTGTGCATAGAGCTAACATGCTGAATGAAAGGACATGTTACTATCTCTGTGCAAAACAACTGCTAAAATCCTCTAGCACAAATTTCTTTAGAAGGCACATTATATGCTAAATACCATTTGAAATTAATGGACACAGCTCACAATGAACGATTTTTTAGTGCTGCCAGTACTTGTAGTAAGGTTTCTGGTATTCTCCAGGTGGAAGCATATACATTATAATCCCAAAAAGGCTATTGTCCAGGAGTGTCACCAAGCAATACCACATGAGTTGTGGAAATCAGACTTCATCTGACTTACCGCCAGTGCTTTAGACAATTTTGTTCTGTAGTTATTCAAAACAATCACATCAATCTCCTTAAACGGCACATAGGCAAAGCCATCTTTAATAAATACTCTTCTGGCTCTAAATAAATCCACAGCATCTGCAAGTCCAACCTGAGAAGGAAGAAAAACCCACATGGTGGAATAGCAAAATAACAGTAACAATGTTTACAGCCCTAAGATTCAAGATGGACCAGCAAAGCTTTAAGTCATTTTCTGTCTTTTAACATTGTCTCCAGACAAAACTCACAAGTCTGTGAAATTAAATTTTGACTTAGTAATAGCTAATCATTATTTTGGTGGGAAAATATTGCTTGCCTACAGAAAGTCATGCAACTAGGCAAAATAAGGTACTTCAAAGTTTTTGTCTACAAGTATTGATCCAATTATGTAGCTTTGCATCACTTAGTGATTTGATATTTGAAAATGGATTTCTGTTCTAACATCTGGAAGTATTTGATTCACGTAAGCTACATACAAAAGGTTTTGCAAGCCAATGTGGAACCCAACCAGCTTCACTCCAAAGAATCAGTGGGCCACATTACAGCTTTTTTCCTCTCCCCTTGCTCTCTTGCAAAATGAATTTCTGACTAATACAATCAGACCAAACCTAATTTCAGCAACAGATGTTTGACAATGTCTCCATCCTGAACAATCTGACAGCCAGGTAAATCGAGTCATTTGTCTGGGAAACATTAAAACTTGAGATCATTTTTGTGGCAAAAGTAAGGGACGGCAGAAGAGGACAGAAGACATTATTAGTAGTCTGAAGCTTCCTTCATTTTCCCAGTCCCTCCCTCCACCCTTATACTCACAGGAAGCAGAGGAACTCTCATTAGTCTTTTAGATACTTGCATTTACTGCAGCTATTAGGTAAACTTAAAATTAGTAACTTTGCATTTAACTGCGAGAAAATGAATGCAGATCTGTGGGACTCAGCAATTTTTTACTTACCTTATAGAACATTTGTTCTTTTACTTTAGGCAGACTGAAGCCAGGAGTTGACGTACTCAGCTCATTAGCCAATTGATTTTTCAGATCTTCGCTAATCTAAAATTAAGAATTTGTTTTAAAACTGTTAAAATACTTTAGGATAAAGGCTTCTTTAATTTATTAGCATGATCTAAAATATTACTTAACTTGTAGTATAACAAGCAAACAAAAAAAAAGCAAACACTTCTCTTGGAAATCATAGGAAGGACCATTTAATTTCAAACTTGGACAAGCAGCTCAGTGAAAAATAGTGATTTGATATATGCATATGAAATAGCCAAGGCAGCAAGGTTGAGAAGGCTTATGGTTACCCTTTCTGCATCTTGATGCAATCTGTAGTACTCTCCCAGGAAAACCAGCTTTAAAAAATAATAAAGATGCCAGCAAGGCAGAAGGAATGTAGCTCTGAATAGAAAGGAAATACACAGCATTATATTTCTTCATGTAAAAATGAAAAGCTCAGCAGCCTGTAAAGAAAGCATTCTTCTTTAATGGAGTAGCTGCATCCAAACAATTAAATATGCTTCTGTAAATGAAACAAGGAAATACTTTCTATAAAATACTCTCATTAACAATCTTATTCTTGTTAGACTTTGAAAAATTCCTGCTTTTCACGAGACATTGAAACTATATACAAATTTCACACAGAGGTACCAAAACTCCATTATTCCTTCCAGATGACCTTTTTCTTGTCTAAGTAAATATAAATCTAAGTCACTGCATCAGCCTGCAGCCTGCCTTTCACCTACCAGAGACCTAAGTTTTCATTTTAATTCCAAAATAGTGGCTTCCATTTTCAAATGTAACAGTTTTATGCATTTTTAGTAGAAATCCCTTAGGAGAGCCTGTCCACCGTGTCATTCCAAGCCCTCACTGACTGTGTAAATACACTGACCAAATAAAAACAGTACAACACATTGTATAGCAATGGTGGCTACAATTCCACTATCTCTTCTGGTATATCTTACTAAAAATAACTCCACCAAACAAACTAAGGCAAGGACAGAGCAGAGTTTTTTTCCAGAGAGATATTAAAGGAGTCCAGAAACTGTTTTACAGACAGGCCAGCAATATTGAGGGGAGAACAAGAAGAGGGAAAGGCAAAGATTCCTTCTTTATTTTTTCTTCCAAAACAAATTACCCTTATTTCATCAACAAAAACATTTTTTTCAATATTAGACTTTATTTCAAGGGGGATTTATTCCAAACTTCACAAGCTGTCTGCATCCTTCTTTATTAGTAATTTGACCATATCAATTTTATACAGATACAGTGACAGTCATTTTAGATTTTCTTGCATGTCACTACCAAACAATTTAACATTTTTGGGGTAAATGTGATTCTGGTGAACCCTCACAGAAAACAGGTTAATGGGCCATGATTAAAGATTTAGATAAGACTGTGGACAGCATGAGCAAAAATACAGTTTCATCCAAAATTTTGTTTTTTAAACTAACACAAATATTGTTGCAAAGCACTATTTATTATATACATAAATGATAGATACACATAAAGATGTTAAATAATTTATTTCTTAAAGGCTTAAATATCTTATAGGTTAGGCAAACATTCAGCAGCCCCACAACCACTTTGCTCCTTGCCTTTTCACCAAATTCACACTGCCTTCACGTTTTCAGCTAATAGAGAGAAAGAGGAAGAAGGAATAAGGATAATCCTAGCCCCTACCTAAAGCTGGAAAATTACTCCAGAATGCATTCAAAAATAAAACTGGCTTCCCTAAAGACTGAAACATGAAAAAGAACCTTCCATTGGCATTAATGATTTCACCATTTTCACATCAGATTGACTGAGGGCACAGTGCAAAGAAATACACCACTCACAGTCTAAAGTCAGACTCAAGCTTTCAGTTAGGCCATGCCTGTATTGCTGCATCCAGAGCATCATGAAACACGTATCCCAATTTTTCTTAGTTCACAGAAGCTAGAAAAGCTTTTTTACCGTTGTTTTTGGGGTTTTTAATTATTTAAATAAGAGTACTACAGCTTGTATATTTAATAATTTCATCCTAAAATAGCACCTGAAAACACACATTCCAGCAATCATTAAAAAAATTACATATAATTAAATACTACTTTTAGGATTCTAACTGAGATTAGAAAGATAAACAGGCTGCTTAACTTCTGACAGAACTTGGTGATCTTGACCAGATAAAACACCGTCTATCAAAATATTAAAAAAAAAAAAAATAGAGTCCTTCTGAGGGTCTCACCAGGTCATCATCTGACCTCCCACACAGAACTGATTAAACTCACCTCACAGAGAAGAATTCACTAGTTTTGACTTGTTCTTTCGTAGCCAGTTTAGTAAGCTGCTTATCCCTGTGTCAGACTTTTCTTTGCACAAGCAAAGAACACCAGGACAAGGATCTTCCCTTTTCAGTGACACGGGTCAGCTAGCATAGCTTGAAACAATTCAACAATTCATTGCAAATTCCTGAGACTCAGGAAAAATAAAGACAAAAAAAGAGAGGAAGGGAAAGAAGCAAGTACTCAGGACAAGTTCCATTATTTCTAGTTTTCTTGCTTTCTACGTGCAGTTTATTCATTGACTTTTAATGACAGAACTGTCCTGGAAACACAAAGGCACATAAATTTAAATTAAAATATGAATAATTTAATATGCGGGGCTTGGTTAAACAAACACAGTCAGTGAGGTAGTCCAAAAACTTCAAAATAAATTTAATATCACTACTGTTTTAATGAAGAGATAAAGATGCATGCACACATTATACTGCTATATATGTGCAACACTTAGTTTTACTAAATCTCCCAGTAAGGAACAAGAACTCCATGCACAAAGTCCTTTCCTCTTCCAAGACTCAGCTTCAGGTATTTATGTGCACATGCCACTGGTGTCCTTAGAAAGTGAAGTTCCTAAAATTTGCTTTTACTTACAAAGCACCTGGTACTCAAGTGGCACAACACCCTTCCCAAAAACAAGTGCTGTCAATCTGTACTTTGCTGAATTGCAACTCCAGGCATGAAGCAGAAAAAATAATAATTTCCTAATCAATCTTCTCCATTGCCACACATCACACCACAAACGAAGTCAGCACTAGAATACCAAAGTATTAACCTAGATACTATTAAATTTGAGAATACAAAGTGTAATCAGCCAGTTAATGAATTGCTTGATTAGCAGTGGACACCATTCTCACCTCTCCTACCAATCAAAAAGGTGAACAGACTTAAAGAAAACATTCCAGAGGCTTGTAAATCTGTCATTCACACATCTGATGATTATCAATTTATTTTGGCCAAACACAAATTAGGAGAGAATTTTATCTTCCAAAATACTACAACTTTATATCTTAGCTGAAGTTCAGCTTGCTGGCATACCTAAAAATATAAAGGGAAGCACTTGGAATTATCTATTCTTATCCATCAACTGAAACAATGTTTGGGCGTTTTTTTAGAGTCAAGAGTGGGCACAGAAAGAACATTTTATCATCTGCCTCACTATGCAGCTCATTCACAGTTACCACAATGACAGAGAAACTCAGTGATACAGGTTCAGTCTCCTACATTCATGACAAACATTTCCCAATATCCATTTAAAGGAAAGCTGAACAAAACAATTACTACAGAATTACCTAGAAACACTACCACATACAAGTTCGAGTCACACATGACAGTAGAGCTACCAGAAGACTCTTCTGATAAATATATCAACAAGTTTTCTTTCATTTAAAAGTCCAGAGAGTAACATGAGATGCAATTTTAAAGAAGCTTGTTAACAAATGTTTCTCTAGAGTCAATCATAGGATTAGCCAGGAAGAGTGTTTCAAAGTTGGCAGACCATTTTCTGAAGCTTATCCCAAACAGCAGCTAGTAAATTCTATTTGCAGAGTAATTACATCCTGCAGAAACCATCCTATCAGCCTTTATGCTGCTGTATTAAGGAACAATATAAACATCTCCAAAGCTACTGCATTCACTGCTATGTAAAAAAATTAATTCATTTTTCAAACATTATGAACTTTAACCACTACAAAAGAACTTAACACCTTGATTATTCAAAAAAAAATTCTTCTTGTACAACACATGGGTATCATTTTAAAAAATACACTATTGATTTCCCAATTTTCTCATTTCCCAAAAGAATCCCTAAAAATTTACAGAAAAAAGAGAAGACCCTTGATGACACCTTTCTGCTTGTCTAACTTTTCTTCCAAGAATCCAAAATTACCAACTGCTAAGAACTGAAAATCTATAAGGATGTGGTTAGGATTTGCTATTTTTTCACCTCTCCCAAGCCTTTAGATAAATGGCAGTCAAGTGTGACCTGCTCAACTACTGAGTGCTAGAGCACATAATCACACAAGTAGTGTGGTTCCCCTTTCCACTTCTTCTACCTTAAGCAGAAGAGCCTGGTGTATCAAATCCTATTTTCCACTACATTTTTGGCACAGCTGCCATTTCAATTTTACTTTAGAAACCCAGAGTTACAGCAGAACATCTGCCTCAGGATTCAGACTGTATTCTAATGTTGTCTAGCTGCTTTCAGCTAGATTAAGAGGAAGAATGTTTTTTATTCATCGTATCTTTACCACAGCCTTTTCTGCAACTTTTATTTCAAAGCATATAACTTTTTCAAAGCAGTTAGAGATGTACTTCATCCACAAAGAGCATATTTAGTACCTAGGGCAGAAGGATTCAGCCTTACAGTGGACTGTAAAGTTCCTGTTCAACTCAAATGATGAATTAAACAAAGCCATTTAGTAAGAATCACAGCGCCCCAGTGCTCTAAAGGGGCCCAAGTAACTGCACATTTTGTGGTGTAGTTTGACTTTACTTCCACAAGTCAATTTTAAGCAATAAGGAAGACCTTCTAAGGGTCCATTTAGATTTCTGCAGATAATCAGCATCTGCTTCTAATCAAACTGAGATGATTGCCAAATTAAAATTTTAATTAGCATTTTGCATCATTTACAAACTGTTGTTCATTAAGTTTATGAAGGTGCAAAAGGACATCCCCAGTAGCTATCTATTCTTTAATCACATCTATTACTCAATTCTACAATTTCATAGAATATCACCAACACCATATGTGCAAATAAATACATGCAACTAGAATTACTGCAGCAAAATGCACCAGTTTTCTCCATAACTAATAATAAAGTAATGCTTACAGCTCAAGGATCCATTAGAGAAGAGTAAAGCCGCCATACATCTTGCCAGTGCACCAAAAAAATAAAATAATTTTTTTTAATAAAAATAGTTTTTTAAAGCTTTATTTTAAAAGTCTGTGAGAGAGTATTAGCACTTTTTTTAAGCTTATTAAGCAAATATTTTAATCAAACCTCACCCCATCTACCCATCCCTCAAAATGTTCGGTCACTGGAATACCCAGGCTGCTTGGCAATCAACCCAATTAATTTTAGGTGAGAATAACTCACGATGTTTGTTAAAGCACTTATAATATATGTTTCACTGTCTTATTTAACAAACTCTAGCACTTAGAAAACCACCCTACTCCCAAGCCTTTCCACATACAATTTTGTTTCTGTTATGACTCTAAGCATGGAGTTAAATGACCGAATACATCCTTTTGGTAGCAAGGCACATTTCCCACTTAGGCATGCATCCCTTATGAGTTTTGCTGTCAACTGTAAGATAAGCATCACTGGTTTTCAAGCAAAGGGACAAATACAAGATTTAAGTAGTGGAAAAGAAAGATACAATTCAGAACTATTTCCTTAGCAAATGTAAAGCATAGCCTACTTGCATAGTTATTGTCTTATCTTGGCATAAGCCTCCACACAGTAGTGTAGACTCCAGACAGTTCCTACTTTTCCCCATCCTGTTTGGGAAAGGAAGAAATATTATTTGATGCCCCTGAAATGAAAAGCCAGAAGAACATTCTGGATTAAACCCTTTTCCAAAATGGATAGTTATAGTCACAGCCTTTAATGGTTAGGCATGATATTGAGTATTCTCTCAAATGTATCTCTCCTAATAGGGACACAAACCAGTCTCCCTTCTCATTAATCCACATCTGACTTTAGGATCTTCTGTACCAAATAAAGGCAGTCATAAAATGTTTTCTCAAGAAGCTGAACTACGAATATTTATACAACTGCCCTACTACCAAGATAAATGTTTTTGAAGAAAGCATAATAGTGATATCAGAAAGTCTCTCATAGGACTTCTCTGATCATAAAAATGGAAATTAAAGAAGTTTAATTTCTACTGCTTAAAGCAGCTAAAAAAGCACTTCAACTGCTTCATCAAAGAGCTACTGTGGAAAAAAATTCCATCGCTAATGCATTCTGCTCTTTCCATTTCATTTTGCAGTTCTTATTCCTTCCTCTCAAATGCCTGCAGATGCACTGAAGACCTTTAGCTCCCCCAGCTGACTATTCCCATCTGCCATTCCTTCCCCATTACTATGATCCAAAGCATTTCTTAAAATACTGCGCTTCATAACAGCATCTAAAAATTAGGACATCTGATTCTGCAATAACTGGCTGTTACCCAAAAAATAAGGCATCTAAACTAGAAGTTATTTAAAAGGCCATAATATCTTTTAAATTTCAGGAGGCTATCCAGAATTAAGAAAGTTCAATTTAAACACTATTTTTTTTCTGCTCTGTGGAGTGAAAACAGCAAACAGATGTATTCAAGATGAAAAATACTCCACTTAGAAGTCTTTTTCTTTTGCACAATGCAGAAAGATAATAGTGAGCAGAAGCACTGCAGGAAATATAAATCCAATTACACAACATCCTTACACCACAGATTAAGACATGATAATGCCTATCAATTTTCATTTCTTCTGGAAGCAACAAAGAGGTACTAACAGTCTGAAGATAAAGAAACCAGAACATTCAAAATAATGACCAGAATAACACCAAAAAATAAATTCAAAATTAAATTTTGCATTCTACTCCACTCTATATTCCAGTATCTAAGTTAAATTCCCAGAAAGGTGTAGCAACAAATCAAAGCATCCAATAGTACTTAGGAAAAAACACAAGACAAGCAGCAACACACCTGTGTCAAAAAATTCCAACTGTGTTAAGCTGATTTCACAGCCTTTATCACAGTGCACAGACCTCAGAGGCATAAAAAAAAGCAGGTGCCATATTGTGTCTAACACCCTTGAAGTCACCAGAATACACTTTCACATGAAAATGACCAAACAGTTCCAGTGAATCTTCTAAAACCTCAGTTCAAAACCCATTGGAAAAAATGTGTAGAAGAATTTAACTCAAAAGAGAAGAAGGATGTCTTAAGCCAAGTTCCACAACCAAACTAAAATTTAATACTTCAGTTCCTAACTTGTATATTAAAACAGGAGCAGATCACATACTAAAATGCCATGAGGCACTGCAAGAGCTCTAGAGAATGGGATCAGAGAAGAAAAATCTGATCCAAAAATTGAAGGCTGTAAAAATGGCAATGGACAATCACAGAAATTACAAAACACCACACAAAGAAAGGCTTAAAGACGAAACAAGAAAGTATAATGACAGAAGGCAAGTACAAAGAGAAGAAAAAAACAAACTTAACAGGAAAAAAACCCTACCATTCTCAACTAGTGGATGGAACAAGAAGAAATATGTTAGGTTTAACATTATTTTTAAAAAGTTAAAAGGAAAGTAAAGCAGCAGGAATGATGACCACCATTGTGAGACTTGAATATACAGATGTGGGGAAATTTGCTAGCAAAGCTGTGACATTTTCACAGACAAGGCAAATGGAACTACTGTCATTTTCAAAATGGTGTTGAAAGTGTTGAAGGGAAACCCCCCCCAAACAAAAACCAAAGGAAAAAACAAAAAACAAAACAAAACAAAAAAAAACCACTACACACAGAGCACTTTGAAAGTAACCACAGAACATTTTGTCCACCTGAACAGAAGAGACCCTAATACCATACCCTGAGAAAGTGTGACTGCTGAACCTGAACAGGTTTTGTGGCAAGTTTTCACAAGAACCAAGTGGAATGGACCCAGAAGTTCATTAGATGCTCCAAATCAGCACAAGATGTATCACAGACCTACAGCTGCAGATACTAAAAGGACAAATCTTCCATTTGATGTCTAAGAACAAGTGGCAGGTCTTGGGGACTTAAAATTATGCAAGGCAAAGCAGACAAAAGGCTAAAACTCAGACTGAGGGCTTCAAAGGAGATATTTCTGACCATGTCAAGAACAGCTTTGTAGTTGAAGTCCGAGTATCAGTTACCTGTAAAACCATTTTATATAATTCCTTCATATCCTGAACTTACGTTGAGACTAAAATATTCTCTTCAATGACTATAAAATTAAAATATCCCCAAATTTCCCTTTAAAAATCTTTACATCTGTTAGTGCCTTTTACTGCCAGAAACTGTCAGGCATCATTGATGTAATTACTCATTTTTACTAAGATTTTAATACTTTAATCTCCTAAATTGATGTAAATCTCAACTGCACACCTGTGTTTGCATATTCTCTTTGATAGGCTCTGTCACCTTAAATGTCAGCATTTACTCCTCTTGAGTCCTGCTTAAGGATTTCTGATGCTCCCTACGTGACTGACTTTGCACATAGACCATTTAATATGCCTTGAGTGCTGAAAATTACATGCCATACATAAAAAGCTTTCATATTTATCTAGATGATGAGAGTACTGTCTCTTAAACACCTTTATCTTTCCTTTTTTTAATATTTAAAGCATAAAACAGACAAAAACCATTCTGAAATACCTTCAGAACCATTTCATTAGTCTCCTTTTACTGTGATAGAAAACCAATCAATGCATTAGGGGAAAATACTCTTAAAGCACAGATTTATTCTTGCTTTTCTTCTACCCTCATCCTTTCTCAACATTTTATTCAGGATCATGCACTCTACCTCTCGCTCATGCTAGCACAAATTGATAGGTATAAACAATAATATTTCAGAGTACTGTAAAATTTTGAGCACCCAAGCAATGTTCCACTAGGCTGGGCAGCACCAGTCCAGGCATCTTCCACACTTGCTAGAGGAAGAGACTGGCCAAAGCTGTTCCTACAAGTGATTAAAATGCAGTCTACATGTTAGTAGTTCAAAAAAGTATCTCAAATACAAACTCAAAACAAGCTTCATTTTTTTTCCCCAAGAAATCCAGGTCCCAGAGGCTTCTTGCAGAATACTAAAGAGGGACTAACCTAATCCAGTGCCAGCTTTGGAAAAACTTTCCAAGGAAGAACTTATGTAACCTTCAAATTTCCATAATTTATATTAAATGTAGAGAGGCTTATTTTCACAAACATTGTAAAACTTTTGAATTGTAATAATCCTGTGCACATTCAGACATATTCATCATACTGAAGTCATCATGTTTAGCTTGATTATCACAAACTTCACAGCCTTCCTTTTTCAAGTGAAGGACATCTTTATAATCAGGTACAACTCCCCAGAGCAGGCATTTACTAACTGTAATAAACACTGTGCCACATATTTTGCTCCATCAGCAATACAAATGCCAGCCACTAGACATAAGAAATCCTATTAAAAAATTAAAACATTAGTTTTCCTTACATTCCATTTCTATTTTTATTTACATAAAGCTCTTGCTCTTTGAGTAAAAATTTCTTTAACCATGGAGATGAGAGCTACTATCATATCAAACTCTCTAAAGCTGACTATCACATAAAAAAGCTTCAAAAAACTGGTATTTTTTTCTTCTAGTTGTTAACAATTTCATTCTTATTTGCTAAATAATATCTTTCTATCAAGTATTCAAAGACCTTAAGTACGGAAAGATCCTAACTTCATAAGTATTATCCATAAGTGGGATTGAAGATTTCTTGATTCTATAAAGCAATAATTCTCAGTCCACAATTCAAAAAAATGTCAGAAATTAGTCTGCAAAACACTTGTAAAATATATATGCAAGTATCACTTTCTCATGCATGTAAGTGAATAAGAAAAGGTGAGAGGTGACAGTTACTGAATTCTTAATTTTAGGATCACTTTGTTGGTGCTGTAAAAGATGACAACTGTGACAAAACTGTACAAGATAATCTATTTATTCCTCCTCCCCATAAAAGAATTTACTCTTTTAATAAATACTGAGAACCACTCACAGTGGTTCTTAGAATTGTTAACATTGCTATGCCAGACTACACCAAGGTCAAGCTTTAGCAGCTGTGACCTTTCTCAGATTACAATTCTGAAACCAGAACCAGTATCTAGAAAATGCAAGGTACATCTCTTCTGGTTAAAGAAATTTAACTACAAGTTTCTTAGTGCATCACAAGCAATTGAAAGATAGAACTAGAATTTCTATCCATTTACCCATATAGAAAGCGGACTGTAACATCAGAACTTACTTTCTTTTCCTGAAGACCATCTTTTTTTCTAACAGGTAGAGCACAAAGTTTGATTTTCATCTTGTTTTATGCATAATAAGGCATGAAAACATTGTAACTTTTAACAGGAAAGCAGGAGGAGAATAGTTCATCCTAATTTCCTTTTCAAAGGAAGTGTCTCCTTTTACAAATAGAACATTGAGAAAAATAATATTGCTTTTAGAGTGGCCTTACTTTTGTAGTGGCCTCTACACAGCTCCATAGCATTTAGACCTGTTCCAAATACATATGGAATTCCTTAGTAACATTCAAATGTTTTATACATGATAGTACAAGTAAGGATTAGTTTTACCTAAATTCCCACGAGAATTGGAAGCAGAGGGTGAAAGCAGAAGCAGGGAAGTAGATTTTCAAGGAAATGATGCTTTTTTGCCTCAACAGGAGTAAGAAAGTAATACCTTCTTAATCATTTTGACATATTGAAGGCACATTCAGTAGCACGGAATCAAGCCATACTCCTAGCTATTTTCAGCAACCTGCAAACATTAATCTATTCTCACAAGCCCAAATGCTGAAACTGTGACAGGAGAATATGAGGCTGGGGAATAAGCAACAAAAATACAGCTCCACAAATACACCTTTCACTGAAAGGTCTGTTGAACCAGAGAATGGCATTTCTAACAGTCTCTCAAAGACAAAAGAAAGCCTCTGTTACTCTTAACACTCCACAAATCCTATTTTATCAACATGCACTGACACCAGATATTTCAGTCCAGCAACACATCAGCCACATATCTTAGAATACTTAAGTTATTCTAATAAGCAGCCTTTTAAGAGAAAGGCTTTCTCAGTGGAGTGATGATTGCACAATAATTTTTATTCACTCAAGTTTACAATGAGAGCTACAGGCAAAGCTGGAGTTTCCCAACAAAACAGTTCACAGCTGCAGTGCAAAATACTATTAAAATAATTAACAAAGACACTGCAACAGACATTTTCCTTTACTCAACTCAGATAAACAAAACAGCATATAACAGCAGGAACGCTTCTGTAATATCCCTAAAACACCAACAATAGTTGTTTGTCTAAACAGATTTTGCATGTTCAAGGTTTTTCATCAAAAGAAATAGAATGAGTTTAAGTCAAAAGGGAAAAAATTTTGAATCTAAGTTATAATGATAAAACAACAACAGTGGAATGAGAGCATTCACAGAATTTTGGACAACATATTCTGCATTCTCCATAGCAAGCACTTAATGAGTAAAAATCAAATTGTATATTAAAAGAAAATAGGATAACTTACATGAATGTGCATGTATAAATTCTAAGTTACAATGAAACTTGTATAATTGTACATAATTTCTTTTAAAATTACAAATAATAAATAATCCTTATATAAATATAAATAATCCTTAACCACAATTTGTAGTTACTCTATTTAACACCAGCCTCTAATTTTGTGTTATTTAAGCTAACTCATGGTCTTGGTTATACATCTATAGCTCCAGTAACTCACATAATATGCACAAACAAGAAGAGTCAAAATGGTTTTGAGCATGCACAAACATTGCGTGTCCCCATGGTGACAGTAACACAGAAAGCTACATTTTTGAGCAATCCATAGAGGATTTTCATACTTGGATTATTAAATTTTAACTACAGCCTCAACAACTATCATAAGCATTCATTGAAGGCACTTATTTTTCTTTTCCACATAGTTTTCCAGAAGTCAGTGCTCACAAAAGAACAATGCACAAAGTCCCCAGGTCACTGTAGTTTGCTGTAGTTTCTATAGCAAGAAGCCACATCTTAATAGTTAGAAGATTGTAAAGGTTCTAGAGCAAAGTTTATGAATAAAAACATGTTTTGACCACAGTTGTTTTTCAACAGAAGCCAATAATGTGATGAGAACAGACTGCACATACAATTCACGTAAGAATCAATGCAGCCATTGCTTTTCTTATTACTGAAACATTTAGGGTGAATTATCACACAATTCACCATGAAAGCAAGGTATTTTAAACATTAGTGTTATTTGGCCCAGATGGCCAGAAAAGACAGATAAGACCCTATCTGAAGAACACAAACTAGGGACCTGATAAGGGTCCTGAGAGACTTGGATGACGTAGTTGCCAAGCCACTCCCCATGATATTTGGTAAGTCATGGCACTCAGAAGTCCCAGGTGAACAGGAAAAGGCAAACATTGTACCCATCTATAAAATACTGAGAGAAAAAGCTCTCAATGACCAACAAGTCAGCCTCACCTCTGTACCTGGAAAGATCATGGAACAGATCCTCCTAGAAGCTGTGCTAAGGCATATGGATAACAGGAAAGTGATTTGGGACAGCCAGCATGGCTTCACCAAGGGCAAGTCCTGCCTGACCAAACTAGTGTCCTTCTGTGATGGAGGGACTACATCAGCAGACAAGGGAGGGGCTACAAATGACATTTATCTGCATTTCTGTAAAGCTTTTACACAGTGCCCCACAACATCCACCTCTCCAAACAGGAGAGAAATGGATGCAATGGGAGAACCATTAGATGGATTAGGAATTGGCTGGACATCTACATCCAAAGGGTAGCGGTCAATGGCCAACTAAAACACAGGAAGCTTCAACTCTACATGAGGAAGAACTTAATGCTGACAGCTGCAGACCACTGGAACAGGCTGCCCAGAAAGGTTGTGGAGTCTCCCTCTCTGGAGACATTCAAAACTCACCTGGTTCCTGTGTAACCTGCTCCAGGTGACTCTGCCTTGGCAGGGCGATTGGCCTGGATGATCTCCAGAGGTCCCTTCCAACCCTAACAGTTCTGTGATCCTGCCCCTCTGCTTTACTCTGGTGAGACCCCACCTGCAGTGCTGCATCCAGCTCTGGGGTCCTCAGCACAGGAAGGACATGGATCTGTTGGAATGAGTCCAGGGGAGGGACACACAGATGACAGAGGGATAGAACACCTCTTATGTTAGGAAAGGCTGGAAGAATTGGAATTGTTCAGCCTGGAAAAGAGAAGGCTTTGGGGTGACCTAATTGTGGCCTCCAGTACTTGAAGGAAGCCTACAAGAATGAGAGGGACTTTTCACAAGGGCCATGTGGTCACAGGACAAGGGGGGATGGATTCAAAGTGAAGGAAAGTAGGTTTAGATTAGAAGCACGCTTAGAGGAGGAAAAAATTCTTAAATGTGAGGGCAGTGATGTCCTAGAATAGGCTGCCCAGAGGAGCCATGGATGTCCCACTGCTGGAAGTGTTCAATGCAAGGTTGGATGGGACTCTGAGCAACATGGTCTACTGGAAAGTGTCCCTGCCCACAGCAGGGAGTTGGAACTAGATGATATTTAAGGGTCCCTTCCAACCCAAACCATTCTATGACCTATGATCTAATCCACTCAAAATTTTATTCAAAAATACTTAACAGCTTTAGTAAACCTTGTTAACTTATCTGTGTAATTACACATTTTTTCAGCTGTGTTTGCAGACTGAAGCAGACTGAGCTTCTCCTGCAGCACAAAATTACATCACTTAATCCTCACACACACTATTCCCCAAGTTTAGAAGTTCTGTGTGGCCAGGCTTTTTTAAAACCAAAACTGCACTTTCTATTTTTTAAACGTGATTGCTAAAACTACCTAATGAGAATTTAAGAACAACAGACGTGCAACATAAATACAGAAAGTAACATACTTACAGCTTCAAATGATAAGTTAACATGTTCCAGGAATTTCTGCATTAAACTTTCAGTTAGTTGACTGAAGCGGTATCGGAAGAGATCCATTTCTTGTTGAAGAAACCAACGTCTGAGATCCTCACTGCAAAAAAATAATGTAAAAAAAATTCTGAATATACTTTTTTCCTTTGCTTGAAAACTAGACCACAAACCTAGTGAACACAACAGTAATGCTGACTTTGGCATGTGACCCACACACACTGAGAAGCTTGGAAGTAAAGGCAGGAAACCTCCAGTAACACACACTCAATCAGAAAAGACTTGTGGAGAAACAATACTTTTTAAATGTTTTGGATAAAAATAATTGTAGGTAACATTCGCCCTTGGTATTTAGAGGACAGTTTTTTTCTACAACATGGCACAGTATTTTTTCATTGTACAATTAACATCACAACTAATGTAATGAGGCAAATACATTTTGAAGGCTACTTCTTTTAATTCTCACTTTTGGTGTATCTCCAGCTGAAGAAATATGCATACATCTCAGTAAATATAACAATAATGCATTCTATTCTAGGCAACAAACAGCCTGGAAAGAGGTAAAATGAAAATATATGGCAATGAAGTTGGGTGTGGAACACAAATAGAACATTGAGCTCTTGATAAAAGAGAAAAAGGGGTTTAGCAACTGCAGGTGAACAAGCAGAAGAACAAACAGGAACACAGGGACAGGAGTTAGAAGACAAAATAAAACAATACTGAAGCCAATCCAAGTACTTTAAGTATTCATGGAACTCTTCACATCTTAGTGCTCAGATTCCCAGGCATCAGCACATTACTCAAAGCTACAGCAAGTGGCTACCAGAGTGCCACTAAAAAAAGCCACCCCACATGTGCAAGCACAGAACGCAGATGATGCTGTATCTCACTACCACAGGGCACTCTCTTCAACTGTCCTCTGAGAGCTACCCTTTGGGTCATCCCCTTGGAATTCACAGAGCACAGAAATACTGCAGTTCTCTTTACAATATCTAAGCATCTTTTCCCATAGGGAATATGCGAATCACAACAGAGTTGTTTGTGGTTTTGTGGACAAAACCTCTGCTTGAAATATGGCTTGAAGAAAGGTAATTATTACATAAAACAGACAGACAGAAAGGCTGTTAAGGTGCTTTGTAAAATATAATCCTGCGGACAGTCTCAGTGCTTGGAATGTAATACTAATCAGTGCAACTTAAAATGGAAGAAAATGCTTTAATGACTGATCTGCTGCAGTTCTTCTGTGGCCATCTAGGACTGCAGTTAAATCCTGGGATGTGACAATTTTTCCATTTTCCTTGATTTACAGCACATTAGTTTTCCTATGGGGGGAACCAAACAAACAACAACCACACACACACAAAAACAAACAAACCACAAACATGATTATATATAATTTCTTTGGAGGCCAGCCAGTCCGTTGTTCCTTTTCTTCAGGAAAGCAGATCCAAGGCTGTAATCCCACCTATCCACTTAAGTGACCATAATGAGAAAATACTATTTTATCTTTTATACACACCTATATGCATTCTTCCTACAGCTGACAAAATAGCTGATGAGCTGACCTCACACTACTGTATATGTCCAGCAAATACTTTTAAACTGACTTTCCTAGGATCATCATCATTAGGGCATTACACATCACTTCTAAAGCCAAACCATATTGTATACTTATTATTCACATGAAAAAAATTGTACACTCTCATCTCAAACTCATACTAAGAGGTAATACTTATTATCAAAACCCCACACTTAACTGAAAAGCGAGGTCACTGACATTAGCTTCAGCAGCAGCTTGATTAATTAAGAGAGCAGCAGGCCACTGAAGTGCAGATGTTAAGACTATCTCCTCATTTTTTGCCACTTAACTTTCTGGTGTGCAGATTACTTAGCAAATTAAACCAGTTCATATATTCCCAAACTTTAAAAATTATATAACAGTCTCTTTCATATAGGGAACAGCACTTGAGGGGCTGAGGTTGGAACAGAAATACTCTTGACCCCAAGGAGGGGTAGGAAAAATCAGCGTAATTGTTAGGAAGCATGAACATAGACGTACTTTAGGGAAAGCATGCAAATACTTGTAAATCTGGAATTTAAGACTAGTAGCTCCCATTCCACAATTAATACAAGAGCTCCAACCACTTAACAGTGATTTATGAAAATTCTGGGCATGGCCAGACCACTGCTTTTCTGGGCAACCAACACCAATGCATTACTCAGAGTTTAAGCTTTAAAGACTAGACAGCAAGGGGAACATGGGTACAGATAACACACAAGAGGAAATGCTAGTCAACAAAGAGGGAGCTATTTTAGCAGAGAAGTCTAATTTATCATTTAGAAAAAAAATATCAGGGAGCAGTGACCAGGCCTTGCTAAGTCTGAAATACAATTTACGTCCTTGTTATGTGACACAGACACAAATCAAACAAAAACAACTTTTAAAAGGCACAAAAGTATGTTTGAAAGTTTCCTGGATAAAAGAGTTTTGCCATCAGAGCAGAGGTTAAATTTATTTCTTCCATCTTAAGAAAGTAAAGTGAAAATTATGCTCCTGTGACTTTCAAGGTTCTTCACAGCTGATCTGCTGAAGTGATGAGAGCTGCAGTAGACAAAAGCAAATATGCAGACTCCCATCCACATGCAAATAAAATTATCTTTACATCTGCATCTGCCATGAAAGCAAATTAAACAAGATTATTCTATTTCCTGGTCTTGGCAAATCTAAGTGACACTAGAAGAGGTGTGAAAGAAAGAAGGGTATGAAAGAGACTGTTCTCTTAAGACCGTAAATACCGTGTCAAACGGGAAACAAGCTTTAAGGTCTTGGATTTCAGAAAGTAGAAGAAGCAAAGTCAAGAGATGATTACTACCCTACAGATTTAACTGACCAGAATGGTGGAGCTGGTCACTTCAGATCACATGAAAACCAAACCAAAACAATCCAATTTACAAGTGAGGACTGATAGAGACTAGAAAAGAAAAATCGATCTAAACTTTTACCCCTGGATGGCACTGTTGGCCAACCCAAAAAGCACTATTACAGGAAAATGCAAACACATGTACACACAGCTGTCTCAGGAACTGAATTCAACCTAGCTTGCAGTTATGTCTATTTAAGTGCACTTTTTCAATCACTCCTCTTTTCTTCTTCAACAACTTTCTTCTTCAACTTTCTTCAGCTAATGATTTGTGCCAAGCTTATTTTTCTGACCTAGTATGATAAAAACTTGAAGTACAGTATATTCTATTTGCGTCCCAATTTCATCCTTTGGGATCTTGCCAGTTGTAGACAATAGAAACATTCCCACAGTAGCTGCTTTTCAAGCAAGAATAGAGAACAGTGGGCTACAGGCTCACCTCAGAGTTCTTAGAATGCTATTTTCCATGTTATGAGTAAGCACTAAATCCACCTTTTCAAAGTACAAGTAGAAAGCCAAAAAGCTGACCAAAAGCTGCTTTATCAAAATGCAGCAAGTACATATAAATGGGAACACAACGTGGCAACTGCAAGTTGTCTAAATGGTGTCCCAGAGCTCTATTCAAAACCCCTCCTCTAAAGATGCCTTTCACCCCAGATTACAAAGCCAGGCTCTTTCCTGCTGATTCTGTGCCCCAAAACAGCTTGTATTCATTTCTGCACAGCAGTTCACCTTCATCAAGCTGCCCATTTCTGCCCTGCCTATAGTCTAATTTTTAAGATAGTTCCCTGAAACACAGGGTTTGAACAGTAGCTGCAATTTATTTACTAAGCAAGAACTTCAGTCAAATTCTCACCTTCCACAAGAGCAGAATTTTCATCTACTACCAAGACCCTTTAAGCATCTCACCTCCCACAAAAAAAAAAAAAAAGTAATGGTCTAAATAATAATAAAATGTTCAAAGTAAAGTTTTGGCTTTGTAAATAAGCCAAATTGATTATTCAAAATGCCACTAATACAAACCACTATGTTTTCAGGGGACTTTTAGACCCCAGACTACTTCAGGATACTACCTTTTAGGGGGGTTTTGGTAAACTTACAATACATGTAAAGAAAAATATTGTCAAAATCAGCAAGACTAGGATGATTAAGGGAGTTTATAAAAATACAACAAAGAGAGGCACTAGAAAGAAGACAATATTACACTTATTATTCACAATCACAAATTATACATGTAGAATACAAAGGGATATCAGCTGCAATTCTGTTATTCAATCTTCTCCCTTCTTTCAGGATTTCAAGCTACACTATCAGAGTCACTGGAGTAAAGGCTGGTATTGATCTCCCACCAACAACCTGTTCCTCATGGCACATGCATCATGGATCCAGCAGGCTCATTGATCACACACACTGACAAACTGCCTTCAGCACAGCCCAGATGTCTTTTGAAAGGTGTCCTGGGTTGACTGTATGATGCTTTTATCCCCAATCGTCTTGTTTTGTTTATGCTGAATAATAAGTTTTGCACCTTTAAGACTTGTCCAGAGAGTGAAGGGGGAGAGAAGAAGCGCACAGTTTGTTTTCAGACACTGCACTCACTCCTCCACATTCCTGCTCCTGGACTGTGTTGTCTGCGGATGGACAGACAG
>JAYDZK010000169.1:88214630-88230193 GCA_034509185.1 Euphonia xanthogaster
CTGCAGCGAGGCGGGCCGGGGCGGCCCCGGCAGTGCCCGCAGCCGGCATGGCGGCCCCGGCATGAGCTGGGAGATCCTGGCCGGTGTCCGCAGCTGGCACGGCCGCTTCCGTCAGTGGCACAGTCTCCAGTGTTCTACAGTTGTATAATTTTGTCACTTTTCCAAGAGAACTGCAGGATTTGCTGGTTTGGCCGCTGTCTTGGCAATTTTGCCGCAGCTGAGGGTATGTTGTTTTATGCCCCTGCCACAAAATGCTACTTACCAATTTTTCCCTAAAAGTTGTTTGATGATTTTGCAAGAAGTTCGGAGCGTAAACGGGTGGGGAGTCAGAACTGGCATACAGTTTGTTCCAACAAAGTGAGGCAAATCAGTAGTTTGGGCTGGCAAGTTCTTAAGAGCAGGGAAAGCATCGTGGATGAGGACACGGCCTGGTCCCGTGCCCGCGGGACGCTCCGGGCCGTCTGGCAGACCGCGCCTGTAACAAACGCTGCCCCGCAGCCTGCCTGATCTGCAGCCTGCCTCTGCACCCACAGCTTACACTGCAGCTGAGCTCAGCCGAGGAGCGATAATCCACTCCACCTTCACAGCAGGCACCCACATTGCCCACAGTGCATTCTGCCCTGTTCCTGCTAATGCTCTGTGGCGTCTCCTCTTTGGTCTGGGCCAAACCACTGTCACGGCAGTATCTGAACGTTTTAGCAGGACAGAAAATCAAGTTTCATTCCCCAAGACTCCTCTGCAATTTTCCAGGACAAAACATGCTATTGATATATTTTTATGTATTTATATTTTTGTAATATATAATATTTAATCGGAAGCAAATTCTTATCTTTTATATATATATATATAAACTTTAACCTGAAGCAACGTTTTTTGAAATAGCCACTGCTCATCCCACGCAGTTTCTTCCCTTCACCACCTGGCTGCAGCCTGAGTTGCTTAGGAGTAAGGAGTACATCTGCCAAAAACCTCATAATATTTGTAAGAAGATGGAGCGTTTGCCTTTGACCAGTGTGTTAATACCCAAGAGATCTCACAGACTGGCAACGGAATGTCCAGAGCAGGTCAAGGAGTCCCATCAGTTCCCACATTTGTTTGGAGTGTTGTACCCAGCCTGGCCCAGAGGGGGAGAAGTACGACAATGCTGAGGAGCACAGGAGAAACCAGAGATGCTTTTCCTTTTAATTTAATTTCTACTTATGTTTTAGGGTTTGGCACATAAGCAGCACCACACCTTTGCAAACCATGGTTTGCAGTTTGCGGTCCATCACTAATTCTATTGAGCCACGTGCTGCTGATTTTTGACAGGTCAGCAGCTATGCCTACATATGTTGTTTTCTTCTGTTTATTTTACTTCTAAATAAACAGGTGGGTTTTTTTTCGTTTCATACTGATTATTAATCCCCAAATTGTCTGCAAGCAGGTGAATATCTACCTTGTTTTAGTTTTTTTTTCATTTCAGTTAACTGGTGACACTAACAGCATTGCAAAAAGATTACTTCTGCAGAAATTAAGAATCAAAATTAACATCTATATTACTCGACTTAATTACTATATTACTACATTTTAAAAAATTACAAATCAAGACATTACCCTTTCACACAAATATCATTTTCTTGGGAAAAGAAAATAGATGAGTGAAAATTTCTCACCTTGGGGTAAACCCCTCCCTCCCCCAATTTTAAACTTTCTTACTGATTCATCTATTGAAATATACAGATGGTAATATTTTGTGCTATATTTTGGATATTTTTTTCTAAAAGAATTTTCATGACTCACACAATAACATTACCAGTGGGGGCTGATTTTTGAAGGAGTTTTTAGGAGAATTATTGATGTTGTAACAACCCACCTTGCAAATGTTTTGAAACATCCATGTTCTCAGCTGTAAAAGTGTCCCGCTCGTCCCATGGAAACACGCTCCAATTCAGCATACTCCAAACTGTTCTGCTGTTTAATTAATCCACTGTCGGGAGAACAGGAAATTATTAATATAAGCACTGTCGAGAAGGGAAACTAATTCCTTCAAGAAGAAATTAATGCACTGTCAGGAAAGGAAACCAAATCTTGCGAAGTTGAAAAGAAAGACTTACAAACACTCTGGAAAGGAGAGATGATCAAATGAAATGCAATTGCAAAAAAGCCAAAAAACCCTAAAAATCAGGACTTGTAGTGACTCCTGCAAGGAGTGGTATGGGACAAATCAATGTGCAGTGCAAAAGAGCAAAACATGCCAAAACTAACCTGGCAGATGTTGCAAAAGCAGGGGAAAAATCAAGGAGGAAGACACAACTTGGAAGGGAAGATATGAGGGAGAAGCTGTGGAAACTTTAAAAAATAAAAAAAAAATTCTTGGCCAAAGTGAAAGCCATCCAAAGGCATGGCATGCCATCAAGAGCAGGGACATGGAGCAAAGCTTGCCCAATTGATCCCCATTGAAATCGCAAGATTTGGTTTCCCTTCCCGAAAGGAAATAACATTTCTTTTCGGGAAGGGAAACCAAATCTTACGAAGCTGAAAAGAAAGACTTACAAACACTCTGGATAGGATATATGATCAAATGAAATGCAATTGCAAAAAAGGCAAAAAAACCCTGAAAATCAGGAGTTGTAGTGACTGCAAGGAAGTGGTCTGGGAGAAAATGAGGAGCAGTGCAAAGGAGCAAAACATGCCAAAACTAACCTGGCAGATGTTGCAAAAGCAGGGGAAAAATTAAGGAGGAAGACACAACTTGGAGGGGAAGATAAGACGAAGAAACTGTGGAAACATTAAAAAATAAAAAAAAAAAAAATCAAAAATGAATCTGAGCCAATGTGAAAGCCAGAATAAGACATGGGAAGCCATCAAATGCAAGGATGTGGAACAAAGCTTGCCAGAATTGATGCATTCAAATCCCAGGAAGAGAAAAGAAGGACTTACAAACAGTCTGAAAAGGAGATATGCTCAAAAGAATTGCAATTGAAGGAAAATCAAAAAGAAAATCAGGAGTTGTAGTGACTGCAAGGAAGTGGTCTGGGAGAAAATGAGGTGCAGTGCAAAGCAGCAAAACATGCCAAAACTAACCTGGCAGATGTTGCAAAAGCAGGGGAAAAATCAAGGAGGAAGACACAACTTGGAGGGGAAGATATGAGGGACATGGCGTGGATAATTAAAAAATTAAAAAAAAATTCTTGGCCAAAGTGAAATCCATCAAAAGGCATGGCATGCCATCAAGAGCAGGGACATGGAGCAAAGCTTGCCCAATTGATTCCCATTGAAATCGCAAGATTTGGTTTCCCATCCTGAAAAAAGCAGAAGAATGGCAATGAGGAGGAGGATGAGGACCATGGATTCACTCAAGCGAACTTGCAGCTGGGAATGTCGAGGCCTGGAGAGTAACAGTGAGTGGAGGACTGTACATTATGCCTACTGCTGTTTATACTCTGTTTTGGGAAGCATTTCTGTGCAGAGATTATGTGATGTTTTGGGAGACTTGGAGGCACTCTCAGGGGCATGCTTAAGCTCCCTGATTTTGGTAGAGAGAGGGTCAGAGATCATTTAAAAACCCAAGAGTACATCACAGCATGTTAGTAAACTACAAGTGCAGGACCCTTGATTAATTGGTGCACACAGCAGGCCTGCTTTTCACTCAGATGGACTGAGCCTAACAGTGCCTGCTTTCCTGCTTGTGTATCTCTGCCAGGGTGTTGCCTTGGGATCTTCCAGTTAGCAAGGTAATGCAATAAATTTACTTTTTTCATTTTAACTCTGTTTTTGTGCTTGTTCCAGCTGCCTGCCTGTGTCAATACACACACACACACCCACACACACACACACACACACACAATCCTTCTTTGCATTAAATATATATCATTGCACAGCTGCTACTCCCTCTTTTGTTGTATTAGCTAGCAGAGTGCCTAATGCTTATCTGCCAGAGCCCAGTTGTCCTATATCTGCTTAACTATATCTGCTAATAAAAGGGTAAATATGGTGATGCTGATATGTAGACTGTCTTTGAAACCCCATCCATCCCTCATGTCTGGGATGTTTGGATCTCTGTGCATGGCAGTGATTAGCAGAAAAGGTCCCTTCCTTGCTTCCGGCTCCCTTTCAAGTCGTATTGTTAATTGACAATTTTACTGCATGTATCAGCCTGATGGAATTCTCATGTAATTCTGTCTTCAAATATATTGTATTAATATCTTGGACTTTCAGTATTTTCACCTCTTAAAATGTTCTTCTCAAAAGATTTTTTAACTTCTATTTGTTCTAAATATTTACTTACATATTTTCCCCTTGTCTAACTCTATTCCTTTACTGATCTGACCTTTTCAGAAATCTTTTCTTGTAGTCTATTGGTGTAATTCCTAGCCCAATTCCTATTTCTTTTTTTTCTGTTTTGCAGTTCTCCTTGTTTTTTATTACTTATTTAAATGTTTGACATCCAGGTTATACTGGGATTTTACTTCTGACTGAAATGCACAGATACCTCTGTACTTACTATAAATAGCAGGGTAAATGTTCTGAGCTGGCCGTTAAATTCCTGCAGGCTCTGAAGTGAGTTAAGCATGAATCATGCAGGGAAGAGAGGTTCAAAGGGCTGCTTTAGCTGGAATATGCTCTCAATGTTAATTTATTTAAGTGGAGGGTAACAGTGGTCACATTCCCTTGTGGCACACTAAATCTGTCCAGCTCCACTTACACAGGGCTTACGAATCCTAGATTTATTCCCCAAATCCCCTGTCCAAGACTAGTGCAGAGGCTGAGAAAATCTAGCTATGTCTTCACAATCTTCTAAAATTTATCCTGACAGGTAGGTCTGTCATTTGCCTGTGCCTCTCACTGCATGCATCTTCTTCATACTGAAGAAGTTTAGGCTGCTGTAACAAATACATTCATTGCATCTTTCTTCAGTTATATATCGTATTTTTGATCCCTTTGCATAATTTTTCAAGGTACATATAGAGGCAAAATCTGCCCTGTCCCTTCACTAGGCTTTTTCCAAAAGGATGTTATCCATGTATTTCCTTACAAGATTCTCCATGTACTTGAAATAATTTGCTGGTCTTGCTGGGGCTTGGGGGAAAGGGGGAGTTGACTTGTTTTTTTTTTTTTTTTTCTCTAGTCAATCTTCCTCTGGTGACTTGTGGGCATTGAATCAATATTAAAGAGGCAAATTGAAGTATCAAAGATAGATGCACTCATGTATTTGAGAAATTAGAGCCTGAGTAAAGGAAAGAGAGAAAGATTCAATTTCTACCATGGAAAAAAAAAAGCAGAACTCAGTCTTTTTTGTGTGTGGAGCAACAGCAAGGAGACATTTAACACAAACATCCAGGTGAGCATAAATATAGCTTGAGTTCAGCCATTGCTCCATCTTCTCCAAACAGACAGGGGAAGTTTGAACTATCCAGAATCAGGACCAAAAAAAAAGTAGAATTAATTTCTAGACTCAATTTAATCTGCTGCATAAGGATCTTCTTCTTCTTCCTAGTATGTCTGTCTTTATCATATTTAAATTGTGAGCTTCTGAAACATACAAAGAAGTTTTTCAAAGTCTATCTGTTCAAAGGGATAGTGATGCTTTCTTTGCTTGGATTTTTATTACCACTAAACAAATTTACAGTTAGAAAATGCTTTTGTTACATGTAACATTTAAGATTTAATGCATTTCTAATACTCTCCTGAAAATAAGCAAATTTCTACCTGTATAACAGAGAAGAATAGAAGCTTTCTTATGAAGTAATCTGTAAGTAATTGAAAGATTTCATTAACCCCAAAGTATTGCTATCCAACATAAGAACTAGATATAGCTATATACCTAGGGTTTTTAACTTTTTTTTTTTTCAATCAGAAAAAGAATTATATGTCGGGATTCAGGATAATAAAAAAAAACCCACAAAGTTTAAAGTATATTTACAAGGAAAATCTCTTACTGTGTGAAATTTTTTAAATATAATTCTGTCTCCATTAAAAGAAACCCACTGCTGTTGAAGGATTTTGCTCAGCCTTTTTGGTGTTTGATGAGGGGTATTGTATAATACAGACTTGGCCAGGAAGACTTCCTGTTTTAAGCCTATGACTTGATGATGTAAAAATGTCCTGTTCAGTCCTGACACATACTGAGTGTTCAAATACTCAGACACTTTGTAAAACAGTCTGCAAAATTCCAGCCTAATTGTAAGTAGCCAGCCACGTTCCAATTGCTAATAAATGTTCATTTTAGACTTACTCAGAGCATTTCCACTATTACAAGTGAAACCCACCAAAATAAACATCAGGGTAGGATTTATTCTGCCTAATCTAGTCACTAAACCTGCACCTACCTTGTAAGCTCTTAGTTTAAAGGAAATAGTTTTCCTGAGAATACTTGGAAAGAGGTAGGTATCCTGCAGGCCTCTGAAAGGGCATCCAGACTGGCTAAATTTAGATTCTTACATAGCCGATGGTTTTCCCTTTGTTTACCTCAAGTTTGTTTGTCTTTTTTATTCTCTTGTTTTCTGGTTTTGGGGGTTATGGTCTTCTTTCAAATATAAGTGATGTTCAGGACTGGAAACTTAAGTATTTTTGCAAATTAGGGGAACAAAGTCTTCCTTGCATGTAATACAAGGTCATCTTCCCCTTTAGGAATAGATACCAGCATAAGGAGTTAGAGATAATTTAGATTCCCTATGTAAGCAAAATGCCAGTTAATTGGAAGTTGCCTACGCATGACATTTGAGATTGGGATGATTAACAAACATACCAGCCAATTCTTGAGCACCTTCCTACTGTAAACTAAATATATTACTTTGTCTTAGTTCATAGTATTTTGCCTTTGTGTTACTTTTTTAATGCTCTGTAATTTCCTTTATTTGAAACTCTGTGGAAATTGATCTAAGAAAGTAAAACTGAGTAGGAAAAGTTCCAAGTAAGGCTCCTCTCCCCTTTAAGTATTGTCTGAAAGTGCACTGGTTTCACCAGAAGCAGAATATAGCCTCAGAATATAAAACCCCAATCCCATCCACCAGCACTGTTGGAAATCAGTTCCTACTGTAATGCTCCTTAAAATTCAGGGCTTGCTGATAAAACTTGATTTATTTTCAGACTACAGAGATAGAATAACTATTGGCACCAGCATCTTGGCAATCTTTCTTCAGGTCACCTACATGAATATGCAGAAATCTGGTACACACATTGTTAGTTTGAAAACTACATGGCACATTTGCATAACAAATTTCAGAAGCTGAGACTCATCCTAATAGCTTTTGAATAACCATTAAAATTGCCTACAATATAGCCACACTAAGTACAAGGGTTTAATATGTTTAAATTTCCAGTTAGAAAACCAAGTTTATCAGGTGCACAGCTATTAACAACATATTGCTTTAAAAAAAACAATGCTATTAGATATATTGATAACCTAACATTTTTTAACAAATCTGGTAACAGTTAAACAGCAAGGGTGAATCACTAATGTATCTTAAAGAGAAAGGGTGGATCACAATGTATTATGCTTTATATTTTAGGTGGTATTTATGAGTATAATAGCAGATAGTATATAGCAGATAATGTTACAAATGCTTTCAATAGGGGCTACCTTCTCTTCATACATATTTAATTTTTATGGACTCATAACTTACATGGGTACCTGGATGGTATTACACACTTAAGTGCTTGCAGTTTTGCCCTCTCAATGAAGTTAAACAGTTAAATGTGGGTAAAAATTATGGTAGCTGTGTAATTATATACTGAGTGTTGAGTACATGTGGTGTTACACTTTCTCATCCAACCCCAACTAATCTCATCACCTTGCAGAAGTGAACAGATTATATTCTCAGGGAACAGACAGGAGCATTAATTTATCTACAGGCCTGTGGACCTCCTGGTTTTTGCTTTGTATACCCATGGCAGCCTACAGACTCTATACAGGGCACTGAGAAAGCCCAAGCTCTAGGAGGGGAGTACAGAGCAGGCAGTCTCAAAGAGAGAGAGACAGACAGATGCGCTCAGAAGTATGCTGGTTACATTGCCAACCTTAGATCCTAAGTCACCTCATCTGCCATTCCAGTTCACTTGGCACAACTCAGTCCACTCTGGCAGTTTCTAGGCTCCAGGAGCTCATGATGCTCATTTCTACTCTGGTCATATCCATGTGTGTGTGTGTTTCCCCATATTTTCTTTCCCTGCTCTGTCTTCTGCATAGGCAGCACTTGGGTTACCGCCTGCCCAGATTGCCCAGCTCCCCAGGTGTGCAGGCAAAGCTCATTTGCAGGCAGCAGTAGCACATTAGTCAGAGCAGTAACCCCAGCAGCCTGGTGTCCTGGACCACACCACCACAGTTCACTTCTTGCCCTCCCTCACAGCCCCACAGCCAATCCTATTTCTTCCCACACTTCTTTTCACCAGCATCTCACTTACTAACCTGCTTATTCTGCATCTCCAGGCACTTGCTTTCAGCAGTGGCAGACAAAGTGATTTAGACCTTGTTCTTCCTTATGGCTCCACCTCAGCCTTGCCATCCAAGGAGTTTACAGTGTCCAGGGAAGAGAAGCAAACCTCCAATCTCCCAACATTCTGCCCCTCCAAATGTAGGCATAGACTAAGTAGGCAACAGCAACACCTTCCCGATGCTGTCTCCTGACAGTACTGAAATTCAAAGGAACACATCAGACAAAGGGCTTTTCTGAACATTTAGTTATGTCATGTGTAAAAAAGGAGAGGGGATAATGACATTTTAGATAATTAAAAATACATTTCCTCTTACATATTATTGGTGTTGGAGGCAAAAGACTAGCTTAATTTCTCATTGCATTTATCATTCTTCATAATGTTTTACTTCAGTGATTTTTATTGAGCGTTTTCTCGAGTCTGGTATAAAAATATCTGCATTCCCTCATAAGGTTTCTGTCTCCCTCAGTAAACTAAAGATGGATCCACTAGCTTCTTTTTTTAAGGTTGCTATGACAGACTCTTCAAAGTTCAAGGGTAATAGCCTGAATATTGATGAGTTTTCACTAGTAGCCAAAGAAAATATCAGGAACTCATTCTTCCTGGCATTTTTGATCTTCAAACAAACTGAAAAAAATGCCTGGCTGAGATTTTGCTTGAGCAACCAAATTTATATATCAATTTGGTTTGCTTGTTGGGACTCTGTACTAGCCTGTTTGTCAGCCACAGTTTCACTTTGGGATACTATCTTTTCCATTCTGCATAGGACTGAGAAGGCAGTTAGTATATTTGGATATCTGTAAAAACTACTTCAAAATAAGATGGCTCTGGAAATCCAACAGTACAATTTCTAGGTTGTTTTTGTGACTGACAGATCATTTTCTATCAGCAACAACTTTCTATTTTAAATTGTGATCTACTGATGACAGGTTGACTGTAAGATGCTTACTCATGGTCTATAGAAAGAGACTGACCATGCAGTTAGAAAAAGTAGAATATGCTCTATGATTTAATTTTAATTAGGCTTTATAGACAGAAGAAATTATATTTAAACTTCCCGTATACAACAGGTCATGGAATTCACCCTCTGTATGGACCCATACAATTAAAACTGGTCTAAGTTATCTGGTTTAGGAAAAAGTGGATATTGGCCTCTTTCAGTTAAATCCAAATTTTCCAGAATAAACTTGAAGCAAAAGGGAAATCTGGTTGCACCAAAACTTACGAAAGTTCGCATGCCGTGGTCACAAGAACATAGAACATATATCTGGAATTTGCAGCAAGACATTGCAAACAGTCCTTCAAATCAATAACTATTTATTCACATACGATAGCAAGACTGGGGTTGGTAGAGAGCACTGTTCATTTTCTTATATTTACCAAAAAGTAAGTTGTTTTTTTTCCCCTATGATCTGGCTGTAACATGCTAGAAAGTAAAATTCTACTGTCCTGTTGTTTTTAAGTAAGGGTAGATTTTCTTAAGTATAAATTGCTTTCCTCTCCTGCTTGCAACAAAAGGCTTATAGTGGGCAGGCCCATAAACACAGAGGCAGAATATTTCCACTGTAATCTGTACAAAAATGTTCCAAAGTCGTCTGTATGTTTTCCAGTTGTTCTTTTGCTTGTATCAGTGCTAGTTAGTTTCAAATTTCTTGCCTTATTTTCCTCCTTATGAATGTAAACATAGATTTAGTTTTTCTGTCTACATTGACATTATCTCAGCCTAACAGTACATCATGGGAAGCTGGAAAATTTGTCAGCAGAAAAAAGCTTGTTGGAAAAAAATCTGGGGGGTGGTAACTGGAGAGTGAGTCAGTGTCTGAAGTCCAGCTGTGCTTACTACTCAAGCCTGACTAGAGCTGAGTTACTCACATTTCTTCAACTGTCTGAAACTGGCTTTTTTAGAAAAAATAAAGGAATAGACTTTATATATACCGGGTACATTTTTGGCTGAGAACATTTGTATAAAGGCAGCCAATGATGTTTCTTTCTTTCTTCTTGTTGTTAGTATTGCAGTGGCATGCAAGAACCATGCTCTTGAAGAAGCAATTCATTATCTATGCCCAAACCAGCATGTCTGAACGATGCTGTGACATCAACAGCTCAAAATGCGCCAAAAGTAGTTCGATATACAATCAGTTCTGTGATTAATATTGCAAAAAACCTACATCCTGACCCTGGGAGGCAAAGCTTTGCTATTTCTTATTGCACATATTTACAGTGGTTGAAACTTAAGAAGCACAGATCAATTCATGGATGGTGTTATTTTAATTACTAGCCTGTATTATGAGGCTTGTTTCATCAACATCCAAACATTGAAGTTCTAACCTTTGGACAATACAAAATTTTGAGGAAAATGGCATTTAAATGTCCTTAGAGAATATTGTGAAACTGAATACCAATTCAAAGCAGATTTTATAAAATTAAGGTCATAATTTTTATCTTTTTTGCCATACTAATAAAGAGTTACTTCTAAGTTCTTCACAGATTAAAGTAAGAACCTCAGTATTACAGGGGATATTTGTTACCTAATTTTGTTGCCAAGACTGAAGGAAAAGACCAAATTGTGAATCGTTTACATATTTTAAATTCTTTACACTTTATTAATTCCTGAAAGTTTTGAAATATAATTAAGGATTTTTCTTGTTTTACATACAATTAATGAAAAATGAATATTTAAAATAGAAGAAGTAGCACAGACATGCTATTACAATTTTAGACTACACAGAAGCCAGGATGAAAACAGTACTTCAGGTGTCATAACAAAAGTCAGGATTGAAATTTGTGGGAAAAAAAAAATAAAGGAAGAAAATCTATCAAACACCAAGAGTCTCATTTAAAACAGAAAAAGCCTTTGACAGTCAGCTGGAAGAACATTTTCAGGCAACACTCACATTCAGGCTGAAATTTTGCCAGCAAAATGATATCCAAAACAGTTTCAGCTCATAATAAAATCTGATGTGGTTGATTAGTTTCTTACCTCAGTTTTTGGCTTGTTCCTTGCAGTTGTAATTGTAGATAAGTAGCCTAAAATTTCAGGAGAGCAAACTTGACAAGATAGTATGTCTTGTATTTGTTACATTGACTTGGGAATTTAAATAAGCTAAAAACAGAGAAAAGATAAGGAGCCATGTTACCCTTTCCTCTGTCCCCATTACTCCACACAAATGCTTCAAGACTACTCATTCCAGCTCTGTGTAGCTATAAAGAGAGCAGTGTCTGCTGGGGTGTAGAGAGCTGGATGTCTGAGTAGCTTTGTTCCAGATGGGAATACAGAGTGACCCACTCAGTCTGCAGGAACAGGTCACTGGATAAAGAACTCTGTGATGCATCTGAAACCTGGCATAATTCCTAAACTCCCTATACCATTAGAAGTACAGCATTTATCCTATATTTGGGAGAACACATACAATTTGGCTTTTTATGGATCACCATTTTTTCTTTCCCCTAGCTTGCCTACAGTCCTCTGCTCCATTTCACATACAGCCCCTTCCCCATTCGTGTTTCCTAGTTCCTCCTCTTCTTCCTCACTGCCTGAAGATGACAGTAAATGTGAGCGTAGCCTGCTTAGTTTAGTGGAGGTTATCAAAAGTGACTCGTAATTTCAGCTGTCTTCCCCTGGGTGAACAGGTCTCTTTCTTCTACTTCAGCTATCAATTTTAAGGCATGTTGAATGTTTACCATCTCCAAAATGTTTATCTATCTATATTAATTCAAATTTACCATTACCAACTGCCAACTCAAACAAAACTCTGCTGCTGTTCTATTCACAACAGCTGAAAAGGCAGCCAGCAGAGATGAACTTCATAGACAGCATTTGCCACTCAAATAGTGAGTCCCTGTCTTCACCACAAAATGTCACGTGGAATGGGGACAATGCTGGCAAGCTAATATGGTGCCTATCTTGCAAATCAGAGCACACTGTTTCTGATGAAAAATAAGACTTTTTGTCATTATATTTCTTTCTAAGTTCTCTTTTATGTCTCAGAGAAGGTAGTTTATTGTAAGATCCTTAAGAATTATGACTATCAGAATTCAGTTCTATAGAACTTCTGAACAGTTTATCCTCCTAATTTCCTTAATTTGCCTATCCACAACTCTTTAGCAGTTTCATCCAAGATATCCATTTGTCCCAGCTATCTCAGAATAGCTGCTGATCTGCTGGCAGTGCTCAAGGAAATAGAAAAGCACACAGGAATTTTAGTCCTTAGCATTACCTGTATGTGTTAGCCTAGAATTTTCCAGGTTTCATAGCAAAAGTATTTCCTGATTTTCATGAAGACATTTCCTTCATTACTATTAATATGAAAATTATAAATAGTATCTTCCGATTGTAGTGAGGCAAAGAGGAAAGTGAGAAGTCACATAAAAATAAAAAGGATCAAATAGTTCTGAAACTCTCTAAATGAGAAATAGGGAGTTCCCTGGATGTGAGCCACAGTTAACTCAATTCAGGCTTCTCATAAGCAACATTTTTGCATCACTGTAATTATTTTACCTTGAAGGCAGCTTTAACTACTACAAATTCACCCATGAAGGAAAGCATTTAATGACTGTAAAAGCAACAACAAAAAAAAGTCAAGAAAACCTGTTCTCTTCACAGCTTTCTTTCAAAAAGTGTTTGAGCTATGTGATGTTTTAGAAATCAGTTTTGTCTAATTTTCAAATGCAAGGGAGACAAGCTCTAAAGGCAAAGTCAACATAATAAATAGAAAAGATAAAAAATAACTCCTACCAATGCTAAGGACACTGATAATCAGTCACAAGAGAGAGCCTTGGTATAGAAATAAATCTAAAGCAAGCAAGAGGACCACCATGCACTACCCCATAACTAGGACACTGGATTAAAGTGCCAATATTCTTTCATTGCCACCATCACCAAGGACATCAGTTATATAAGAATGTGACATAAATATGGGAACAGATAGATATCCTTCTACAAATGAAGAAAAAGGGGGTTATTTCCATCTGTAGTGTTGAAAAATGAAATACTGAACAACTTGACAAAAAAGATTAGAAGCCACAGATCCATCTTTTACAATCACTTTCTACCCGTCTGCTCACTGACATCAGGGCAATGCAGAGCATAGGCGAGTTGCCTTTTCACACAGATATCTGCATCTGCACAAAGTGCAGGAGCTGCACATACAGGAGCAGCCCAAGCACCTACTTAATGTGATCTGGTTTTGACAGTGATTGGTTCCAGATGCTGCAAAGGAAATTTCCACAAAACCCACGAGGAAAGCAGTCATGGAAGAACAGATGTGTAAGGACAGATTCTTCCCAAGTTTACAGTTTATCTGGCTCATGCCCTGAACAATGGCATCTTATGCCCTTTCTAACTTCACTCTTTTCCATTACCTCAATAATGTATATCCTGTTTAGTGAAGCCTGTCTCTTTCTGTACTCTGCTGCATACTTCCCCCATCCCCAGGGCTTTAGCAATCTCTGCAGCAAGGATCCTCTGACAGCACAGCTGCACAGCCTCTGCTCAGACTGCAGAAAATGAGCTGTGAATCCATACAGAGACGAGGAAAATAAATATTCTAGGTATGGTGAGCCAGGATTATTAGAAGCTCAAGGATTCAGGAGGGAAAACACTGGCACAGGAGGGTATATAATCGTAAATTAACAGAGAGAGGAAGGCTCCTTGGCCCAGAGACTATTCAAGAGCTTCTTGGTCATATCACCTGTGCCATGAATGTCAGTGGAGCTGGTGGTAGGTGACTGCTCAGCAGCCCTGGGCATCCATTGCAGGGAGCCATGGGACAGCCTCCCCTCCTCACTGTGACTGATGGCTGAGCAACAACAACCTTGAGTACCATATCTGGAATAGTGACCTCTGAGGTTATCCTTAACCTCAGAGGTCATTAAATCCAAGCTGACTTTGTGAGGCAATAAGCATCTGTTTAATATCTGTAAGCGGGACATGTCATGGTTGTGTAGATCACGGGATATGGACAACAGGCCCAAACAATCCAACTCAAAATAGGGCCCATAACAACTGATGTGTGCTTATTGCTGAAACCTACTAGGCTCTTAACCTTAGTCCTTACTGAACAACCAAATCCATGGATTATGTGTTGTATCAAACATTGGTGATCCCTAAACTGGGAGAAATTGCAGCTTTATGGGTCTGTGTTGCAGATACCTGATTGAAGCAAATCTTTTTCAACATGCCGTTTTAATCTCTGTAAAACCAGCCAATTCCTACCTCTCAATTTGCTTATACTGCAGCTATTTGACCCTTAACATTTTCAGCAGATTCACCATAGATCACCAGTTGCAACATGTGTGTACAGTTTATTGAGTAGATAGCCCACAGCCATGCCTATTTTGTTTTTACAAGCATTTTTGTTCAGTTACACTGACAAAGCAGTCAGCAGGATAATATTTCATGAGGTCATCGTTTGCATTAATATTTTTTTGCATTAGTAACAAGAATTTCCACAACAGAATATTGTTGCTAATTATATTCACTCAGCCAATTTAACCACCTAAAGGCTAAGTCTAATTTAACCTAATTTACTTCCCTGCCTCATTGTTTACTGCAGAGAGAGCGTGGTCTCAGAGAGCAAAAGATCTCAAGTGTATTTTTGAAACTTACACTATCCCAAAATGAATCACTCTCTAGGAGTCCTCCTAAGTGCCAGTCCAGAGCAGGTTTGAGCAGTTCCAAAAAAGGGAAAGGAAAAACAGTCCAGGGAAAAATTCGGACTGCTTAGCTAAACTAAGTAATGAGCAGAAGTAAAAAGCAAGAGCAAACAGGAGCAAAGCAGAAGCAAGAGCAAGAGCAAAGTGAAAAGCCAGGCAAAAAGCAAAAGCAGCACAGTGTACTGCTCCCTCTCTGTGTCCCGCCAGCCGTGGGAGAGCGGCTGATAACAAAACCAAAACAAAACATTCGCTTTTCAGAGCCAGTCTTGGAGGCACAGAACATAATATCCAGCATAAACAGCACACACGAATGGGGATACAAGCATCATAACATCACCCTAGGACACAAGTGCAGGGACATGGAGCAAAGCTTGCCCCATTGATCCCCATTGAAATCGCAAGATTTGGTTTCCCTTCCCGAAAGGAAATGTTATTTCCTTTCGGGAAGGGAAACCAAATCTTGCGATTTCAATGGGGATCAATTGGGCAAGCTTTGC
>JAYDZK010000169.1:88230293-88255379 GCA_034509185.1 Euphonia xanthogaster
TGGCATCCTGGCCTGTAGCAGCAAGAGTGTGGCCAGCAGGAGCAGGGCAGGGATTGTCCCCCTGCACTCAGCACTGGCGAAGCCACACCTCAAAATCCCATGTGCAGCTCTGGGCCCCTCACTGCAAGAAAGAAACTGAGGGGCTGGAGGGTGTCCAGACAAGGGCAGTGGGGGAAAGGGTCTAGAACACGAGTCCTATGAGAAATGGCTGAGGGAGCTGGGAGCTGAGGTCATTTAGCCTGGAGAAAAGGAAGCTCAGGGGAACATTATTGCTTTCTACAATTGCCTGAAAGGAGGTTGTAGCAAGGTGGGGGTTGGTCTCATCTGCAAGTTACAAGTGATAGGACAAGAGGAAATGGCCTCAAGTTGTGCCAGGGGAGTTTTAGGTTGGATATTAGAAAAAATTCATCACTGAAGGGATTATCAAGCATTGGAATAGGCTGCCTGGGGCTGTGGGGCAGCATCACCGTCCCTGGAGGTATTTAAAAGACATGTGCATGTGGCACTTAGGGACATGGTTTAGCATTTGGCAGTGTTGGGTTAATAATTTGGCTTGCTGATCTTTGAGGTCTTTTCCAACATTAATGATTCTGTGATTTTGTAGTTCAGTGCCTCCATTTCTTCCTCATTAAGAACAAAGCCACCAAAACATCAGTGAAATATCTTTGCATTAAGCCAAATAAATTATTCTCAACTTCTAATTTTTATTCATTTTCAATTAGTAAGTGTCAAACCAAAGCTAGTTAAGTAACTTGCCTGAAGTCACTTAAACAATCTGTGACAAAGACAGAAATAACTTGTACTATCTATATGCACCCTAATCTGTGTGATCATCTTGCCTCTTGCTTTCTATTCACAGCATTTTTATGAACATAATAGCTATTTACTTTGTTGACAGAATCAGTAGTTTCCTGAATAAACCAGAGAGTCACCTGAGACGCAAAGATGTTGGAAGAAGATATGGAGGTGGCCATCAAGGTGGTAGTAGTAGGAAATGGAGCTGTTGGGAAGTCCAGTATGATTCAGCGATATTGCAAGGGGATTTTTACAAAAGACTACAAGAAAACTATTGGTGTAGATTTCCTGGAAAGACAGATCCAGTATGTATTAAACAGATGACATACTATTGATTTTTACCTTTCTCTCTATTTCTTTTTCTGTTGAAATCCTGAAATTTATGAAGGCTTGAAAAACAAGGCCTGCTGTTTCTGAAACACACTAAAAGGAGTTGTTTTCTCTCTTGCACTGTGGGCTAAAGTTATATCCTTTATTCTCCATCCAAAATTTAAAATTATAAATAAAATCTGGAATATCTGCCATACCAGGCTCTTTGAAAAGTTTGCTTTGTATTCTTCCACCAGCTGATTATTTTTAAATTTTTTTTTGTGATTTCTTGTGAAGAAGTGAAACTGCTTATGATAAAAGAATTACACAAATTTATTAGCCAATATAGAAAAAAATGATTGAAAAAATTAGTAAGTGTCTTTATGCAGTATAAGCAGGTAATAGCCTATTATGTTTAGTAAAGTGGAAAATGGTATGATAATGGGAAGTAAGAAAATTCTATAAATTCTGCAAGCTGATGAAGAAGGCAAAAGCACCATTCTTCAGGCACCTAAGTTTTGTTTTGATGTCTATCTTATTTTTCACTGTAGAGAGGAACATAGAGGAAGAAGAGGAAAGGAAGAGGAAAATGTAATACAGATTGTCTGTAAAGAACATATAATGTAATTGAGGGACTATTGCCATAGTATATTATGAAGGTGAATGAATATTAATAATAAGTCACATTATGTTTAAATCTAGTTAAATTTTATTTGGATTACTCTTATAGTGTAGAAACAGAAGTATTTCCATGACATTTGCTTTGATTTGTTCCTGTTACTGTATTGATCACCAAACTGTCTTGTTTATTTCAGAGTTAATGGTGAAGATGTCAGGCTAATGTTATGGGACACTGCAGGTCAAGAGGAGTTTGATGCAATAACTAAGGCCTACTACAGAGGTGAAAATACCATATTTGTTGTTTGGTAGTTGGGGTTTTCTTGGTCTGCGCATCTCTAAAATATTTTTGTATCTTTGTATTAAGAATTTTAGTTATTTCATGTGTGTGCAAAGCATGCTTAGTTCAGCTTTTTCAATTCTTAAGTATCTTTTCTCTTTGTGCAAGTTCCTTGTCTTAATTATGTCCACTTTATGCAGTAGTGCCCTTTAGAAAACATTGAATGAAATGAGACAAATGTCTGCACAGAAGCTGGACAGAGTGTAGACATTTAAACAATCAGATGCAAATGTGTATTTTCCCTCTAAAAGTGCTTCATTGATTCTGTGAGACACACATTTGTAAATATTCCAAAAACTGTGCGTGAAGCACAGAGTAATTAATCCAAGGGGGGGAAGTCCACCAGTCCTCCTAGAAAGACAGTTTACAGGGCACAAGAGTTCTTTTGCTAGTACAGTCTGCCTCAAATACATTAAAGAGCAGTAACAAAAGTGTATTTACTTCATAAAATAAACTGTATTATTTGTGTAAAGGCAGCTTATCTATTTAACCAGTTACAAATTGCATACTTAAGCTTTCTTTGCTTATAATTTAACAATGGTTCTGTAAATATTTCTTTTTTTTTTTTTAATGGGAGAGATACAAATGACTCGGCAAAGATTCCTCTGTTCAGTTCTTGCAAACTAATTACCTGAGATGGGGGGAAAGTATACTGCTATGGTATAAAATTACCTCATTTGGAGATAAAGTAATGATTCTGCCAGCCTGTTTCAGGCTGTTACAGTCTTATGATAATTTTATGTTTCATAATCAATTTGCTAATCGGTGGGGTTTTTTTGGTGATAGTTCTTGTTGTTGCCTATGATTGATGATTACTATTTCCTCAGAAAAAAGATCTTCTTTTGTCATGTGGATATAAATAGTTTACAGCTGATAAGTTGAGCATATGAATTTTGGATGGTAGTAGTTGATTCTCTTGGAGCTTCCTTTTCACTGTCCTGGCCTTTGGTCCTCTTGTGTCCTTTGCTCTCTCCCCAGTCGTTTCAAGCCAAAGACTTTTTCTCCTAATTACTGGGACTGATAGGTTAGAATATGGAGCATTGAGAAGAACTCAGGACTGCTCCTACTGGCCTCACTTACCACAGACAACCTGCTGGTTTAAAAACAAAATAAAAAATGTGCATGAATATCTTGAAATCATGGTTATGACTCAAGCCCAGCATAGTGCTGTTAGATCTCTGCTTGGAGTTCTTTGTACAGAAGTTCTTTCAGCACAGTCAGCCTGTTCACATTGTAGCAGCATGATGGGTATACAATAAATAGTTCAAGGTGTCAGATACAGAGACTGCTCTACACTAGACTTTGACTCATGGAGGACAAGGGAAATCGGAAGAGCCTGGAGTGCAATTTTGGTCTAGCCTCAGCAATCACACTATTATAGAAGCAAAAAGTCAAGCTTACTTTGGAAATGCCAGGCTTTTATTGTTAATAAGGAGAGGAAACCTCTAAGATAGGTCAGATAGATGCTGGCTGTTAATTAAAGGTTTGCCTCTCCCACAGGTCTCTGTCCCACTATCATTGCACCAGGGCTTATGTACTCCCCTGGGACACTGAGTATTGTCAGTTCTTCAGTGCTCACACATGAATGCTTCAGAGCCTGTCTGAGTGTTTCTTGTCCAGGGACCAAATCCATTCAGCCTTGCAGAGGAAGAGCATTGGAGCTGAAAGTGGATTTGTTGTGTGGTTTCCTATGTGCAGGCAAGTGTGTGCAGCCAGTGCAGTTGCATGCCCACAATCACACAGTGGAGTAGAGCAGCCTAAATTCAGAGCTGAAGGAAGCACTGTATATATTTAATAATTTCTTTTTTGTATTGTCCCATGCATCCTCTCAGCAGTTTCTATGTGACTGAAGTCAAATGTTTCTCAAAGCAGTATTTGATTCTTTCTTCGTGCATGTATCTTCTTCCTTCTACTACCAGTGGCATATCTTGAAGATCCTTGGTAGGTTTTTGATGGAAGACAGATGTGTTGCTCGTCAGTGTGTTAGTCAGCTGCTGATTAGTCAAATTGTCAGGATCCTCATTTTGTTGCAAAATAGTTCATTCTTCATAATCAAGCCTTCATAGGATTGCTTTCATTTGCATTTGTTAATCCCTTTTGTCTGTAGAAAATATGATAATGCAAGCCCCTAGTACAGTTATTTTAGGTACTGTTAAGGAGGCATTAAATCCTGCTGAGCCTGTCAAAGACAGCCAGGATCCACAGAAGTTAAAACATCAGCAGTAAACAAGAATTTCTGGATGATGATGCTGGATTTTGATCTCAGTGTGAGACTGAAGAAGTCACCATCAGTTTTAAAGGGAATATGTGTTTTCTGTTGTAGCTTGGATAGCTGAGGCAAAGTACTGAGTGAAATGAATAGGGTCAGGTGTAAAGCCCTGTTACAAAGGCTTTGTACCATTATGAAAGGAAAAAAAATGTGGTTATATAGTCTATGGGGATAGGATAGTCTGCTGAGACCAATTCAGATGACAAGCTCATGCTTTACTTGAATTAAGTAGCACTAGTCTCTAAATCTTTTTCTGAATTGTTCTAGGTATAAATATTTTGTCAGTAGTTCTGCAGGCAGTTGAAGCATTTTTAAATATAGAGGAATTATCAACGCAGTAATTGCACACAATGTCATTTTCTTCAGCACTTTAAAGTAGCTATTTGGAACAGCTTCTTACAAAGGAACTTTAATTTAAAATATTCATTGAGAACATCCTGAGCTGTTATGCTCCTGTTTGACACTATCCTGAGCCTTTGCTGCTGGTGCCTGTTGTTGTACATAATCTGTTGTATGACAGAGGTGGTGTACGACTCCATTAGCAGTGGATGACTGAGATAGCAATGTTACTGACTCTTGAATTCTGTCAGTATAAAAAAGGTGTTTACATGGTTAAATTCTAGGGTTTGTCTTTTTTTTTCCTCCTTAGAACTCTTAGATGGATATTATGATTTCTTAAATTGTTTATGTTTTCAGTAAAAATACTGAGTATTTCGCAAATTTCTTGAAGATGAAAAGAATTTGCATATTAAAATCCCTGCCCTGTGGTGTCTTCTGTTGAACTCTGTTGCGATACTGACTTCTGCACCATGCTGAAGCACACTTCAGAAAGATCACAATTGATACTGGTTTGCATTGAACCTGAGAGGAAAACTACTTTTGTCTTTTCTTAAATAAGCATCTTACAGAGTTATTGGATTAGTTAAGTCTGGTACTTATGATCCAGTGATTGAAAACTTTGGGAGATGTTTGGAAATACATGATAACATGAATGTATAGAATTTGTCTTTGTTGATGACACTTGTTGTACTGTTGTTTGTTGTAAAAATCCTGAAGGTCCTCAAAAATATTTCAGTTTGATTCTTTATTAAAGCCTGTCATATAATTTCCTTTTGAAATGAATATGGACAAGCTGAGGTATTTTTACTGTCCTTGGCCACTGCATTCTACCTGTACTAAGAGTAAACTGAATAAAGTCTGATGTAGTGTGCTACCTTCTCTTTACCTACCACATGCCAGGGCTTTTTCCTCTAAACTTACTGTTACTTTTGGTAGCATTCAGAAGGAATGGGTGGAAGGAGAAAGATGAAGCGAAGGTGTCTTAGTTTGGAAACTTCACAAAGGATTTCTTCGTCTGATGTTAACAGATGGTGGGAGTATTTTAATGAATGCTCCCACCTCCATTAAGCTACTTTGTGAGATAATAGGCAGACTAACCTGCCTTGGAAAGAATAATAAATTTTACACCTCTGTCACAGGAATCACATCAGAATAATTGCATACTTTAGAGTACAGTGTGGACAGTAGGGAAAACAGTTTTGCAACAGAAATAATAGGGGACATTATGGAAGGCTGCATTGCTGCTTTTTTAGTGGTAGAGCTTCAGTTGAAGCTCTTAGGGCAGTTCTTATTGTTTTGTATAAAACTGTACCAGAAGAGTCTTAATATGCATGTGGAAGAATGTTAAAGAGCATAGGAAATCTTTCTGAAAATAGACTCTGAACTTGGCTTTTAAAAAGCTAAATAAAAGCAAACCTAGTAAGAGAACTTGTGTGCTTTGTGCCAGAGAAATAGAAAGATAAACAGAGTACAGGAACTGGGGATACTTCATGAAACTCAGAAATAAAATTCACACTGATGAAAAATTTTTCATGCTATACGATATTAATGGGAGATGTTCACCACAAGATTATGCTAGAGTCTCAAAAACACTGGCTATCTATCCTTTCATAGTCTGTTACTAAATAACTAGTACATTGAAGGCATATAAATAATGAAGTGTGCAAAGAAAAGCAGTTTCTGAAGAATAACAAAGGGCTACTGGACAGTCAAAAGACTACACACTAATATTTCAGCTGTGGAGGTACCTTCTCAGTATCCAGGGAGTTTAACTGTTGTTTATTTACAAAACTGTAACAAAAGGTTTTGTATAATTTATCGTAGTGCTCTGATAGAATTATTAGACTATCTGATAGTATTAATTAAAAACACACTTATTTTCACCAAAAAGCTACTAACAATTTACTTGAAATAATCACAACTTCATCTGAAAACTTTTTAAAGTTTTCTGCTTTTCAGAATCCAGATTACTGTACCACAAAGAATAATGTGAAATGTGCTTTACAGATGCTGCATACAGGAGAAAATCTGCCTTCTGGCCTTCATTAATCTGTCTGTAAAACAGCAATAAATGAGCCTCCCCTTCCCTTTTTCCAGCCTTTCCAGACCTCCTCCTTTTCCTTTCCCCTGCATACATTCAATATGCTGGAATTAGCTTTAAAGGTAACAGAGCCATACTCATCATAAAGATGGCTGTAATGATCAAAATAATATGGCAATGAATTTTCATTTAGGGAATCTATGGCCAGTGGTTTGACACAAGCTGGTAGTAAAAGTGCATGTTTGTGGGAAAAACTTTAAAAATCCCTCATATTTTAAATGCGTTACAATTTTTTTCTATTGTTTATTGGCTAATTTGTGTGTATTTGTATTTGTAATTTATTTGTATATTTCTAGGAGCCCAGGCTTGTGTTCTTGTGTTTTCTACAACTGACAGAGAGTCCTTCAAAGCAATCCCTACCTGGAAGCAAAAAGTTGTGACTGAAGTTGGAGACATTCCCACAGTTCTTGTGCAGAATAAGATTGATCTTCTTGATGACTCCTGCATAAAGAAGTAGGAGTTCTATTGTACTACTTTTAAAGATCAATAGGTGCCTCCTGTATTCACAAGCTTTAAAAAAAGAAGTCTGTGAGAGTGTCTGGTGAAGAGTTAGAGTACCTGGGTTGTCCCACCTGTGTCCTGCATCTAGACATGCCCTAGAAGTACACGGGGTGGGTGTTGCTGCATGAGTGCAGATACTTGGGCAGATGTGCTGCAAAGCTAGGAGCTTTCTGTTTATTTGTTTATTTCATGCTGCATCCTGAAGCCAAAAGTAATAGAGGAAAGACATGAAAAGTTTGGTTCTGGCATAATATGATTACTGCCCTTTTTTTTTCCCCCTAAAAATCTAAAACTCTAGATTTTCCTCCTGTTAAAAACTGTGCTGTGCACCACTGAAGGCACACTGTCTGTATGGCTAGTGAATGCTTGCTAATATTCTTTGCTTTCTTTAATTTGTTTTTTATTATTCATTTTTATCAAAACATTGTGACTCTATAGAAATACATATGTGGTAATATTCTCAAACTGCATGGTGCTGAATCTTCCTTGCTTACAGATTTTATTGTCAATTCATTCTGCCCTTGTGAATGTGACCCCTTTCATTCTTGTCCTAAAATCAGCTTAACAAATGTGTTTATTTACCACAGCATTTCATGTAGAAAATAGTTCATGATCAAGTTGATCATTCTCCACTTCTTCAATTTCTATCATCTTCCTGAGAGATTTAAATTATTTCTTCTTTTTTTTTGTTGTTTCCTGCACTGGCTTTCTTTGTTGTCTGTTTGCTATCATTGATGGCATAAATCAGCTTCTACTTCTTCTGCAAAGAATTCTGAGGATTTTTCAAAGGAAAAGCAAAATTGCATTTGAACTTCTCCTTTATTCATGGTATGTCACTTAGGTTTGGTTCTCAGAATACCCTGTCTGCCTCAGTAACATAATCTTTCTGATTATTTGATTTTTCCTTAGAGATGTATTCATAAGTTTCTTAAACTTTAACATAAGTTCTTTTTTATTTCACAGAAAAAAGTAATTCTTGATTTCATCCTTGCACTCATCTGATTGCATAGCATACTGCTTCATTAAGATATGCTTAAGGATTAATTTTTGTTGTTTAGAGTTTGCAGTGATACTGCTGTTAATTACAGCCTCCTTCCTTTTGGTTTCACCAACACACTTCTTTAAACCCTTGGGAAGTTTTATTTAATGACGTCAGTAAATACTGGAAAGAATTCTTTTGAGTCATAAAGAAACTGCATGTAAAATACCTTCTTTTTATAGTGGACATGCTGTAAAGAAATTAAGGATTAGGTATTTTTTGACTGTCTTGAATTTCTCAACCCACTTTGCCATGTTTAACTTAAAAAAAGGCATTTTGTTTTTAAGAATAAATGCTGACAAATGAACCAAGTAAGGGCTTACAAAGCCATCTTGTGTTGTGCAGTGAGGAGGCGGAAGCGCTGGCAAAGAAGCTGAAGGTGAGGTTCTACCGAGCGTCGGTGAAGGAAGACCTGAACGTGAGTGAAGGTAGGCGGCGCTGCAGGGGGAGCGTGTCCCGTCCTGCCGCTGCTCCACGGCCATGCCCCGGGCTGGAGCCAGCTGGCACTTACACATCCTTGCATGCTGGTGGCAGCCCTCTTTATATTCCATAGCAGCACGCCTTAAACACAGCTAAAATGACCTGATACCCGTGGGTTAGGCCCATTTCTTTGTGCACATCTTTCTCTTCCACAAGCACACACGGCTGCGAGGTTCACAAGTGCCAGAGTGTTAAGGCTCCTTAGTCCTAATGACTGTCAGTAAGCAAAAGCTTTTAAAACAAATACATATAGTAGAAGCTCAATTATTGCAACATAAAAACTGTTGAAGAGATTATTTTGTAATTGTTAATAGTTAATAAGTAATTGATAGAAAAAATTACTTTATATTTTAGTCATATTTAAATAAAGTACATTAAAAGATTGCATCTCTTTCAGTGTTTTATCTACTGATGATATCTGATTAGTTCCTAAGCACCACTTTTAATGTACTTAGTTTCATAAGAGTAGTGTTAAAATTGTGAGTCTCTGTCTTTTGTGGACTGGGTTTGAATAATCATGTACTTATACTCCCTAATTATATATTCTTGTTGAATTAGCCAAGATTAATATTAAACTCCCTGTTTCTTCTCTATTAACATCATTCACCATGGGAAAAATCTGCAAGAGAAAATGTAAAACTCTTTTTTGTATCATCTTTAAATGACTTGAATTACAAATGTAAATAATCATAACATATCTAGCTTCTGAAAATTCTGCTTTAGTTGTATATTTTTTAACATTACTAGGTCAACTCTTTATATGCTAATAGAAATGAGTGTAGCATTAGTTAATTAGAAAAATCTTGTTGCCAGGGTTTTTTTAATAGATTTATTTTACATGACTACTGGTTTTTAAGGCTTCTTGCAATATATATATATATTAAATTCCTACATAACTGTGACAAGTTGCATTAATTGAAACATTCAGCAATATGTGTAAGCCATTGTTTTTTTTTAGAAGAGCATTGAGATATTTCTGTGTAGGACTTTAGTACTGCAGTCTGTAAGAGCTGGGCAGACACTGGAGTGACCTGGATTCTGCCTAGGCACACAGGCTTGCCCAGAATCACTCACCAGGTTGTGCTAAACCTGGGGTGTGGAATGCACTTTTGTCACCATGCAGAATTTTGATATAATGGCATGATGATGATGATGATGATGATGATTAGTTTTAAGCATTCTGTGATATACCTTTTTTCTTTTCTAACTTTCCAGTTTTTAAATATTTGGCTGATAAATATCTTCAAAAGCTCAAGCAACAAACAGAAGATTCAGAAGTAGTACATACAAGCAGTAACAAAATTGGTATGTATACTATAATAAAAAAAAACCCTAGAAACAGTATTTTGTGCCATCAAAGCTTATGGTCTCATCTGTTTCCTTATGGAATCAATACAAAGTGAATCACAGTCTGATTATTACCTCCCTATCTTAGGATATCATCTCTCTGTAAAATAACTTTGTGACTCTTTAAATTACAAGATGGTCAAACTGATGCACAAAAGTTTGTAGCTAATGCTTGGCAAGTGCCCATTTACTAAATTCATTTAAACAAGATTGTGCAAGGATTTGAGAAGGATGCTTGTTGTTTTTTTTTAAATGCAATTAGCATTTCATAGCATTGCTCATCTCTGTGTGGACTTATAAGACTCATGGAGAAAGAATCTGGCATGTAATCAGAAGGTGTTTGTAAGTTGCCTTCTGTAAGAAAACACTGAACTTCTGCAGTTCTTCTTTAAAGCTTTTCTGAGTCAGGAAATTTATTTTCCTTAAAGCGCTCCCTTTATATTCCAGCCTTTTACTTACCTTTATATCAACAAAGTTTCTGAATTTTAAATTGCCATCTCTGTCTTCTGTTTTGTTACTTAACTAACCACAACTTTATGCAGTTAGTAATATACACATACATAGATGAGTACATATGCTGCCCTTCAATTACACAGATGCATACCAGCTTTAAATACTGCCTGGCTAGTAATTGCAACTGCCTCTACTTCCAATTTAGCTGCAAAATTTGCTCAAAATAGATTTAAAAGCTAGTGTATACATTTGAGGTGCTCTGCTATGCCTTAGCACATGCTGCGACTAAAGTGTTCATGTATTATGCTGTAAAGCATAAGTGTAAACAAAGCAGTAAACAAATGCAAATACTTCTCTTGTCTGAATTCTCTAGGTGTTTTTAATACAGCTGGTGGAAGTCACTCCAGCCAGAACTCTAGCACTCTTAATGGTGGAGATGTCATCAACCTTAAACCCAACAAACAGAGGACCAAGAAAAACAGAAGTCCTTTTAGCAACTGCAGTATACCTTAGACCACTTTTGGGGGAAATTAAGGAGCTCAGAGAATTGGATGAAGTTGTGCAATTGAATACGGAATAAAGCCAGCTGTAGAGGTATTTTTACCGGTGCTTTAGCAAATCTTGTGCCTCCTAGAGAGAGGGTGGATTTTGATGAACTTGCTGTTGCCATGGGTTTTTTGAGTGGCGTGAGACACCTGGTGGCAACACACAGAACCATGGCTGCCTCGTGCACTTTGTACAGATTAGGTGAGCTTTTCCTTTCTCAAGGAATTACTTGCAGAGCTATGAACTAGGTATTGCTGAATTGTAAAGCACATTTAATGTAAGGATAATACTTAAACGTATAGGTACGGACTGTAACTCTATGGCCCAAAGTAATGTAGCAACCTTGAAACTAAATTTCAAATATTAGAATTGGTTAGTCAGGACACTAACAAGATAAATGAAGAGCAAAAAAACACTGCTTCATTTTATGCCTGACCGTATTAATATTCTGCCAGGATTCTGGTAGTCCTGTGGGTGCAAGATCCTTGCATTATATATATGTGTGCATTATATATGTAAACATTTGGGATGAATATCTAGGCTTGGTTCCAATGTATATGTTACTTGGAGATCAGCTAATGATCATTAAATAGCATCTTCTAATTGTCCTTTAAAAGTGTTGCATTTCGAATGAGGCTTTCCAAGCTGCCACTGTGTATGTTTAACTTGCTATACTTTGGGCCTAAAAGCTTAGATTTAAAAATGTGTGGTGCCAAAAATGCTCCTTTTTACCTAATGCTATGCTACAGATGTTTTGTAAGTTTGTTTTTCTCAGTCTTAACAGGTTGAACAAATAACACTAATAGCTATTCAGAAGGAAGCTATGATCATATTCCTGTTCAAATTTGATTGTTGTATCCTGTGTCATCTTATGGAAAAGGAATTTTCAAAGTGGTGTTACAAAGTATTTATCTTATTTGAAATTTTTTCATAGATACCATAAACTAAGTTACAGGGATCCAAAAAATTGCAGCTGATTATATTCGGGAGACATTCTTGAATGTTGTCTCAGATTTAAAGTTAAGGAAATCTAATTCTGCAAGATGAGAGACATGGCAAAAAATTTTCAAAGTGCTTCAGTAATTTTACAGAACTGATGTAGATGTTTAGGAGCCCAAATCTAACTTCAGGGTTATTTGGGCTAAGGCTCCTAAATCACTAAGGTGCTTTTAAAGATGCTAAGCAAGATATCTTTTATTTCGCAAAAATGAACACTCTGTAATCCTCTTCAAGAGCATGCATGCCTTTTAAAAACTATCCATTTTGTTTACATGTTTTTGTATGGTATGATATAATTTTAACTTTTTAAGATTTCTACAAGTCTGCCAGTGACAAATGCAAAATCTGCTGCTTAAAAAATCAGAGTTTTAATAATTTTGTAAATGGTGTATGAGAATGAAAATTGGTTGAGTGATCCTGTATATTTTTGAAGGAAGGACTTTTCACTATGTGAATTCATGTAGGAAGCTTGACTGACTTTGTTTCTAAGTCAATGAGTATGAAAACTGAAATGTATTCTTATTCCCACTGTCTGCAGGGAGAGAAGTGAGTGGCAAGTTATGCACAAATACTAAAGATCTCTGAACTCTGTATTTTATGTTTACTGTATTAGGCTTTCTACTGAGTACCGCAGTTTCTTTGACAAACTGTTAGAGATCTCCTGTTGCTGGCAAGAAGGAGGGTACTCCATCCCTTTTGCTATTGCAACAAAACTGTGTGTTCCTCACCGTAATGTTTCCTGTTTCCTGTGTTTTCTCTTGCATAAAGGCCTTTATTTTTTAACAAGTGCATTTAATCGCTGTATGTATAAATGGAGTCAAGTCTTATCTGTCTTAGCAGTTTAAGAAGTAAGGTACTTGGGATAAGATGACTGAACATCATGGGGCCACCTTACAACTTAGGCAAGAGTGTATTCATGAAGAATTTTGACAACTGTTTTTAATATGAAAACTTTTACATTTCACTGTCTGTCTACAAGTTTCATGGGGTTTTATTCATTTTTCATGAAAAACAAACAAAACCACAAAGTGTTTGAAACATCTTTTTTTGCCTTGTTTGACTTTGTACAGCATACTGAAAAGTAAGTCTTTATTATGTATAATGACAATTTGTACTATTTTATGTTATACTGTAACACACTGTACAATTAGTATAGGTTGTTTGTATTTACAGTATGTCACTATAAACTACTGCTTTTAACAACTCAGCAGTTGTTTCATAGGTGGAGACTTCACGGACTTGATAAATTTAAGCTATGTTGAAATGCAGTGCATATACTTTAATGTAGGAATAGTTACTTGCAGCATTGGGTAACTTAGTTTTCATTTTACTCCCACCCTAAATCTGAAGTGGATCTTTCTTTGTTGAGACCTTGCAGTGCTTGTTCTCTAACATGACTGTGATGGAAACTGCTCAAATTAACATCTTTCTGGGAAGTACCCTGTATTTACGCTGCTTGAAAATTTTGATTCTTTATTCTACTGGGGTTAGTGTGTAAGTGTAAACCAGATGACTTGCATATTGCAGGAACCCTTAGGTATTCACATCACTCTTCAGTGGTACTAACTTTTGCCTTTTGGAAGAAGAGACATGCTTAAGTGTTTTAGCATTTGTGTTGTTCCTCATGAATAATTTTTATGACAAACATTACTTCATTCTCCACTCAAAGCATACTCATTAAAATATCATATGTTTTAGTTAGCAAAACCTACAGGTGCAGGGCTGGTAATAAAAATACTCTTCTCTTTGCATCCTTGGGACTGCATGGTGGGTGAGGATGTGGCTCTGTTACATCTGTGGTAACCTGGATTAAGAGCAAGAGATTCTCCTGCCATAAGACACAAATTTCATTTCACTGTATATTTTTATATCTTTTGAATAGCTCATTGGCTGTATTATCTGGATCTTGCCACAATTCTTTGCCCTTGGCTGATAAAGCTACCACTAGCAGGAAACTTCAGTGATTGTTAGTGCCTTAGTGAAATAGGGATTCACTAAAGAGTACGACACTACAGCTTTGTCACTTCTGTGTTGTATCCATTCAGTGAATGGGTGTTCTCCCAGTATGTGGGGCATCGTTAGATGCAAAGCACTAATGCTAGGGATGTATTTCCAACTGGAAATAGCAAATCTCAAAGTTGACTGATCACACTGATTTTTGTGCTTGTGTGTGTGTGGTTAATTTAAAAGACTAAATATTCCACTTAAGACAATTTTGAAGCTTCCTTATTTTCAGTGTTTCTTAAGGCAACACTTTTGTAGTCAAAATGCCTGAATTACCACACTGATTTCCTGTTTAATTTTTATGCTTCAGTAAAATATAACTTTTTACTTTCTTCATTATTGGGCTGCAGCACGTCTGACATGAACTTTTACTTTGCAGCATTTCTGTAGAAGTGGGATAATCTAAAGAGCATTGAGCAGCTGAGCACGCAGCACTGTGGGGGGTTATGTGGGGTACATGCACAAGACTCAGCAAGCCTGCCCTTGAAGCTGTTCGTGCAGCCTTCAGGCTGAGAGTTCCAGGTGTTAACAGGGTGAATGATCTGCCCTTCTCTGTGGGAGTTCATCATTCATCAAGCCAACACATATGCTGCTCCATTCCAGTGACACTACCTGAGCCCCTGCTGCTTTTTTAAGTGTAGTCATAGACCTTCAGTTGAAGTTTCAGTACCTGAACACTAACTGTACCAAAATCAGAGTGCAAGGATGGTCCAGCAGGCTTGAATTCATCAAACAACCTTGCCATCTTTTTGTAGGAAGCAAAAGTTGTGCAGATCTTCTTTCTAATGCACAAATAGTATTGAGAGAAGAAAATAGTTCTCTGTTAAATATGGCATCCAAGCAGATAATCAGAATTATTACAGCAATGCTTACATTTAAGATGAAAGGTGCCTGTAATGGAAAGAGAAACCTGCTAATGTTCCATGTTGAAGTGTTCTATATGAGTCATCTCAAAGCCAGGTGAGTCCTAGTACTGAACTGGACTCATTCTCAGGTTTCTAGTAGAAGGGTAATATTGATAAATAGTTTGTCAGTTCTGCCAAACTCACTAAAGTTGATAAGAAAAATTAAAAATTACTGTGGACCAGAAGAAACACCACTCTCTTGTGAGGATTAAGATGCATTGTTACTAATGGCTTAAATGTAACTGACTAAAAGAGGAAATGTACATAACTGGTTTTATCACCATCATGATCTCAAGTAAATGTAACAGATTTGTAGAAAAAAAAAGTCAACATACCATAAATCCTCAATCAGAAGAATCAGTGTTTAAAACTGAGTACCTTGTGTATGTTGTTCTGTAAAATCCCTACAAATTAATTCTGCTGTTCTCTTGTAAGTAACACTAGTTTCATCATGTGACTTAAAATGTTTGTTTGCTTATTGTTGGGTCTGATATAAGTCACTATTTTTGTTGTTATATTAAATTGTCAGTATATTAAATTTCAAAAATTGCTGTAACTACAAGCTCTACAACCTCACTCTGATTGAGAAACGCGTGCTTGATTCCTGGGTGTGTGTTGCTGACAGCTGGGATCAAAGGCAGCACATGAGAGCACTGGAAGGAACAAGGGTGGATGCCCTAGACAATTAGAAATGGTTTTTCTTAGCTCTTGCCTCTGATTTCTTTACCATGTGGTTGAAATACAAAATAGGGATTCTTTTCTGCTCTTTCTGGTCATTTTGCTTTTATGATTGGTCTGGCCAATACAGTGACAAGGTTTAAGTTCAAGATTGTAGACGTTGCAAGTGGCATTAAAGTATTATTAATACATCCAAGATGCCTGGTGCAGGTATATAGTCACTAGTGATTGTTGTTTGGGGGTTTTGCATTGTTTTGGTATTTTTTCTTTTTTCAGTAAGACACAAATCAGCACTTGTGTCTGCCTCTTTACCCAGGTATCTGAAGAATATCAGAAATAACATATTCCTGCTTCTCTTGCATGCAGTTTTGAACACAGAAAAATCAATGTGTTTGCTTAATACCCTGATAAGGATTAATTGTCAGTGGTTTAGGCTCATTACAGAGGCATTGGACTAGATTACCTTCATCAGTCCCTTCTAACCCACCTCTTCTGCAATTCTGTGATAGCACAAAGTGCTACAAAAAATAAACATTCTTCTAGGTATCAGTACAATGAAGAGGATCTAAGAAAGAAAACAAAGAGACTTTTTGCCTGAATAACCTCATAATGGCCTTAAAAATCCAAATATTGAAGGAATATTCTAAGCAACAAGAAGCTGTCTTCAACTTCAGTGTTGCACAGCACAAGTTCTGAAAACAACCCAGGCCGTGTATTACTGTGAAGGGTTTTAATACAGTTGAACAGATGGAAGATTTTTTAAGGTGGAAGGACAGAATTAATGTCACCAACTCTTAGAAACTTCTCACAATCTCAAAGCTGAAACTTGAACTGCATTTGAAGCACCCACCTGAAGTGCCATTTCTGCAAATTAAATGCAGTGACAGTGACCTCATAGCAGCTGAGGTTTCCAAGAAGGACAGCTCTTGAGTTTTCTTGCAGAGTCCTTGAGGCCGTTCAAGGCATTTAAAACCACAGGGCTCTTGACTGTTGGCTGCGCAGGAGCCTGATATGCAGGGTCTCACTATGGGCTGGTTCCCTTAGAGCATCCAGGTGTGACACTCCAACTGTAACACCCAAGGCACTGCCACCGAGGCAGCTGTGGTGGGTGGCATCACTCAGACCCTTCAGGCTCCCTTCAGCTGAGCTTTAACCGGCTGCTGGCTGAGCCAGAGAGCATCCTGCTCCCCTCAAGGCACCACCAGCCTTGGGTGAAGTACTACAAGACTGGCCAGGCTGCAGGGGGTTACAAAATTCCAAGCACACCCTAAAATCTGCAACTTTTGACCACAGCCACAGAGCTCAGTGAGGATGTGCAGCAGCTACTGTAAATGAGAGGGCAGAAGATGAAAAACAAACCAAAAACCTCTCACACAAAGAGGTAATGATGGATGTACAAAGTACCGTCCTACACAATACACAAATGTGGCATTTGCCAGGTGAGAAGTCAAAATGTTTTGCTCTGTGGGTTCACAGATGATGCAAAAGTGGAGTAGTAGCTGATGTACAATTCCCATTTATATTATCTTTTAAAAATAAACACACAGCAATCTCAAAGCTACAATGAGCTTGTGGGAGCAAATGGGTCACCAGGCAGGGAGGGGGGATTTTGAGAGTCAGGTCATTTCTAGCCTGGCTGGTGATCCCTGGGATACATGTGTTGCTTTTCACTTCCTCAGTTACAAACTGGAGGTAGCTATCTCTAGAAAGTACTGTGATCAGTTTATTCAAAATATTCAAAAAGTGCAAAATTATTAACGGTAATGAGTAGGACACTGTGTTGTTTATGAAAATACCATAGACGGTTTATTAATTCTTTTGATTTATTGCCATGATTTTTCTTTTGTCCCCAAAAGTCTGGTTCACACACTATGTATACAGCAGAGAAAAGCTGAAATCTCATGGTAGGAAAAAACAGCTTTAGTTTAAAAAACCCAGGAGAATGGAGGAAAGGCTAGATTTTCAGTTTCTGTCAGTTCAGCAGAAGCACAATTACAATTTGCAACAGAGCAGTATCGACTCTACAGAAGAACTGATAGCATTTCTTATTGCCAAAAGAAAATGCCAATGCTACCAAAACCCATTAAATGCTTGCACCTGGCAATCAAAGATACTTTGGTGCTTGTGGATGTGTACATACGTGTGTGCTTGTACAGAGAATTCTTTTCTTGGCTTCTGTGTGCTTTTTATGGGCACTTGCTCATCCTGTGGTTTGCCAGAAGTAGCCAGGAGGATACGTTAATCCTGTTTGCTGTTGCAAGACTGCCGAATAGATGATTTCTGATGCTCCAACAATGTGATGGACTTTTCAGAATTTTCCAAGTTTCTGAGCAGAGTCTCTAGGCGCCTTTTGATTTTCTTCTGATCCTCAATGGCACATCCGATGACCACAGACTGAAATTTCTGATCGATGGGTCCTGCCGGCACGTCGGACGTGCACGCACCGTAAAGTGACATTAGGCGCATTTTGGCGTCTTCCAAATCATCGAGGAGCTTATTGACGATCTCATCGATCATCTTGGTGGCGTGCAGTAGGGATTCCTGCTGCTGCGCGTTGCGGATGGTTTCTACGGAAACCTCCACAGTGAGGGTTCGGCCCATCAGGCGATTAGCAGTCAAATTAAGTTCTTCTCTCTCACCTCAATTCAAAACAAGAAAATATTCTTGGTTACAGGTAAATACTTTCCTGTGCAAAAAGCATCATCAAGACACTGCAACTGCAGCAAACAATCTTTAAGTAAGTGACAATCAACAAGATTTCCAGAAGGCAGAAATAAGCTTTTTACATTTGCCCAAGTCATACTCATTTCATAGAAGCCAGTATCTGATTTGAAATGAGGCATTAAACTCTACTAAAATTGTAAGCAATGTTTTTCCACTGCTGACACAATGCTTGCTGTGTCACTTTAAAGCAAATATACAATATTATGAGAAAACACTCAGTAACAGAACTAGCTCATTAAGGACTTCTGTGCCTTTCTGAGGGAGAGATTTAGACAATACCCCAGAAGGCCATAAAGAGAAAACTAGATATAAAAGAGGCCATGAAAAAAAAAAAGTTTTTTTATTTTCTGAAAGTATAGCTGCTTTTCAAAAATATGAAATGCAGGCTCTTGAAGAGCCAATAAACCAGCAATTTAAAGCACCTAATAATCAGGCTTAGGGAATATATCTAAAGCCATGAATCACACAACTATGACAATGATATTAATCATCAGGTTCTTGTAGGCTGTACACTTTGTAGCACTCATGCCTGTCCAGTAGTCAAAATAATTTTCAACTATATTGTCATCATCATCATCATCAAAGACTCTGCCCCCAGCAGAGCAATGTTAATCTTGATTTTGAAAATGTATCAGTGAACTGAGTATATGCTTTCACATACACAGTAGTGACATTCATGGTAGTCCATCCACCTGAACAGCATGAATTTAGTCAAGAAGAGAAGATCTCAGGATAATGAGTAACACTTCAACATGGCTCAGCTGGCTCCAATGCTGCACCCTTACCAGCAGCAGAGTGCTGCTCACAAAGAGCTACTCCCTAAAACATGGGCTGATTAGACTTTGGGTCAGTTGGAGGGTACAGGAAAGCAGCTTCTCACCTTCGCTGATGTGCCTCATATCCTGGCTGTTCTGTATATTGTGGATCATTTCAAGCAGAATTTCCTTCTCTTGCTCCATGGCAGATGCTGCATCACGGAAAGCCTCTACCCTGTACATGGTTGAACCAAACAAAATGTTTACATAATAAACTATTCACCTAAATAATAGCTGTTCACCTATATAGTTGCAAAGAACTCTTGTTTTAAACTTCAGCTTAGAGTAAGTGCAGCCAGTTCTTGGTTATCCATGAGACAGATTCTCTGACTTACAACCTTCTCTATCTTAACTGCATTTTTCAAGACTCAGTATAATTAAAAAAAAAAACAAACAGATGGAGGGTCAAACGGAAACAACAGCAATTCAATCAGACTTAACTTTTATTTTACTGACAGTGCTGTCCTCTCCTACTCTGTGGTTAATCTGGATATGCAGAGCCTGATGGTAGTACAGCCCCATAGCAGAAATCCTGTAGGCAACTGGCAATTATTATCAGCTGCCTAACTAGGAGAGAAAGGGACAGAGTCCCCATCAGGAAACTTGGTAATGAGGGTGGCAGCTGCAGAGATGGAGGCAGCAAGGGGCCTCGGCTCCCTGTGCGACCGCCAGGCCAGCAGAACCCACAGAATCCACCTGCAAAGCAACAAACACTCCAGAAAACCGCAATGCGCCAAACAACGCCTTTCACAAAGGAGAAAACCCTGTGAGTGGGACAAAGCTCACACACTTTTATTAACATGACAAGGCTTTCCCCAACACAAGTGGTGTGCCTTGGTCACTGGGAGAGGATGCTGGACTGCCTGCTCCCACTGTCACTGGTGCTTTCCATGGAACGATGCTCACTGTAATTCACACAGTGAGGAAGCGTCTGAGGGAGCAGCTCCTATTTCTGGGCTTGCAAGGAAGCATGAAACTCGGTCCCTCCTGAAACCAAACCCCTACTCCAGTCCTGTTATTGTGCTGAAACTCACATGTAATGCAGTGAGGACAGGGGGAAAGTCCATCAGAAACTGTAACTACTGGGTCTTGGTAAGGTGTGTGGTTCTGTGCCCACAGCCTGCTCTCTTTGTGGCATAAAGTGCAGACTCAGCTCACCATGGGCAATGTGAAAATGCCCCATGAGAAATCTGAGTCCAGTTTCTTAATTCATGTTTTATTCCCCACACAGTTTTAAAGAGGAGGCTTTTGCATTCAGCTGAATAATGGAAAAGAACTCTAATGCAACACTTTACTTGACCTGATACAAAAAGGGAAATGTCCCACTCCCTTGGCTTTTCTCTGAGATTTGAGGGTAGGGGCTTGGAGAGGACTTTCCAAGCTGGAACTGGCTACAAGAGTTGCACTAAAACCATCAACTCTGTGTTCACAGGCCGCACAGAAAAGCAAGAGTATCATGTGAACCTGGCTGATGGTTTGAGATGCTAGCAAGGCACAGCTCAGGAGGTCTAGCTGCATCATGAGAATCCATCCATCTATCCTGAAATGTTTATGAAACCTGGCCAGAAAAGGGGAAACAAACCAAAACATTAAGTCTCTTAGGTGCTCTACACTCTTCAACATTTCTGGGCGCTGCCCTGAGACAGCAGTGGCTCATTGCTGTCTCTGCAGATGAGGGCACGTCTCCTGGGACAGAAATAGAGCTGCTGCTCCTTCCTCACAGGCTCGCTGAAGGCAGCAACTTCAGGAAAACAGCAGTAAGAGAAAAGAGGGTGAAAGCAGAAGAACGGGAGCATTTGAGGATATAGTCATTCTTTACATGCAGCCTGCTCACGAAATAATTCTGTTTTACAAAATATTTAACCTAATTTAGTCAGTGAAAGCACAGGCTTCAGGCCTTGCCTTTAATGTTTTTTCTGAGGAGTGGGAAAAGTTAATGCAATGCAAATTCATGCCAAGAGCAAATACTTTTAATTATTATTTTGGACTGGTTAGTAAGAGCAATGAGGCAGGTGGAGTCATTTCATACTTCAGATGTCTCCACTTTATAATTTAGGAAGTCTAGTAATATTTTCAAAATGCCTTCCCATGACTTTTTAAAAAAACTAGTCGCTGGAAAGTTGTAAATTAAAATTCTGAAGTGCAAACTTTCAGTTTTGACAGTGTTTTAAAATCAGATTCTGTATATCATTGTACCGATGTAAAAGCTAAAGTTCTGCCGTCAGTAGATAGATCAGCCCATGATTTCCACAGGCTTTGCTGGGTCCTAAGAAGAATGTGGGAAAGCTGCATTGCAGGGATATATCCTGAATTGGTACAGTTCTAAAGAGATGCCTAAAATACCACTGCTTCCAAAGGCCAGCTTGGTATGTGAGGTAGGACCTAAAAGCCAAATTATCAGAATTAATGTTGCATACTGAAAAAAAAAAAAAAAGAAAAACACAGTTCACTAGCTAGAGCTTTGATTGACATTAATTGACTAAAGATAACATAACCAAATCTTAAGAACTATTTTATTTGCAATAATTGCTACTTCAGAATTATTTTTACCATTTCCTAAACTGCAATACAGAGTACCACACAACAATGGGACAGGGTCACTTCAGAACAGTGCTCTAGTAGGGGTGGGCAGGAGGGGGGGGGGGGACCCAACACAAAAAATGGAAACTAGTCACACCAACTTCAGGAAATAATGTGTCAGGATCACCCATGCAGTCAGTTCTCATAACTTCTTTCTGAAAATTCATGGTTTATTAACTTCACAGGTTTCTGTAAATCTTTCTTTACCTTGTGTGGGGGACCCAAAAAAAAAAAAACAGTTGGAAGATTTAAACCTCTAACAGAGGTGACTGATGTGGGAAGGGATGGAAACACAATCCAAGTCTCAAAAAAACAACCAACCAAAGAATAAAAGGTGAAGATAAAAGAACACAAAATACTCGTATTTATGCCCAGTTATCAATTGTTTTGATGCAGCAGTACAGTCTTTTTTCCTCAGAGATGAAAACCTCCGATTATATTTTTACTTGGATTGTATTTGTTGCTTTGAACATCAACTAAATATTCCATCTATTACTTAACACTGAAAAAGACATTCCTTACTTCTGATTTTGCCTGTTTGTGAGCAATTAGATGAGCAATGCCTTTTTTTGCTACATACCATTTACATGAGCAGAGCATTCCCCTGAGAAACAGGTGGACCAGGCTGTGCTTTTGTTTCCAGATGAGAAACTTGACACCCGCTTTCTTAGGACAGCTGCAATAACTCTGTCCTTTAAACTACTGACTGACTTTAACAACCCACTATTAAAGCCCACTTGCTGGAGGTTCAGATAAGTTTTCAAAGGAAATAAGAATCATCTGAGGATGGAGCAGCTTCTTTCCTGAAATGGAGATAATCAGGCACACTGGAGGGAGACAAAACAGGGGGTTTCACCCTGGCATCCTCAGCTCCTTCAGCTGAGTGTCCACTCCCAGGTAAGCAGTCCTGTGAACACTGAAATGAATGGCGGAGGAACATGGTTGATCCAAAGAACAAGATAAAAAGTACAAAAAATGAAGATAAAAAAATACCCAGCAAGAATCTGACACCTCATGTACCATCACACCCAAAACTGTATTTTCACTTAACCAACAGAACGCAGTGACTCAGAGCCTCTGGTCTGGCAGAGATATCTTGGCAGCCACGGCAGCACGAAGGTCCAAGCCCTTACAAGGGGCAAACGTGCCACCTGCCCCCTTGCCACCTCTGCCTCAGGCAGTCACTCCCTGGCACTCCCTCCCAAACTGATTCCCCTTCCCTGCTCACTTTCCATGCAGAAGAAATCCCCTCTGCAAACATCTATCAGGGAGGTACAAAAATACCCCATTACTGTTGGAAAAGAGGCTCTCACAGTGGAAAGAAAGGGAGGAAAAGGAAGGCTGTTCAAACTGGAGCAGTTTACAATGGCTTTAAACTGAAAGAAGGTAGACTTAGATTAGGTATCAGGAAGAAATTCTTCACTATGAGGATGGTGAGACATGGAACAGGTTGCCCGGAGAGGTTGTGGATTCTCCATCCTTGGAGGTGTTAAAGGCCAGGTGTTTGAGCCACCTGGTCTACTGAAAGGTGCCCTGCCCATGTCAGGGGGCTGGAACTTGGTGACCTTTAAGGTCCCTTGTAACCCAAACTATTCTGTGATCCTGTGATTTCCAGAGGGATGAAGCTAGTTTCAGAGTTCCGTTTACCTTAAGCAACTTGAGAGCTGAGGATTGTTGAGGGTTTTAATTAAAGGCTGTAGTTCAGTTTGACAAATTTTCACTTATTATATTTACAAGCAACATCTTGAGGGTCTATAGGAAAACCAAACAAGCTGGAGAATTAGAGAGTTTGGAAGTTTTTCCTCTTGTCATTCAAATAAATTTGAAATGAAGCATGTTAATTAGTTGTGAATAGGAAAAAAAACCATAAGACTTGAGTGACTTTTATCAAATTAGACTTTTTTTTTTTTTTCTCATTACTATTCCACATTTAGAATTATGGCTGTCTGAAAGAACCACAGCAAACTGGGAAGTTTAATTGAAGACTTAATTGCTGGCTAACCAAACTGTCTGCTTTGTTTCAGTCACTCAGCAAATCTAAAACACATTTTTGCATATTCTCATGCTAATTTTTAGATTATATATTCATCATACGCCTAGACCTGGATGTAAGCAGTGATACTTGTTTGCAGACAGTGATTTTGTTTAGTCAAATTCAGAGAAGTCTGCAAAGGACTTCAAGGAGATTTAATCAAGCTAAGTGAAAGGCTAATATAACAGCACATCGAGTCCACTCCTGAATAATGCAAAGTAATGCAGGCAGAAAGGAGAAATAAAACTCCTGCATCCCACAGAGCTCTTTTAATTACAGGAAAGTCCTAGAAACATTCTGGGTGGTTCTGTGAAAGCTGCTGATCAATATGCAGCTGTAATGAAGGAAAGGGTGTGTTGAAACAGTACCAGAGGAGGTGAATCAGTGGCATCCTGCACATCCATCCACCTCAGAAAGGACACTATGTAATTTAGCAGAGCTGAGAGGACAGGGAAGATGATTAAAGGCAAGGTATAATCTCTCATGAGGCCAAACAGGGAAAAAAGTCAAATGGTATTATTTAGTATTCAAGTAGCAGAAAAAGTCAGGACATGTCTTGGCACAACGATGAAATTCACACAGCATTTACAATAACTTTGGAAAAACACACCTCAGCTGCAGAATGCAATACTGTTCACATTTTATAGGGAGACGTTTTAACACACCTCAGAGAGGAGGTGGGCACAAACACAACAAGAACATCCACAGCTGAACCAGTAAGTGCAAAGGGAGGTTTGGAAGACAAGAAGCCTCACACGCCAGCATACAGCACTGCAGCTTAATGGCTTGCCAAAGTCTCGGAGAGCCCGAATGACACCACGTTTTGTCCTCGGATTTCCTGCACCTTCTTATAAAACACCTGCCCGCAGGTGCGGGATAGGGGCGACAGGGTGGGATGACAGACGCGATGCACCGCGGGCTCGTACCCGCCGTGTCACAGCTCGCAGAGCCCATCCCCGGCTGCTAAAGGCTCCCCACACCCTGAAGGGTAACAAACCCGAAGCAGCCTTCGCGCTTTCTCTGAAAAACGTCTACTCTCATACATTCGTATAGATATTCCTATTTTCGTGTATTTCCAGGCCACGCTAATTCACCTTAGAGCAGCAGCTCCCATTTTTAAACTTTTCCCCCCACGGAGGAGAGCTTTTTTTCCCCCGATTCCCTCCGAAGCCTCACACCGCCCGCCCCGCGCCCCAGCCGGGGGAGGGCTCC
>JAYDZK010000169.1:88255716-88295999 GCA_034509185.1 Euphonia xanthogaster
GCTCATGGCCAAAGAAGGAGCCGCCCCGCCGCCGGCCCCCGCGGCCACCCCGCCCCCGCGCCGGGCCCGCGGGCGCCGCCTCACGCAGCGCGACGGGGCCGCCTCACCTCGGCCGGGGGGCAGCAGGGTCACCGGACGGGCCGGGCTGGGAGGGAGCGCGCCGGGCCAGCTGGTCCAGCCTCCCTGCCTCTCTCTGGGCAACGTGTTTTAGCGCTCGATCACCTCGACAGTAAAGTTGTTCGTATTCAGGTGGAACTTCCCTTCCTGTGCATCAGTTTCTGCCCATTGTCTCTTGTCCTATTACTTGGCACCACGGAGAAGAGGCTGCTCCATCTTCTTGACACCCATCCTTTAGGTACGTAATCACATTGATGAGGTCCCCTCTCAGCCACCCCTCCTCGAGGCTGGACAGACCCAGCTCCCTCAGGCATTCCTGGTAAGAGAGATTCTCCAGCCCCTTGGCTGAGTTCCCTGCCCCAGGAGCTCCCTGTCCCTCCCGTCCCTGCCCTCTCCGCACCCTGAGGCCGGCCGAGCCGCGCGTGGGGCCGCGGCCGCGGCAGCCGAGTGTCCCCGGTTGTGACAGTGTGCAGGTGTCCGGCCACCGCACACCGCGACACACGGCAGCCCTGAGGTGCCTCTGCTCCTCGCTGTCACCATCTGGGGCACAGAGAGACCCCGGGATGTCCTGCTCCTGTCTCCACTCCCCTTTGTGACAAAAGCAACAAAACCTGGACCAGCCAAAAGCAGCCAAAACCACACTGAACTCTGGCTGTAGTTCAACCAGAAGCTACAGGAGGAATAATGAGGTTTTCAATATCTGTATTAACTTTGTGTGAGATTGGAGCTATTGGTATGAGGATTTGTGTTCCAGGACTGGTCTGTATGGCTGGTTCGTTGGTTTGCTCTTTCATTAAAGAAAACAAGAAGCCCACAACTACCCAAATATTATTTTTATTTACGGCTAATTAAACAGTAAACTACAAAACTGAAAACAGTGGAAAGCGCAAGAAAGAGGAGGAGGAAAAAAAAAAAGGCTTTAAAAATCTAGAAGCTTGAAAGGAGAGAAAAGTTAAATCAGAGACAACCCTTACTGCAAGCAGAACCTAAACAGAATTCCTAAAAAAAAGAAAATTTAAAAAAATAGGTACTTTGGATATGCTACTTATAGTGCATCTTCTGCCAACTGCAAGAGCCCCCTACTACTTGCAGAAAAGCAGCTGTTTCACCAGCTGTAATTGTAGGATTCTACAAAAAGCTTACTGGAAAGAGAAGTGGTTTTTGTTCTCTTTTTATGTCAGAAAGAAAAGATGTATCTATTTCATCTTTCATCGTAGGCAAGGTAGTGGATTTACATCTAGTAATGACTTGTCCCAAGAACATATTTAATTTGCCTGTATGAAACGGCACAAGCTGATCTCTCACAAGCACCAGCAATTCAAGTCACACATAAGTTTTACTTGCCACTGCTGTGAGTATTTAAAAAGGAATTTGCTTATCCCAAAAGACAAGGTTTGGGCAAATACCCCATGGCTCTAACAGGCCAATTTTTGGCACCCAGCTAAGAGGGATTTTGTTGCACAGGGATACTGTTTTGTATGCTTATCCTGCTGTGATTCAAAATAGCTGTTTTCTCAGGCTCATCCATTCAGAATGATATCATGTCCCAAGTACTCTCGTTAAAGTAATTGCCTGAGTTTTCTTTGTTTTATGTGGTTGGATAAGCAAGGCTTATTGCCTGTGAGCTCATGGAAATAGCTTCATTGGAACAAATGTTCCATCCATCTCTCTACAGGCTCTATAGAAGATAATTAAAAACCATTTCCCACCCCAAACAGAACCCATTTGTAGCCATGACACATAGTTTGTTACCATTTATTTCCTGGGATCCTTCTATTCTTCCCATGCCAATTTTTTAAGCATCAATTAGATTGGGTTTAAAAAGTAGAAATCAAAGTAGCTGAACAGCTTTGAACATTTTTTTCCTCCACAGGTAAACAGGGGTTTAATTCCACACAGGTAGAAGTTACAACAGCTGAATCAGAGGCGCAGAACAGCTCTGAGTATCCAAATGTATCGCACTTGACTTAACCTCTTTAACAGCAAAAGGACTCTACATGGGAAGGAAGAATAGCAAAACTGTGGAAACAAAATGCAAATTTAAAAGCAAAAATGGTCCTCCTGGACAAGTCTTGAAATTATTGCCTGAAAAAACTGGAATATTTTCCCTTTCAGAGACTTGGAAGAACCTTGAAAACTGCTTTTCCTACTCTCTAGAGTAGATTGCTCCCACCCCCTCCATTTTTGCTGAGTTATATAAAGGGACAATTAGCATCACTTTTCCAAAATAATAACTGGTTGGTCTAGAAAGATTGGAGCCCATCTCTGCAGGAAGGAAAGTGATTCAGAGCTGAGTTGGGGGAATTTTGAGGACACAAAGGCAGGCATTGGGTCCTGCAGGGAGGCAAGAAGGAGGAAGGGCCCCCACACATGAAACAAAGCACACATTTCTTTCTCCCCCTTGCCATCAGTGGTGAAGCACGATCAGGACTGCTGGTGATGCCATGCTAACATCCGTGTCTTCTCCCATGTTCCCACATCTGTGGTCATGTGAAGGACTGCACAGCCCTGCTCTGGCTATGGGCATCAGCAAAAACATGAGGAGAGGGTGTGTCTCATTGTTCCTGCATTCCCAGCACAGCAGTGAAAACGCTGGCTGTCTCTTGTTTAAACTACAGCATTGTAAAAAATGGGTGCTGATTGCAAAACAGCAACAAACAGAAGTCTCATTCACACGCAAAAAGCCCCTTGAGACAGCAGAAAGAGCAACTTTCCCAGGTCTCAGACATCTGATGTATCCATAGAAATCCCATTGCCAGGGAGATGACCTACACCAAAAGCACTGCAAATTGTAACACTACTAAATAGCACCTTAATTCCAGCTTTGCTTTATTGCAAACCCTGATATATACCTTGTCACATAACCTAACACTTACAATGAGCTGTCATGGAACAGGATCAAAGAAAAAGTCCACACCCAAGAAATGCCATGCAGGATTATTTTCCTGCCTTCACCTACAGGAACTTAGTATTTTCAAGCTGAAAGATGGGAAATTTAGGTTAGTTACTAGGAAGAAATTATCTTCTGTGAGGGTGGTGAGGCACTGGAACAGGTTGTCCAGAGAAGCTGTGGATGATTCATCCCTGAAAGTGTGCAAGGCCAGGTTGGATGGGACTCTGACCAACCTGGTCTAGTGGGAGGTGCTCCTCTCCACAGCAGGCTGGAACTAGATGATTTTAAGGCTTCTTCCAACCCAAACCATCCGGTGGTTAAGAACCTTTCTTGTGTGCAGGTCTTCTGGAAACACAATTCCCAGACATGGCTGAAGGATGCATCCATGGCTCAGGCCAGCCAACCAAAACCAGCCTGCAGTCTCCCCAGCACCGCAGCAATAACATTAAAGATGGGCCAATCTGACTTTTCAGGGTATGTTTTCAATCAAAATACATGTCTGCTATCACAGTAGGCTGCCCCCTTACTTCACACCTGCTAAACTTGTGCCACTGTGTCTTTACTGCTGTACTTACCAATGCTAATTAAAACTAGCCCTGGGTTTGCCTCTACACGCTGCAGTTGTTTTACTGTGTGGGCAAGCTCTGAGGTCCCAGGCCTTTTAGAAGTGTGAATGAAGCCCTCTGTCTCAGGAGCAATCTGAGAGCTGCTGTGACCATTTTGGGGCATGCAAGTTCATTCTCACTGGAGCAAAGTCGATGATTAAATGAGCCTGTGCATTCTGTACAGCTGCAGATGCTTGGTTGATTGACAGTGGAGCTCTGAGCAAAAAACCAAAGGGAAGGACTACCAGAAATCAGAATATTGCAGTCAGTGAAAGCCAATTTGCACAGATTTACAAAGGGAACTTTACATTACATTTCCATGCACGCAGAGCTTTGCCGTTCAAGTACACACTTGACATGTTCTTGCCATTTGCCATAAATTATCTGACTTGTTTACATCCACTTTTAGAATTTTCTCGGGCCATATTTGACCCAGATTGTTACTACTGAGCACCAAACCACTTGTACTAAGAATTTCTACAGGAAACTTGAAGGGGTTTAGAAGTACCAAAGAAAAATGCAGATGCAGACTTTCATAAAGCTGCTTAGCTGGAAAGAATTGCCAGAAAGTATATTTATGCTAATGTAAGCCAATTTTTCTGAATTAATTTTGAAACAATTCGTCATTCATCCTCCTCACCTCCTTGCAATTTACAGCAGTCTCTGTAAACATAGCCAGGACACTGCAAGCAGATGATAGAACACTTTCCTTTTAAGAAAGACGATGGCGTGACTTCATACCTCTATAAACTTCACTATATTTGGTAAAGATTTCAGAAAGGTTTGCATTCCATGACCACTACAGGAGCAGTGATGGTCACTTCTGTATTCCTTCAAGAGCTATGAAAATTAACCCACCACCCAAAACATACATAGAAGGCATGTATCTTATAGTCAGCTAATCTCTCTCTTTTTAATATTAAAAACAGAAGCAACCAGGCAGATATAACACATCAGTGCTCCAGTGACTTTAGTAACAGTTGTACTGGCTTATTTGGCATCTCACCTTGCTTCTGAATATGACCAAAAAGGGATTTTGTTTTGTAAGAATGTGGCACACAAAGTACCGAAGCCTTATAGCAATCTCAAGTTGTCACAATTTCAGTTTTGTAAAACTTAATACATGCACCATACAGAAATTAAAAGCACTGAAATGAACAGCTGGTGGTAGTCAGATAGAGATTAGACTTCTTTCTCATTAAAGATAATATAAAGAAGCACGTCTGAATTACTTTAGGCTAATGAAGGATGAACTCAAACATCACAAAAGTAAATGCTCTTGAAAAGGGCATGACAAGTCACTTCTAGTACAAATTTACTGGGCAAGCCCCTTTTAACAGACAGGTTGTGCTTGTAAACACAGGCAGATTTCTCAGCATATGAAGGACAAACCTCAAAAATTTCAGCCAGTTAAACAAGACTCACCAGACAAAACCATTGAATTCTGAAACACATTTACAAGACAACTTTTCTAGCTGAAGGTGTTCAACCACAAGATGCTGGTGAGTAACAAGTCACATGTCTGTACATGCAGTGTTTTAAGAATCCAATTTTCTCTGTTCTTCTGGAAACAGAAATATCACAAGCCTGTGATGGCAGAAAATTTCACAAAGAAAAATCTGCATTGAGAACCTCAAAGAGACCAAAATTTTCTTCAAAATGAGGCCAAATTTCAAGACATTGCTAGTTCTGAAGACTACTATTATAAAAATAATAAAGAAACTAGAACTCTATTTAGTTGTTTTATAAAAACCAAGGCAGCAATGGTTGGGAATTGCCACTTGTTTTGGTAAGCAGATGACAAGGCCAATACAATGTGTTTAATAAGTGGAGCTTCAAGTATACAGAATATGTGTGCACACAGGACTTTTTTTTAATGCAACCAATTAAGTCATGGCCCATCAGGTACAAGCAAACTTTAAATTTATGACAGAATAAAATGTTATGAAAAATAAAGTACATAATCAAATTCTAACATAGCAGAATCTGGAGAAGATGATCTATCCAGGTTTTAAACACCGTTGAGCCAAAGAACTTTCTCAGACTGAAACATCTTTTCATGTGAAAGGAATTCGAAACTTCAGGATCTAGATGGAAAAAAAACCTGCCCAAAAGCTTCTATAACTTAGAAGGAGATGCTTTTGAGGATAAAAATTGTTTTCTGTTTCATTCCGCCCTTTAACAGAAGCTTTAGGAAAAAGGGTGTGAAAAATACTGGAACTGATTTAAGCTAAAGACAGTAGTAAATTAAATAGCTAAAGACAACTCAAAATCTCCCAAAATAGGGCTCTCTCAGCAGCAGTGTGAACTACACATCTGAATTTTACCAGGAGTATAATTAATCCAAGACTGGCAGTAGGAAAACAAGCAACAGGCACAAGGGAAAACCACTAAGAGGTCCTGTTCACTCTGTAACACTCGGGAGTCACACTCAAATGCACTGTAAGTGTTCGAACTGTTTCCTGGCATTTGAACAGTTTCTTCAAGCTGTACAATCGCTAATGAGTGCTAGATACCTCACCAGATTCTTCCTTCATTCTACTTGCTTCAGAGATAGCAATTATAGCAGTGATGATTAGAAATAAACCAGTGTCAGACTTCCAGCTTCTCTAACCATGATGACAAACAGCTGTAGTTACACTGACTCTCTGGAATAGTGAGAAAAATCCAGCCTTCCCCACATCATATTCTCCACAAAAAGTATCTACTTGCATAATGAGTATTTAAGGATACAGCAGGTAGAAGCAAACTCACAAGGTGAGTGAATCATAAAAAATAATTAGGCTGGCATTTTATTACACTGAGATTTCTTACTGATTGACAGCAATCATTAGCTGAAGGATAACAGGCTGGTAAAGCTGGACAGTTTGCATAGGTATTTTTTAACAAACTGAAAAAGATGACAGATAATTTTAAACACAAATAATTTCACTTAAAGTAAGGACAGTACAAAAATAATTAGCACATTTACATCCATTTATCCAAGGCTACCTCTTCATGAACAGAAGAGAGCAAAGCCCATAGTATACAGACATATTACAGTTTAAATTTTCTCACATGTAGTCCAAACAGAAACTAGGAAGTTTATTTAGATTCTGTTCCCTTAAAAGGTTGTTCCTGCCTCAGGTAAGGGAGAGGCAATGAAGTCATCAAACTTTAAGCCATCAAATCCAAATACTCTACCACTTTTGAAAAAACAAACACATTTATAAAAACAAAGCTGGTAAACTAACTCTACAGCCTGTGGTCCTGGTTTAGACATTTATAACAAACAGGACAGAGACAAAATTATGGCCTATGAAGTAAAACCAGCCACAGGCAAGTGTTAGGCCATATGTTCAACAACCCTGGGATCTAAGCTTCTCTTTATAACAAGATTAGCCAGGCAAATCTGAGATAACTGGAGTTTACTATTTTTATCTGCTGCAAAGACCACATGAAAAAGTAAATAAAGACAACGACGTTTTGTGACAAAAAATTAAATACATGAACTGATTTAAGAAAAGAAACCCGAACAACCAGGAACCCCAAAATACCTAGTAAGATCAACCTACTAATTAGGAAACAATTTCAAACTGCTAAATTGTAGAGACTTAGTCATCACCCCTTAGAAACAAATATGAAATGGCTTAAAAATTTCTTTTTATCAAACAGAACACATTGCTGTCAATATGAATAAACTCCAGCTGTTCATCAATATGACAGAGGACATCAGATTATTAATCTAACAATTACAGACATTTCAAAAGTGGCATTTTTGAACCCTTGTAAATAGATGGAACAAGCATTCTTTTTTGCAAGCAGTTCTGATGGCGTGGTGTTAGTGTACTGAAGTATCTTCATTTACATTTCCTCAAGGCTCCTTTTGATAGCTTCTTGCAGTTCTGCATCTTGCAGTTCTGTGTCCTGCAGTTCTGCATAAATAAAAAAACACTGTAATGTCAAACCGCAATTGATAACTAGCCACAAACACAACTACCTTAATATTACTACATAAAGCATGAACTTATTTCTGTGGGCAGTGTCAGCAGACTGCAAAAAAACCCCTAAGAAACAGATGAAAATTTCCTCTCCTTGTTTTATGCTATCTTTTCAACACTACAAAATGTGGAAAACACCTCTACAACTTTTCACTGTCTTAACCAGGAGCAGCCCAATGATTAGTTTAAGGCCATAATTGCAATTCTCTATTTACTGGTCAAACTAATAGCAAGATTAACACGCATATGTATGCACCAAGAAAAATAAACAAAGTATTAAAACAAAAAAAACACATACACATAACAAGCTGAGAGGTTTCAGTATTTTCATTCCAGTTCCTTATCCAGAGATATGCCCATACCCACATTCTGACTTGGCAGCAGTGTTGTCACTCTTACTAGGTAGGCCAGACAAGTAGATAAAAAGTCATTCTCAGCAATAAGAATAGTCTAGATCAGGGCTGTTACAGTTTTGACAATGGGGAGGAAAACTGCATTGCAGTCATCTGATTTCTTAACAATCTCAAACAACTTTCATAATACTCAAGAAACTGTTTTTGCATTACATTTAGGTTGTTTTGGGCACTAATTGCTTGGTGTTAGTGATCAAATACCAAAAATTTGACAAGGTTTGTACACACAGCAAATATTAATATCAATAATATAGCTGGAAAAATTAAAGCAGTTTTCAGACACACTGTCATTCATTATTTATTCATCTTCTGCTTCAGGAGGACACAAGCACATCCTATTAAAAAGAAAGATCTGTCTATTCTTATGAAGGAAACAGAATTTTAAAACTTTAATAATTGTTGGGCTGTTTTATGCAAGCCTGGATTTGGAACAGAGATCATATCACTGCTCTCTCATGCATCTGGACTTTCCTGTAATATCCAGAACTACTGATAAAAGAGAGTTGCTTAAAGAAAAATATTACATGCTCACAGAAACTAACAAAACCAAACAAACACAGAAAACCACCTGCTGACAACTGCTTGCATTAAAATATGTTATTTAGCTACTAAGCCTGTGCAAAAATACAGAATAAGGTCCAAGCTGTGACTCATCTGAAGCCAGGCTGCTTCATAAGGTCAGATGCCTCCGCAGTGCAGCATCAGAAGTGGCACCTCCTGCATGCACCAAATGCCACTGCTATCCCAGCACTAGGGGGGCCTGAATGCACCAAACTTTCAGTGCTGGAGATGAATGCTGGACATTTAACAACAGTGTTTAGTAACAGCTGGTAGACTTACAACTGAATGAATTCTGGGAGCATAAGATTCAGTAATCAGTTTTATCACTCAGTTTGTACAACTTTTTTGGGTTTTTGTAGTTTGTTTTATTTGAATCAGGTGGAGGGGCAGAATCAAGACTTTCAACAATAAATTATTTTCAAAGCACACTGTGGTCTGTCACCAAAAAGGAATGACTACACTGAACACCACCAGTAAGTTCAACAGCAAAAAGGATGAAAACAATTTCAAATAATGTAAGATAAGATGTTAACGGACAGATGTGATGCTGATTTAACCTTGTGCATAACTCTACAGCTCTTTCAGGAGACCAGAGTGCTTTATTGTGAAATGATACTTAATCTTGAATTACTTATTCAGAAGTTCAACTAGTCAATAGTTCTACTCTGAGACAACACAGTCATATTAAACTGGTACAAAGTGAACTCAGTCAAGTCTTTAATTGACCGGTACCCTGTGGTGTCCAATGAAATAGATTTTTAGTTTGATGGCATACTTCTCAGGTTAGGAACTTTTTTTATTTATAACTCATCACAGCATTCTTCACTATTCAAGACTGCCCAGCATAGTTTAGAAAGTATTCCTAACAGGTCACTTGCTGCAAAACTGATTGAAAGTTCAGTTTCTGTACCTTCCATAATTAATGGTGCTCTTGAGCACAGAAAAGTAAAAATTGACAGACCTTCTTGTTTGTTTGTTTCTTCTAAGCTCCACTTCAGTGTTTCTTTCATATCTTCATCCTCTTCACTATCTAAACCTTAAATGCACAAATGAAATAAATTGCACATTGCTTCTAATAAAGGTATTAACAGCCTCTCTTGCATTTCTTTTACTGTAACAACAACTGATTTGAAGAGTACACTTGTTATGATCTTAAAAAATCAAGATAAAAATACATTCCAGTGGTAGTTTAAGACAGCAACTCAAGAAACAGTTATTTTTCAGCTACCTCCTGCCCCTTCTCCCCACAATCTAGAGGCAGTGCTTCAATTTGTTATTATGTTAAAGCAGTAAAAAGAAATAATAGGTGCAGAAACTACCGTGTCTACTGCATTTGTGGGATTTTTGGTAATATTCAGTTATTAAAAATGACTCACTTTCTATAAATTACTCACTTTCTATAAAATGTATCATGGATTTAATTATGGGAAGAAGTGCCTTAGTGTGTCTCTGCCTACACGACTGCAGCTGTGTTTTATTGCCCAAATACTGCATTTGAACAATGGAGTGCTAAAACTCAACCAAGCAGTGCAATCCAGCAGATGTTGCTGTTCAAGTCTCATACAAGCAGAACATTGATAGACTTAGTTTAATCTCTTAATTCATCACAACCCAGCCCAGAAAAAACTCCACAACTTTTCCCTTTCTTAATAACACTCTCACAAGGCTGGTTTCCAGCTCTGGAAGAACAGCTTTATTTTGCAGTGTCTAGTGTACCTGAAGTCATGTGGGGTTTGGTTGGTTATTTAGTTTTTTGTTGGTTGGTTTTTACCCCATTAAACAGAGGCACAGTAAAGTACAGGTTAAAAGTCAAGCCAATGAGTCATGTTATGCATTCATGCTCCTGCTACAGGCTATTGCTATTTTGGGAGATGGTCTCTGTAATGAGGTCTTACAGTATTAGCAATCATCAAGGTCTCCTGCAGTCATACCAACAGAAGCACTCCCCTTAAAGTCATCACATTTATTAATACATCTATATACTTCTGATTACATGAACCAACAAGGGACTTTCTGATATGGCCATCTAATTTACTGACTGTGACTTCTGGCATTTTGAATTACCCAACTTAGCTATCCAAATTGTCAGGTATGCTTCCAAAATTTGTTTTCAAACCTCTGACACACAACCTGTTTGAGAAGAAGCTTGCTGACTTTCTCAATTCCAGGAATAAAAATTCCAACAGCTGGTGTCAAACAGTGATCAGCAGCCCAAAAATATGCTAGAAATAGATAGTTTAAATGGTATTTCTCCACTTACTTGGCAGACTGACTGTGAATTCTTTTTGGAGCTGCCTACTATTTCTGAGCAGAAGAGATACTAATTTTTACATCATTTTCCAAAGCAAAGGAAAGAAAAATCCACACCCCCTCATCCCCCAAAGCAGCCACTACAATTACTAATGAAAAGGGAAGAAAAAGCACAAAGGAAAGGCTTTTTTCAAGTAGCTTCTCCCTTATTAACTATCCTTTTAATCTTCCAGCCTGGAAGACATGTCAGACTGCTCCAAAAAGTTTTATACCTGTTAGATGTGGAACAGTTGAAGCAATCACTCCCTAACTCAATTCTTGGCTTAGTACACATGACGAAAGAACACTTCCAGGGATGGGGCATCCACAGCTTTTCTGGGCAACTGGTCAAGTGCCTCACTACCCTCCAAGTAAACAATTTCTTCCCACTATCTAATCCAAATCTTCCTTCTTTTAGTACAAAATCATTCCTCCTTGTCTTGTCACCATCTGTCCACGTAAAAAGTCCTTTTTTATAAGGCCCCTTTAAATACTGGAAGGCCACAATGTGGTCTCCTCAGAGCCTTCTCTGCCCCAGGATGAACAACCACAACACTCTCAGCCTTTCTTTCCAGCTCTCTGATCATCTTTGTGGCCTCCTCTGGACCCACTTGAACAGATCCGTGACTTTCTTGTGCTGAGGACCCCAGAGCTGGACACAGCACTCCTTGTGGGGTCTCATGAGGGCAGAGTAGAGGGGGAAAATCCCCTCCCTTGACCTGCTGGCCGTTCCTCTTTTGATGCAGCCCAGGATGCCATTGGCCTTCTGGGCTGTGACCACACACTGTTGGCTCATGTCCAGCTTTTCATCCATGAGAAGCCCCAAGTCCTTCTCCACTGGTCTGTTCACATGCAGCTCTTCTCCCAGGCTGTACTCATGTCTGGAATTATCCCCACCCAGGTGCAGCATCTTGCATTGGCCTTGTTGAACTTCATGAGGTTCTCATGAGCCCACTTCTCAAGTTTGTCCAGGTCTTCCTGGATGACATCCTACCCTTCAGGTGTGTCAACTGCACTGCTCTGCTTCATGTCACCTGCAAACCTGCTGAGGGTGCCCTTGATTCCACTGTCTGTGTCACTAGTAAAGAGACTGAAGAGCATCGGTCCCAAGACAGAGTCCTGGGGGTCACCATCTGCCACCAGCCTTCACTTGGACATAGAGCCACTGACCACAGCTCTCTGGCTATGTCCATCCAGCCAATTCCCTATCCACCAACAAGTCCAGGCAGATGATATCAGAGCTTTCCCTTGTCAAGCATTGCAGTTGCTCCATCATAAAAGGCCACCAGACTGGTCAGGCAATGTCACGGAATGGTAGAAATTGGAAGGGACCTCTGGAAGTCATACTGTCCAGCCTCCCAGCTACATCTACTGCCCAGGAATCTGTCCAGCTAGCTTTCGAGTACTACTGAAAAGACAATGTAGTGGGGAGCTCCAAACTTGTTAGATGTGACCTTACTGAATAAAGTGAAAGGATCACCTTCCTCAACCTACTGGCAACAATCTTCCTAATGGAGCCCAGGGTACTGTGGGACCTCTCATCCACCAGAGCACACAGTAGCTCACAGTCAACTTGGCGTCCACCAGGACCACCAGGTTCTTCCCTACAAAGCCATTTCCCAGCTGGCTAAGTCCTGGTCAGCATATATGGATGCTTGAGGCTGTTTCTCCCCAGTTGCAGATCTCTGCGCCTCCCTCTGTTGAACTTCATGAGATTTACTGTCAGCCCACTTCTCCCCTGTCAAGGCTCCTCTGGATGGCAGCACAGTTCCTGTGGTGTATGAACTGCCACTCCCAGTTTTGTGTCATCAACACACTTGCTGTAGGTATACTCTGCCCCATCATCTAGGTCATTAACAGACATTAAAAAGGATCAGCCCCTGTACTGGGACACAGCTGGTTCCTGACCCCCATGCCACTGATCACCATGTTCCAGGTCCGGCTGTTCAGCCAGTTTTCAATCCACCTCAGTTTTCTCATCCAGCCCACACTTCGCCAGCATATACTGCTGGCATCTTCTAATGAATGTTTAATTTTGAGAAACCAGGCATGTCCTATCCCTCTTTTAAAATGCTCAGCACATGCTATAGCTCCCAACTCCTTTGGTGTCTGAAGAAAAGCAGCTGCCCAGTTTCAAAGGCAAGAGATCCTAAGATCTCTTGTACTATTCTCTAGTACATTTTGTCAAATACACATCTGGTAAGAACCTCTGACTGTACCTGTTCTTTCAAAAGAAATCCTACTGCTCACTATTGTCCTCAGATACTGACATATTCCTGCTGGAAGAATGAGAAAACAGGAAAGCAAACTCTGGATGAATATAGAGCTCAGAGTGATTTTTTTTTTTTTTTTTTTACATTTAATGTCTCTCAGAAACCTGTTCTGGGGAGATACCGGCAACTTTCACAGAATATAAGCGCCACCCACTGTCCTGCCACCAAAGCACCACAGCTTGAATTTGGATTAGCTGCCCACACAGCTCAGGGTAACATCCCTTCCCTCTATCTGATCTTCTTCTTTTGCAACCACCCCAGTTACCACCAACCCTTTCATAATTTCCATCAGGTTTACCACCAGAGACTCAACTTTCCTTCCCCAGCCTTCCTCCTGCTCCCACACCACACAACACACCTCTTGTCTACTGTACAGTCTCACACCCCACCTCCACTTCCCTCCTAAAATACTCCTTCTCTTAGTCTTTTCAGGAACTCCCAATCTCACCTGCCCCTTTCCCATTCCAATGTACAGCGGCATTCACATCACACCATCTCTCCAACCACTGACCCTTCTCCTCTTACAGCTGCTGTCTGGAGTTTTAGTGCTACCTTATGGATACCATTTGTTAACTCAGACAGGATCCCAGGAATTACTTAGCCAAAAGCTTTAGATCAGTATCCCACCCTTACCTTTGCTAACATCACAATACACATGGCAGTATGTGTGGCCATGCTGCCTTTAAAATACTTTCCTTTGCTTCTAGAATATTTTCTTTTATTCCTTTTTTCATATGCCCCTGGAGGATCCTTCCCCCATACTCTTCCCCAATACTTACTGCTCTAATCTCTCTCCATATTAAGTTAATATCATCTGTAAATGCAAGTACAGCCACTCCCTGCTGAGGGTTACCACCATACAAGACCTTTCTTCCTCCATGCAAAGCAAGCTTCACTCTATGTGTCTCTGCCTACAGTTGCTTATTCAAGTGTAGGAGAAATAAAATTAAAGCTCTCAGGCTGCCACTCTCCTCCAATTGCATTTCTTGGAAACTGTGGCCAATATAATTATAGTCACTCAGACTTGCATCTAACATTTATCTTCGACTCCTCTCTCAAATTGAAAGCCAGATTTAAGCTAAACCTCAAGAATTTTTTTGTATGATCTGAGTGGTGAGGTTTTCCCAGTTCATCCACTGGCCTACAATTGTTCAGACTCATTATCTTAGGTCTCAGTACATAGCTTTCTCCCTAGGGCATATACATACAAGAGATGCCACTGACATACCAAACCCACTAGTAACTTCCTGCTGTAGCTAACACCAGGTTACAACTGAAGGGTGACTTTCTTATCACTCTCTACTGCAATAAGCTGTGGCTGCTATAATAAAGAAATATATTACTAGAGAAACTAATTCATTCATGGTGCATCACTCTGCAGACGCTCATGCCCTTCAGATTCAGTTTCACACTGAGGAAAGTGGGGGCTCGAGACTCTGATTTGCAATCTGTGTTAACTGCGGGTTTGGAAAAGTGGAGATGGGACAGATGTAGCATTCATACTGGACCTCAAACTGGACCACACAAGGACATTCACCCATGAAAATCTTCACTATGGAGAAATAAAGCAACTATTCTCAATCTCTTCTATAAATTTGTTCTCCTGTCCTCAAATTATTTTGTTGGCTGTAGCTAAAACAGAAGATTTTGGGCACAGTGGGAGCTAGGAAGCTTGGAAGCATTCATTAAAATGAACTGAAATCCTGCTCTTCTAAACATCAAAACTCTCGTGGAAGCTGCATTTGGTAGTATTTAAACATTTCAGGCAAGAGCAGCAGATTGAAGACGTAGGCTGGCAACTCCATTTGAGCACAGTGAAATGTACTTTATGGGTCAGTGAAAGAGCTACGGTGGCTAACTGGCAGACAACACTACATTCAGTACACCACTGACAGGCTCATGAGACAGACTGGCTCTTCAAAAGAAAGGAGAAGAAATACTTTCAAAAATTTGTTCTTATTATTTAAAAGAGTCTGTTTTACATAAGAGCTCAGTCACTGAAGGATCTCATTTGAACATAACTGGGAGAAATACAGTTAAGCTAAAGACATCCACTTACGCAAAAACAACTTGTCAGCCAAGAAGCTGCAGCATTCCTGCCAGTGTACAGATGGATGTGATGACCACAACCTACTATCAGCTTTGCACTCAATATTGTCCAGCACTCATTAAAAGTGTACTTTCAACACACAGTATATCAAGACACAGACAATGGAATAATGATATTTTTCTGCACACTACAGTTTTTTTTTTGTTATAAAGGAAGACATTGAAAACTCTTCTCTTCCGCCCTTCCCAAACCACTCAGTTAATATGCATGAAGCTCTTGTCATGTGTTGTGGCTTCACCATAAAAGCAAAAACCTTTTTCATTTATGAACTCAGGCTTAGCAGCATCAGCGAACAAGTAAGAATGCCTACTCTTTTCATACCTCAAAGGAAGTTCAAGCATCTCCTCCAGCCAAGGGTTTCCTATAGCAACATACATTTGGTATTGTCTTGCAACACATGCAGAAACCTTTATTTTTATTATTTATTTTAAAATAAATGCAGTACTACAGTTCCCACAACAGTTGGACTGGTACAACACTTCTTAAGATGCACCTGTCAGATTGCCACATCCAAACACAATCCAGGTGCTCAGAAGCTAATGATAGCTCTGTCAAGGTGATTTAGGGAAAGAGCTTTTTAATTTTGCAGCTCATCCAATACCAACAACGGTCTGATATTTTTCAACATGATTCTCAGTCCTGTTTCTCACTTATTTCTCTCTCCAGAATAATAGCCATAGGCTTGAGAAAGTCACAAAGCAAGCAATTCTTGTTTGCATTTCCTTATACTCAGCTGCTTTTCCGTAACAGGTCAACAAGTTATACCAGCCTATGATACACTGCACGACTTTCCATCTCAACCCTCCAATACTGGTTTTGCCACATTAAGACTTGCAAATGATGGCTGATGCTGCTGAGCCACACAATATGTGTGCACTGTGTGGTGGCTTTATGTTTTTAATGAAAAACCTTATAAACTCTTGGTAACAACATCATTCCACAATGCAGCAAATACAGACCTATTACCAACAGTGAATTCTCTAATATTATGTTTTAATACAAGACAGGGAGACAAAGGCAGCCCTTGCTGTGTGGGTCCCCCCTTGCTGACACTGACTAAAGAAGGGGACAATTCTGTTCCTTACAAGTTTGTTAAGGAATGCTAACAGCCAAAAGAATCATGTGTCATTTCATCGTTTTCCTGTTGAAGGTTTTTTTTATAATGACCACTAGTGCACCTTAAGTCTAATGCACAATGAGCAGTCAGTCAGCAAGGGAAGGCTTGCAGCCTCCAGGTAGGGCCAATTACCATAACACTTCTTTCAATGTCCTTTACTACACTAATATTTACTGTTAAATTAAGAAACTTCCAATACCTGGGGTGGCCAGAAAACTCTGTAAGCATCTTTTCTGTATCAAAAATACTTAAATCAATTCCAGCTCACCACATATAATATTTATTTCTGGAAAGCTATTTAACTATCCTATTTTTTCCCCTTTAATCAGTCAATTAATCCCCTTTAATTAGTCAATTCATCATTCGGAGATAGCACTCCACCTAAATCTTCTTTGTGGAACAGCAGTACCATGTTATAGCTCTCATAAACCTGCATCAAGAATATCAACGTAAATTTTCAGAAAACAGTTTAGGGCTAACTCAGAAACAACTTTCTCTAACCCTGAATTTACAACCCTACAAAACTGCACCAAGAAGCCAGAAAAAGCAAAAATGTCTACAGAGAAATGTCAAGTCTTCCAGGAAAACAGCAAAATACTTTGAAATGCTGGTAAGTATTAAAACTCAGCTCTGGTATCCTTTGCATGAAAATGAGCTGGCTCAATCCTCTTCAATTATCCTATATAAAACCACTGTGATCATTTAAGCATGCCGTTAGAATCTGGCGCTTTACAGAACTTAAAAACTTCTATTGAGATTTTTTTCTCAAAATGGGTGTGTGAGCCGTGCCAGTGAAGACAATTATCAAATGACAGGAAGTAGCCAGGAGGACCAAGTTAAAATGGACAGAAGTATTTTGAGAAATAATGATGTTTTAGCAGGGTCCCATTTGTTTCAGACAAAGAATAAATCAAGCCAAACAGATCTGAGAACAAATTGGTAACTATGCACACAAGAGTGCTTTAAACAGCTTCTCTTGAAATGGTTTTCAGACTCAAACATCAGTTTTGTCTCCTGCTATAATAAGGAATACAGGGATGACAGAGTTTTTTACATTGAATAAAAAAGCTTAATTAAGTCTGTTTTCAAAACATGCCCAAGCATAATGATTTTCTAATCTATTATTCATTGAAATACCACTACAAGAAGCACCAAGCAACAGTTTATGTTACCAGTGTAAGTGTTCCATTTTTTTACTGGAAAGAACTATCCATTTACTGGAAAAATTATGTTTAATATTTACTTTCTACCTTTTGTGGTATCAGAAATGCTGTTTAGCAAGGCACACATCATGTCTCCTTCAATATGGTGAGGATTCAGGATGCGAGCTGACCGCTGGGTCATTTTAAATTGGTCTTCCAGTTCCAGGAAGCTTTTGTCTCCAGAAAGAACAGTGAAAGGAATTTGCTTGGGCAGGTGCTCATCCAGACGACCGGCCTATACAAAACAAATAACAAGCGCTGAACAGAGATCATGTTTTTATCTCATGGCATTTGGCTTGCTTTGTGCAAGACAGGTCTTCATTGGAAAGTTTTCTACAGCAATTTATTCCTGCCTTTATGATCCAAGCCACATTACCCCACTGTGAAAGGCACTGTTTCAAAAGTTTGATGCTCATTTCTTCTCTATGCATAATAGATACTGGTGATGGCTACCAGAATAGTACATATGGAACAAATTCCTAAAAAGCAGCATTTTAGAACTGTCTTTACATAAAACAAGTCATCTCCGCAGAGCATTTTAAGAATAACATAAAAAGCATGATGAAACATAAAACCACTGTTGCAAAAATGTGCTTATACAGTTAGGAAGTAATTTAACTGATGAAGCACTATATGGACTCAAGTTGCACCAGGGGAGGTTTAGATTTTCATTGAAAAAAAGGTTGCCAAGCATTGGAACAGGCTGCCCAGAGAAGCAGTGGAGTCACCATCCCTGGAAGTTTTCAAAAATCACGTGGATATGGCACTTAAGGACATGGCTTAATGACAGTGGTAGTGCTGGGCTGATGGCTGGATTTAATGATCTAGAGGGTCTTTTCCAACCTTAAAAAATCTATGATTCTACATTAGGAACACGAGTCCCCGTGGCAACCCAGATTCCTATCCCTCACCTGCACATCCCCAACCCTGCCAAAGCCCAAAGTCTACTGAATAAAGGCACTGCTCTTTGTCAGCTCAACAGGGTCTGTGAAACCAGCACCCATTCAACTCCACGGTAAAGATGGCTTGAAATTTCAGCTACTTGAAAAGAAACAAAGGAGTTATATATCACTCTCAAAGAGAAACTGTAAGAAGTGCAGGATTTTTACTCTTCATTTCCTAACCAGCTCCCTTCCCCTCCACAAGAGACTGTTGTCCTATTCAGGGTAATTTTTAAGTCACTTCGCGACCACCTGACCCCACTCAATCCAGGTTTATTACTCTTTATAGGGGATGCAGAAGTGTCATGGAAAGAATCTGAAAATGTCATCTGCAATTAGTACTTAACATCAATAGCAGATACCATCTGCTACCGTTCTCTGGGTACAGGACACAATAAAGCAAGCGTGCCCTAACTTACATGAACACAGAGAGCAAAGTCTGCTGCTTCTCTTCTGGTACTGCAACGTGGATGAAGAAAGAAACATCCAATCCTCTTCAGATAATTGTAAATTTTGCAATGCACTGGAGGCTTCCAGTTGCTGTATCCTCCTATACAGTGAAGGGGAATAATATTAATAATAAAAACCAAACATGAAAAACAAACAAACCATGGGTTTGGGTAGAAACACCTCTATGAATTAAGAATGCAAGAAGGCAAAAGCAAATATAAAACTGTTTTTAAAGACAGAATTTATTCTGACCAATGTGAAAGCTAAGAATAACACACAACCCAAATCCCCCCAGCCTTCTTGTCCTTTAGATAGAAGGCAAAACAAGTAGCTAGCCTGATGCTACTCTATCAATTTTGTACAATATTTTTCTTCAAATCCTGAAAAGCTTATCTTCTAGATATCATGTGCTTTTAGACACAAGGATGTGTTTTTCTCCAGTTTGAAGCACAGTTACGCTTAATGTGCAGAATCAGAAGAGCTCTGGAAACATAGTACAAGTACAGAAATGCTCCTCTTAGGGAAACCTGCACTAGAGGAGTTACACAGTCAACATGCACTGTAACTGCCTGACACATCCCATGTCAGAACTCATTAAAAAGAGGATCCAAAATCTGGAGCAACAACTGAGAGAAATGCTAGTGTCCTGACAAACCCATGGATGCAGTCAATGCCAAGCAAAATGAGGCTACAACTGGGAAAAAAGTACAGGAATTTTCTAAACAGTAGGCTAAGCATGTAGTTACAGGCAAAGAAAACAGGTTAATAAAGATGAGTACAGACAAAACCAGCACCAGACTGAAACAAGCTGCAAAGGAAAGGAAAGAAGCAGGAAGTCTCTCAAGAAGAGAAGAAAAACCAAAAGAACTTGCCCCATAAAAATACATACGGCATCATAAAAAGGCAAGCAAATGGAAGGACAATTTGACCAGAGTGACTAAGAATCTTATAACATTCCAATGGCTAACAAATAATGGGTCTGCAACATGGAGTTGCAGACAGCAACAAAATGTTGCTTTATCTGCTAGATGATAGTGTCTGATGCAAGAAATGATTTTGAACAGAAAATGAAAGCAGTCATTGATGGCACTTGACATGAGGACACGGGAAACCAATGTTAAGTAACCAGGCTGCAGAAGATGGTTTACATCAACGTGTCCACCCACAGTCTGACAAAGAAAAGCATTCCTCAGTAGATTTCTCCTGCTTCCCCCTGCCTTTTCAGCCTAATGGCAAGAACATATACCAAAAATGATTGCAAAGATTTATTAAGAGTCTACATAGAAATGATTTAGTGGAACCTGTCCATAAGAAAAAAATGCTATTTGCAAGTTGTTCTTGTCTGCCCTCAGCCACTGCTACTTGGGAAAGACTTGTAATCACCAGCCCTGTTTTTTGGCTGCATAAATGTGCAACATAAGCATTTGACCAGGGCAGCTGAAAACAATGACAGACCTGTATTTATGTCATTTGTTAGCCCACAAATGGATGAAAGACAACAGAGTATGTGAAGACAGAAACAATATAGAGTCCACACAATACAATGGAGGAACTTAAAGCAAAGCTAAGGCTATACCAGAAACAGGAATAATAGAAATAATGCAGATATAAAGTATAAAAAAAATAATTAAAAATTCAGAAATCTTGTTTGGGAAATGCAGGAAAAAATGTTGCTGTATTTTCACAGGTTAAACAAACAAGAATAGCCTCAAGTAACTATACAAATCATTATTATGAGAGGGTACCTACAACAATAGATCCAGATGTGCCTGGGAGCAACCTCAGTGTTCCCAGGCTCAAAACCAATACAGTTGACACTAAAACTGGTAAATTTTTCTTTAATATGAATATGGCCCATTTTATTCACAAGTAACTCTTTAGCATATTTTTTTATTTCAGGTGCTTCAGGGGCCATTCCCATGAGGCAGCCTGCATGCAGCAAACCCATTAGGAAGTAAGGAATTGAGTGGTGCTTATATGGGCTGTGCTGTGCCATCAGGCACCCGTGTTTGGAACATCTCTGGGCACAAAACTCCTAACAAGCAGGTACCAGATTACAGGTTCAGGAGCACAGATGACTGAATCTCTACCACTTTACATTAACAGCTATACTTGCTCTGCCTTCATCAGCTAACTGGAAAATCTGTTTCTAAGAGGGAGGAAAAAAAAAAAAAAAAAGACCCTAGCATCAACAGGCTTTTCTGTACAACCTGAGCAGCATAAAAACTCTAGGCTTTCAGAATAGACTCGATTATCTTTTATGGGAAGAGATGATGAAAAACACTTAGCAAGGAAGTGCAGTGTTATCATGTTTAGCAAGTGTAAAACATACCCGACCTACAAATCTGGTAAGATGATGCCTGTGCTCCAGGCCATTAATATTTTGAAACTATCCCTTATCTATACTTTACTGAAGAAATCAATGTACCACAGACAAAATAATTGTAAAGGTAGATACAGAGAAAACCTGTAGAAAAAGCATGAGGCGGACAAACAGTTGGTTCAAAAACAGTTAGATAAGCAAAAACATCAAGTTAAATGGATGCTACTGGCAGGCTTTGCAAAATGGTATGATCTTTAAGGTCCCTTTCAACCCAAACCATTCTATCATTCTACGAAACCCATGACAATGTGAGTTCCATCAATCACTGGTATCTGCAAGATGGGACATACACCTATTGTGGTACAGGATGACCAGGATCACTCTCTACAGAACAGGCCAGAGACAGAACAAAATTAAAAGTCTAAGAGTGCAAAATCATGCCTTCTGGAACTAAAACTCCAAACCAAAATACGAAATCCTAGCCTTAAGAGAAGGACTTAGGAGTTAATATAATCTCTGAGTACTATGGGTGCCCTGATAATTATGAAAATATGATACAGCTGAGTAAGTAAATAAGAGAAGCCAGAAAGACTCCTAAACAGTTCTGCAATACTGGAACTATTCTACAAGGACTAGTAGGAGCAGCGGAGGTTTAGACGGAGTTTGAAAAGTTCAAGAAGCAACTTTAGAAGCCTAGTGCCTATTTGCTCCTGCTCTTTATTCTCTCAGATTCAAGGAATCTCTGCTCAAGTACATGTGTAGATTTATTAATCTTATCTTTTAATTTACTTCAAGCATTTTTTTACCTTGAAAGCCCCAGATAAATGTCCCTTGGTTCAGGTTAGCTGGCAGCTGTGTGAAAAAGCTTCCCCAGTTGTCCAGATCCACCAACACAATGTGAGTCATGGTACTCAGATAGTCAAGATCAGGAAGTTCACCATCTTCAATGGGATAAAAAGGACACATTAAAAATTCATGTAACTTTCTGGTCAATCAACTTGCTTTTGAAAACTCCTGTAGTCACATATGTAAGTGAAAAGTCACAGAAAGAAAAGCTACAAAACATGATGTTATTTGATGACTGCATAGATTTTTAAAATCAACTGAATTAGCACTTAAAAAAGCACAAATTAGAGAGAAAAGTAGAATCTGGCTATATGATGGTGTAGACCTGGATAGTTTTACGGTAAAAGCACAGAGAGCTGTCGTCCTGCACCAAGACATTTTAATAACTCATTTAATATCCTGCTGTGTAGCCCTGGCGATGGCAAGTGTCTGTGACATTCAACTGCTTGCCTGCACAAAAGCACATAAAATGTTTAGATATGCACTTTTTCTGTACTTCTAACATAAATGTCTACCTCTTAATCAAAAGCATTATGACATCATTAGTAATCCAGAAACACTTCCAATTTCTGAACACAAGCAAACAATACATACTGGGAATATAAATTCTCAGCTGATACTGCTTTCGGCAAGCTAAGAAAGCTGAGATGACGGTATAACAGCATTGCCCACAGAGAAAGCACTAACAGGCTCATAAATATTTATATGTATAAAAAAGGCAAGTTTCTTTTGAATGCGTATGATCAATCACTTATACACTTATAGGCATTAGATCCCTAACTGGGGTGTCCTTAATAGTCCTTTTCCTTTTAACACCAAATTATGCTCCAAACTAATTTGAAAATCAAATGTTTTGGTCTCAGAATTCTCACATCTGCCTTTTTTTTTTTTTTTTTTTTTTGACTTCATACAAATGGCATATAACAATAAATTGTGGAGTCTGAGTTTTGGAAATTCAAGTACTGAAAATTCAGTATTTGAGAAATAACAAGTAGTAAATTCTGAGCTCATTTATAAAGTGGATGTAAACAAATGGTATGTGACATGTACTAACAATAAAACTGAGTGTGTTAAGGACAGCAATACTTTTCTAATGCTGAAAGAAATTTTCTACATACTTTCACTAAGTTCTTCAGAATGTTCTAAGTCCTCATTTTTTATTTTCTTTCCCTCTATTGGGCCCTGCAGAGAAGACAACTGTGGTCTGTCCTGAGTTTTGGATGGAGATGCTTCAAATCGTTGCCTGTGAGGTTTTCTGACCACACAAGCCCCACTTGCTGAAAACTTGAATACTGTGTCTTCTGATTCTGATGCAAGACTTGAAAGATCAGGTTTCTGCAAGAAGCAGTGTCTCATGTGATAGTGCTGATGCGCGCTTTGAAGATCATCAAAGTTTTTGTTGCATGCAGCACATCTAACAACATACATCTCTCCCCTAGATTTTACTGACTTGTGACTCTTGAGATGAGTGTTCATATCAGCAATATTCTGTGCCGTGGCACAACACAGGCAGCATCGAAACCATAAGTTTCCTTTCTGCAGCATGGCTTTCTGACAACTCTCATGATCATTCCTCCTGTTTATTTTGGAGATGTAAGTTGTCCAGCAACCACAGGTTAAGCGGTCTCCTTGTTCGACTGGGAGGAAGTCCTCATCTTTTTTTATTGACAGCTCCATCTGCTCAGGCACAAATGTATAGTCCCTGCTATGAAGAGCCTTGTAATGGACTAGAAATTCTTCCTCTGTGTTGAAGAAGAGATTACCACAAAGGCCACAGAAGTATTTAGTCTGCACCTCCTGATTATGATGCTCTTGGAAGTGCCGCTGTAGAGTTCCTTCTTTCCGAAAATGGTTTCTACATATGCCACATGAGTACCTGTGAAATGCATGGCTTTCTAAGGACATGCAATGCTGTTGAACACTCTCTTCAGACTCAAACATCTCCTCACAAATGCGGCACTGCCATTTTCCCATAACAGGACCATTTTCAGGGGACAGTTCCACAGGGCCAGAAATGCAGTCTTTATTATCTCCACCTGCAGAAATGCTCACTGCATCAGAAGCAGATGGCATAGGTTCATCTTCTACAGCTTCTTGCTCATAGTAGTAACTATGCCCACCATGAAATTCAGTTACATGTCCCATAATATTCTCTTCTCTAAGATCTACAGAGCATGCTCTGCACCAGAGAAGAAAATTAGTCAAGTGTGCTCCTCCATGGAATCGACTCATATGCAGGCGGATAATGCTTGAATTTTCAGCCAGCTTTCCACACACAGCACATTTGTGACAGATCCTATTTGCTGATAAAATGTGCTTTTCTACTGACTCTTCTGTAAAAAACTTTTGAAGGCATTCACAAAACCAGGCTTTTACTTTGGAAGCACTACCTTGACTTTGGCTTGCAACTTTATCTTCACTTTTACCTTTTGAATTATTCTTCCGTTTTGAAGGACTAGACCCCATTTCACTGGAGCACTCATCTGGACTCAAATGTCTTTTCAGCAGTGGTCTTGACCGTTCCACAGTGTAGGCCAAATGAGACTGATTTTTATGTTTTCTATTGACATGGCAGAACATCAAGATTGACTCTTCCAGTGTAGTAAAAACTCTAATGTTATGTTGAGTGGTTTGTTTGTGTTGGGTCATCTGATTCTTATCAGCAAACAGTTCATCACAGTTCTCACAGTGACCTTTCATTTTAAATATCTCTGCGACTTGGGAGATGCTTTTCTTTGACAGTGCCATGGGCCCAGAATTATAACAACGTGTTCTAGAATGGATAAAAAACATAAAGGAGGTTATATCACCACCTGAAACATTTGTAAACTTTCAGATGTACTCAATATATTACCAAGTAGCTACAGAAGTAAGTGCATGGAAACAGGGTGCTCTGTGTACTTTAACCCACCTACCAGCTTGTCAACAAAACCATGCAATGTATACTTAGTCTCTGAAATTTGAAGAGAATTAAGCACTAATTTCCAAAGCTAGCAAGTAGATTGATGATTATATTTTTGACTGTACATTTTCAAAATTAAATGCTGTCAACTTAGAAATAGTGGAACAGCAAAAAGCTTTTGTTGTTCTGTTACAGAAAATACAAAAAGGATTCTGACATTGATCAGCTTTCTGCAGTGGGGTAAAGTTAAGGGGGCAGGCTTTTGATTGTTTATTCAGAAAGTCAACAGTCAGATGGTCCTACCTGCCCTGAAATCCACCAGTATCACTAAAAGCATGTCTGCATACCTGCCACTGATCTATTATAAAGACAACTGCCTTTCACAAACCTGAAATGAGCTGTTAATTCCATATGTGAGCGCAGTATCTTGAAGCAGGACATACACTTCACCTGGAAGGAGACCTCTTTGCACAGAGATATCAAGAGGTTCTTTGCAAAGGATGGAAAAGGTAGTGGATCGCCAGACTTCACTGCATCTGTAAAACAGAATGGCAGAAAGTGCAACCACACGTTAGAGTTTTCCAATACAATTTCAGCTCTCTGATGACACAATTAGTATTGTTACTTGTCTGTCACAGGGTTCAGAATGCAAGTTAACAAATGTCAGCTGAGCTACAGTAACTGTGCAATTGAAGCTGTAACTAAATCCAGATTTTTTTTTAATGTCTGTAACTATCTTATATCTGAATCTGTTTGCAGTTTGCTTTTATGTAGTCAGTGACTGATGTTACTTCCCTTTTCCTCCTTCTACAATGCCAGGTCAATATCTCTTTTAGGAAGGTTCTTACCTTCTTTTCCTCCACCTATTACCAGCTATCTGCTCTTACTAGATAAAATTTTGTTTTAAGCCATACAGTATTTTTTCTGAAAGAGCACGCAATTTATCTAACAAGTTCTCACATACCCTGACCATCTCTTTCTTTCTTTCCCATCTTAATGTTAATTCTTAAATTATTAGATGCAGGCCTTTCTGTTGTTCTGAGTATATACTCCACAGCTAACTCCTAGTACCAGCAAAGTAAGAAAATTCTACTGAAAAAATAATGGAAAATGGTTTATGGTTTATATATTGTTCATGTTCTGCACCTTGGCAGGCAAATTTTTTTTGCTTTTTCTGTTTTAGTAAGATGTGATGATCAGCAGGCAGTAATCTGAGGTTATGCCTTTCAGCTAACTTCACTGGCAGATCTCAGGCCATGCTGATAATTATTAATCATGAACCCTAACTAATGCAAAGTAAAAAGTGGAGCACTCAATTTTTTGTTCTGAGTTAAGCACTCTCCAACTCTAAAGAAGAAAACACTAACTTGTGCTTTTAATCTTTTCAAAGCAATAGCTCACCAGTAATCTTTTTTAAAACCTATGACCTGAATTTAAAAGCATCTGCAGTCATCACATTCAGAATTAATAACCTATTTGAGAATAAAAGCACATTAGAGTGACAATGCATAAGGGAAAGTATAACCATGCAGCTGATTGTAACTTTACTACAAGAAGGCAGCAGTACTGACTCGACCTGCAGGGGATTCCTTCAAAGCCTGCCTTTTCTGTACATTTCCTGCAGCCACTCTAGGGGACACCAGAAGTCAAAGATACATTTATGAAGATGAGAAATAACTCTATGAATCCTTTTGGCCACGTAGGCTTGTTCAGACAGTTGCAACATCTAAAACACGGCCACTTAGCAGTTCAGCTCACAGTGAAGTAAACGCTTTAATGCCCGTTGCTTATATCAAAAATAAAATCAGCTGTGTTGGGCATTAACCCTGTTTGCATCACCATGATCAGACAGATCTTTCCTCTGGACTTTATTAAGCATGGTTCAGGACATTCCCAGCTTACAACATAGCCAGTATTTCAGCCTTCAGCAGCCACATTGTCTGTGCAAGCCATCAGACCAGCAGCAATGTTCCAGCTAAGCACTCTAAATTTGCAGTTATATGGAGAAGACATTTTAACAAGTCTTCGCCATCAGGAATGCCAAGGGCACTGACAAGAAAAATAGCCTCCAAGCACACTACAGGCAGTAGAGTAAGGAGAAGGAACTTAACAGCCACTCTGACTGGAAATGAAAAGAAATGTATGTGTTTTGCTCTGAGTCTCTATCAACATGCTAAATGCAAAGTAATTCAGGAAAGTAGTTGCATGGAGTCACTGGAGAATGAGAAGCTCATATGAGAGACTCAACAGCATCTCATTACAGCAAGTGTGATAGAGGAATAATTTCTACACAAAAAGACAGATTTCAAAGCATCACATTTAAGATCTTAAAAGAAAAATAAGAATTCATTAATAACAAACTTTAAAACCTTAAGCTTTTTTACTCAGCAGAAAAATAAAAGTCAGTTCCTATCTTAAGGATGAATTATCAGAAAAAATGAAAAGCAGAACACTTAGTAGCAACGTACCACTCAGTTCAGAAACCTGGACGAAGTGTTTCTGTTGTGACATATGCTGCCAACACTCATCTCGTCTGGTGAAAAGGAGGAAGCACTTTGGGCATGCAAAACATGGAATATGCTGTGGAGGAATACCTTTTTTATGCCCATCATTTTCATTTAGCTGGAAGAGAAAATTATCTATTTAGGAAAAAAATTAAGCCAAGAAACCAGGCCCAGTTCTCATGTCCTCCCATTCCTCTCTCATTTCTGTGGTAATATTTTCACTTTTAGGTTTTCAGCTACCACATCTATATTTACCTACAGCCTACCCCTCTGCATTTCAGCTCACAAGACACAAGGAAATGGCCCAAGTACCACTGTCAAACCAAGCTACTCATCCACCTTTACTACACTGGCGATTTCTCCATCCCCTTCTTACACCACTGGGAGCAAGTACCTTCCCAGGGACTATGGGCTCCAGCAATTCTTAGCTATTCCCTTTGCCCAGGCTCACAGAAAAAGCTCCCTCTGTCAATAAAGCAGCTGTTTTACCTCATGTCAGCTCTCCTCTAATCTTGATAACCTCTAACTCCCCAAAATGCTGCTCCTCAGAGTAGCCCAAAAGGTCTGTGTCTTCTGTAGAAGTCAACTTCCATCAACTTTGCCTTCTACATCAACTTCAGAGCTCTGCCTTCAGGGCAAAAATCCTTTAGTTCTGCTTCTGATATTTCTGCTTGTTTCTTTCTACATCACTCCAAGAATCTTCATTATATGATTAGAGCTCTGATTAGGATTATCTCCCCATTCCTTACACATCAAAGTAATCCCATCTTCTCGCTGTCTGCAAAAGACACTCACTGCCCTTCCCCCACCTTGGCTGCTACTCCGGCTTCTGTCCCTGAACACATGAGAGGCACACAACTGTGAAGCAATGGAAAAAGAGCAGGGACACACTACAATGCAGTCTTTCAGCTTCTCAGGTATGACTAATTATCAAGTTATTACTACAAGCAAAATTTAGTGTGATTTTCAGAAAGTCTAACACTTCCCAAAATTTAATGCAGTTTCTGGAGACTTGGTGAGAATATTTGTTATCGAAACACCCAATTCTGAAAATGCTATCCACTATCCAATTCAACACCAGACTGCTTAAATAAAACCCCTATCTCCTTTTTGCTCCTTCGCTTTGCTGTCAAGTTATTTCACCATAACTTCCTGCCTTTACCTTTCATAGTTTTGGAAATGCAAAAAAAAAAAAAAAAGGGAATATCTATCAACAACACTGATACATGGACAAGAGGTTCAATACAGAACTATGGTCCTCTTGAAAGCATACCAAAAATACAACCTAATGGTCACATCTATAGAGAATACTGTCAGGCTACACCAGCTGTTTGAAACACAGCAGAATCAGAGAAAACAATCTTGAAGAGTAAAAGAGAGAAGAGAGAGAGGGTTAAAGAAAAAACAAAACAAAAAACCCCACCAAGAATCAATGTATAATTTTAAGTCTTAAACCCTCTACTACATTCAGTCAGGTGAGTTATTTATCCTTATGCTCTTGCCTTAGATAAAAGATGATCACTGTACTGCTGAGAGGTTGAAAATCTTTCACAGCATATCACACAGGCAAAAGCATTATGTGGGGGTCCATGTAATGTGACTGTTGGGTCACAAGGAGAATGATCAAACCTGGAGAAAAAGAAATAATTAGCAAACTAGTCCCCTCTAAATAGTCAAATAGCTTATTTTAATGGGAAAAATTCTGTCCTTTGAAGCTATCAGACAAAACCTCTCTATCTAACCAACCTAAACTATAAAAACTCCTTACTTCCCCTATCATGAAATGTATCCTGTACAGAGATGATTCTCCCTGCAACTTACACGTTAAAACAGCCACTCTGGAGAGAAATCACACTGATTTTAAGGGAACTAATAAAACCTTAATTTCCTACATAGACATTTTAATAATTTATTTATTTTTATCTCCCTGTAATAGTTCTGGTTGGAATGGAGTTCATTTTTTGTAGCAGCTTGCATGGTTGTTGTGTTTTGGATTTATGAACAACAGTGTTAGTAGCACAGAGAAGTTCTAGTTATTGCTGAGCAGTGCTTGCAGAGTGTCAAGGTGTTTCTCAGACTGTCCCACCAGCAAGATGTTGGGAGACACAGCTGGGACAGCTGACCTCAAATGGCCAAATGGACATCCCACAGCACAAGTCATCATGCTCAGCAATAAAAGTTGGGTGGAGGAGGAAGGAGATAGTTGGGAAGACAAATGCCATCACGCCAAGTAACTGTCACGTGTAATAGAGTGTTAATTCCTTATTTTGCTTTGCATGTGCACACAGCTTTTGCTTTACTTATTAAACTGTTTTCACATCAGCCCACAGTGTTCTCACCTTTACCCTACATCCCACTAGTGTGAGTGAGTGAGCAGCTGTGTGGGGCTGAGCTGCCTCTAGGGGTTAACCCACGACACTGTCCTCAACTTCTCAGCATCCTGCCTACGGACACATTCAGTAGTTAAAAGGCAGCATCTGCTGGAATTGAACACAGACACACTGAGTACTGACTAGCAATATCAGCTATGAACATACAGCCTATAGCTTTTGCTCCTCTTTCCCTGCATCAGGGGCTTTTCTTTTTATCTTACCATCAACTTGTCTAAGTTAGCCTTTTGGTTTATTTCAAGTTTGGATGAAGATATAACTAAACTGGAGTACAGAAATCTGACTTCTTAAAAAAACTCAGATACTAAAAAATGCTCAACAAGAGGAAGACATCAATTCTGAATGAAAAAAAACAAACCACACACACCAAGAAAAAAACTAAACCAAACCATCAAAAAAAACCTCCATGAAGCTCACCTATATAATTTGTAACATATTAACTGGCTCTCGAAATGAGCTTTGTCAGTACAAGCAGTTTAAAGCAGACTTGATGCTGATGTCCTAAGTTAGAGTGCATTTTTTCATTATTATTCCTTGCACTGAATTCTTGCAATGTATCTCCTTACCTTTGAAGGTGACCTAGAAGAAGATGTACATTATCAAACTGTCTGTTGCAATGCATCACAGGACAACATTTGGGACTGCTGTTGACTCGAGTCTGACCCATCCTCTTAAAAACATTCCTTCTTCCACCATTAACAGAGCCTGGTTTCAGACCTGTGTTCCAAAATAAAGTACTTAATCAGAAGCTGAATTACAGAGGCTTAAGAAAACAAATAACACACAAGCCCTAAAACATTCCAGAATCAAATTGTGGTGATTCTTAAAAGCAAACTAGCAATCTGTCCTTCATTCCTACTACAATAAGTCTGCTCTTTCACTGTCTCTTCAGTTCCCAGTAGTACAACTTTTCAAACAGTTTGACACCCTTCCTCCAGGTCCTCCAGGCAGTATTTCAAATTCATTAAATATTGTGCAGTTACACTTACTGACACTTTCCTAAGCAGCAGCTCAACCGTAATATTTTTTCTTCCTGGTAACTTGGCTTATAAAAAATAAATAACATTGCCTTACTGGTTTTTAGAAAATTTAAGATACAAAGTCTAAGTAGCAAAGCATTACAAGAATAGCTTTCATGGAAAGAAATATTCAGAAACTTTTAAATTATATGCTCTAGCAAAATTAATATTGTAGGATTTGGTTATGCACAAGGCACCTGCAAGCTCAACACAATTTTCACATGTTTTACTCTGTAATGCAGGACTTAGAAATTATCGCTCAAACTTAGTTGTGGAGGGATAGAATGTAAGAAAATAAAGATAGTGCAGAAGGTGGTCTCACACCTGAGGAGTTGCAGCTGTACTAATCACCAAAGATTAGGAACACGCCTGCCCTTAATAGGCCACGGCTGTGTCCAATAAGAAGAGTGCTACAAAAGAATGGGTTAGTTGGTTGTGAAGGGAGATGGGGCTTGTTGGCTGTGAAGAAGGAGTCAATGCTGTGAGGAGCTGCCCATGAGAAATCACTGAGGAGGTATGAGAGCTTTGCAATATGATGACAACACTTAGTTTTCTATTCTTACCTGGCATTTTTAACCACTGGTCTACACATAACCTTGCAGCTTCTGTATCACTGTGTTCCCGAATAAATTCTAGTTCTTGCAATCCATGAGCATATTGGGAATCAACTTTCTCCTAAGGGAAGAAACATACCAGACAATGTTGTGATCAAATTGAAAGAATAAAAGAAAAAAGATTAAGTATGTATCTCAAAAGTTACATATGGGTTCCTAAAAACACACCCACAAAAACCTAAGTGAAGGGAAAAAAAAAATCTTACAACTAAACTGACTTCTACTTAATACAATAAAAATGGAATGTAATAGAAAAAAAAAAGAAAAAGGTGTTTTCACTTTGAAGACTAAATTTAATTCTGCAGCTTGCACTACCTGATCAAGAGTAAAGAGCCAAGCAGGAGGAAAATATTTGTATTTAACAAAAGGATCTTTTAGCCTTCATTCTCAAGCTGCTTTAAAAGCTACACAGTTACCTCTGACTCCACTTTACAGTTGAACTGACACAAACAGATGGCCAAATCAAAGTGGAAGGACGTAAGGGGGATGTAAGCCTCCAGACTTCAAGGCTACCTTGGACTATATCTAATCTAGCCTTTTACTCTGTTGTACTACAGTTGCATAGTTTACCATAGACTGCAACAAGCTGTAACGATGATAGAATTATGTGATTTTAAAAGCCTTTAACAGTGTTGAGAAAATTAGGCTGGGAAGTCAGCACATTTTCCCAACTCTGGATTTACATTCCTCCCTGTTCAATTCCATCAAGTTGTTGTAACCACATTCCTTCAAGATACCCAGCTCCCACTGAGAGCACTCCTACCATGACGCCCACTGACTGGATCTCCCAGTTTGTAATTAAAGTAAAAAGTACATTCTTTTGAAATGGCTGCAAAGTGCAACTAACAGGACCCAACTCTAAAATTATGCCTTAAACATTGAAACTTTTTTTCCCATGATGAAATACTACCTGATACATATTTAATGCAGCAAACAGCTTCCCAAAAATCTCAGACAAAAGCAGGTAAATAGCAAGGCTTGCTACATCATGGTTTCTGATAACTATTATTTTTCAATTAATTGCAATATTAGAATATCAGAATAATTGATACTAAGGTTGCTATATCTACAAACAGGAGAAGCAGTTTTTCCCGGTGGTTTTCTTTCATTTAATCTTCCCCTCAGGAAGTGCAATAAGACTAGAAAATTGATCACTTGAAGCCACTGAAAAGACAAAGTCCATGTAGTGCTTCACATGATGCCCCAGAAGCAGAAGTCTAGTTGCTAATTCCAGATATGCCTCACCAATTTTCTTATTTACTTAATAGTAAAAATAAAGACACTTGTGACTACAAGGCCTTTATTATGCTATTCTTCCAAAATAAAAGACATCCAATACCTTAAAGGCTTTGTTTTTCTCTTCTTTTTGCTGTTTCTCTACTTCAACATGGCGTGCCAGACGATCCAGGGTTGATGCAACTCGTTCCTTCTGGTAGTCAATGTGATCCTTACGCTTGGTATTTCTCTGCAATTGGAAGGTTCAACCCTTCTTTGGTGATTGTTACGTAACAGACACTAATGGAAAAGTGATGCCCAAGCATCACAACATAATTCAGCAAAGATACTCTTAGCCTAAGTTCCATGAGCTACCTTGTAGCTTCCTCTTCCTTTTTACCAGCATCTGTAGCTTCTGTTAAAAGACAAACAAAACCAACCCTCCCCCTCCACATATTCAAGGTAATTCAACATTAACATTAGCCTCACCATGCAGTAGAGGAACATGCACAATTGTGCTGAGTGTCCTAGAAGTCTCCAACAAACAAAAAGTTAACTAAATTCTTCTAAGTAAACAAAATCCTTCCTGACCTCAAAGCCAACATGCAGCCCACCTAAAAAACCTGAAAACTGCTATTGTTCTTTCCCTAACACTACCCACTATCTTCAAAAAGGCAGATCATGAGCTTTTTCTAGCCTAAGGAATAGGCCATATACTGTAGTTTCCTCTTCTTACAATCAGCTCTAGTAATGATCCCCATAATGACAGCCTCTGCATGTACAGAAGATCACGTCTCCTTAAGAATCAGGTTTATTACAAACATCCTCTGCTGCAATACATGAAAACAAAAGTCAAAAGACAGTCACCACTGCCAAAACCAACTCTAGTAGGGTCTGTCAATGTCCCTTTCAAAGGCCTTGCAGAGCAGGCAAAATCAGTTTGGGGCATAGATAAACTGATGAGCCTGCTTCTGACTTGTACATTCCTAGAATGGATTACGAAGGATGAGGCTGAGCTAAACCCAGACTGTCACCAGAATAAGGTTGTTCAACCCATATATTGTTCCTAAAGAGTTATTTTAGAGAGAAAAGGCCGTGTAGTAGACCAGGTATGTTTTCAGGATAGAAACTGGACACCCCAACTTCCAAGGCTGCATGTAAAGTGACATTTTATTTCTAAACATTTTTCAGATGACTGAAAGACAAATAAAAGTACCAATCATTTCAAGGCGGAAAAATCAAAATATTTCATTACTCTTTATTTAGCACTTGTTAAAAATACATCTAACAAGGCTTGTGTGAAGAGTAACTGATGGGAAAAAATACAGAAGATCAATTATTTTATTCAACCAAGATGTCTAAAATACATTACAACATACTCACATGAAAATAAGAACTGCTGTTAGGTTCTTCATCCTCACTGACAAGATCAATGCATTCAAGGACAGGCCTTAAAGGTCCTTCCTGGAAAAAAGTGTTAAAAACACTCACACAAAAGCACTAAATTGCCTTGCTCAGAGATAAAATGGACCATCTCTGCCATATATTGCCAGTTTCTTCAAGATATTAACAATCAACTACGTAGAGCAGGCTAGGAAGACCTACTGCCTCATGATGAGTAGCAGAGAGAAAAGCAGCATGGAATCCTCTCTGCTGCTCTTAATGCAGCTCATTATTTACATTCTTCACCTTTCAAGGCAGTAAAGCTGTTCAGCTGGCCAGGCATGAACAGTCCTCTGTCTCACTGGGGAGAGGAGGGATGAAATCTTGCACAGATGACAAAAGGTCCTATGAATCAGGCTGCCAGCCTCCAATTACCCACAAAGAGTAACTCTTTATAATTAAACAAAGATAACATGGTTTTCTAAATGAAATATTTTAAAAAATCCACTGCATATTTGCTTCTGTAGAAACTGACAGGCTCTGCCATGCTTTAAAAAAATTAAACCTTTATTAAACAGGTGTTAGCAAGTAAGAGTTCAAAGACACACTGACCATCTGACTGTTCAATCAGCTCAATAATGTGTTTTGAAATGTTCAGCTCTGATCCTAACAGCTTCTTTAAGGGCAGAGATTTTTTAAATTTGTGTTTACTTACTCAGGGCTCAACAACTAATAAAAACTTACAAAATTGACAGCTGTAATGCAGAAATGAAATGCAGGGTTGCTTTCAACCCTAGAAGTTCAAGTGATCAAAACAATAAATTTAACACAAGTAATATTGAACTTGTTTAAATGTTTTCTGCACACATGAAATGCTCTTTTTCCTTTCAAAATCTGTGCCTTTTTCTATGCAATTTTTGTGTACTGTTTACCTCCACACAAGACAAGCCCCAAACTGAAAGTTATGAGAGTTTTAATTACTTTATTTTCCAAATAGTTCAACTAAATAGTAATGCAAAAATGGTGCCAACCCTGAGAATTCCATCATTATAGGAGAGTTAAGAAGCTGAGGATCAGAGAGCTTCATCCTACCTGTTGTAAACTCCCCACTGGATGAATGGGGGAGTAAATCTTGACAACAAAGAGCCTGTGATGTCAAAAAAACAATATGGACAAGCTCTGATGGGGGCTTCTCTAGCTGACTATACTGACATACTTGGCACCCAGAAAGACATCAAAGTGTTCAGATGTACCAGCACTAAGATATGCTTACTCTTTACGTCTTATCAGCAGATCCTTCACGTTTAAAGAAAAACAAACAAACGCAAAAAACCAAACCCTCCAAAAACAACCAACCAAAACCAAAACAAACACCCAACCTAAAAAAATCCCCCAAACCCACAACATGATCCACTTCTAAATCTCTAAACAATCTTCAAAAGCCTTCTTCTCACAAACCAACAGCCATGCCACTGAGCAACAAACAAAAATCACAGCTACTTCTGTGAGTAGAAGAATTTCTAGGTTTTTAGTTCTCCAGGCAGTTGTGGCATCTCTGCTATTATCCACAGCTTTGCCTGGAAGCATCAACAGAACTGTAATTTCACTATGCTATGCAAAATACCCAGTTTAACTGTTAATACAATCATATTTGTTTAACTGCTGACTGGTAAAGATGAAGCCATCTTTATCCATCTCCAAGGAGAGTTTCTTCTGAAGGCATTCTGTGAAGCTCATTTTTACCCCAAAGCTTTTTCTGAAACCCCTAAACTGATCTCTTTCATGCCTTTCCTCATTTCACTCCATCTGTGGATGATCTGGCTTAACTAACAGACACCTTGTGCACTGCCACACCATGCAAGGTGTTTTGTTTGTTATTTTAGCTTTATGGGCATTCAGACCAAATGCCCAGTTTACTTAAATAGCACAATTAAACTCAGCTTAATTATACACAAAATAGCATACAGAAAACATGAATCTAGCTTTCACGTATGTGACCACAAACTTATCTTTGACAAATAATTATGTGAGCACAATTGTGTATACACATGCAAAAAAACTTAAAAAACTTATTATCACAGAACGCGTTTACATTAAGTAAATTTAAAACAATTAAGGCAAGTTGTACTATTTGTAATCTAAATCTGTGTCCCAGCAGACTTCCAACTTTTAAGACTGCTAAGAACTGACCAACCCTGTGAACCAACACGCAGTCAATAAATTTTGACTTTATAACCTAGGAAATACAAAAATTCAAGTCCCTGGCTGACTTGGGATGGGCACAGAAGTAAGAGTTGCTTCCTAACACCACTACCATTTTATTCAGCTACTGCTGTGATGTAACTAAAAGCCAGAGACAAATCTTTCATTCTGAATATCTAATATTTAACACCACAGAGGTAAAGGAAGCAAAATCTTTAACTGGTAACTACCATGTTTTAGTGCATTACTTGATCTGGTATGTTAACTAACTCTCCTCTAAGTCCAGTGCTTTTGGTGCAAACTGTGGCAACTTGAATTATCTATCTATTTGTTCACAGGGCATTACAATTGTGATTTTCTTCACTCTTGCCTTATCCTTCCCAAGTAAGCAAATGGGGGCAAGACCATCCTATATAAAGAACACAGGAGTAACAGCTTGCACTGTAGATTAAATAATATTTCTCTGGTGGTATGTAAAGCTTAAAATGTAATGATTTTAAATGGACAAAATATGTTTTAATGAAGAATTAAAAGGTGGAAAATTATGGAAGAATAATTTTAAGTTTCTTGAATGAGGTTGAATTGGACTACAAAAGCTGAAAATTTCTGGCAGCAGCAGATTGACAAGAAGTCCTTATTTGATGGAGCAAAAGCAGAGTCCTACAGTATGAATTCAAACACCAAACACCCTAGTACAAGTGAATGAAGAAAGAAAAAACCACCCCAAAACCACAAAGAAAAACTGATCAAAGAAACAAAAAACCCACACCAAAGCCACATCAGACTGTCAAGAAGGAAAAAAAAAAAAAGAGAAAAAGGAAGAAAAACACAGATCACATGGCCTACAGATACTTGTTATCTATTAAAATGAGCACAGGTTGAGATACTCTAGTAGCTTCTCTAATTTAATGTATACAGTACCATCTTGTGCACTGGGTCTTAAAGACATGCAGATAATCAGGAGGCATCCATCCATAACATTTATGAAGAGTCTAAGTTTCCAGTCATACACATTATTATATGGAAATTATGACCTAAAGCTTGCCAAGCAGTCTACAAATCCTTTTGCAAAGTCCAAAGTCACCTTCACTCAGAGGAGCAAATGAGATCTGAAGACATATTGTTGATATTAGGTGATGGCCAGGGTCACAGTCACACACCTTTCCTCTCATATTCATCAATTACAATAATAAGCTATTCACCCCAGGATATAAATACTGCAAAAAATTTGAGCAAAGTCATCTTCCTATATATAGCAGCCTCTCTTGGAAGCAATAGTCCCTGGGACCACAAAGGATCCCTATTATCCACAGGCAAAGCCAAAGAAGAAAAAAAGGTAGCTAGGAAGTGTTGATTTTAGTTCCTTTGTTTCAGTTCTCTTTCAGTTACTGTTCTTGGTGCTCCAGCAGCCCTTCAATCCTTTACACTTTGCAAGCTATACAAGCTATCCTTGTTCACTGCCCAGCTTGAGGAAAATGAAGCCTATTCAGTCCCCATCACAGAATCATGGAATGGTTTGGGTTGGAAAAAATTATCTTGTCCCAGTTCCCCTGTCATGGGCAGGGGCATCTTCTGGTAGACCAGGCTGCTCAAAGCTCCCTCCAGCCTGGCCTTGACACTTCCAGGAATGGGGGGCATCCACAGCTTACCTGGGCAACCTGTTCCAGTGCCTCACCACCCTTACAGAAACTAATTTCTTCCTAATATCTAATCTAAACATACTCTTAGTCTGAAGCCATTCCTCCTTGTCCTCTCACTATATGCTCTTGTTAAAAGCCCCTCTCCATCTTTTCTGTAGGCTCCCTCCAGGTGCTGGAAGGCTGCACTTAGGTCACCTTGAAGCCTCCTCTTTTCCAGAGGCTTCTGTACGATCCCAATTCTCTTATTCCTTCTTCACAGGAGAGGTGCTCCACCCCCCATCATCCTGGTGTCCTTCTGGGCTCACTCCAACAGGTCCATGGCCTTTCTGTGCTGAGGACCCCAGAGCTGGATGCAGCATTGCAGGTGGGGTCTCACCAGAGCAGAGCAGTGCAGCAGGATCCCCTCCCTCGCTCTGCTGGCCATGCTGCTTTTGGTGCAGCCCAGGACATGCTGGAACTTCTGGGCTGCAAGCACACATTGCCAGCTCATCCACCAACAACCCCAAGTCCTTCTCTGCAGATGCACAGGGATACTTGTGCGTATATAATGAGCTTTGAACTCAATCAATTTTGCCCAAATCAACCAAAATATTAAGATGACTCAAGAGATAACAAACTACTTATAATTTTTTCAAAAAAACACCTATCCTCCATACTAGAGCACCTAAATACCCCTGCAGAAAAAGTCTGTATGTTGAACTTCAGCTTTAATCAAACACCATAGAAAATGAGGAGGGGATCTAGTAATTAATCATCATATTCTTCAAAAATGAGACAAATCTACAAAAAGACAGCCACTAAAAATACTAGCATCACTGAATCACTTGACCTTAGCAACATGACTTGTTCCTTCAAGAAAAACATCTTCAGATGGGTAGACGTGGTCCCTAAGGACATGGTTTAGTGCTGTGTTAATTGCTGGACTCAATGATCTTAATGGTCTTTTCCAACCTAAACGATTCTATGATTCTATGTAATCCTGCCATCCAGCACCACCTCACTGATGACAGATTGAGGCCAGAACACAGGCAACATGAAAAACATTCTGCTTCTCTTGGATATCTAAAAGATACAAGTGTCTTAAAATTACAGTCACATAAAGCATGTCAGCATTAGACTAGGTGTTGTACAATAAAGAGCACCTCACAATTTGAGAGGATTGTTAAAGGCCTCTAACCCATTATTTCCTTCCTCTTCTAAACTGAGTACAGTGATTTCAAAGAATGAGCAGTGATTTATGCCACTAACTTTAGAGGGACTATTCATAAAGCAAAATGCTATGCAATACGATGACCAGGAAAGTTATCTACAGTCCCTTCTCACATACCTCACTGATCACTGTAATACCCCCTCACCTGCTCAGATACTCAAGACCACATTTTCTCCGCAGGACCAACTGACATCATCTTATACCCTTCCAAGAAAATGCACATAAACCTTTAAGATTGAGCTTTTATCTGCCACAAACATTCACAAATGAAATTACCTTTATGTTCAAGAGTAATGCTTTACATTGTAATATAATCATCATCAGTCAATGAAGATCCCTCTCCTGTTTACTGGACTACTAAAAGTGCATTTTTTACAACAAGCAGTGTATTTCCAGTATAAGCTCTACTTACTCCAATGAACTCAATCTCATCTTCACTTCCAGAAGCTGGTGATTTACTCTTGAGAAGGCTGTCAGAGTTATGAGACTCCATTATCTAAACATAAACAAATCATACTATATAATTTCACTTTTTAAGTTTTGTTTAACTATACAGCATTTGCCATTTTACACCTTCTTTGGCCTTGCAGTCTGTTTTCAACAAGTCTATAATTCACTCCTAATTACCAGTGACACCACAAGAGCTGATAAAAGACTCTGACTCGAATCGCCCTACTGTATTTTTCCAAATATGCAAAACGTGATTTTATCTACAATGCGTGCCAATACCTACACTCCTCCAGCAGCCGCAGCTGCAGAGTAGCAGCCCAAGGACATGCCTGAGCCTGAAACCCCAGCAAGAGCCGAGACCCGCGCTCCAGCCTAGCGGAGCTCAGCCACCGACGAGCCGAGGCCGGCCCGTAACAGCTGCGGGCGAGCTCGGGCGGTTTTAGCAGCTGCGGCTGCTTTGGGCCGCTCTAGGACGGCGGCAGAGGGCTGAGCTCCTGCTCCAAAACACGGGCGGGGGCTGCGGCGCTGACTCACGTTCCCGTACCGCACGGCCCCGCGGCACAGGGCTCTGCGGGCTCCGCTCACCGCGCTGCCCGTGCTGCGGCCCGCCGGGCCCCGCCCGCCACCGCTGCGC
>JAYDZK010000169.1:88296119-88326720 GCA_034509185.1 Euphonia xanthogaster
ACGAGGGCGCGGCAGGGCTTGCCGGGATCGGGAGGTGCCGCCGCCGCGCCCCGCGTTCCCCATTGCAGGTGCCGGCGCTACCGCGGCAGCACCATGGCGCGGGCCCCACGGCCGGCGCTCCGGGCTCTCTCCTTCTTTTGGGCTCTCTCCTTCTTCCGGCCTCCCCTCGTCCGCCTTCAGATGGGCAGCATCCAGTTCCGGCTCGGAGGGGGAAAACCCGCACTCCGCTTCCGGGGGAGGAGGAGGAAGAGAAGGAGGAGGAAGGGCGGCTATTGGGGCTGGCAGCCGAGGGGCGGGAAGGCGGCAAAATCGCCTCTCCGGGCCTGGCCGCTGTCCCGCTGCCGCTGTCTCTGCCGTGCCGTGCCGTGCCGTGCCGTGCCGTGCCGTGCCGTGCCGTGCCGTGCCGTGCCGTGCCTGCTCAGCCGCCTCACACGGTGCTCGATCCAGCCCAGGTATCTGCAAAGGTCCTTTGTGAAGATCTTGAGGGAGGCGTTGCCAAGGGCAATGGTGAAGATACACAATGGCTGTTTCTCCACTCATCTACCAGGGCAATCCGTATCACAGAAGTTTGTCAGTCTGGTCAAGCCTGACTTCCCCTTGCTAAAGCCATACTGACAACTCAATGATTTTCTTGTCACTGAGAGGCCTGGAAATGGTTCTTGAGATTTGTTACTTCATTACTTTCCCAGAGATCAGGATGAGGTTGACTAGCCTGTGGTTCTTCCTGCCTTCCTCCTTCCTGCCCTACTTGAAGATGGAGGTGGCATTTGTTTTCCTCTAGCCTAAGGCACCAGTCCCAGACACTGTGATCCATGAAAGATAGTTGGGAGTGATCTCACCATGACGTCTGTCAGCACCCTTAGTATGTGTGGGTGCATCCTGTCAGGGCCCATAGACTTAGCATGCATATGCCCAGCTTGCTAATGTATGTATTCCCTGCCTTGATCCTCTCCCACCAACGGTATATCCTTGGTCCACCCTTTCCCCCTGATTTTTAGAGCCGGAATTCGTGAAGGCTGGTCTTGCTAGTGAAGACTGAGGCAGGTACTGTGTCACTATATCATCTGTCTCATTTTGCAATGGGCCTACATTTTCCTTAGTCTTCCTTTTGTCACCTATGTACTTACAGAAGCCATTCTTGTCTTTGACATCCCTAGCTAGATCCAATTCCAGTCATGCTTTATCTTTCCTAACTTCATCACTGTATGCTTGAGCAATGTTTCTGTATTTCTCTGAGGTAAGCCATCCTTGCTTCCATGCTTTTTGTATACTTCCTTTTTGTGTTAGAGTTTGACCTTGTTCATCTACGCAGGCCTCGTGGCATGTTCGCCTAACTTCCTGTTCACAGGGATGAACTGTTCCTGAGCTTGGAGGAAGTTATCCTTACATATTAACCAGCTTTCTTGGGCCCCTCTTACCTCCAGGGCTATATCCCATGGGACTCTTCCAGGCAGATCTTTGAAGACACCAAAATTCACTCTCCAGAGTGATGAGCCTGCTTTTTATTCTTCACACTCCCCTCAGGGTCTGGAGCTCCACCATCTCGTGCTCACTGTAGCCAAGGTTGCCTTGAACTTTGTATTTCCCACAATCCCTTCATGGGTATAGGTCCAACAAAGCATTGCTCATTATTGGTCCTTGTTGACTCCTTTTTGACTTGAAAGAAGTCCAGCAAATATCTAAATGGTTGAGCTCCCACATTAGGACCAGGGAGTCCCACAATAGGACCAGCAAACTCAAGACTGCTCCTATATAGAAAAGGACTGGAAGATTTCTCTGTTACGGTGTCTCATGGACATTTCTTTGCTTACATTCAAGAGCTGAAGGTGACTTCTCCTAAGCTCCATCTTCTTGATTTTGTGTTCTGTTCCTGCCATATCACCTTATGCTCTTTGCTTTTTTCTCTGTCCATCAGTCCCCCACAAGGCTGCTGGTTACTCTCTCACTTAGTTTAAATCTCTGCTTATGTGGTCATGATCCTACTGGTAAAAATAGCTTTGCCCTGCTTAGTGAGGTGGATCTCATCTCTGTCAAGCAGAACGTGGATTTGCAAGCAGGGTCTCATGGTCATACAACTCAAATCCTTGTCACCAACACAGGTTCTGCCAACAAGTATTGACTTGTCCTGTCAGTGCCCCCCTCACTGCCAGGATTGAGAAGACATCACTCAGACCCCCATGCCCATGATTCTTGGTATTTATCTGCTACTGCTCTCCTGCTTCTTTTTGCCACCCAAAGTAAAAGTCAGTATGAATCATCTTTGCTCAATGCCTTGGGTTTGAGTAAGCCGAACAATGTAAATGTCACCTGTGAGTTGTGTGTCAGTATAAGAGAGCTGCTTGCACACACTTCACTGGTGAGTGCTTATCAAGTCCTGTAAACACAGGAGAGAAAGAATTCAAGGTTGCATGTTAAATTTTGGTGTAGTGCAAGAGAATAAACAACTATCATCAATATCATATCACATACTGTAAAGATTAATTTATGCACTTATTTCTCTTGAAAACACAGAGTTACTACTGTTAGTTTTAAGCCTCTTTCCATGTGAATGTAAAAACAGCTTTATGATAGAAGATAGATATACTGAGCTGATAGTTGTATCTACTAATTATATACTCATTAACAGCAGTATGACTTAATCACTCTTGTTGGAGTGTATAAACAACACTCATTCGTGTACTTTTATTTCATTATTAAAATAATGGAAACCGGACTGCCATTTGGAAAGTCATTGTTGCTGCCTAAAGTTTAATATTTTGCATTTGTCACTTGAATTTGCTAACAGAAAGTTGATAGCAGTCATTCTGTTTGTAGCTTGCATTTGCACCTGATAACTTTTGATTCTTGAGAACAGATAATACGAGGACCTGTAGTAAAAAGTTACTAGGGCAGCATGGTGGAATTATATTTCCAAACTCTGAGACCCTATGCAAATGATGCTCATTTAAATATGATTTTTTTCAGTAGTCATTCATGTAAATGTAAAACTCTTGCAAAAACTCTTGACCAGTCCAAATTTCCTCCTTGTATGTAAACAATACAGTTAAGGAAAAAAAAATTAGTAAGGGAGTTGCCATGCAATAATTTCCAATATGCTAACAAAACTCTGAATTCCAAAATTTGTGTATTTCGTCTAATTCCTGTAAAAAAACAGTTGTCAGGCTTTGGGCCAGCTTAGGAATGTTCTTATGCAGAACTTGTTGGGGAGGGTAGGGGAGGTGAGGTAAGGAGAAGTAGGGGTTTTTGTGAGATCTTCATAAGATCTCCAAGTCCAAAGCTCAAATGAAGTCTAGATATCACATAAGATGTGGAAGCTGTTTCAGGGCAGACGATCTTTATAAACTCAGTATTGCTCTCTAGCAATTAATTCCACATATTCTCTATATGCCCTTAATTATAGAGTAGGTTTAGATGAAATATTATTAGGAAGAAATTCCTTGCTGTGAGGGTGGTAAGGCACTGGAACAGGTTGCCCAGAAAAACTGTGGATGTTCTATCCATGGAAGTGTTCAAAGCCAGGTTGGATGGGGCTTTGAGCAGCCTGGTGTAGTGGAAGATATCTCTGCCCATGACAGGGCGGGGTTGGCATTAAATGATCTTTAAGGTCCCTTCCAACTTGAACAATTCTATGATTCTAATTCAAACATATTTCAACATTTTTGCTTCTCTCCTCGCTCCCTCAAGTGAAACACTGATTGCCTTTATAACCATTGATTTCCCTCTTGTATCAACATGACATACTGTAGGGGGATAAAATATAAGAAATTAAAGGTAGTAGAGAAAGCCATCTTCCCCCTGAGGAGCTGCAGCTGAGCCAATTGTTAGAGATTAGGAACAGGCCTGACTCTAACAGGCCTCAGCCATAGCCAATAAGAAGAAGAGTGTTATAAAAGAGTGGAATGGTGGGTTGAGAAAGAACTGGAGTCAGTTGGCTGCTGTGAGAAGAAGGAAGAGCTAGTGCTTAGAAGAGCTGCCTACGAGAAACCTCAAGGAGGTATGGAACCTTTGCAGTATAATGACAACAGCATACTGCCATTTACTCTTGATCTAGAAAATGTAGATATCTGGTGGTTTGGGGTTTTTTACTCCTATCTATATACCCTAGTAACAGGACATAAACTCAACATGCATTGAACCCCCTGATTCATTCAACAGTATACTTTTTCAGTAAGGTTTGTATCTAGTTCTTCACATATCTCAATATTCTTTCCACCTTAGCAAACAAATGCTCTTCTGAGCACTTCATGATAAACAGCTACCAAATTTTTCTCCACTCTAACCTTCAAATTCAATCTAATGTGCAGTAATAGAAATAGTTTGAATTATTAGTTTTAGTATTGCTTTTCAGTAGTAAATCTCCAGTTACTAATTACTATACAGTCTAATACCACTACAGCTTTGGTTGCAGCCATCAGTCTTCTCCCATTCTGAGGACTGTAAATAATGTGCCCATTGTTGCTTGTATCAGAATTTTACACTTTGGAACACCACACATTTACCTATAGCAAATTAATTTTAATGCAAATTTTGGGGGAAGCAGCACTATGCTGGTCTGATGTCCCTTTGTATTCCTCCCAAAGTTTCTAATCTGTGATTATCTAGTCTTCAATTCTGTATTCTCTGAATTTGTCAAGGTAAATGTTTTCAATTTTGAAAAAAAACAGTTTTATTTTGTACCTTTCTGGTTATACTGCAAGAGATATGGCCCTTTTGTTAATGGTACAGTTGTGTAACAGCTATTTATTTCCTTTCATCCAGTGGGATAACATTGTTTCTATACTTTAGTAAGGGGAGGGAATGGTCTTTTTGCAGCTCAATCACTTTTTATCCTTTGTTACAACATTAAAATTTCTCCTTTCATTTGTTGTTCCTTTTGTCCAGAATACCCACCTATCTCCCTGGCCCATGCCTGGGAGCAGGTCCTCCACCCTACCATGAAACTCCTCCTACACTTTTTGTGGTGAGCTGCCAGCCCCACTGTTTTTCCTTTGACAACTCACCAAGCCCGCAGAATAGAAAGGCACACAGTGCAGCAGGATCTGCAGCGCTGCACCAGCCACAGGGAGAGCAGCTGCTCACCTGCAGCTCCACCTACCTGCCCAAGGGCTTCAACACCTCCCGGAGGGCAGAGCAGCTGCAGCTGTGCCACATCAGCTGGGACAGCTTTAAGGTTAGAGTGCCCTTGTAAGGTCGTCCAACTCCTTCCTCTGTCACCATGATATTTTCTGAAAAATCCCTTCACCAGGATTTCGTCTCCTGGGAAACTTCCGCTTCTCCCTGTTTTGCTGCTTAGGACTGTGATTTGGAGATTGTTTTTCCAGCATGTGAGTTGTTTGAATTTGATGACCAATCATGGTCCAGCTGTGTCAAGGCTCTGAGGAGTCACGGGTTTTTCTTTATCATTCTTGTTAAGCCTTCTGATGTATCCTTTCTCTTTCTTTAGTATAGTTTTAGTATAGCATATAACAACATAACACAACAAATATGATATCAGCCTTCTGATAACATGGAGTCAAATTCTCATCTCTCACCTTGTCCTGGGGACCTCACAAACATCACGCTTCCCCAGGTAAAATGATGAGCTTTACACAAGCTGGCTTCAGAACAGTTATTAAAGAGAAAGAAAAAGCCCAACCTTGTATGTTAGAGTGTATCACAGAGGTGATGTAAGAAAAGGCCCATTAGACTGTGAGGACAATAAAACAGCATTAAGACATAGTAATGTTTCATTTTATTTGATAGAAAGTCGCTTCAAAAATATTAACTATATACATTATTATATATGCTGTACATACAATTACATATACAAAATTTACATAATAGCAAACATCCTTCTATTACATTTTATAGATGGTAGTTAATAGCATGAAATAGAACCAACATATTTCATACCTGCTTTCATCCTGATCCTATCTACAGGGAATTGTTAGGTGAGCGATGAGAAAGGATAGCAAATCACTTAATTTGTATCCCAGCCCACAAACAAGTCTTCTCCACAGTGCATTCTATTAGTGCCTTGCTCTAGAACAGTTAGATTTGCAGCACTTCCTTTCAGTGGTATTTGGCTGATAACCTTATCTTCAGATTTTTTTTTCAGTGTTCACCCTCATATTAGTTCTAATTTATTTCTGTAACTCGGATGTCCTGAAATCCTCCTTAAATCAAGCTAGATTCCTTCAATATAATGTAATTTCATTTTTCCAGTCTGATTTGTTAGTTGCTGGTTTGCCATGTTTGAAATAGATTTAGGTAACAGTACTCTCAGTTCTGGGAAGGACACTCAAACAGGAAAGCTATAGTCCCAAGCGTTCTCTCCTTCCCATGTCAGCACACTGGAAATCTGAAATCAGTCAGCAAGTGAAAAAATCATAAAACCACAGGATATGCTGTGTTGGAAGGGACCCATCGGGATCATTGAGTCCAGCTCCTGGCCCTGTGCAGGACACCCCAAGAGTCACCATGTGCCTGAGAGCATTGTCCAAACACTTCTTGAACTCTGCTATATTTGGTGCTGTGACCACTGCCCTGGGAAGCCTCTATCTTCCACTCCTCCTCCTAAGGCTGTTATAGGGTTTGTGTGGCTGCCAGCTGCTTCCTGGAAGAAGTGCTGCCAGATCTCAAGGGCAACTGCCCACATATTGGGATTTTTCTGGTCCTTGTCCCATGAGGAATATTCTGCCTGTCCACCTTTTCTCTAAGCAAGGGGTAGCGTACCAAAATCAAAACACAAGGAGTAGAAGCTGGCAACTCTGCCCTTTACTAGTTGCTTCCACCGAAGTGTCCTCTATTTCCCCACTGAAAGGACCAGGCACCCTTATCCTATGGACCTAATGGTCAGGGAAGAAGAGGGAGTAAGAGCTGCCAAACCAGCAGAGTACCAGCAGCAGAATCCCTGTAGGAGAATGGCTTCCATAACTAAACAGGCTCTCTTGCAGGACTCTTCCCTGAGCTACAAAGGAACATGGCTTCTTCCATTGCCTTCCTACTTTGAGAGGTTAAAAAGTAACTGCTTCTTTCCTGTGGATATCTTGGAAGTTGTAGTTTCATTGGCCTAGGAAAGTTATTCTGTTTTCCAAGTTAGTAGCAGCCTTAAACATCTATTTCATTTCTTCCTCTCTGCTCATGTCGCTCTGTGCTTTCTAATCCTGTGCTGGCCACAATCCTCATTTCACTAGAACATCTTTCTATTTTCTCTCCATATCTCTATATCTTTTTTTGTATTAATAAACAATAACTTTCTTTGATCAGTTCAGCAGTTTTCCCTCAGCTGTCAAGGTGAAAGCAAGGGGAATTATGGTTCCTCATATATATATTTTTTGGTAGTACTTTAAATTATGGTTTTTTTTCTAACTAAGGGGGACTCTACTTGTAGTCTTCAGTACAAGTTTTAATTACTGCATAACATGCATATATCTTATAACATCTTAAATTCAAATATATTAATATGTCTTCAATTTTTATCTAGTCTATGGGATTTTCATTTGTTTGAGAAAGTTCTCAGGCTTCTATCTCTGTCTGCTGTTGGACACCACCATATATCTAGTACCATTTAGATATTATTTCTTTTTTATTTTATACTGCTTCTTAATCTCTGTTGAGCACATGAGCTGGAATGAAACGCCTGTTATTCCTAGTCTGAATTCCTGAGATCCTGTCCACAACCCTGGTTGGGAGAGGGCGCTGGTGAGCTGCTGGCGAGTTGAGACTCCACCTTAGAAGAAGTGGGTTTGGGACACTCCTGCTGACCTTCTGGGGTGGGAGGTGGGGGAGTCAGGCAGCTGTCACTTTGCTGAAGTTGTGCATTAGTAGCTGGTGAATCATCATCCTGCTGGTCTTGAGTACAAGGAGGAACAGCCGAAGAGATGATGCCCTGAGAAGCAGCTGTTGAACCACTGTTGAGACAATTTATAACTGAGTTTGAGATAGTAACATTAAATGTGCAATTAGTACTGTTCTTAGTTTCCAAGCTGCAGAGATTGTTTATTAGCTAGTTAAATAGTTTTCTTCACTGTCACATTGCTCTTTTCCTTGTTTCACCTCAGTTTCATGGATCTGAGATGGAAATTTGTCTGTCTCATTGGATTTGTTTCCATATTTTTTTTCTCTTGGATCATAATTCTACTCTGGGGAAAGGTGGAGGAGATGAGTAAGGAAGAAATACCAGCAAGGGAGGAAATAAAAGCTGCAGCAACACCAGTTTTCAAAGTTAGTAACTTTTTTGGATAAATGGTTACTAAAGGTTCTGCACAACAGAATCTCTACGCCTCTCTGTACTTCATTGCTGGAAGGTAGATTGAAGGAGTAGCAGTGAGATTATGAGCACTTTTAAATTGTCTTACTTTTCTTACAGAGAATCTGTGTCATCTGAGTTCATGGAATCACCAAATTGTCTTGATTACTTAGATGGTGCTTAACTGCTTTGACAGCAAGGGAATGCTTAACAGATGTAAAAAAAAAAATCATTATAAATGCATCAGTTCAAAAGACACTATTCAGGCAATATCTGAATCGGTTGCAATGGATGTTGGACTGGATTTTACATAAGCACTGATCAATAACAGACATAAGGATATTTTTAAAATATTGAAAGGGCATTTTAAAAATACTGGGTTTAAATTGGAAGGTCCATAGGCAATATTAAATAACAACCCAGAATTGTTTTAGTATAGTCAAGGTCTTCCTATCAAGGCTTCAGGAATACTGTGTACATTAGAAGACTCAGGAATTAGCAAAATGTGTGGATCTACCTGATGAAGATAAAGATTTAAAATATTTAAGATTTTCATATTTTCAAAGAAGACAAAATCTGTGGTTCTGTGCTGTTATTTTTCATGTCTGTGTTAAGGACAAGGAAGAACACTGCAGTGAATCATTGCACACTGTGTATTACAAATACACAGGACCTTTAATTTATGAAGTCTTCTCATTTCTAGGAGAAAAGCATTAACATAGTAAACTTCATTTTTGCCAGGCTGGTGAATTTGTTTATTGTTTCCAGATGGAAAAACCTGTGTATGTGGATTTTCCTAACAGATATTCTGTAAGTGTTTATTAAGTAATAATTCACAGACCACTGGTGGTCCATGGAGTACTAGCAGGTGGCTTAGAAAGGAATTTTAGAAGCAAAGCACTACTACTTTTCAAACATTCATATCATAACATAGACAAATATCTTGGAGTGCTTCTTATTTGTTGCTATTGTTGTTGGGGGTTTTTTGTCTTTTTTTCTTATGAAGCGTCTTACAGTTGCAAATTTGGATTTTAAAAGCATGCAGGAGACAAGTGAACCAGGAAGAAGAAATATGCTACTTCAGTATAGAAAGTCTAAGTAAGGACAAATCTCTTTTCCCTGTCACCCTATTTTAATCTCTTGTCCTGTTCCTTGCTCGTTTCTTATCGGGTTCTTGAGGAGAGGCTGAGTCAGCTGAGCCTGTTTAGGCTCAAGAAGGCTCAAGCTGATCTCATCTGTGTGCACTACTGTCTGGTGGGAGAGTGCAAAGTAGATGGAGGCTCATGTGGGGCCCAGTGGCAGAACCAGAGGCAATGGGCAGAAATGGAAGCACAGGAGGTCCTGTGTGAACATCAGTGGAGCAGTGGCACAGGGTGCCTGGAGAGGCGGTGGAGTCTCCACCTTTGCAGATACCCAACCAAACTGTGCATGGCTCTGAGCAACTGGGCTGGGAGACCCTGCTTAGAGCAGCAGGGGCTGGACCAGCCAACCTACAGCGGTCCCTTCCAGCTCCACCTTTCTGTGATATGTGCATTTGGTATTTGTGGAAACAGTACTGTGCAAATAGCTGACTTCACCGACCGTAGCCATGAGTTTGGTAATTTTGTATTAGTTTCATTCATAAGGCAAAAATGCCCCTAATAGGTAAGATGTTATTTAATAATTCCTCTGACGCAATAATTTAGACTCTTTTGGCAGTGAAGGATTGCCAGCTTAGCTCACCTACAGTACTCTTATAAATATATACCAGAGGTAGGATTTTCCCTATATTCACTTGTGGGTTAATTGGGGTACAACAGGTGACATGAAAATGGAATTGACTTGTCCATGGTGAGCCAGAGAATAATAAGAAATGTAAATAATGTCAAATCTAAAATAGACATATTCAGCAAAGCAACTCCACATGTTTACTTCTGTTTCCTCTACCTGTAATTTAATAGTCTTGTGCTGCTTTGTCTGGCACAAATAACTATTTTTGTGCAGTAATGTTAAGCTGGACTTCTTTTGTATTATGTGCTTTTTGGACAAGGTTAGGGAAATATTTACTGGCTTGGTAGTGCATATACCAAGTAGGTAAATATGTATTGTTACCTGAATTTTAAGACTGTTTTTAGATTTTATTACTATGAAGTAATATGCAGAATTAAACAGTGCAGGCATTTTTTTAATGTGACTTACCAAAAGCTATGTTTCTGAAAAGCACCTGAGTTAAGGTCTTTGCTTAAAATTGGCTTCTTGGTGCAATTGTTCAGTTTTTGTCCCATCATTCGCCTAATTAAAGCATCATCTGTGTTTGGAAACAGCTGTTTTGTGATTCCTGCAAAATAAAGAGATGATATATATTTTTATATATCCCTCCAAATAAGGGAAACAAGAAACGTGTGATATAAAATATATTTCTTGCATCTTTTAAAGTTCCAGCTACTTCAGCTTCCACTCTAGTTACTTCACAATCTTTACAAACTCCTTCATAGATTTTACACAGCTCCTGTTTTCCTTTATGCCTTCCACATTGCTGCCTGCTCTTGGCAGACTCAAAAGGAACTACAGGGCCACAAGGGCTCCTGTAATGAGTGATTTGTGCTTGCTAATCATCTGTCCTTATGTTCTGTCCTCGATCAGAGTCCTTTTCCCATCCTCATCAGTCCTTATGACTCTGAATCTCACTTTTTTTTTTTTTCATTAGTTTTCATTTGCAGGTGATGTCACTTTTTCTAAAAATTTCCCTTCTGTTTTACCTGGCTACATTTTTTGAATGCAACAATAACAGGACTTAACATGAGAATGTGATTCCTGCTCCCTTCTTTTCCATCATCTTCCCTGACCTTTAATTTCATTTTATTTTGAAGTCCTACAATTTCCATCTTCTTTAAATCTGATTTACTAACTCATTTTCTACAGTCCTAGAACTCCCAAGCTTCCTTCTCATTTTTCTTTTTCTCTTGTATAATGTTGACACTTTTCTGTTTAAATTTCAGAGTATTCTCTTCTACTTTAACAAAGTTCTTTGATTTCTTTATAAGCTTTGTCACTGAATTCTTCACAACATGCTGCATTCCATTCTCTGATTATCTTCTCTGATTCCCTTTTCAGTTTTGCTTAGGCCCTAGTAGGATTCAAAATCATTAAGGCTGAATAAAACCATTATGATTGAGTCCAACCATTTTTCTTATCCCATTAAATATATATTATATACTATTACCACATTTTTCTTAAATGTCATCCCAGAACTGTCTCATCTTACTGCCTCTAAATATATTTTTACCATCCTACACACTCCTTCCTTTTATCTCTCTTGACTTGGGGCTTTTTTTTTCTAACATGGTTCTTAAGAAAAAAAGGGTTTTTGCAACTGATAACTTTTGAAACTGCTGGCTAACTTCAACGCAGCTGTACTAAGGTACAGGACCTGGAGCTAAACTGAGAAGGGAACCAAGAGAACTGTGAAGTCCAAGGGAATGGCAGTGGGGGAGGAATTATAGTACAGTAATTAAGGCTACACTGTTCTAGTACTTAGTTATAGGCATGAATCCAATTAAAATTTGGCTTCATATGCTCACAAAATTCTGTTTTCTTTAAAGCTAATACTTCCATCTGAAATTATTTTCTGTCCTATTCACCAAATATTTTCTGCTGTAAACCTCAGCATAAATCAAATTTGTTTGTTTCTCTGACCATTATTTCTGTCTTCTACACAGTCTCATTTCGCCTCTAGCACTATTTGAAATGTCAGAATTCATAACATTCACTAAACTTCAGAACACAGCAGACATAATTTAAAATTTGACCCAAGCGTGTCCTCTTTTTGCCTTCCCTTATCTGTTATCATCGTGCTCCAAGTTTGACTATTGCAGGTTAACCTTGCAAGGGCTAAAACAATTTACAGTATCACTGTTCCTGAGCACTCACCCAAATAAAACCCACAGAAGTCACACAATAGAAATATTACAACATAGCATTTCACTGGCAGTATTTTTAACAGATGGTTTTAAAAAGCAGGTAGCTGAAGAAGGAAACAGGAAGCAGCTCATCACCTGAGTAGACCAGCTGCTAAGCATGACAGCCCCTCCCTCCAAGAAAGCCCCCTGTCAAGTCAGAGCCACAGTGAGTAATGTTAACAAGTCATCACCTATGATTTCCTGAACTTCATTCTGATTCATAGCTGGTTTTGCCGCTTTATCCTTTGAAGAAGAGGACTTTGCACCTGTCAGGCTGTGTGTAGCCATGTATTCATGTGTATAAAGTGCTTGCATCAAGTCATTTATAAATTTTTGAGGTTTGCTCTTGTTACAAAGTGCAATCTGCCACTTTTCAATCTTGAACTGGAAAACAAATTGGTCATAGGCATAATTACTGCAATTCTCTAGAAATATTATATACTATTACAACTGAAATATTATTTTCATTTTCTATTTCTAAACTGCAATTTAAAAAGCAATCTCTACAAAACCGTGCTTGAGCTAACACCACACTTGCATACTGCTCAGCATTTGGGACTAAACACACAGCTTGATTATTTTCCAGAAAGAAGTGTGGGGCAGACTAAGGACCACATGAATCCTAGCAAACCCTTCACCATTCTCATTACTCACTAGCAGACAGGACATGTTCAGACATAGCAAAATCCTTCTGCTTGCTCCTCATGCAGGCTGGCTGTGGTCCAGTTCTGCCGTGGTTTCTGTACTGCCTTGGTAGCATGGCACTGTGCCCAAGCAAATATTCCTGCCTGTGAGCAGACATGCCCTAAGAACAGTGACATCTGGTCCTGGGCTTTGGGAGTGGCTTCTGCATGCAGCAGCGGTACAGCCAAAGAGTTTGAACTCTCCTAATGGGCAATTTTGAGCTACCCCTACGAAGTAAGGCGGGCTGCTCAGAAAATAAGGTCTTTTTATTTCTTTGAAGATGTTAGGTCAAATTTTGTGGTTTCCAATATGCAGTAAAAACATACCACGATAATTCTTAACAGACTTCTTTGGATTTTAGCACTCCATGACAAAAGACAGGAATGATTTGCATGGATTAGCATGACCCAATGCATAATAATGCTTATGAAAATTGTAAATGCAGACATTAGAATCATTCTTTTGGTTGCGTCTTCATTTTTTTCATGTACAGCCTCTGTGCCTTAGATTTCTCCATCGTGTTCTGTTATAATTGCAGAGAATAAGGGAACTTCTTTACTCAGTATCTCTCTATACATGTATTTCTACTTAACTGCTAGCCAGTGTCTGGAACAGGAGAAGAAACATAGCAGCCTCCAATTACAAATTAACAGTATTCATCTTAGATTATCTTTGAAATACTATTATTCCCCTTTGGCATCCAAACAATTAGGCTGGAAGTTATCCCTGGACCTTGGCATTTTCTTCATGCATCCACATTCTGCCCTTAGCCACAGATATGCAAGGTTACTGAAATTAAAGTGAATTTGAGAGTGTACAGGACACTGAATAAAAGCTAGCGCTTCCCATCCAAAGGGCATTCTGCACAAAAGGAGCTCATTACTTATGTTATCAATGCAATGATGACAAATCATTTTACTGATAGTTACTTTTTATATTATGCTATAGCAATAAACTTTTTACTGTATAAAGTTTCTTGCCTGAAATTGCCTTTTAACTGACCTGTTTTTCAGTCTGTTGCTCCTCATCTTCCACATTCAAAGTTATTGGTGAGCTGGAGTTGCTATGCATAGCTGCACAGGAATCTGCTAATGGATTGTGAGATGCCTTCCAAACAGCATGTGGGTGCAGACTGGATGTGGACGATGTCACTCCCCCTTTGAGCAGCGCTTCAGCCATCCCTACCAGTTCCTCAAAGTGAGTGACTGCCTGTGGCAACACTGAAATCAGATGAAAAGTGAGGGATAAAATAGTAATGGAAGCTTTCAGACTCCAATTACATAAGCAGGGATATTTTTGCAATTAATTCCTGTCAAATAATGCAAAAGACTCAAAGTAGTCAGCAAAGACATTTCAATATACTTCTTTCCTCTTCTCTCAAATGCTTTCCTGCCATTCTGCTGTCCCCACCCATGAAGATCTGAGCTCTGTTTCTAGAATAGATCAGTTCAGTGCAAGGCTAAGAGGAATTATTAGTTTATGCCCATCCTGGCACAAAACAGACTATTTCTCTTTTTTCTTTTCAAAGTCTCAAAATCTCTACAAGTCTATACAGCTATTGAATATGGGCTAAGTGATGTCTGGGTTTTTTTTTTTCTTTCAAAGAAGTTACACAGACTTCAGAGGCTTTTTCTTTTTTTTTTTAATCTCTAGAGAATATGTTTTAAATAACCTTTCCTCAAAGTAATATTTTCAAATACAAACTTTTATTGCATCCATTAAGAAGAATCAATGCAAAGCAAAAAAGATGCAAGAGATAACATATCAGCAAGATACAGAATCACTAAATTAAATAAAATACTGTAAGAGACTAAGATAATTACTCAGGATGCAGGTAAATTTACTTATATGCATGAGAAAAGTTATCAGACACAAAGAAACTGTTTACAAATAATATTTAAAAAAGTGGAGATGAATGATTCAAACCAAGATGAATAATGTAAGAAATGCAATCAGGTGGGAAATAAAAATTATAAACAGTTGAAAAATCATCTGACAATAAAAAAACCCCAGACATCACCACATTGTCTAGGGATGGTATGGTGTAGCTGGCACAGAAGGGAGTAAATCCTCTTTAAGCCTTATTCATTCACTAGTGGTTTGAAATTTTGGATTCAGTTTTGGCTGCCTTAGAGTAAGGGATAGGGACAAGCAAGAGGCACTTCAGAGATGATCACTAAGAGATGAAGGGTTCATTTACAGGAGAACAAAATTTTTCATCTCTGGGAAAGAATTAAATTTGGTGCATCTGAAACAAACTCAGATTATCAGTACTGAGGAATCACCAAAGCAGTTAGAAATTAAGTAATTTCAGAATAAAGGAAATATCAATTGATCAAGAAAGACTGCTAGTAAATAAGGGAGCTGGACTGGTCACTGAAGTATTTGAGCTTAGCCAATGGTTACTCAGCATACAGAAAGGTTCTCTTGGGAACAACTGGCAGGATTTAGACACATTTTTCATTTCTAACTCTATGATTGCATGGCCTCTGTGTAAGTCAGTAAGCGCTGCTGGAATTAAATGCTGCCATGTATCACAGACTGTGATGCTAATGGTAGGCCTTGATCATGTCAGGTGCTTGAGCATCCATAATTCCCATACAAATGGCCTCTTATAAATCAAGCTTTTCCTGACCTTCAGGCTTTCCTCTTCATCAAAATACTCCCAACTTTACCTTGAAGCATCACCAGGGACTGCCTTAGGCGGCAGTTTTCTCTCATGGTATCTGTCAGCTTCCTCTTGAGACTTTTAATTTTGGCACATAGTTCTACCTTGGAGAGCTGAAATAAAGGCTCTTCATCATCACTGCTACTTTCACTGTATAGAAAGTTGCTTCCTGAATATGGTTCTCTCTGAAAAAAACCCCAAACACCTGTGATATCTAGAGCAACAACAACATAAAATCAAAGCATCAAAACTAACATTAAAATATCTGGCTAAATAAAATAATATCTTGTATAAACAGACTCAATGCATTTTAATGAAAGCTTTTCCCAAACATAGCTGTTAGTATTCTAGTTGAAATTAGAAATGAAATGTCAGTTTAATATGTAACTGTTAGGTACCTTTGTCTCTGTTCTCTATTCACCAATTTTCCAAAGCAGCATATTTTATAACTCTTAACTTCACTATGGCAAAAAATCCTATGCCTATGTCAAAAATACCTTTCAGACTGCTTTTGCTTGATACATTGGTGAAAATGGATGCTTACCTGTTTGTTAATTAAAGATGTTTCAAGTTGACTCAGGATGTTGGCAGGAGCAGATGCCTGCAATGATTTCTTTCTTTTTATATGTTTCATCATCTTCCCCTGTAAAAAGTGCGTAACAGTGCCTTTGCATTCCTATAGAGCCTTTCATTACAGTATTTCATAATATACCATAAGGTTTTATTCACTGTGTACTTGACATTCTTGCTTAGTAGCTTTAAAAAATGTATCTAACTTTGTTAACTTTTATGTTTTCCTTGCCTATATTTTGTCACTGCAGATCTCAGCCAAGGCACACCTCAGAAAACCTGCTCCCTTGCCTTTTTTAAGCACTAGTCGTAGTTCTGTCTTATGGGGGAAAATGCAATGGAGCTACAGAGCATCAAAGCCTTGAATAACACTCATCTCTTGACACAGAAAAGGACAATATCCATTGTCCTAAGTAATTACTCTGACAGATTATTGTGCTGAGGTACCATGTGAAGGCTGCCTGTATTCCTACCTTAACTATACATCCTTTGTGTGTTATATCATGAAGAATCAATAGCTACAATCTATTTCTTTCCTTTATGGACCTAACAATATAAGGCACATAAAGACACAAACTCACCTTTTCCTTATCCAGATCACTGTCCTCACTTTCTGAGAATATCATTTCTATCCTCTTCCTCTTGCCTTTTCCAAGGACTTGTATTTTTGTAATTTCATCTGCTTGTAATATCTTTTGCATCATTTCCACCAGCTCTTGGGGGTCATCTGAAGTGATGGAAAGGAAAAAGGCCAAAGCACAGACAATCAGGCAACTATACCTTAAATGCAGGTTTCATATCAGACAAATGTTCTGGAACTGCACTCACCACTCATGTACACAACTTTCACCAGGTGCTTTTCTGTCTTTCTTTCTCCCACAGGCCAGTTTACTAGTACGTGCTCATTAGGTTTCAGAAGCCTTTCTAGTTCATTGTCATCACAGGGAAGGTCCTGGATCCATGAAGTCTCTCCAATTTGCAGTGAATTATCATTTACAAAATCAAACAGTGTGAATTTTTTCATTGTTAAGTGGCTTTCTTGTCACACAGATACTTCCTGAAGGACATCATAGGAAAAATAGCAGTTACTGTAGCATGCCACAGGGATGTTACAAGAACCCTATGAAAAGCCCCAAACGACCCTCCTTTTGCTGGATATTGGTAATTATCTTGTAGGAAAATACCTTAAGGAAGTGAAAACTGGGCGAGCAGTGAGTTGTATCCCCCTTGAAAGATGGTAGATGGTCTGTTTAACACCTGCACATCAGATATTTTCCTCCAAAACTATGCACAGAAAACAGCTTTCACCCAGAGAGTCCTGGCTTTCATATTACTGCTATGTTCAATCTGGCTGGGATCTCTACTGTTACAACATTTGTCTCAATAAAATTTTGAGTTCAGCTTCTGACTAAAAGATACAGGTGTGATAGAACCCCTCCCTAGAATGGAGGAAAGTGCTAGCTATTCATGCTATTAAGTGGAATGTATGGTTATCATTTCATGGTCAGGAAGACAATTGCAGCCACAGAAAACCAACCCAGAACTATCCAGGACAACTGAGTGGGTGAGGTATGACACATCCTGGCAGTGGAAAACTTGATGCACAAAAGAAGTGACAGGCTAAGGACTGGAAGAGAGCTGGGCTGCTTCATGAGGAATAACAGCAACAAGGAAAACCCAACCCCAAATGTACAGTTAAATCATTGGCCTTATAAAACAATGCTTTTAAAGCAATGTGCTGTTTGGAATTTTTTAAAGCACTGAATTTCTCTACCAGGAGAATGGAACAAGTCATACTTTGAGCTTTATTTTCCCAATTAGCATGATAGCTTTTCATGAAAGCATAAATTCTACTGGAAATGTAACCACTTCTTTTAAGTGCCGCCATTATATTCAGAGAAGATATTTTCTACTTTAAAATTATTAAATCAATACATAGAAAATCTGATTTTCAAACCTGAATCTAGTTTCCAGCAAACATATGGTCAATTTGTAAAGGTGAAATACTTTCACAGAGCTGAAAACTCATGAATTCCTAGATGTGACAGTGTGATTTGCAATTGACTTGGCCTCAATCAGTCAGAAGCAAATTTAGTGCCTCATGAAGGGGCTGTCAAAAAGGTAACTCAGAGCTAGAAAAGGAGAATTACATGGGGCTATTATGTCAAAGTGAGAATATTTGGCTGCACTGCTCTATGAATTAATTTGTTTGCAGAAGTTTGCCACTATTCCACATGTCTGTTCTATGCCTCAGCAGAGCTGGCTTTCCATTCAGGGGTGAACTTGTTAATTTGCAAAGGACAGCTGCAGTCTTGTCAACATATTTACTGATACAATGGGGCAAGCAGTATAGATAAGAAATCACCATTAAAAGGAGTATTAAACCAAACTTTACGCAGAATACGCTTAGTGTGATAGTAGTAGAATTGTTAAATATTGCCTCACTGGAGAAAGAAGACTGTGTTTGCAATAATTGACATTATTTTTCTTTAAAGATCAGAAAACATCCATCTCATGCAAATTCTGGAAAAGGAAGCAGCCTGAATATCTCTGCCCAGCATGATTCACTAGAGACCTCATTCTGCCCCTGATCCATGCTGGATGGAACCTCATGCCACAGACAGGGATCATTCAAATGAATAAACATATAGACAAAACAGAATCCAAAGGAACAGAATCCAGTTCCAGCACTGACCTCGCTTTGGACAGGTAAGGTCCAAACTGGAACTGTGTGTTTGTCTGAACAACAAAATACCAGATTTGAAACAGGTGGAGTATGCAATCAGTTGGGCATCAGTATTCTTCCTGCTTTTTCAAAATGCTTTTGAATATATACTTCACTCAGCTTAACATTTCTCATCTGGCTCAAAGATGTTATTTCTGCCTCTGATCAACCCAGCAAAGCAATCTCCGCCACCCAGTTCTTTGATTCTCAAATGAAGTACTTTGATATTTCCCTCCCTTGGCCTTGGCAGTTGTGAACTACTTCTTTACCCTCCTAAAAGCCCACATAAGAGCCACAGAATTGCAGCAGAGCTAGAGCTGCCAGTGTGCTAAGTCTAACAACTGATTGATTGGCTTCTATATTTTTTTTAATGTTTCCCTGCAGTCCTCTAACAGTTTGTCTTTTGTCTCTCATTTTGTATTAAGACAAATATTCTCTGAGCCATGGGACATTCTCGTGGTCTGAACTTGTACAGGGTTAGTAAGCCAGCCCAGGATTTCCAGAGGTACATTGGATACACAGCATGCAGGGCAAGTGGTGATCCCCCACATCAGGCACCAGGGCTAGTCACGTACACACTGTGCCAATACCACGTACATCAGTACCAAATCCAGCTTTTGGAACGTATCAGACCTGCCTACATTTTTAAACAGCTTAAGGGAGCCAGTGGAAACGTGGACTTCTTGATGTAGAGTCCAGGAGAGCAGCCTGGTGCCACTGGTAGACACTGTGAAGCACATGGACAACAAAATATCTCACACAGTCTTTACACCAGGCAAGCACCTGGATCCATGAAAATACATCCAGCCTCTTGAGGCTAAGGACAATTTTTACCACGGTCATGGCAGGACATGGAGCTCAGCAATTTATCTACATTATATATAAAATTCTTATGAGCTGACAAGAATCTTGCCTGTGGTCAGAGTGTGTTCTAAAAGCTAAACCAATTTCACTAAGGGCCTTAACAGCTGCCATATTCTCTCAGCATGCTGAGAGGAGGAATGTCCTGCTGTTTATAAGGGGACCAAGGCAGGAAAGCAGTTGAGGGGCAGCAACAGCAACTGGCCAGGCCCCCTTTTCTCTGCTGCAGCTCTACTGAACCTAAGCTCAACTGCTCATGTCATGGGTAAAATGATGAAATCATGACATAGCCAAATGTGAATCATTACATCGGAAGAGAGTGTAGTAGTTGGCTGCAAGTATTTTTATGTTATGGAGCAATGGCTTCAGCTCCTGCAGTAGACATTAATCAAACTATGTCTTTTCACAGCATTTACTGTGACAAACCCATGGGCCCTGGGGATAACACCTGTCTGCTGGCATCATCTCTAGCAGTGATTAAAGGGAATGGAAAGGTAGAACAAAATGTCAATAATAAGGGAGAGGAATAGTGAAGCATTTCACTTTCTGGAAGAGAAGTCCTGCAGTGTTTTCTCACTCTGACCTCCCACAGGCGCCAGTGTGAACTTTGTCCAAGGACGGCTGGAGATGCTTCCCTCCAAAATCTCATTTGCCAAAACAAATCAAAGGCAAATTATAATGTATCATCAGAAAACAAACAAAATAACTTGGGGACTGAGATTAACATTACCAAACTTTTACTGCCTTAAAAGGGAGAGGTTGTCTAGCCACATTTGGCTTAGTCACTGCAGAAAGGGAGGTGCTTCATCTCATCCTATGACACGTGTCTAAAAGACAGCAGATGACTTACTATCTGGGCGAGCTTATTTCTCTTCACCAGCTACTCAGTGACTATAAAGTTGGTGTGTCTACTTACAGATGCTGGCCTGGTCCAATCCATCTTGTATTATCTTTTTATGGTTTTGAACAGATTTTGAATAGTAGGATAGATTCCAGTAGACCAGCAGAAGTTATAGAGAGCCAAAAGGATGGCATAAGCAATCTGTTAAAGTGCATCTGGTCCTCTGTTTTAAATCTTTCTAACATAGTTCTGCAAGTCATCAAGTAAGATTTCTGACACTGAATGCTTTGTTCAGTGGTTCATTTGGAGAAAACATTATCATTCATAGGCATTACCCTGTGTGCAGCTACTAACCACAAAGACATTATATGACCTTTGAAAGCTATGCTTTACAAGTTATTTAACTCATGCTTTACAAGTTATTTAATTCTGCTATGTGCTCCGTTTGAAAACACTACCGATTTGAGTAATACTGAAATGCAAATTTACAATTTTCCACTATTCTAGGTCATTTGTAGACGGGAAAAAAGAAAAAGGAAGGAGCCAAATAATTTTAAAGTTCTGCAGAGGAAACATTAATTGGACTCTTAATTTTTACAAACATGTTAACACTTCGCATACTGCACAAATGCTATAAATTTTGTAATTGTGATATTGTTACTAAGCCACGCAAAAAGCCAAAACATAAACAAACCAAAACCACACAAGAAACCCCAAAGCCACCAAAAATCCACAAAGGTCATTCAAAGACATATCTCACCCTTTGTCTGACATAGTCTGTTCCATTCAGACAGAGAACTGGCAGATGGCATGCTGAGATCATTACTTCTCTTTTCTTTTAGTAAACACAGTGCAAAGTGTTCCAAGTTCACAAGATGAGATTGTGTACCCACTTGAGGAGTCTGATTCTGTTGGCTTAAAACAAGGCTTTGACACTGGTTTCAGCAAACCAAGGAACCACGTACCACAGATCAAGGAACCACAACCATGTACTGCAGATCCATAATTATGGTAAATGGTCAGGCTTGCTACAGAGTTGCCTTAAGTTAGTGAAGAACTGATGAGACTGCTTGAGAAAAACATGAGATTTGCCCCTGCCTATCTTATAACTGGCTGGAGCAAGGTGTAAGGACTGAACGGTGACTGGGTAAAGTGGAAGTCTCAGAGAAGCCCCAGAGAAAACCTGCACCTGTCTAGCAGCCACTCTGCATAAGCAGCCTTGTTATAAATGTGGTCCTTTAAGGAGACATAATGTACTCAAAGACTTTCTAGTGAAGGTCAGACAGCCTTTACTGCCACCTCAGCAGGTGGAGGAAGACCAAAGTGTTTATTCTACCTTTTGTGTCAGCTATAAATTCTGACTGAAAATAACCAAGACACTCATAAGCCCTATTTGAATATTAACTTTTACATCCTAAGAATGCAAATGAAGAGAAATGAAAACACACCTTACATCTACAATCATAACACTCAAAACCCCACCTATGACATAAAGGAAGGGAGGGTTTGGGGCAAAGAAAGAAAAAAGGTGGGGGAAACACCTCTGCTTACTTGGGATCGGTTGATGGACTGTCCTCTGCCCCTGACGGGATGCCTCTACGTGAGCTTTGTGCTTTCAGTGCATTGTAAAAATATGGGAATATTTTTATATTTCTATCTATATATCAGTAATAGAGCTCTGTTACTATCAGCTGCTGTAGTGATATACTGTAGTTAGTGCAATCATATCACCAGCAATCCTGAACCTGCTTTCCTATTATTTCAGGAAACTGTACTTTTTGTGAATCTGGACTGTGAAAGTTTTTATTGAACTCAGATCTATAGTATTGAACTGCACTATTTGCAAGTCTGTGATCATACAATTTCTTACTGAACTCAACCAGGCTGGTAATGCTGAATCAGTTCTAATCAGAAGCTAAGCCCAGCTGCATCCAACCCATCTGATTTCTAAGGCCTAGGTGGAATGCAAGGGGATTTATTTTAGGCCAAATATCTAGCTTTAATGCAATACCTAATAAATACATAATAAAGCTAACATTTTATTATGTACTAACATTTTATATTATTTACCCTCTGGGTTCAGCCTTCAATTATCCCAGTTTTCCTTCAGAAAAAAGACAAACCAAAACCCAAACTTAACTGCTCTTAAAATAAATCACCTCATAAAAACCTATTTATTTCCAATTTAGCATGATAAGTGGTAGTGACACATTTGGGTTGTGTTATTTAGACTGTCAAATTTTACATTGAAGTTGTCAGAATATTAAATACAATGTTGATTAAAAACTTGGGCTGCACTGAAGTCTCAGAGTTCTCAATAGCAAGTGTATGATGGAAAACATGACCGTATTTAAATAAGTTATATGCCCTGTTGTAGGTTCTAATCTTTTTTACTTGAACCAGTGTAGCATTTTCTAATGAATTCAGTGGAATTAGGTGCTGTCAGAATACAAAAGTATGTTAGTGCTCAAAAGATTTACAGTGTAATATCTTAGTCATTTCTGGGAAAAGAGTATTCAAAAGCACAAATCTGCTGCTCTCAGCTGAGAAATAGAGTACAGATTTTCCACAATCATCAGTATCACTGTGTTCCAAATTCAGCTGGAAATCTGGGGGAGCATCTATCAGAACACTACTGCAACTCTTAAGACTCTAAATGCACAGAAATGATCCCACTTGTCTTCCACAGGAAGGATAAAACTCTATGATTTTATTCCTGATAGTCAAGAGGTCACTTCCTCACTGCAGATCACTATCCTGGTGTGACTCTCTGTGAAATAACCTGAGATACTTTTCTAAGAAGGGATGCTATTCATGGTAAAGCAGCAGCTCTGGCCTTATTTACCCAGATGGCCTCCTTGACTTTAAAGCCTCAGCAGCATTTACAACTCACAGGATTACACAGAGAACTTGGTGCAAACCTTGTAACCACATTCTAAAATCTGTTGAGTGACCCAAGGAATTAATGAAGCCATGCTTACTTTTCACAATAGTGCCCTCCTCCCACATTTCAGCAACCTAGGAGTTCTAGAAAATAACATTAATACCTCAATATGCCAAAGTCCTCTGTAGGACTGTGGCTTAAATCAAAAGCTTGAAGAAATCTATTGGAAAAACTCTGATTTTTGCATCAAATGATTAATTTTATTTGTTAAACTGAGTGATAGGAAAGGCTGAATAATGAATTTTTAAGCAGGTATATTTAGTAATGTCTGGAAGTGCTAAATTTTTGTTCTAACTAATTATTTATTCAGCTATCAGTGAAACATGGCATTCATTTTAATGGATTTGAAGAGAAGCTTGAAACATCACTGGGTTTTCAGTACAGGATTCCGTTCTAGATTAAGATGCTCACATTTAGGTGTCACTGGTGCACCAGGTGTCTTAAGTTATTGCTGTAATCACTGGAGATGCAGGGGGCAATTTGGCTCTCTAAGCATGTGTCAGCACCACTGTTATTTGCTTGGCCTTCAGCTGCTACTCTAGAAGTACAAATCTCCCACAGTTTTTTTTTTATCACAATTGTCATCCTTTCAGAGATGTCTCAGCCTTGAGCAGTTCCAACAGTCATAAGTGTGAAGCCCCTACTCAACACAGTTAAAGCTTCCTGGAGAGCAATTCAGCTTTTTTCAACTGCTGTAGGGTTGAAAAAAATGAATGTAGGGTTCAATTCAGTGGCCTAAAAATAAATGCATGGTGCAATCTTAGATACCATGAGTTATTATGCCAGACCTCCAGCTGCCTCTTCTGATAGGAACAGACTTCCCACAGGGCTTGGACCCTCTTCTGGGCTTACAATGGTGGTTACTAACTCCAGGCACCTCAAATGGCACTAAACACAAATTCAGGGAAATGCATTGTTCTCTGAGCCTCAATGATTTACCCGAGTTTAAGTAGGAGCCTAGGTATCTCATATGCCTATAAACCATGTAGATTTATTTATCTGTATTTTAATCCCACACTCAGTGAAAGATTCACATTAAGGTAGCAAGATGCCAAGTAAGATGCAGGAATTTATCTTAATTCTACATGACAGATTAATATCTTTATTAAATAGCTATTTCACAGCTGACAGATGGAGAACTAATACTCACTTCAATTTGCTTGTTTGCAAATGCCATGCACAACAAAATGTATTAATATACAGACTAAGAAATAAATCTCTATTTATTGAACTGGATGAAATACCTATGCTACAGGAGTTTGAATAATCCCAAGAAGGCTCTTGCCATGCAGGTTAATATAGCCAAACACTTAGAAGCAATAAAGTAGCCTGAAGAAGGAACAGTCAACATGGCTCTGTGAAGTAAAACACTTGGCCGTGCTCCTTATGACCTGGCTTGAGTAATCCAATGAAACCCATTTTAACAGCTCCCAAATTATAAACATTAAAGAGCAGTGATGCATCACTTATCTTGTCTAAAGAGGTTTATGGGGTCATTATTCAGAGAAAGTTTGATCGCATGCAAATCTCTGCTGAGGTGCAATAATTGTGCATTTGCTCCATGCAACAGCCCAAGCAAACTTTTCTGGAAAGCCTGAAAAAATATTAGACATACTTTCAAATTGGACTTATTCAAATAAACCCTCTGACAACCTGATATAAGATGTTATAAGAGGACGCACCTTACTCTTCTTATAAGGCAGTAGAAACTATATCTTTCATTCCACCCCAAAGTGTTACTGTTGGTGGCATTCTCCCTTCAACTCTTAAAAGCAAAAAGTGAAATAGCAGCTAGAAAATTCCAGGCTTGATTTTTTGCCAGTATTTAATAACTTAGCAGCATCTTTATTATCTCTACTTCTATGTCTTTACTGGCTGTCATAGGTGAGTGATCATAGTAGAGAAGTCATGCCTGATTAATACTCAAAGTGCTTGCTCTTTTACTCCAAATCTCTTCCCCCGTTGCTCTGGCTTTGCAGCATTTTGGTAGGCGGGAGGAGAAAAAAAATCTGCATTACTATTAAAGGTCATGAACTAGAAAAAGAAACATTATATTGTTCTCTTACTCCAGGGAATATTACCTCGACTAAGAGTAATTCTGCACACACTTCAGAGAATTGACAGCAATGTATCTTCCCTGCAAGGATAAAAACCTCAACACTTTCTAGAGCTATTTTTTCCCTTCCTGTAAAATTAAATGTCTTTTTTCCGTATGTAGTTCGAAGTAATATAAAAGTGGAATGACCAGTGTTGTACATCAGTCTGAAACAATCCTTAACTTTCAATTATATAGTTAAAATACTAATGAAGTGCAATTCCCTCTGGGATGTAAGGCCACAAACAGATTGACAACTGCTACTCTAAACATTGCCAAAAATGAATACAGAGCAAATTTCAACCAAGGACAAAGGGGCACACTGCTGCTGTAATTAAAAAAAAGTGCCAGAGGAGCTTCAGCAGTATATTTCCATCTAGGCTCAAGAACAGCCTCTCTGTCTACAAAGTCAATTTACGCCTAAAGAATTCCTGCTAGCATTTTCCCAGCAACACTATAAGCCATGAGTGTACAACTGTATGGCTCATTCTCCATTTGATTTACGTTCAGTCTCATAAAGAGAGGGAGTTTAAATATGCAAGTTGTTTGAGCTGACAAACCCACAAAATAAGGACAATTACTTCTATATATATAAAGCTGACAAGAATTTGGTTTTACCTGGTCACCTATGACACCTGCAGATGGCAAAATGTTCCAGCCATGGAGGGGTTTAGTCCGTAGCAATGGAATCACAGGGTTTGGTCTTGGGTAAATCATACAACCTTTAAATTTATAGTTCACCTTTTCTTTTCAATGAATCTGAAATAACAATACACGCTTACCTAATTTCTAAGATTTGAATCTGAAATAACAATACATGTTTACCTAATTTCTAAGATTCTGTGAGAATTAACTAATGTTAGCATGCCTTTTAACCACATGAAGCACTGTATGGAGTAAACAATTCAGCAAGTTTTGCAGAATGAAGATTTGTAATAGCCCTGCTGAATTTAGAACATATCATTTCACATAACAAATTTATTTTAAATGGGTTGCCTATATCAAGCCAGCAAATGTTATTCTTTCAACTAAGAAAGAGTTTCATAAGGTATAATCATCCACCAGAAACTCTCACAACATTTCCTATGGTATATTTAAGCTGCTAGTGTAGCGCTGATGGCATTATGTAATCTGTGAGTAGAATATTGAGGGGAAAAGTCAATTATTTCATTGAAAGAAGTTGATAACACTCAGATACTATGTCTTCTGTATTTTATTTGCTTGCCTCTTTGGTTTTGACTGTTTACTTTGCTTCTTGTTTGATGAGGAAAAACCCAAATATTTTGTTAGAAAGTATTAGATGATTAGAGAACCCTTCTTACCAGTTAAATAGTCATTTAGGCAGAATATTTCACTCAATTACAATTAATCAGTACAAACACAGCACTTAAAGCATTACCTACATACCAGTGAAAAGAGATGATCCTACCCTTTCACTCACTCAGCTACTCTTCTGAAATCATTTCATGCATCATCTCGTATTCTTATGTCCACATCACCAGATTCAGCATGTGACCTTTTTCCCCTCAGCTCACTGATACAGGGAGTTTTACAGCTGCAAAATGAGGTCTACAAGGCCTCAGTCTGCAGGAGCAGAGGTGCCTTCACAGAGCTGTGGAGTGCCCTTGAATCCCATGGCTCACAGTGGGGGATGCCAGCAGACCTCTGAAGACATGGTTTCTCCACACTCAAAATCCCATCACATTTTTTTGCAATTTTTTTTTTGTCTGTCAGCCTAACCTATGGCACTCAGCTAGAATTTTGTTTCTTTTAAAAGGTGTGGCTGAACATCACCTAAATTATCAAGGAATATGCACTGGCCCAGAGACTGTGCTGCAATTCTCCAAGCAGGACAAGGGTAAGGGAAGAAAGGATCTCCTACTTCAGCCTTGCTGGGCAAGACTGCTAAGTCAGAACAGGTTATCATGAGAGACCAGCTGAAAGAATATTTGAGGTCCACACTGCCTTTTCTCCCTTCAGGAGGGCTGCTGCTGCTGCTACAGCATGTTCCCTGTTCAACTTTTACATTAAACTGCAGAAGTTGGACACAATTTCCATATTGTTTCCCTGCCTCACCAACTTGGGAAAATAGGTAAACTGCATTCAAGAGCAACCGTAACCCCAGAAACATCCTCCTGTGCCTTTCCACTTCCAAATATTTGCTGGTCACCTCTTCTCTGTGGGTTCTCTGAAGCAGAACTTCCCTTTTTGATCCCTGTGACCAAATAATTATCACCACCTGCTCCCTCAGCATTGCCCAAGTGAAAGGCTGCTTCTCACACTGCCACCAAAACCTTCACCTGTGCCAGTGACTTTGTCACTGCCCTGTTTGCCTGTGGTCCCCATTAGAACAAGCATCTGCAGGACCCTACATCCCACCTGCTCACAACTCTGCAAAAGTGCACTCACATTACATGTACTCTGAAATGGCAGCAGGACCCCCCGCTTATTGCAGAATCAGTAACTGCCTTCTTAGGTTATAAAACAATTTCACTTCTCAACAACTTCTAACCTCCCCTCCCATTCCACTCCCCGTGATCACAGTTACTCTCAAGGCTTTGTTACCTTCTTTTACTTCTTAGCAATGGCTTCCCCTCCAGGATTTCCCTTCTGAGGTCAAATCTCAGATGAGAGGTTTAGTTTTAACCTTCTCTCTTCATTTCTTTTGTCTTCTCTGTTTATCATCCTTAAGATTTAGGAAAAGTCCCCTAAAAAACATTCTGTAAGGAATCTTAGATTAAAAGTGTGATACATTAAAAACTTATCTTAAATTCTCTTTATTACTCTTTGGGGAAAAAAAATCTACCCACATATAATTTGCTTATTTTTCATGTGTAGTAACTTCAGCAATTTAAACTTTATTGACCATGGAAGTAATATTTTAACCATTCTACCATACCCTGCAGTATTTAACAAACACAGAGTAATAATGAATACAAAGAAAGCCAGAGCAGCAATTTGGTGTACATGTGAGATAGTTGACTCAAAAGCCTGGAGCAGCAGCTCTCTGAATAATCATGCATGTCAGCATTTCTTGCACTAAACTGTACTCTCTTTCACATTTGAAAAAAAAAAATTAAGCAGCTGTCATGAAATTTATTATATCCTTTAGGAAAAACATTATCCTCAAGACACCAGCGAGCTCTAACTCTTAGAAGGGAAAAGCTATAAACCTTAAACTAAAAAGCTTTCACTAGAGATTTGCCTGTCAGATGATTTCTACACACTGTTACCTGAGAACAATGTGAAAAGAACTGCTCCCCCTCAGTTCTCTGTGATTTGCCGTGCAGTCACTGCTGTGCTACTTTTGCTCTATCATCCCACTCTGAAACAATAAATCAGTGCAGAGCTAAAGGTGTCAAAAAGTTTCCTGCTCCTGCAATATCCTGCAGCATGGCACTGCAGCACGATGCCAGGAGGATCACACTAATTTCCTTCATGTTTCAGTGAGGTAACGTGGACTGTTTGAATAATCTCCAGGTAATCTGCATTAAAACCATACTACTGCAGTGTACTGCGGTATTAGGAAAGATTTCAATATTGCACCACGTGATGCAACACAACCTTACAGCGTTTGGCATTTTCCAGGCAGTGAGGGAAAGCTTTGAATCCATGGCTGCAATGTAGCAACTTTCCATTTTACAAAGTAATAAAGCAGACTATTTTGGCTCACTCTTGGTGTATAGACTGAAATGATAAAAAATTCCTGGAATAAATTATTATAGACCTAAAACCCTTTTTTTTTTTCTTTTTTGACTTACACCCCCTCCCCCGCTATCATGAGCATCTTTCAATGATAACAGATTTCCTTAACTATAAGGGTACAATAAAGTTTTACAATGTCCTTAACGTTAAGGGTACAGTAAAGTGTTACAATGTTATTAACCCAGTGATAAATTAAAATTAATAATCTAGAGATTATTTTTCATGTTCTTATTTAAGTTATCACAGATACATTTCCCTGTCTTTCCAGCTTGCATATTTTTTAGTTTAACTTAAATTTACATGAATGCTTTTCTGCAGCTTCATGTCAGTCATATAAAGCAGTAACACTTCAATGTTTCTCCAATATTTACACAGAGATTTTAATTATTTTTATGAAGTTTTGGGAATGTTCTACAGATTTATGTGCTCACATCAAAGATGCATGAAAAGCACATGAGTTTTGCCTTGAATGAGCTTTTCCCCCCAGTAACGTGAGTAAATGCAAAATGGTACCTGGCTATATTTTCAGCTAGTGATTTATTTTTTTTTTCTGCGTGTCTGTGAGGGAGTTTAGAACTGCATTTCCAAACACCTCTGAAACAGCCTCTGAAAGTCTGGACTATCACAGTATCAACTCAGAGGTAGAAAGAGCGACATAGGTGAACTCCTGTTACCATTTGCATTAGCGACCTGCACATGGCAGGATTTTGACGCCGCACCAGCTGCGGCCCGGCGGTGAGGGAAGGGCACGGGGCTGACATTGGCTGCAGCGCGTTGCAGGTTCCTGCAGGGCGAGGGTCCCTGCAGGTGCTGCTCTGCGCAGCCCCGGCGCTTTCCGCGCAGGGCACGGCCGGGCAGCGCGCACCCTGCCCCGTCCCGCCCGCGCCCACTAAACGCCGGCATCGGGGACACTGGGCAGCACCGCACCAGGTCACGGCCCTGGTCACCTTGTCAGGATGGATCTCATTAACACTTCCCAATCCCTTCCCCCGCCAGGAAACCGGCCTCGATCAATGCTTCGGGTACAGGGTACGCCACAGGCCCCCTTTGCCCCACGGACCTGCGCGGGCGCTCGCCGCTGCCGACACCCCGTGCCCCTCGGTCGCAGCCCCTCTTTTCCCTCGGGGTCCCCCAGTACCTCGCAGCAGCCATTTTCCGAGTCTCTCAGCAGCTCCAGCGGTGATGTCACCGGCCGAGGCTCCTCGGCGGCGGAATGCACCGCTCCGTGCTCCTTCCTCCCTCCCGACGCCGGCGGCACCTTCTTCTTCTTCCTTCTCCTCTACCTCCTCCTCCTCCTGCCGCCGCCCCGCCCCGCCGTGCCCGCGCCGGCTGCCATGCGG
>JAYDZK010000169.1:88332123-88349437 GCA_034509185.1 Euphonia xanthogaster
ATGAGCCAGCAGTGTGCCCTGGTGGCCAAGAAGGCCAATGGTCCCCTGGCCTGTACCAGGAATAGTGTGGCCAGCAGAAGCAGGGAGGTCACTCTTCCCCTGTACTCGGCACTGGTGAGGCCACACCTTGAGTGTGGGTCCAGTTCTGGCCCTCAGTTTGGGAAGGACGTTGACACACTCGAGTGCACCCAGAGGAGGGCAACAAGGCTTGTGAGGGGCTTGGAACACAAACCCTATGGGGAATGACTGAGGAAGCTGGGATTGTTTAGCTTGGAGAAAATGAGACTCAGAGATGACCTTATCACTCTCTACAACTTCCCAAAAGGTGGCTGTAGTCTGGTGAGGGTTGATCTCTTTCTCCAGGCAGCAACTGACAGAACCAGAGGGCACAGTCTTAAGCTGCACCAAAGGCTGGATATTAGGAAAAAGTTTTTTATGGAAAGAGTGATAAAGTATTGGAATGGTTTGTCCAGGGAGCTGGTGGAGTCACCATCCCTGGATGTGTTTAAAAAAAGACTGGATGTGGCACTTGGTGCCATGGTTTAATTGAGGTGTTAGGGCATGGGTTGGACTTGATGATCTTGAAGGTTTCTTCCAACCTAGTGATTCTGTGATTCTGTACTGTTGTGACTAGACTGGTAGTGAAATAGTTCATCCAAAACTGATGTTATTTTTAAGAGTAAATGGATTTTCTAAATTATCTGTTATGGTACAATGGGTGCAAAACTATAGTACAACAATCTCCAGGAAATGTATATATTACTTTGTCAACACAGATGCCCAGAAAATTGTTCATAAACTTATCCCTAAGTGTACCTTTGCCATAATCATGCCCCTTCTGAGGCTGATTGTGAGACAGTTGCCTAAAAATACGGTTCTAGTTATCTTTCAAAACAATAACGAATAGTCTTTGAAGAGTTGCACCACAATTCATCCTGAGCATTGCAGTTATTTATAAACTGCTCCAGATATATACAGCTCCAGTGAAAGGAGAAATCAGCAGACCCTCCAAGCTGAATTTGAGTCTTCTGTTTGATCGGACAGAGTGCATCCAACAAGCACCACAAATGCGCAGGACTAGCCAGCAAAATACATTCATTCACCTATTGAAAGGATGTTTCATTGTCTTTACAGAGTTGAATCAGCCTGAAAATATTTTACCTTTGTGTTTGACATGATTTCCCTCAGGACGTTTAAACTATTTTTCCATTAGCTGTCTAAGAGTTAAGGAACAGCTTCAAAGGAAAATAAATCAGAGAAAAAATAAATTGTTTTCTTAGCTGTATGAGAGCACTTACGTATAGGAATGAATGGAGAGCTATAAATACAGGTTACACTGTGTAAGAACAAAACGTTCTGTCCATTTTTCATAACATATCAAATAATGTGGCCCAGACAGAGTATGCCACACTGAACTGTCACATGGCAAACTATCACTGAGATTTGGTTTACTGTGTGTCATCTGTCCATCACTCTTTGTCAGCTTTAGTGCTGCCTTTAGATAGCCCACAAGCATCGGTGTGTGCTGAGGAACAGCCTGCTCAAGTATATGGCATTTGTCTGGTTGCTGCAGCCAGACTGCTCGAGTGCTGAGCTAAACTAACTCCAGAGGAGCTAACTTGGGTACTTTTACTCTGTGCTACAATGTAGTGTACAAATGCCTGATATATTTACTTAGCCTTCTGGTTGTCTGCATCTCTGCTCTGGATTCTGATGGTCTGCAGAGCTTTGCAATGCTGAGGGAATCACCTCTGAGCTCCACCAATCACCTAAAAAAGTACTGACATTGTTTTATGGTCCACATCAGTGGTCAGGCATGGTCCTGGGATCTGCTTTATAAGTGAACACATCCTAATGGTTCTCTAGAAGGACTGGGAAGACCACTGCATAAAGATACACTACCTCATAAAAGCTCTTCTTACTCTTTAGTTTCCCATTAATATACACGTATGCCAACAACTTCACGGCCATCATGTAAGTATTTAGACATCCATGTTTCTCAGTATCTGCTGCTGTCTCTGGAAATGTGGGATTTAGATGAGCTGCAGTTCAGTTGTGCTGTGTGCCATTTGAGCACACACGAGCAGAACCCTGACTTCAAGGGGATGCAGGGGGAGCACAGCTTGTGGCCATCTGCCTGTTCACAGACACATTGTACACGTGTACAGAACAGGAACTTCTAGCTACTGTCTTTTGCCCTAAACAAACCTCAAACTGAAACCATGAATTAGAATAGCTGAGGTCATACTTGCAGTGAGAACATGTATTACCACTTATCCTGTAGAAACTGTTCTTACACGGACAGAAAGGATCATGCAGGGCTCGATAGATCACACACTGCTCAGAAAAAGCTTAATTATCTGCACTGATTTCTCAGTTATTGCAGTTAGATTATAACAATGACAGATCAGGTTGGGGATGTTCCTTCAGAAACAGCTTAGCTCTTTAGACTGAGGGTATTAAATGTAAGAAAGCACCACATGAACAGGGTAGTATGACCCTTGGTGTTGTAGCTCTCCAGGGCTCTTACGTGTGTTTTCCTTGGGCATGGAAACCTCACTCACACGCTCTTCCATTCCCAGACTGTTTAAAGTAGAGGCACCTTTGATATGCCATGAAAGAATGCAGAGCACAGGGTGAAGTCACCTTGAGGTTTTCATGTAGGATCTGATTCAGCTGAGCTGGCTTTTTGGGGCCTGGCCATGTCAGACATGAGAGGACACCAGCCAGAGCTGCAGCCACTCACCCTGCTCCACGTGCTCTGCAGCCCAGAGGGGTCTCAGGCTCTGCAGAGTGGGCGCGTGGGCTCCTCCAGCCTCCCGGGGCAAGGACTCAGCCATGTGTGGCAGAGACGCTTTAGCATGTCAGGCTCACAGTGCAGACAGCTGATCTTGGCTTAGTGTTAGCAAAACTGCCTTGGTTTTGAGCTTGTTCCTTGTGCTTCTGGTTCAGCAGCCAGCCTGGGTACTTGTACCCAAAGTGTCTGAGCCCCTGCTGGGCTCCCTCGTGCCCTATTGCCTTGCATCAAGGAGAGTCAGAGCTTTGCTGTTCCTGACTCATCAGTGGGAATGAAACATGAGCTGTGGCTGAAGTGTGAAAACACCATATCAGCTACAGAAACTAACTGCGCTTGATGTTTGGGCAAAGACACTTTTCTTGCAAGTTGTGCCAATGTCCTTATCTCCCCTGTCCACTCAGCTATTTAAATATGGCACTCTGCTTCAGGATGGTGGGGTAGGTAGTAAAGCAGACTGGAAGTGAAACACAGATCCTACAGGCTTAATTGATGATTATATAAATTGATAGCACAAATTATACTGAAATACATAATCATGTCAGGCTGAGGTATTGTATTTATCCTTCTTCCTTGTCCTAGAAAGAACAAAATGATATAACCAAGTTCTCTTCTGATCTGCCTCCACTACCTTCCTTCATGTGAAGGTAGGAGTTGGAAAGTGAGTTTGTCAAAACAGCATCCCCTTGTGCAGCCCAACAAGCTCACTGTAGGCATTTACAGATTATAGTCTGTAGAACTGCTCAGCTGACCTAGCGTTGCTGTCTGCTTCAGGATGTGCTGAATGGCTCTTCAAGCCTCACTGAATGTGTCAACTAAATTTTTTATTGGTGATAACAGGAAGCAAAGACATGTTCAGGTATGTTGCTGGTATCTGAATCTAGTTATCTTAATAGATACCTGAATTCTAGCCTAGTTATCTTTTTTATAATATATTCCTGCAAAGTGGGAATATATTATAAAAAGATATCATAAAATATATATTATAAAAATATATTATAAAAAGATGAATTAGTTATGCATCTCTTTTACAATTTAAAAAGTACAGACACATCTTCACATGCTGTGGTGGGATATATTCTCTTACCAGTTTGTATTTCAAACAAGGATGCCGGACAAAAAAAAGGAATCTCTTTGTATTAGATGTTTGGCAGCACTGCTATGGTTTAGCAATCTCTGTTATTTCTTATTCAGCTTCTCACCATAGTTTTAATATTTAAAGCTAATTTCTTCTGGCAGATCCTTGATGTATACTGGACACTGCCCAAGATGAGGAGACATGAAGAGATGGAAAATGGAGGAAGCAGGGCTGGAAAGGGGACATGTTAGGGGAATGTGCTAGTATATTTTAAATTAAACCTTCCCTTGCAGACCACTGATCAAGCAGTACACTGATTTTTTTGTTCTTAAATAATTGTTCCCTTCCTAGGGAGACTTGCAGTGCCCTGAGGTACAGGGAAGGAACTGGGACAAGCCATTGCAAAGCTGCCATGGGGAGCTGCAAGCCTTCTTGTCAGAGAGCGATAGGGCTGCCTGGAGAACGGGCCAGCCTCTGTGGCTTACAGCTTTAGACAGGAAAGAGAATTGAAAGGGTACCCTGAGGCATGGCTGGGTGTGCTGTTTGGCTGTTTGCTTGCAGATCATCAGATTTTCCTTACGTTACAACTTACCTGTGCCTTGATAGGAATCCTGACCTTATGACAGGAAAAACCAAACATGTCATGTTAAACAGCAGTGTAATTTAGCATGGGTTATTACACATTGTATTCTAAATTCACACCTAAACCTAGGGGGTCCTAAATACCTAAACACAAGGACTCCTATGTATTTACATGGTGGGGGACTGATTAGGACCTGCAAAGCAGATTATTGATGTTCTATTTCATAAACTCAGCCAGGAAAGTACTCTTGTTCAGGTTATGTAAAAAGCAATCGCTTTAAATGCCTTTGAACATGTGGACTTATCTTGGAATATTGCATGTGCCAAATCACAGTCTTCAATATCTGAGAAATGGTTCCAGCACTGCTTAGAGTTTAGATTTTATAAGATAAGAATAATATCTCCTAAAATAAACATAAGGCATGCAAAGCAGCATCAGTGAAAGCTTGCTAATGAGGGAGTGGAATGAGAAATTGAATTTAAAATCTTACATTTTATGTTTTAAATCCTGATTCAGATCTTTATAGGAGTAACCCTTTGTAAGATTAAAAAAAAAAAAAAAACAAATCAAGAGAACCACACAAGAAAAGGTTGCAGTCTATTTTTTTAGTTCTGATAGAATCAAAATAGAACAAATACAGTGGCATCCTCCTTGGGTGTTAGTCAAGTAATACACTCAGTGAGTGTAGGTAATCTTCCTGTGATAGAAAATTTGCACGTTACATTACTTAGCAATCTTTATTATAAATATCTTGGAGAACTTAGCTTGAGTCTTGGATTTGGGGTGGAACTTGCAGAACTGGCAGTTAAATAATTGTTGTGGGGTTTTCTTTGGTTCTTTGTAAACTGATGATATTTGGGATGGAAATCTCTATGGAAGAGGAAGGAGGGGAAAAAATCCAATCTTGGCCACTTTTTAATTTAGAACTGTTCTTATAGTTCAGATGCATGGATATATGTATATATACACATATATATATATGTACATATACATAAATGTTTTTCTATGTAGCAGAAAGAATCTCAAATTTTTCTCTTTCAGTGTGCAGGGGAATTTCATGTAAACCTGCCATTTTAGCTGAAGTAGGTTCTCCAACTATGGGGTTTAATTATATTTCAGTCTGTCTGTAGAACAGCTGAGAATGCCAGCATCTTGAGAAGGATTTGATGCTACCCATATAAATGCCTGCAGGCCCTAAGATGCTGTGTGTTGCATAGACATGAAAGAGTTCCAAGTTTCCAAGTCTTAAACAGGTGGTAACTGGCAATTTAAAGGCTATTTCTTGAGGCCATTAGTTGACAATGGTAACAGATGACAATTCTCATGCACATACAACCACTGTCAGAAACCTTAAAAGCAAGAACACAAATCTGGATATCCTATCTAAGCTTCTTTTGGCTTTGATATTTATTAGTGCACCTTAATCTACAGGAATTACTCAGGTATCTGGAAGGGCTTTTGAAAACACACTTGAGTTCTGCTGTCACTGAGCTGTGGCCTAGTGCTAGCTGGCACTTTCTCTGTGATTTACTGAAGTTCTGCCAGAAGGTAAGCTGGGCTGCAGTCCAGTGCCCACTGAAGTTAATGCAAAGATTTCTGTTGACTTCAGCTGGCCATCAGATAATGCACTTTTACCTCTATTGATGTAAATGCTTACTGACTCCAAAAACCCATACTGGCTGCAAAGGTTGGTTCCCAAGATCAGAATTCTGACAACCAATATATTCTATGTAAAATACTTATACACTGGAAAAAATGAAAACTGAATATGGCTTCTTATCAAGCATAAAAATAGAGATAACATGATGAAGGCAGTAGGGCTAGTAAAAACTAGAATGGAGAGGAGAAGAATCTGGTGAATTAATACAATTGCACATTGAAAGAATGGAAGAGTCAGAGATTTATATCACTAAAGCAATAATGCACACATGGGGTAGCACTGATGTATTCATCTGGTGCTAATAAAGTATCAGACAAAGAATTAAAAATAAATACAGAAAAACTAAGACAGTGAAAGAAAAAGGTTCAATACATTATTCAATATGTTTTATCTGTAAATTTAAATAAAAGCAAAAGCTAGACAAGTTTTTAAGGAAATTTAAAATTCCTGTTTTTATGAGGAATGGCTTAGGAATGAGAATAGGCAAAACCACAGCAAGGATAGCAGAGTATGACATATTTGGTTATCAAATACCAGACAATATTGGAGAAATGGGGCAAATCATGTTGTTAGCCAGTGCAAGATTGAGTATATTACAGAGAAAAGTCTTTAGCCACATTCTTAATTTTTAGGTTTATGGTCTTCAGAAAGGGCCTTTTTAATGACTTTCAACAGTTCAGTGAGGACTACTTTCAGATGTGTAGCCTCATTTGAAAGGAGATGGGAAGGGAAATTTTTAAACAGAACAGAAAAACATGTGCTACTGTTATATAAATCAGTATTTATAAGAGTACTGTACTGAATTATGGGGATCCATCAAGAGTGATATCCATGAAAGAGGAAATGGGAAACTCTCATAGGAAAAAAAATGATGGAAGAGACCAGAATAATTTCATGTAGAAGGAGAAAAATAAAAGGAAGTCTTATGATAAAATATGGAATGATGAATACCAGATTAGAAGCAGACCAAAACCTAGTCACCATGGGTCTGATCCATCCTATTTAATTTGGTTGCTCACAGTATGGATGTGTGTGAGTGAAGTGGTCAGTCTGGGCTTTGGATATTGAGAGAAATATGTGCTGTAAGGGAGTGGCTCATCTTGCCTGCTGGCTTTGTGGCTCAAAGGGTAACCTGGGGAGGAGATGTCTGCTGAATTTTGGTCAGAGAAAACCCACACATGTTTCTATAGACAAGGAATTAGTCACTAAATCAGAGCTGTGAAGTTAAAACTTGGATGAATAAGATATTTTTTACTGAACACCTTATTGTGAAAGTAATTTTACACTGTGTGCTCTGGCATGCTGTGGCCAGGCTGGCAACATTCATCATCGATTTGGGTATAAAGATAAACAGAATAGGTTCTTTCAATATTATCACATCCCATTCAAGAGGAAAAAACAACCAAACAACAACAACCCAACCAACCAAAAAACCCCCACAAACTAAAAACCCCCAACACTCAGAGATTTAAAGGGATGAATTTCAGCTAAAAAAAGGCTGACCTCTCCAGCCTGCTTCCTCATACAGAAAAATTCACTTGAGACCAGGTGAACTAGCCTTTGGCTCTGCAACAGCCTCCAGAGACACCTCTCTATTCCTGTTTGCTGTAGACTTTGATTAGGAAGATCACTCTTCCTGGATTCCAACAGACTCTAACTGGAAGGATGCACATGAATGCTTTTGCAGAGAAGACAATTCCAGGTTCAATTGGCCTTGTGTCTTCCTCTGATATGTCTAAAACTGGTTCTGGTGGTCATATGAGCTGTTTCTTTAAGGAAGATTACTTTAGTGTAAATCTTTGTGCAGCTATTTTGGTATTTGGAAGACAGGTTTTCTAAAAATACATGTTTGAAGTTTTGTTTGGTTTGCCTTGTTTCAGAATTTTACAGCACAAAAATGAGTCAGGCAGTAGGTTCTGGGAATGAGCAACTCCTTCCCAGCACAAAGAACAAGACAAGGTTTTCATTGCCCAGTGACACAGCATTCCCGTGATACTGGAAACTACAAATTGTTTAATGGTGTTAGAGCAACCTCATTGTAATATCCCTGTGATTTTAAAATCTCCAGCTTTTCCTCAGTGGTTTGGCCTCAGGTGGTGTACTGTGCTTCCCTGAGCATTTTGTAACACTTTTCTGCTCATCTGTGAGCACTGACTTGACATCTAAAATAGTGCTGTCTTTGCCAAACACATATTTGTGTGATTTCCATGGTTTTTGTTTTGATTGCTGTATGAATATGATGTTTTTAATTCTGGACTCAACTGAGGGATAAATAACACAGATGACACAAAAAGCTTCTGTTCATTTTACTGTTTAGAAGGAATCACCAGGCACCCTAATTTTGCACTGAGCATAGGAGTAGCAGCTTCCATATGTTACATCAGTTTTGCCTCCTGTCTTCATTTTTGATTACCAAATTTTGAAATTTTCTGGATTTGCCTCTTTGCTCTAGCAAAGTCCCATTGCAGGAATGAGTAAGCATTTTGGGATTTGGTCTGAAGACTCTGCCCTTGTAACATTATCTTTGTAGATACAGAATTAATTTTCCACCTGAAATCATGATCCTCTGCCTTTATCACATTATAATCCTCCTCACAGCAACTATTTGTGATACTGCAGGCAGATTATGACTTCAAGAGAAGAATGAGCCTCAGCAAACAGAAGCAGATGAGCTCTTAAAGAGATAAAGATCCCATTTTCTTGCTAGTAATAAACAGCAAAAGTGAAAAAATACAGAAAATATCAAGGCGAAATGTTCTCTATAAACAGATTTTTCTGGAAATCACTGGTGACTTTTTCATATTGAAACATAATAATCAATACACCTAGACATGTTTTGAGGTGAAGCCACTTGGTGAGGCAGACCCACATACTTAAATCCCTATTTGGCATGTGTTTCTAAGCACTTTTAGAGCTGCTTAGCTTCTATCAAATTCTTCTGTTACATAAACATACTTTCCTGAAGACTTTTATCCAGCTAATGGGATGGGAGTGTGGCGAGGGAGCAGTGCAGGGTATATCACAAGGCTTTGGCCAGTGGCTCTCGCATAAATAAACCATAATGCATTTAACATTTTAAAAATCTATTCTGATTTCAGAACTTGGAATAGATTTGCTGGGTGCTTTGGTCTCTTAAGGAGTATTTTCACTTGCTCTGGAATAATCCCTGATGCACACTAGCATTTTTTTCTAAAAGGAAATTTCTGCGAGCAGTAAGCCCTGCTACAGCGGGCTCCCCGAGTTGTACTTTTCCCCTCTTATCCCGAGTAGCCCCTAGTACCATGTGGAATGATACATTGTAAGTATCTGTTAGCTATTTCACAGTGTGGAAAGAAAACGTGGCAATAAGCTTTCCTGCTGCAATAGTGTGGCAGTCTCAGATTTACATCTTGGAATGCAGTTTTAGGAGGATCTCCAAACAAAGATCTGCTGGCTGCAGTGGCTTCCACTGTACTGCCTGCTTGGGTGGTTATGGGCAGGGTCCTGCTTCCATTCAGACCCGGGGTGTCAGGGTCTGTCCTTACCTAAACTCTGAATGATTCCATTGCTTCTGTAGAGTAGGAGGGATCATAAAAAAGATTCGGGAAATGTTGGCTGTACCTTTCCATCACATGTATTTCACAGCCCTGATGCACTGCAGACATGAACCTCCCTGACTGACTAAGGAGATTTGGGCTCTATTTCTGTCCCTCCTCTCCAGTGTTCATGTGTAGAAGGTTGTTCCTTGGAAGTTATTTCACCTTTCCACCTCAGCCTTTTTACATCATCTGTTGCATGCAATGTTATCTATAGCAATTACTAGCATGTGTATGTAAATGTGTGTTTGTATCTTTCGGCCATTTAAGGGTATATTTACTTAATGTGGAATGCATTTAAATAATAAAGATAGCTGTTTTTCTGTCTGAGTGTCCAGGACAGACACTGCCTTCCCTTACAGTCTCATGAACATTAGTGGAGGAAATCCAGTTTTCACAGAGCCTTACTTTTGATTGTTTCAATTTACCAACATAACAGCATTTTAGCACAACTCTTTTGTGCTGATTTCCTAATTAAAAGAACAACAAAAAAGGCAAAACCAATCCCAAAACCCAAAAGCTAATGGAAGGAGGGAGCAAAAGAACAGCAGATTTTTATGGAAAAGTAGTGCTCCCACTAGTTTTCTGCTGGCAGGAATTCAGGATATTTAGATTCACAGCATAGATTTCTGCAGTTTTATCTGAAATCTAACCTCACAGAATTTGGATTCTAAAATGCCGGCTTTGTTGCATAAGGACTTCAGCAGGTATTCTGCTAGAAGAAAAAAGAAAGTAGAAAATTAGGAATTGTTGCGTCTATTCTTGGTTTTGAAAGGAAATATAGTCCTTAAACTGCAGACTGTCACTAAGGACAGATTTGGCTCACCTATTCTGAAAGCTGATAAGACTAAGTGAATGAATATTTACAACCTGGCCAAGTTTAATATCAACCAACATTGTATTCAGTACAAATGGCCCTTGTCAGACTTGTGCATGCTCATGAGGGGACTCGGTGAAATGAGAGAATGCTCATTGTAAATGCTCTGCAGGTAGCAATAAAGGGATGGCATTATACATGTTGCCATTAAAGGAATGAAATTCTGTAAGGCCACGAGCCATTCTGGATGATGCTCAGAGGTTTTCCCAGAAAGCCTCTAAAAAGCATTTCTGAAGGGCAGCTTTTCCTGGGTTTATTAATTTGGCCAAATATACCCGTATTTCTGAGATAATATAATTGTTGCCACCTATCAATTTTGCTTCACTTTCATTCTCAGGAAAAATGTCCACATTTTCAGCCCATGTTCCCTAAAACCATTTCTCATGAGGCCAAGAATTAACCTGGAAAATTTTAATTATAAATTTTAAATTAGAACTTTTTAGTTATAAATAACTAAAAGTGTGAGCTTACAAAGAAATGCAGCAGGAGTTGCTGCTACTGGCTGTGTCTGTAATACACATAATTGAGCAACATAAATCAGCTGTGATATTAATAGCACTTGGAACATCTCTTTATTGTTACATGCAGTATATATGGACATTATATTAATTTAAGGTGAGCATGCCTGTCCCTTGAGTTGTTAAGATCCAGTGTGATGTTGCAGTTGTTACACAGCTCCATTTTGGGAGATGCCAAAAACGATGATTCCTTTTTCTCTTACAGGGCTTTAGATCAAGTCCTCGCCATGCCAGAAGACGAGTAACCCCTCGCCTGGAGGAAACACAACCCATAGTGGAAGCTCACCACCTCAGTGAGCAGGAAACTTCTGTAAGAAAAAGAAAAATCAAGAAAAGCAGCCGAGTCCAACCAGAATTTTACCATTCTGTTCAAGTCACCCCAACTCGAAAACCTGTAAGTATTCTACCTTTAGGATAAATAGCACTTACCATTATAAAGCACTTATACTTAGGGGCATGTAATATAATTCTAATTTTTGGGCTATTTGTATTTTCTTCCTCAATTTAAAAACCTTTTCAGTTCTCATATTCAGCAGAAAATCCAAATAAAAGTTGACAAGACTGTATTTAATGTTGATGCATAACTCTAAAAAATAATCCTGTTCTGAAGAGGGTTTTTTGAATTTGGATTTTTAAAATTCATTATTTAGACTATAGACTATAATCAAATTAGATATTAAATTGCATAGTTTTATAGTGATATTACTTAACAGGTTTTTATAGCAAATGTGCATTTTATTTAAATTTCTTACTTAGATTTAACAGATGCTATGTACTGAACTAAATTTCTATTAAATATCATTACTAGATTAAATTTTGAGATCTCTTCTACTTTATACAGTGTTTACAATCTTTCTGCTCAACAAAACTTAGATCAAATCTCATGATTCTTTGCTCCTCAGCTTGATTTACACAGTTATTTTAATACTGATAACCTACTTTTAGTATGGAGATATGACAGTTTGTTGAGACATACAGTTCCTAATGTAAATTTGCATGAAGACCTATTCTGTCCTGCAGGCAAAATGCTTTTCTCTTTTTAATGAGAGCTCATTGCTTTGACACATTTTCTGAAGAACTTTTCTGTGCCAGTGTTTTGGGGCTTGAACAACTTTTATAGAGTCAGTATTATTAAAGAGGTGATTTTTGAGCATACCCTAAACCAGATTATTGAGTTGCTGGAACCTAACTGAGCCTTCCTAGACTGGTGATAACTGAGCATCAAGAATTATCAGTGAGCTCTGAAGATGGTTTGAGGAAGCATTCCTAGGTGGAATTACATCACCTGAGAGAACAAGCAACTTCTGCAAAGAAAGCCATAGCTGCCAACAACTGCCAGAATTCTTACCTGTCTCTCAATTTATTTCTCTGCTTTCACTCCGCTAGTCCCCATTTTCCTCTGTTCTCTCATACTTCTGTTTATGGTTTATTTTACACTGCTCATGTTTTTGTGTTTAATTTGATGGGATGGGTTTGTCTTCTACTCTTCTTAAAGGATCTGCTGTCACTTTCTTCTCATCCATCTCCCTTTCACTCCCATCTTATCTTTCTTTCTAGACTACTTTGTCTAGCTCTGTTACTCATACTGAGTCTCCAGCCTCCCACCAGGCTCCCTCACTTCATTATTCACATTCAGGGTTCTTTCCCTGCTTTGTTGTCCTTCCTTCACCTCTTCCATCATCAACCCTTATTTTCCATACCACTCCTATTGGGGTTTTTTTTAATTCCCTTTTTTCTTTGATTGTTTGTATTTTTTCCTATGGTAGGCTTATGCCAAGGGTAAGCCTGCCTGTCACTGCTGAGGCTGTGACCAATTGCCACTGATTACCAACATTGGAAAAAGAGCATCAGTGCCACTGAATTAAGAGCTAAAACTGTAGAAATGGTGTAAGCAGCAAAACAAGCTTGGAAGAATGGATTAGTTATGCTAAGAAAGCCCTGCTTTTTCCAAAAGTCAGTAACATGTCGGGGATTTTAGGACCAGCAAAATAAAAAATATAAGAACAGAAAATGTTCAGTGTTACTGTATAAGTTACTTTTGTATCATTTAATGTGTCTGCTGTGTCTGCTAAGATCTATCACGGTGTCCTAGGTTTCAGTGAAACAATAATAAATCCCAGACTTAGAGAAAACTTCTCTCAGTGCTGTCACCATTATGTCACTTCCTTGAAATTGCTTTTGCAGTGTATCTTTTATACAGTTATATAGTTCTTTTGATAGCTTTTCCTTCTACAGCCTTGATGAATGCACATTTCTACCAAAAAAAGAATAAATTATCTTTATTATACTACAATCCAGAAAACATAAGTCACCGATTTAATTTCTCATGGACATTGCAAGTTATTTTGAGTGTATTATTAATGCCATGGTGACAGGGTGAGTAAGGTTTATGCCATTGCCATGACAAATCACTGCAGTGTTGTGAAGTTCCAGGCAGTCACCAGGCTGTCCATCCTGCAGTTTATTGCATCTTCATCCCACTTAGTCTCAATGTGTTGAAGTTGAGAGACTTTTGACCTTCATCTTTGTACAGTTTTACATGATTCAGTTCCAGAAATGCTCTTGCTAATCTGTATAATTTCTTTCCCCTTTCCCCCTGCCTGATATTCCTAGCTCTGCCCACTTGAACCACTCTAAATAAATAATCTGTTGTCTTGATGTTTACATTATGGCCATATTCTGCTGAGTCATCACTTGAAAAAAGTCCTGTATGACATCTGCCAACCAGAAGACAGAATTTCTCCTCATAAAAGTTTTTTTTTTTTTACCTTCTCATGCCTTTTTGTCCCTTTTTTTTTCTGACAAGAATAGTATCTCCAAAATAACTATATAAAAAACCTTAGGGAAAGCTTTTTCTTTGCTCCAGCAAAATTTAAAGTCCTGAAATATGTTAGCCTCATATTAAGATATATGCATAAAGACTTTTCAGATATTTCATTTAAGGCTCTGATGGATATTTAGATGCTAGGCTTTCTTATTCTTGCTAAGTTAGACTATTTTGTATTTGGTGGGTTTTGTTGTGTCTAAGTCTCATTTTGCAGTTTCCTAGCTGCTGCTATAATTATCTGAATTTGCTTGTATTATTTTTTACTTCCTGCATGGCAATCTGAGATCTTTCCAGTATTGTTCCTGATCTTGTCAGAACTAAATTAGTTGTAATTGTTTGGATGGGAGTAATCCTGCTGAAGACAATAATTACTCCACTTGAATATCTGCATGAGGAGATGTTTGCAGAAATAGAACATTAGTTTTCTCTGAAAATTTATTTTTTTTTTAATACCTTCCAGGTCGTTAATGGGGATATTAAATATATTTTGTGCTAATACTGATCCTTGCCAAACAAAGTTTATAAGCCATTTTTATTTACCTTACTCTACTGCAACAAGAACCTAGTGCTGAGGCTTCCCCTTGCAGGGCACATTGTATATCTCATGTCCTCTAGGTCACCGTCTCATTAGTGGCTGTATTATTTGTGCTGACATTCTCTATACGTGACAGTTTTACATCAGCTTCATATGGAGGAGAGTACACAAACCTACTACTGACATGTACTTTGAATTTTTGAACACAATGGAGAACTCTTGAGAACAAACAGAACTGTGGTTTTTAGCTTGGTGTGATTGCATGCAAATCAAGGGAGTTTCATATTGCTCCTTCACAAACTGGGTACCTGATTCTGTTAAATTTTCTGAAGGTGTGGAAGGATGTGCAAAAATCTCTTGTTGTGAGCATGCTGCTGCCTAGCAATACTTCTCCAGGGCAGATTTTAAACAGAGGGTTCTATTAAAGCATTTTGAAAATATTATCTATATTTAAATAGTACTTCTGCTCTGAAGCAAAGTATAAAATGCTGCAAGTTATTCATAGATGGCCTTGAGTTTGTGTAAGCATATGTGGCTCCTGAGCTGTGGGGTCAGTTAGGTGTACAGTTCTGCCAAACAATGTTTGTATGACTATGAAAATAATTGAAAAGAGATGCTGTCAAAGCAGCATCTTTTGACATCTGCATTGTTAAATGATTTGAAGGCTCCTAAATGACTCATGCAACCACCAGGATTATTTACAATCGTGAGATGTAGTACCAAAATTGCACTTTTGTCATGATCACTCTAAGACATGGTAGATGTGACAGAGTGATAAATAAACCTGTTTTCTTCACTTTCAGATGTGAAAGCCCTCCTTCTACTCAAAAGCCTTGTACTTTACACATCCAAAGATGATCTATTTTGCCCTAGAACTGTAGCAACAGCATATATTGGGGTGATTAGCTAGTGAGTATTGTTACAAAGAAAAGTATCTCTGAAATAACCTACAAAGAATAAACTAATGATAAATAATGATCTCAGAAGCACTGCTGATTGTAGGTATTCCTCAGGGTCTCCTAATTTACCTGTTTCTAATTATTTAAGGACTGGCCTTTGCTGAAGCAATTTAGGAGTTGTTGAACCCACTCCTTAGGAGTCGGTGCAACATCACTATAAGTCACTACAAGGAAAACAGAGTCCCCCCAACAGAGGCAGCTTCATTTGGCTCCACTGAAACTAATCCCATGGCCAAAGTGAAAGCTGCACTATAAATACCCTGATAAAGAAACCATGAAAGCTAATTTGGATCAATTTTTAATGCATGTAAAACCATTATCTGTCCCATTCATGGTCTTCTCAGCTATCCTGGATTACTTATATGTTGCATTTAAACCTTAGAACTTATGGGAAAATCAGTATTAGAGTTCTGTCTGAAAAATACTTAGGAGCTTTTTTTTAGATATCTGATACCAAACAATTCATAGAAGTCCCGGAAGTCTCGCATTTCTGATACTTAAGAATATTTTTTTCATATGGATAAAGTTGTTCTACAGGGCCCTTTAGGAGTTTTTAATATGTCTCATTAAATAATATTAATTTTGTTAATTTCTATTTATTCTTACTCTAATGTTATGCACTAATTTTCTAGTACCACTATGTCCTTTACATGCTATTTGAATGATCTAAAACATGAGATGCCCATATTGCCCATCACTCTGCACAAGATGTGGTTATTTCCAACAATTAGCTATTTAATCTATAGATTACATTCATATCTTCTTTCTTTTGGAGACATCTGCTCATGCTGGATTGTGTCTCCTGTGAATTGCATTTAGAAGCAAACTTGGCAAAACACTATCATGCCATCTTTTGCTTTCAGCATTTTTATTAACATTATATTAACGTTCTCAAATGTATGGCAGAGCTGCGAGCTGTCAGATTCCGCACGCACGTGTGCACACACATGCATGGCTCCTCTCTCAGGACAATCTGAGCACAGCCATAAGGAACAAACACAGGGAACATGTGAATCCATATAAAAAGGGAAATAAGGACTGCATTTTTTTTCATTTTTAAGACAGCTATGGTTCAGCCTGGCATGCAGCTAAACACAAACAGCACCACAGAGCTGTTTGCTCACTGCCCCCAGTAGGACAGGGAAGAGAATAAGAAAAAGGTAAAACTTGTGGGCAGAGAGAAGGTACAATCAGACCCAAAAAGAAAGGGAAAATAATAAGAATTATGAAACAATGTACAAAACAAGTGATGACTGTTGTCTTAGATAACATGAGTTCTCTCATCATTATAGTGCAAGGATTTCATATCGCCAGAGCTTCATACCTCCTCGATGTTTCTTGCTGGCAGCTCCTCTAGGCACTGCCTGTTCCTGGTCCTTACAGCACTTATCTGACTCCTCTTGCTCCTCTTTTACTCCAGATCCCATCAATCTACTCTTTTATACCACTTGTTCTTGTTGGCTACAGGTGAGGCCTGTTAAGATCAGACCTGCTTCTAATCATTAATAATTGGTCCAGCTGCAGCTTATTGGGAGATCAGATTACCTTCTATACCACCTTAATCTACCCATACTGCATGCCCCTACAGATGCCAGGTGCAGTTGGATAGCACCTGCTGACCGATGCCCAGGCAGTCCCTGAACAGGAGGCTGCCACCTCTCGAGATCTCTCGCTGGTCAGAGTGACTCTGAGCTAAGTTAGAAAGTCTCTTTTCTCAGCCCAGCAGTCAAAGAATGAGTTAGAGTTCATCATTTTTCAGTCTCAAGGTTGTTTATTGTATCTTATCTATAAAATTTTTTCTCCTATCCTGCCGAGTTCTGCTCAGCAAGACAGTCAGAGGCACTCTGCCTGCCCCCGGGGCAGTGTTATCTTTTTATACCAAAAATTACATGTACAGTATTTACAATT
>JAYDZK010000169.1:88349537-88361345 GCA_034509185.1 Euphonia xanthogaster
TGATAAATTCATTATCATTCTACTTGAACTTTCATGGCTCGCGATTCTTTATATAAGGTTGGTAATAGTTTTTTCCAAGGGCTAGATCAAAGGCACAGGGGTCTGGGGCTCTGTGCCAAGGTCTCTGAGCCCCCATGGGCAGGGGCTCGAGCCCTCCAGGGCAGCCAGAGGAATTTCTCGGGTTCCAACAGCCACCCTCAGTCAGCTTCCCCCCAATTTTGTTGCTCAGCATGATGCCATATGGTATGGAACATCCCCTTGGTCAGCTGGGGTCAGCTGTCCCAGCTGTGTCACCTCCCATCTGCTTGTGCTGGCAACATGAGAAGATGAAGAGTCATTGATGTAGTGTCAGCCATGCTCAGCAATGACTAAATCATCAGTGTGTTATCAACACTACTCTTACCTTAAACCCAAAACACGGCGCTGTACCACTCTACCACAGCTGAAACCAGGACAAAGACTTGATAGATATTGATGGAGATTTTGAGAAGGTCCTGGCAGGTTATTAGGTGATGGTTTCATAAAGTTTTTAACAAGATTTAAGCTTCTGGCCCTCTTAAGCATTTTTAAAAATATCTCAAGGAACCTATTTTAGGTTATTTGCACAGGATCTTTGCAAATATGACTATTAATGTCATGTTTGAAATGAAGAGAAAGCTTTCAGTGGCCATTAGGTTGACTTTGAAATTAGTTCTTTTTTCAAGAGACTGTTTACATCTCTTTTTTGGACTGCTGTGTTTTATGGCTTTTCTTATAGCAAGTAACTCCTCTTCATAAACAGTTTTGCCCAGAGAGTTCATTTTCCCACTGTTCTTCCAGCATCTGTGACCTCCTCCCTTGCTGCCTGCTCCCCATTTCCTCTTGGCTGCTTTTCCCTCTCCACCCTGCAGCTCATCCATTGCGTTACAGCAATTGCCCATTTCTTCCACTCCTTCTGCCCAGCTCCTAGGCAGTTTAGGTTTTTGAAGGGATTTCTTAAAGGTGTATTGCCATGAGTTTCACTAGGCCCTGGAAGTGATTGCATTACTATTTTAGAACTACTCTTTCCTAAAACACAACAGTGATTTGTTAAGAATTAGATCTGGGATTTAAAATTATTGTTGTCTTTCTAGTGGTTTTTTTTCCTATACTGAGTTACTAGAGCTATTAAACATAGCACAAAAGAAACAAGTTAATTGCAATAGGGCTAATAATTGATAACACATTAATGGAAAAAGACACAAGAAGTAAGTATAGCAGTAACAGTACAAACTTCTATTTAGAACACCTTAACTGAGTTCACTGCTAGCTCTTATTTGGAGGGTTAAGGTCATTTGAATTGATTGTCCCCTGTGGTGACAGATCATGCTTGTTTTGAATATGTTTACTTAAAGTTATGTGCTTGAAAATAACACAAAATCTGTTATTTTTCTGTACACCATTGCAAATTATCCTGTACCTGTGGGCAGAGCCCTCTAATATAGCAGGATTTTTCTTGATAGGTGAGCTGATTTCATACCATTTTTACTTTGTCTGAGCCAACTTTCATTCCCAGGGCAAATGCTTATTTAGTGAAAATGGGATGAGAGCTTAAACCAGTCTAACTGTCTTCCATCTAATTTGTTCAAAGAGGGTCATAGTGCACCCTTCATCTTTGGAGCTGAAGCTAATTTGCTACTAAATTAGGAGAGAATGAGAGAAAGTATTATTCAACTGTTGTATCTAAGAAATCGAGTTGTGAAACTCTGGCTTGAAAAATGTCTTTTTTTTTTTTTTTGCCACCATAATTTTGCCATGATTTCTATCAACTGGGATTTTGTGTTCATTGATAAAATTTTACTACATGCATGCAGCATAGCCTCACTGAGAAATTAATTTTTTAGCTGTTCAGAAATTTTCTTTTTTAAATCCCAGTGTCTTTCTGGGAGAGCTAGTAATAGAAACCTAAGCTGCTAAAATGTGTTAGCAGTCTTAACAGTAAGAAAAAATGTTTTACGCATGTGATTATAAACGGTAAATTCTGTACAGTAGCTGAAAGCAGGTTAAAAAAATTAATCAGCTCTGATCTTGTTGATAGTGTTGTTTACACAACTTAAAATGACCAGTAATTGTCTCACAGATGCATAGTAATTATAGTCTAAATGCAGATGTTTCCTTTTCCTTCATTGCCACAAGAGTCACTCTTCAGAGTTGTATTGTGTAACATCCTACTGTGGCACATAAAGTACATCTTTATATAGCAAGGGACTCCCTTATCCATTTGTCTTTATATATAACACTACACATGGGTATGATGTTGAAAGAATAGTTTGGCAGAGGCAAGCATTCAGCTATTATCAAGCACTGGAATTAAGGTTCCACGTGCAGCTTTAATTCAGTGGATTATGCATCTGCATTGTCATACAGGCTTTACTTGTATGATGGTGTACTGGTTTTTCACAGGATGTACTCTGTATTCACCACAGGGTGGAAGTGCTCTTAGGATGACTCTTACGTGTAGGAGTTCTGCTGCAGAAGTTGTAAAGTTATAAATGAACAAAACAGGAGATTGCAGGAAGACAGAGGATCTCTTATTTCTTTAAAAAGAGAGAGCTCTGCTTTGGAGATTGAAGGGTGGGCATAGGGACACTGTAAATAAGCTGAACAACCGGTTTAAAACATTTTTTTATCTTCCATTTTCTAAGTGCCTGAATCAAAGCATGTAGCTGGGTTTACAGAAGTTCTTAAACTGCCATTCACCACTGAAATCTGTATTCAGTGCTGTAGTCTGAGTATTAGTGATATGTAACATTAATGGCTCTTAAAAGTCAGATCCCTGGCATCTCAATTTGACCTAGGTAAAAAAAAATTGACTTCCTGGTTTACTTTGCATCCTGTGTAATGGGAGTGAGGCATACTGTATTGATGAGCACAAAAAACCAGTCTATTAAATAATAGCTCCTTCTTCACACTAGTGTTTGAATAGCATGAAGTAAGTTAAGCTCTAGGGCTGCCCATTGAACTGAGGATAACAAACAAAATACTGAATAACTGTTTGTGGAGTGAATATCACCCATCATTTGCACTAAATAAGAGCAAGACTTTTATTAAAAATACTGAGGATGTAGTAGTATATGATCACATCATTATGACTGCATTGTAATATACAAATAAACAGGCTGAAGCAAGGCTGCATGGTGAACCTTAAGTCTGAGATTTGGTAACATTTTAGTACTTAACTTTGCAGCCCTAAGAAAAGTATTTTAACAGGAACTTTGTGTTTAATTTCCTACTGTTGTTAAAAACAAACTGGAAAAGCTCAGCTGTGTAGCTCATTGGCAGATTTTGACTACAGTATGGAAAATTCTGTTGTATTTCAGGGAGAGACTGATGGCATTTGTATTCCTCAGATGAATCAGTAACACAGGGAAGGAGGTATTTTTCTTCTAGAGGAACTCTCAGATATTTGCTAATGGCTGGAGTTGGGGTGAAATTTCCCTTTCCTTCCAGGCTTCTGAGGGGAATGAGCTTTCCTGTGCTCATTCTTCCCAAGTGTGGCTGTTTCTGCCATGTCTCTTCTAGCCTGCTCCTGACCTGCCTCTGCCAACTCCTTCCTCGCTGTCCAGTCCTCACTCTTGGCTGACCTTGGCCTTTCTGCTCTTGCTCTGCCAGTTCTTGTTTCACTCCTTCATGTCACAGCCCTTCCCAGGTTCACCTGGTCAGTCCTTTCATGCTCTGAGGCATTTGTTCAAGCTGCCTCTTTGATTTCTGTGCCTCCCTGTGGCCCCTGGTTGCATACTCCATTCCTTGGCTCTCGTCTGTCTTCTCTGGAACCTTCACACACACAGTTCATACCCTCCTCGTTCATTAAACTGCCTTGTTCAAAGCCTCTTGCAGGGGCAGCTCCAGTTTCATGCCAGCATGTCAGACCCTGAGCTCTCCCCCAGTCCGCTTCCTCCAGCATCGATGGTCACTAATCCCAACAGTTACCTTGCAGGTCCTGCAGTCTTTATCCACAGAGTCTGTTGCTCCCTTGAATGCTTTCCAGCTGCAGCTCCCAGACTCTGTCAGTCTGTGTTTGTCCCCCAGGCTCTCAGTCCCTGTATTCCTGCAGCCCCTTCCTGCAGCGTGCCGGTTCCGGTGTTTGTCCTCTCCACATTCACATCACACGGCTTCTTCCTCTCGCTGCCTGTGCTCGGCCGAGCGAGCCACGGAGAGCACAAACCAAGAGTCTCGTGCCTCTCAGGCCTGGTGCCTGCCTTGCCCTGCTCTCCATGCCTCTTGTCCACACTGCCATCAACCTGAAATCATGGCAAGCAACGAGTAAGTGCAAAGATTAGTTTTTCCTCTGGATCTCCAAGCTGGAAGGATCCTGGTCAGCTCCTTGGTGGGGATGGTAGGTGTCCCAAGCGTGGAGGTAAGAGCTGTGAGGGTGAAATTTGCTTGGTCATTCTGTGACGGTGGGGTATTAGTCTGGCAGATCTGAAACCCCTGAGAGACTCTGTTTAGGGGGTGCCAATCTGAATGGATTTTTCAGAGATGATGCACTGAAGACATTTTAGTTGAGAAATTTGAACCCTGTTTAAAAAAGTCTGGTAAACAACATTGGTAGTTACCTGAACACTAGGAATAGTTAAATCAAACTATTTACCTTTGCAAAGAAGAACTGCTAGTAGGTAAGGAGAGATTAAAAGAAGTTCACTTGCTCAGCAAAACCAAAAGAAGGTGAGAAGAGATACTATGCAGGCTATGAATACAATGGGGAAGCAAAAAGGTTATTTAAGGAAATAAACATTGTTGTTGCAAAAAGCCCCCAAAAGACCAGGAATAAGGTTGAGGTGGCAACTAGAAGATCACTTGTAATCAAGACAGCAGGAAGTTCTGCAGCAGTTTTCCTGTCAGAGTAGTGAGATCAAACACAAACATTAAAAGCTTTACTTTATACTCCCTGATGCCAGGGATAGCAAATGATATTTATACCTCAAAGACTTATCACTCTGACAAATCTAGAGAGATTTTAACAAAGATGGCAAAAGACTTATGTCTAGCTTAAAGCATATTCATATTTGAAGTATCCATCCCAAAGCTTACAGTCTTCTCAAAAAAGATCACTGGGGTTTTTTTAGTCTTTACAAATAACTGCTGGATGTTTTCATAATCTTGCTCCCAGGCTTCTCAGTCAGCTCTGACTAAAACTTTTCAAGAAAATTAAACCTTGGGAAGGAAATAAGATAAAGAAACTCAAAATGGATTTGATAAGAGAAAATCTAATTTAACTATTAAAACTGGTGTGTGTAATTATAAGAATATGTATTTTCAAATAGTTTAATGTGGATTGATTGATGGATTGAGTCTTCAAGTTTAGTTCTAAAACATGGATGATAGAATAAACCCCAAATGCTTATTTCCATCTTCTACCTTTAGAAAGAAAGAATGTAAGTTCTCTCTACAGAGCAGGTAGGTGTTGTCTTCATGTTTGAAAAACCTACCTGTTTGCAAAGACAGTTCAACATAGAGCCAGACCCTGGATGATCAGGAGTTTCAGATTTAGTGTATTTGCCTCCCAACTTTCTGTTTATTGTTTTATGACATTAAATAGAAACCCAGAAACTCTGTAGTAATTTTCATATTTCCTGATAACATAGGTACTTGGACATATGGATGTCCTCTTAAGTGAGTGCACAGAACCAAAGAAAAATATTAATTTCCTATAGCTGCATCTCCACTGGTGATTTTTTTAAAAGTTCATCATCACTGGCTTTACGTTGTCCTTGTTGGTACTTTAATTTGTGTGTGTTTTGAACTTTGATAATTTCTGACAACATGCAGTCCCAAGGGATTCACGTAGCCTGATTACATACATTGGATGTTTTGTGTTCTGCATTTCATTATCATCTACCCAGGTTAAAGTGGTAAAGATTTACTAATGGGAACATTCAGTTGCCCTAGATTTAGTCTTAAATTTGTTAAGTTATTTTACTTTAAAAGCTGATCCACTTTAATATCATTCAGTCTGGGATGTTAAAGGACAAAAATAGCTGTTCGCTTTCAATTGATATTCTAAATTATTTTAAATTAAAATGAATTTTGCTGAAACACACTGAGTAAAATAATTATTTTAGTGCTTCACTTCTGTTGATATTTATCCACTTCCTGCAATAAGTATAATAAAAGAAAAAAGATATTCTAGGAATTCTGAGATAGTTTAGTATAAGTGACATATAAATAACTTATAAAGAAACTGAAAATTAAATGTCAGTCAGTGTTGACCTTTACTTCCCACAGCTTCCAAAAACAGCATGAAAGGACTCACTGCAGTGGACTATCATCTTAAAGATAAAATGTGAAAGTACAAATTATTTGATTAGAATTCAGCTGGCCAGCGCAATCTCTGATGTGTCATAGGGTTGGGAAATTTTTGTAATATGAAGATAATTTGGTATCAGCCTTGCAGCAGCTTTTCCCAGCTGGTTTGCCTGACCGAATTTGAAATCTGACCTCGGCTAATGCTTCCTCCCCCAGGAATGACACTGTGCAGTCCCCGCTGTTCTCGACCCTTTCAGCTCCTATTTCCAGGTGCTTTCCTGTTCTCTGGTGGTGTGCAATGCTCTACACCATCTTCCACTCAGTCTCTACCTGACCTTCTGCTGTGCCTCACCTATGACAAACAGCAATTCTTTCCTCCCTCATGGGAAATCACGCCTTGGAACTTGGCCGAATCCCTCTAACAAGAAGTATACGAAATGCTTCTTTGAAATCATCCCCGTTACTGGAAACCAGCTCGCTTTCACAGCACGGTTGCCAGCCTGACTCTCAGGCGGCTCCTGCAAATCCCCTGATTTGCTGGGAGCCCGCCGGCAGCGGCAGAGGGAGCTCGGCTCTGCGCTGCGCCGCTGCCGCGGAGCCCGCCGCTCCCGGGACTCGTGGGCGCTGCGCACCCCCGTGCGGCACCGGCAGCGAACCGTGCCCGGGAACACCGCCTTTGGATGCTGCCAGCTCCGCCTGGCCGAGCTCCCGGGGGACGCGGCGGCTGCGGCGCCCCGAGCGCCCCGCGCAAAGCGCTGCAGCTGCAGCCGCTCCTGCGGAGCAGCCACGGGGCTGCAGAGGCCTCCAGGCTGCACCGCGCTATCGGAGGCAGAGAATGAGCAGCTGTAGCAACTGGGCTGGGACCTTACAGGCCTTCAAGCCAAGAGCAGTCAAGTCCTGACTCTTGCAAAGTCCCTAAGAGTAGGCCAAGTAAGGATATTTTGGGGGATATAAAAGACACTTCACTCACGTCGCCCCCAAAAAGCATTCTGTAGTATTAACTGATGTTTTTCACTTGCACACACCATGTAAATTATACAGAAATAACAGAAGTGCCTTACATATTTTGATTTTAACAGAATATAACAACCTATTTTTTCCCCCCATGTGTTGTCCTAATGGGCCAGGAACTTTTTTCAGGATAGTACAGATGTTCTGCGTTATTTCCTATTTTTTAAACTGCTTAATATGTTGCCCTGATAATGGAACACTTATTTGGGACTTACAACTCTATCATGGAAAATGTGTATACTAGAAGCATAGAGTCCAGTGGGATGAGTGGTACACAAACAGTGCCTGTGTGCAAATGAGGAACAATTACAGAATTAATATCAAAGCTGTTAATTTACTCAAGCAAAGTTGCTCAGTTCGTTATAAGCACCTTTGCAATAGCAAAGTAAAAAATACCTAGGTGCTCACTATCTCTGTGGATGCATTACTCAGAAGCATCTCCATGCTGAATAAGAAAGCAGACTGTAATTAAGTTAGAAGTTGACATTTCTTAATGTTTTCCAGAGTTTGTTGTTATGAAAAATTCCTTTCTGAACTTCCTACATTACTCTGAAAATGAAACAACATGGTAATTGAAGAGTTAAAAAGCTAAAGTGGGTTTTGATTATTCATTTGGTTACTGCATGTATCAATTAAGGTAGGATAACCTAAAAGCAGATAGCTAGTTGTAATACACACAGATGCCAAAGACTGTTCTACCATTGGCTGTTCAGTTTGATTCTCATAAAATATGAGGGGAGTCTTCTCACATAGCTTATCTTCCAGTATTGTAGCAGAGCAGACTAAAACTGACATCTCAGTAGACTGATGGTGCACAATGAACAGTTGTTCACTGTTCACTCAACAGTGCTTTTGGCTTCTACAGGTAGGAGATGTTATGAAATATAATAATGGGCTGTGAAGGCCTCTTTTGAAAAAAGGAAGCCCTAATGGATAAAATTTATAGCTTACTTTCAAAAATAAATCTGAGCGTTGAGAGATCTCTCCCCAAAACTTCAATAGCAATTGCTATTGTACTTTGTTCTTGCATATTTCAAGCTGCTACATAAATACTAACAAGCTATTGCTATAGCACCTCACCACACTGTGTTTGGTCTCTTTCCAACTTTCATACTATAAGCTAGAAATGCAGAAGGTGAAAAAGATGAAAGTCAGAATCTGTCTCTGTGAGTGGGTGTGATCCAAAGATACTGAGGGTTGCTGATCAGTCAAAAGAAGGTACAGGCCTGAAGCAGGATGTTCAGAGCTGGGATTAAAGGCAACACTTTCTCTTCTATGGCAAAATCTGGGGCTAAGGACAGGCTCAAAGGAACCTAATCCCTGCCTAAGCACATGAGGGGCCCTGGTAGCCCCAGCTGGTACAGCAAAGTGCCCTGCAGCAAGCTGAGCACTTCCAGCTCTTATCAGGAAGACACCTGTATGTCACCATCCTGCTTTATGAGATCCAGTTTTAGTTTATTATACAAACTGACAGCCAAATAGTCTCTGCCATAAAACTAATTATGAAAGAAATTTGAGCTAGTATCAGACATCTCATGTTTCTGTTTTTCTGCACTTACCTTTTGCTCTCTCGACATCACAATACAGTGAACAAGAATTCAGTTGATTGGTTTTATGTATTCATTCCCTCCCTCACAACTCACATGTTTCAAACTTCACCATGGAGTACAGTACAAGGAGAAAAGAGAATTGGGATAGAAGTGAAGAGGGTCAGAAGGAAAAAATACTAATAAGTTATCTCCTCTTATTACAACAGATTATTTAACTGTATATTATTTTTTACTTTTATGCAGAGCAAAGAGTGCATCATGTTATTTCTCTGGATTATGCAGGTTCTGAGTTTTAAATGGGTAAAATACCCCCCATGATAGCTGACAGTAAAAAAAAAGAAAAAAAAAATCAGACAACAACCATACATTTTATCAGATCTCAATCACTGTACAAATTTCTTCTTTAAGAAAAGGTTCCCTTTATGCCCCTTTATAGAAAAAAATGAAATTGAGAAAAGGGCTGCAATACAAGCCTAAAATACTATCTGGCTTAAAATCAAATCTGGAATCTAGAATGGCTGAATGGGGCTGTTGCTGTGTAACAAAATATACTGGCTTTAAACTGAAAAAAAAGAGGGTAGATTTAGATTAGATATAAGGAAGTAATCCTTCACTATGAAGTTCCAGTGAGGCACTGGAACAGGTTGCCCAGGAAAGCTGTGAAAGTGCTCAAGGCCAGGTTGGATGGGGCTTTGTGCAACCTGGTCTAGTGGAAGCTGTTCCTGACCCCAACAAGGGGATTGGAACTAGATGGTCTTTAAAGGTCCCTTCCAACTCAAACAATTCTGTGAGCCTATGATTCTACTACACCTGTAAAAGCTGACAACAGCACACACCTAAAAATTAAAATTGGACGAGCATCAGGTTGCACTTTTGAAAGGCTGTAACAGGAGCTCCCACATGAAATGACAAATCAAACCCATCATTTTCTTGTCTCATGCCTTGGAGAAAACACAAATCCCTTCAATCTGAAGATACAGAGTAAAAGTAATAGCACCTTCCTGTCCCTTGTGTCCTGATAACATGTATTTAATGATGTACCTTGAATTTCAACATGGAGCTGAACTGTTACTGTTCACACATCTCCGTTTCCCACTTTACCGTAAACAGGGAAGCCAGACATGGCAGCAGTCCTCTCCCTGCATCAGTGTTTATTTACGTTTCTGGAAGAGCTCTTTTTTGAGTAGCTGGGAAGCCTAAAAGTGGATACAGTTTGTACACCGAGATCAGTCGTTTGCTTGCCGAAGTCGCCTGGCAAAGTGTGACTTCAGGCTGCCCATCGTGCCCTGCTGCCCGAAGGGGCTGCTCTGAGGAATCGTGTTCCTTCCTTCCCTGCCTCCTGCGTCCCCGTTAGCCAGCCGCGCCGGGCTGCCCTCGGCAGCGCGGGGCAGGGACAGGCCCGGGCGGTAAGAAGGAGCCCGCCTCGGCTCCCGGCGGGCCTGGGTCTGTCCCAGGGCCGGATTTACCAGTAGCTCGGTGATGGCAAATCTTCCCCTTGTCCTGGCGGGGGAGCCAAACGCCTTCGATCTGTAGCCGGGAAGGTTGGTGTTTTTTTTTTTTTTTTTCGGCTGTTGTTGCTGCTGGGTTTATTGTTGGGGAAGTGGGAGGCTCATTTGCGAGCTGTTTGCCCAGCCGCAGGCCACGGCTCTAGCCCGACATCCCTCCAAATGCACTCCCGCTAAAGACCGGCTATTTTTTGGGGGATCACCCTCGGCACGCCGCACACGCACCCTTTTCCCCCTCTAAATTCACACCAATGGTGAGCGGCGGCCCTCTCCCCTATCCTCCTTTTCCCGTGAGATGCTTTTCCGCGCCACGCGGGGCGGGTATTCGCCGGCGCCACCTGAGGCCCTTCGTCCCGAGCTGCTCCCCACGCACCCTGTCTGTCTGTCTGTCTCCCCGTGCAGAGCTCTGGCAACACGTCCTACCGATGCTCCATGTCGTCCTCCGCCGATTTCTCCGACGAGGAGGACTTCAGCCAGAGGTCGGGGACGGTGTCGCCGGCGCCGGGGGACACGCTGCCCTGGAACCTGCCCAAACACGAGCGGTCCAAGCGGAAGATCCAGGGCGGCTCGGTGCTGGACCCCGCCGAGCGGGCCGTGCTGCGCATCGCCGGTAAGGCGCGGTCGGGGGCGGCCGGGCAGGGGGCGGCCGGGGGGCAGAGGGACCCCCGTCCCTTCTCATTCAGAGCGCGGCCCCGCCGGGCGGTGACTAAGCTCTTTGGCCGCCTTCTCCGGCTGGGTGAACTGATGCGTGTGGAAGGCGAGCCGAAACACGCGCAGGTGCGCCCATTAAACTTTCATGCAGAAAAGCATCAGCGGCCGGGGGCTGCAGCCGCGGCGGGGGGCGGCTCAGCGGGGCCGGCGCTTTTTTCGGCCCACAAGGCCGAGGCAGCCCCCGGCCGCCCTGGGTGGAAGCGCCGCGGGACCGCCCGCAGCGCGGGGAGAGGCCGCGGTGGCTGACGATGCTCCATGAGGGGCGGGGGACCAGGCGCTGGTCTTTGTCCGCTCGGGGCCGGGGCTGCGCTCGGGGTGGACGGGGACCGGAATGGAGCCGCCCCGGTGTGCCGGAGGCGCCGACGGGCTCTGGTCCGCGGCCCGGCGACAATTGATGTCGAAAACAGGGCGGAGGTCTGGATCACCCTGGCGAAATCTGGAAAACGCCTGTAAATTAATCCCAGAAAGATGCGGCGGTCCTCAATGCTCCCCGGGGACACCGCTGTTGTTCTCCCCAACCACCCCGATTATATACGCGCCTCCGTGGGTCCCTCCCGGGACACCATTTCCCAGGGTAACCATTCCTAGCGGCGCTGTTAGCGGGGGCAGCGCTGCGGAGCCGGGCTCCCACTAGCCGCAGGATGCAGGCGCGACTGGGGGGGTTGCGGAGCCGGCCCGACCGCCCGCGGATCTCGCCGCCGCCGCCGCCCCCGGCGGGCAGGATGCGCAGGACGGGGCACCGGCGGGCCGGGGGCAGGGCAGCAGCG
>JAYDZK010000169.1:88361445-88411358 GCA_034509185.1 Euphonia xanthogaster
GGCAGCAGCGACCGCACCGAAGCGGGCCCGGCGGCGGGGCCGGGGGACAGCGGGGGAGCGCAAGCGCGGCCGTGACACCTGCGGCGGGGCCGCGCCCGCCCCTCCGCCGGGACTGCGGGAGCTCCCGGCCCCGCTGGCTGCCGGCTTGGGGTCCCTCCCCGCTCGGTCCCTGCCCGTGAGTGCAGTGTCCCCACCGAGCCCGTCAGCGCTGCAGGCGTCGCGTCCCCGCCCCGGCAGCCGCCGCCCTCCTCGTCGCGGGGGGAGGCGGCGATAGAGCTCGCCGGCCCCGCGGGCGGTGCCTCGGCCATGGGGCTGGAGCCGGGGTCTGCGGCGGGAAGGCGGCGGCTGCCGCCGGGCTGGTGCCGCCCCTCCGCGCTCTGAGGGGCGGCTACCGAAACTCGAGCGGCCGCCCGCGGGGGCGTTTCCTCGGTAGGGCTGGCAGCGCCGCCCCCCGCCCGCTGCTGCCGCCGGGGCTTTTCTTGTGCCATCCCTGGAGCTGCCGGCTGCCCGGAGCCGCACAGGCAGGCAGCGCTGGGCGAGCTGCTGGCCATGGCTGGCTACCTCTCCCCCGGCGCGTATTTCTACGCCGAGGAGCAGGAGTACCTGCAAGCCTACGAAGATGTGCTCGAGAGATACAAAGGTAGGGCAGCGCTCCCCGCCGTGCCGCCGCGCCTGCCCGGCCGCTCGCCACGCCGGGTGTGGCGACTGCGGACCCGGGAGGCGCTGGCGGCCAGGTGGGGAAGGTTGGTGGCCCCGCGTCCCTGCGAGGGTCGGTCTGGGGGCAGCGGACGTGGGCGGCTTGTGCGATAGATATAAATACCGTGTCACCTCACCAGCGTGTGACAGGCGCTCTCGCGTGTTTAAAAGTCGCTTTTTCGAGTGCAGTGCGGACGCCGGGATTTATGTCTCGATGTGCATTCATATTTAAAGCTTCGGTTTATTTTTATCTATTTATCTATTTATTTATTTGGTGTTTTTGGGCTAGGGCAAAGAATTAGCTTAGTTCGTGTAGCGCCTGAGTTTTTTTATCAAATATAGATGGATAAGGAAGAAGGCATTTATCAGGGTGAAGATGCATGCAGCTAAATTAATCCTGCTAGAAATGTAAATTGCATTGATTTCTTAAGGACATCGGGATGGAGGGGATGGTTTGGATGATTCACTGCTGTTTTTCAGTACATTTGCTGGTACTAAATCTGAAGAAGCTTATCAAAAGTGTTACAGCTCTGATTTTAATCCAAGTGCGAAAGGGATGGAGTTAACTGTTCACACTGAACCTTCATCTCTGAAATAGTTCTTACAGCATGTCTCAGCATATGCTGACATTTGCAGTGCTGAGTCTTTTTGTAATGTTAGGGAATAAGATGTTAGGTTTCATATCTGAAGTTTTTCAGCTGTATGTCTTTAATCAGTCCTGAAGATTTTTGTTAAATGGTTTCCACTGATGGGAATGGGAGTGGCATAGTTTAAGATAGCTTGATTTGAAGATACTGATAATTGATTTTATTTATTCTGTGTTGTTAGTAGCAGTATTTTGAATAATAAACCCTCAACAGATGGTTATTTTGACTATGAGAACTTGTTGGGTCTGAGTGTACTTTATACTGGTGTCACTTGCAATTTCATGTGTCATTAGCAATATTGACTAATGACTCCTTTGTGTCTGTTGCCCATTGTGTCAATGCAGCAATGGAGCATGTGCACTGTTTCTGTACTCAAAAGCATTAGTGCATTTTGGTTGAGAAATAATTACCATTTGATGATTGCCATCATCTTCAAAACCATGTCTTTTTTCCATTCTCTCATTTTTTTTAAGTCTTCAATTTATATGCAGCTGATCTGATTTGTGCAAAATTTTGGAGCTAGTAGGCTGTTTACTTTTTAAATAAACACTGAGCTTGTTTTTCTGTTTTGAATCACCTTTTATTTCCTGCTAGAATTAGGTTTAATAAGGTTTCTTCTCATACCAATTACTTGCTTAAAAACCTGGGAAAGAGATTAGGCCCAATATCCCCTATTTCAATGGGTGTTTTATCAGGAATGAGACTTAAAGGTCTGTTTTTTATAGATTGGGGAAGAATGGGATTTTAATTAAATAAACTCTGAAAGCTAATTTACATCTCTGTAAGAAATAAACCACTTTCTGAAAGTATTTGAGTATATCTTATTGTGGGGGTAACACAAAGTCCATTTATATGCCATTTTCAGTGACCCCTGAATCCTGAAATTATTTGGAAGGGTCTAATATCTGTTGTCTTAGTTTTTAGTGTCATGTTTTGTATATTGGTATACTGCGTTTTGCTGCTCAAGGTAGACTTTATTCAGCCATTTGGAGCAAGGGTAAAGGTTTGGACTTGTTTTAATTAAGATGTATTGGAAATCTGGAAAGCACATTACTTTCTAAAATGTGTTTTCAAGCCAGTTGTGATTTCCCATTCGAGTCCCAGTAGTATGACTTCACTACAGCGATTGTTGTTCTGATGACTTGCTATGGGAGCTGATCTAATCAGAAAAGAATTGCTACAATATAGGCTTTGAAGAGGGAGTGCCATTTCTCTGAATTTCTCAGTTTTGTAAACACCTCCTTTAGTAAATTTCTTAATCAAATGTGAACTATGTTGGCTTTATAAGATCAGCTTCAATCTATAATTTTAATGCTGATAGTTCTTCTTTTTTTTTTTCCTTTTTACAGTCTGCAGAATGCTTCATACTCATCTAGGCCATTATCAGGGTGCCAAATTATCTATGTCCCAGCTGTTGAGTACTGTAACTAGCAGAGTCAGCTGTACAAAATTCATTGCCTGTCTTGGAAGGCTTGGGATCGTATGATGCCGCATCATTAAGATGTTCAGGCAGTTTGACTTAGGAAGATAAAAGCTGCCCTTTGTAAACGTAGAAAAGTGAAATTTTACCCTTCCTCTGTTTCTGTTTCTAAAGTAGGCTGCAGATTTTGAAGATCATGCAATATCAAGTACCTTGTTGTTTTAGAAATTGAAAGCTGGATATTTGTGTGTCTCCAAATTCTGTCTGCTGACCATGTCTCTGGCTGTGACCATAAATAATTAGGCAAGTGTTTGCTAAATCTGACATAGCACTGAAGTGCTGTTTGCTATGGGAGAAGAGAGTGTTGTTTTCTGGTCCCTGGTCAGCTCAGTTGCTGGCTGTCAATTTGTGTTTTTTTTTTTTCTTGATTCGTAATTATTTGGCAGTATTTCCAAAGCATTTTGATGGAGGGGAAAAAAGTCACATTATCTCGGATGTTTTAGAAATCAGGTTGAATCCAGCTACTTATTCAGGGGAAAAATTTGCTTCTTTGTTGGTAGCACCTCTAAGAATTCAAAGGCAAATAGAGAGTGGCAATAAAACATCTAGAATAGTTTATCTGAAGTATTTTACATATGTCACAGCTTGTTTAAGTAATATGAGAAATCATACAAATATTTGTTAATATAATTAAGATTCAACATTTTCTCAAAAATTATATTTGAGTTCTCTGGGTGGTTGTGAAGAACTTTAAAAATTATTCTTGGTGCTGTGTAAGTTACCTCACAGTTGCCTGGGAACAAAATGTAATGAAATTGTAAGCTGTAGCCTTTTTGATAAATAAGAAAATGTGCAATAGTATTTAATATTCCTTTCATTTTTAAAGCATTAAATGCCATCTCTGTCATATGGCATGCATTGTTTCATGCCATTATTATTTGAGCATTAAATATATGAATATTATGATTTAAAGCTGTGAGTGCAAGATGTCCATTAGATTTCCTCTGCTATAAATCTGAAGTAAGAAACTGAGGATCAAGTTTACTTATATAAATATATAATCTTCTGAAATGGTCACTTTTTAATGTATTGTTCAGCTCAGGTAGTAAACTTTTATTTGAATAGCAGTTATAACAAGCCTTTTCTGAAAGGTTTTGAACAATTATGTAACCAGGTTGTCTCCATTTTGACATCATTTTTGATAGAGGTACATCTGTTAAAGACAGCATGACTGCAGTACCTGGAAAAGAGCTAATTCATGGAGTAAAATGTTGAATAAATCATACTTATTAAACAACATTCTTTAACTATGTAAGCCCTTGAAATACAGGGCTGTCTGGGCTGTGCAGAGCTTTTAATGCTGTAGATTTATACATCTACATCTATAGGAAACATATCTATTAGAAAATTCAGCTTGACATGACTGCCCATGAAAAATACAGTGTTGCAGTTCAGGGACGTCACTAAATTGTTGCTAATGCTAGGAAAGGTGTCACATGAGTCTTTTGTTTGCAATGGGTGGCTGATGAGTGCTTCCTTTGGATACTTGGGGCTTACTGCTGTAGCCCTTATGTCCGTAGGAAGGAGAGGTAAGTCTGGGAGACAGCAAAACTCAGGGAGGGTTGTTAAACTTTGGAACATTCTGTTTCACTGTTGGCATTACTGTCTTGCTTTAAAAAGATCTGTAATGCTACACATTCAGCTGAAGCACAGCAAACAGCTCTGGTTCTGTATTCTGAGAACAAAGACACTGGAGATGGACGAGAGCTAGCAGGTCATCTGATGCATTTTTGTTGCCTGTGTAGGGTTCAGAGACAATGTAATTTGTTCTAATGATTGATTGAGGGCAGTGTCAAGTAAAGCTGTTCTGACATTGGGTACAGGTTTTGAATTAAGATAGAAACAATAGATGCCTGTTGTCCAGCCCCTTTGAGCTGACTTCGAGAAGGGAGCATTTGCACAGAATGGTTTTTAGACATCTGAAAATTAATTTTAGGAATTTGGAGGCTCCTAAATGTGTTAGGTATCAGATTTAGTCCAGAGATATTTTTCTTCAGAGGTGACTTCACAGAGCAAAGACAGTAGCGGCCATGATAGATGCTCCTGGCTCGGGAATATGTGAATTTCCTTATTTATGCTTTGAAGTTGAGGAGCTAAATTTTTAGTCAGCAGAAATCATGCTCTTCTGGGCTCTCAGCTGTGAACTAATTGGATCTTCTGCTTCAGGGTTCTGATTTTGAATGCAGAAGGAAATTCTGAAGTGACTAATTGATTAGGTAGTTTCCACTATGGATAGTTTTCTTTGCCCTCTTTTCAGGTGCTGGTAGTATCTAGCCTCTGGCCTTGGGATTGATCACTTTTCCTTTTTTTTGTCAAATGGGAAAGTTATTTTGGCTGACTATTTGGCACGTGGATTATCCAGCTGCGTGTCACCTAACCTTATCCAGCTGCGTGTCACCTAACCCTTCCTTTGCCATCATGCCAATCTTCAGCAAGACAGCCCTGTTGTTTCCCGTGTTCCTAGTGCATTTCCTACAACAGGTTACCCTCCCGGGAAGGAAGAATTGTAGCCAACAGAAAATGTCTTCAATTAGGGATGGAAACATAATAGCTTTTGTGCTGTCTGAAGTTGGGCAGAATTAATGGTCAGCTTGGGCCACCTAACATTTAAAAGCTGAAGTTTTATTAAGTTTCAACATTCCTCCTTATTTAAAGTGGAAGTTCTGACTTTTAAAGGACTTGGAGATGGGGTGTTTCCTTGAGTACATTCATCTTAAATATGAACCAGATCTTGCTGATTTGACTTGTATGAGGTGTTCACTTGAGCTAAAGGGAAGAGGTCTTGGAGTAGAATAGAAAGAACCTGAAAACATTCAGGTACATTCATGCAGGCCAATTCAGTGAGGTTTGTTTGTGTAAAGGCCTTGAGATTTGGGCAGCATTTTCTGAAGCTGAGTTTGGTGGGATACATAACCTGTGGCTGCTTCTCCATGATTTTAATAGATACCTGTTTGGTTGACTAAGGCAGACAGAATTTGGCCATTGATTCAAGTATCTTTTATATATGCATTGGAGAAGACATCAAAGGTCTACTTCTTTGCTTTTCTGCTACTTCCCAATTCCCATTGAGTCAGCAATATCTTTTAAGTGGAGCTCATAGGAATATTCCATAATTCTTTTTTTAGAAGAAAAACCAATAGATGGTCAGGTATGAGGGGAGGAAAAAAGGAAAATGAATATCAGTCACTAATGAGTTAAAAGATTTATTTTGTCTCAATCTATATTTCCGATTGAGGTGTTAATAATTGTTTTCTGTGATCAACTTGGCTAATTTCTAGTGGTATTTTGCTTGAAAACCAGATCATGCTTTATTATTTTTCCTTTATGCTATTTAAAACAAGCCTGATATGAGGAATTTGTTCCACCATTTCAACATGTACTTGGAATTAACTACTTTGTAAAATAAAAATGGGCTTATTCACATGCTTGAATTTAAGTGCAAGTATTTTATAAGTTAGGGCTTAAAATAATAACATTTTGTAAATGTCAAATATGAATGCAGCTTATTGCTGCGTGCCTGAAATGTTTTCTGTAAAACATCATTAAAGCCGTTTAATTTAACAAAGCCTTGTTTTTCTGTAGTGGGTGAAAATATTCATGTACTGAATGCTTCCAGTCAGCCCAGCTTTCAAACAGGTGAAACAATGCTTACAAAGACACTTCAGTCTGCTGGTCAAATCCTGAAGGGCATGGTAATAGCCAGATCTTACAAGTTGATCTGTGTAGGCAGACCCGGTGCTTTTGTGGGGGAAAGACTGGCGTTGGAAACCCAGCCAGCCACCCACCCACGCAAGGCTCTTCCCAAGACTGGGGCCCAAGTAATAGTTGATCCTTTGATAAGGCATATTCCTCCTAAAGTCAGGCCTCCTGTAGGGAATTCCAGTTTGGCCGTAGCTGCCTTAAAAGCAAGTCAGCGTGGCTCCAGCTTTAATTTTATTTTACCTGGTGAGTACATAATTTTGCTGTGAAGTGTTAATCTATTAATTCCTTGGATTTTGTACAAGATCACAATAGCTGCCAATAAATCTGTGAAAGGGTGAAGATTCTAGGCAAATGTATTGAGGGTTAAATTCTGTACCTTGCAATCACACAATTAGTGTAGCTATTTCTGTAAGACAAGGAGGATTAGGTCTCTGATGGGCTTTCCAGTGGCATAGGCCAAAATCTGCTCTTGATTATAGCCACATGGCCCTTTTGAACTTGGTTTGCTTTTAAACATATCTTCATTGTTCAGTTTCATAGTTAATATGTGAAATTACAGTATTTAATGGTATGTTCTGCAGTGCATATAAATACAGATCAGCAGTTAAGTGGGGTTCCTAACCTAATCCTGTTGGAAAACTAAATTAGTTTGGCCTGAGGTTCAGGTATCCAGCTATCTGACAGCTATGACACTTGGCACTCCGTGGATCTAAAATTAGTAGAGCTCTTCTATACTGGGATTAGAGAGATGTGTGTGTGTGTTTTAGTTCACAAAATGGGTAAAAGTCTGACTTTGTATGCAGCTTTCAGAGGCATGTTTTGGGTATTTTGCAGATGAGTCTATGGGTGAACAGAGAAGTTCCAGAAAGTCTCTTGCTGGGTACTGAAATGGATATCCTGTCAAAGTCTGCTCATAGACTTTGCTTCTGCCTGATCAGATTACCCTCTGTGTGCTCCTCATGTGACTGGTCTCCTAGGCACAGTAGAAGCAACATTAGAAAATTAGTGTAATCATTTGGACAGACATTTTGCAGTAATATTATGATAAAGCATCCTGAACTGTTCAAGCAAAAGAGCTTTTTTGAAAGAGAAATGGCGCTTTCAGTGCTGTGGTTTTAATTCAAACAAAACTTCTGTTTATTTTGGTGGGAGTCAGGAACTTAGCTATTGATGTTTATAAATATTTAATGCTTTAAATTACTTTGCCTTTAGATAAATTTTTAATTTTGAGATAAAGGGTTTGCATTACATCCTAGGAATTAGGACATGACTAGGGCACTTGTCTGGAGAAGCCACTGCTGTGTAGTTGTATATAACTTCTGGGAATAAGGTATTATTGCAAGGTAGTTCTGGTTTCAGAGTAGGATATTTTCAAAAGAACATATAGCAATGTGATTGCAACTCCCAATGATCTTTAATAGCAATCGGGCTTTTCCCTGCTGTTTGTGCCTTGGAAGTTTTCCTCCAGTGGCTGTGTGTTCATTATTGAGATCATAACCTGACGTTGGAAACCATTTCATAATACCATGTATTGCAGATCAGTTCTGCATTTAAAATTCAGTTTTTGAAATGTTTTAGATATGAAATCTTCTCTGGAGTAAAAAATCATAATATTTTTTAGAAAGAAAGTTGATTTATGAATTAAAAAGAACATACAGTTCAAACATACTGAATTTCTTTCATAGAGCAGACTTGTTAGGCTTTATGCCTTCTACCCTCTTAATTGTTAACAAAGCAATTGGTGAGAACATTTGTTGTGGTTTGGGGCAGGTTTTCATTTTGCTTTGCTGGCAATTTTTGCCTACCTCCATTTTACACTGGAGTTAAAGCAGCCTTTGGCTCAGTATCTCTTTAAAGTAGAGAAGAACAGACACAGATGAGCCACAGGAAGAAAGCCAAAGTTGATTAGGTCCCTTGATGAAATTACCTTATAATTTTACCATGCTCAACCGGATACTTTTGCACTGTATTTTTTTTTTCCAATATTTTAAAATAGAGCCTTTGTTAACAAAGTCCATATAGTTCTTGTGAGGCCACATCTATCCTACCCCTGAGAATATTCACCCAAATTCTCATTTTCTGCTGTTGCAAATTGTATTAAATGAAATCACATTGGTTCGTGCAGACCTTGTATGTTTCTACTTAAACTGTACATTTATTTTTGCTTTCTCATGGATATACATTTCCTTCAGATCTTGGATTACACTGAGTCCAGCCATCCAACATGCTGTTTAAAGTGGGTGCATGGTAGGACTGAGCAGCATCAAGCAGTTATAATCTAATTTATAAAGATTATATTAGTATCCTAGAAACAATGCATGTTTATGCCTTAATATTTTGACTGCCATACTGAAGCATTCTTTTGCTGTGGGAACAACATAATACTCAGGAGAATTTCAAGAATTAAGTTTACACTTTGAGAGCTTGCATCTCTCTCCAATAATTTGCAATTTAATACCAAATGTAAGGATTTGATTAAATAACAATAGCAAGTGGGTGATCATCTTTATTCTAAGCTTGAATGTCATTTGAATTTGGTGCCTAGATTTTTGTAGCCATTTCAGTGGCAACGCTGTGAATCATCTGTTGCAGGTCTGGGTGTATGACTGAATTGTTGATGGATCATCGTATTATTTGTTCTGGATACTGTTTTTTTGTTGTTTTTTTTTTTCCTCTTTGCATTTCCTTATCTGATACACTCAAAATACAGATTCAAAAGTCTACTCACATCTGATGTTCAATCATTTGGCTTTTTGGGGGAATACTTTTCACTGGAGGTTGGGGGAAGCTTTTTTTTTTTTTTTAATACTTTGTTGCTAGCATCTGGAAGACCCTCTGTCTTTGGGTCCCCTTTCCTTCCTTCATTACTTTTAAGTTAAATTTTAGCTGTAGGTTGGATTCCTTGTCGGCCTGCAGGCAGAAGATGCCTTTCCTTTGAGGTGCTTCTTGTGGAGTTGAACATCAGTCATCAGGCTGGTCCCTTCCCTCTCATGGTGGAAAAAGAGAAGTCCTCTATTCCATTCTCCTTCTGCTGCCACTGGCACAGAGAGCACTGGCTCAAGTCTCAGGAACAGTGCAGGCTTCACTCCCTGAGCTGTAGTTAAAGCTGTTGAGACATCTTTGAGCTTTTCCTTATCATAATGAAATGTAAAAATCTGTGTGTGTTGAATGAGATTTCTCAGGCTATGTGGCCACGTGCTGGTTCCTGCTGTGAACTTGAGTTCCTAGAGTCAGGATCAAGCCTGACTGGAACTTGAGTATCAGGTCATGCACTGACGTGCTCCTGTCCTACTGTGAGAGAAATTTAAGGCTGGTTTAATCCCTGTCAGGAAAGTGCAGAGAGAGGGAATACCACCAAGGGGATGGACAGATCACTTCTGAAATGTTTCCTTTGCTCCTGGCTTCAGTACTCTACTTGCAGCTGGATGTGTGAGCATTGCTGTTCAGGGTGAGAGAGGCAATCTGGTTTTGCACTGCCAGTGAAAGCAAATGCTTCCACCGTGCTGTTAATTATGAAATACACCAAGATGCTTTCTGTATCTTAACTGCATTTGAAACGCCAAAGATTTGTTTTCCATGTGTTGGCTTAATGACTTGGCGGATAAATAATTTTAGTTTGATTTATTTGCTTTTTTTCTTCTGTGTAAATAAACAGATTATCACAGTATTTGTCTTGATGACTAGCAGTTATTGTTGACCAAGATGCTATATGAAATAATGGAGTCTGCTTGCAATTTGATTTTGTCAGTGTAGCAAAAGGGAGTCTAATAAACATTTTTGTATTTTCATAATCTTTTTTTAGTTAAAATGTTTTTACTTCAATATTTCAAGATTAAAAATCTCAGGATCTACAAGTTCTTTCTGTGCCATAATACTGAAGCATTTAATGTCTGAACATATTCTTCAGTGCTTCTACTATTGATGTACTTTGTGATGTGAGTGTGATTGAAGGTAGTACTTTTGTTGCATTAGTGTTTTATGCAGTATATCATTGATATGAATTTAAGAATTCCTTTTCATTTTTTTTCTTTTAAGTAGTTCTCAAATACCTAGTATAAGATTTTTTGGTTTGTATGCAGCTAACAGACAGTTTTCCACTGATAGTTTTGGTAGTTCAGAGGTGCTTACCTTCTGTTTGTAATTTTGTTGTGTTTTTTTTTTTTTAACTTTTTATTTTAATAATATTTCCTATCTTGCCATTTCTAATAGTCCTTCTAGTTTCAGTAAATGAGTCTGAGTCTTAACATTTTGGAGTTCTCCCAATCCGAACACATTGGTATCATCAGACAAGACTGAATGTTTTTGTTTACTGCCTTCTCCAGCTCTTTAGTAAATGTACAATACATTGTTGACTTCTGGATGACCACACCTTTTTTTCATGTTGGAAGACAGTCAAGATTCAAGAATTTATTATTCTGTAAGTAATTTTTCAGCCTGCAAAAGGATTGTGCCCTATATCCTTGTTGATTTTTAGTTAGCTTTTGTAAATTTGAGTCAAATTTCCTTGTATTTATATGTACACACACACACATATATATATATGTATATATATACACACTGCCATAAACATAAACATAGCTGGTTTTGCTTTTAACTCAAAGGAAATCAAAGAGTTATGGAGGAATCTGATTTATCATGACAGAAATTACGGGAACAGGCTGCCCAGGGAAGTGATGGAGTCACCATCCCTCAAGGAACTCAAAAGACGTGTAGATGTGGCACTTGGGAACATGGTGCAGTGTTAGTTTTAAGATTGATCTCAGTGATTTTGGAGCTCTTTTTCATTCCATTACAGAACATGACATTATATTACATTATATTATGTTACATAAGAATTTTCCATTACAAGCATTGTTCCCAGTATTTTAGGTTTGGTTTTGTTTTAATTTGTGCTTTCCAGTTACTCTTGGTGGAACTGATTAGAGCTATGCCAGTAATCTCTCAAGCTTTTTCATTTATTTCTTACAATTTATCTGGATAACAGTGATCTATTTTAGTGTAGGTTTTTGTAAACAGTTTTGGGTTTTTTTCTCTGATACCTTAAGTCCATTCTGAATTTGTAGTTAGTTGGTAGTAGATGGCTATGTATGCTGCTTGTTGGTGGATGTGTTTAGGTTTCATGTGTAAATAATTTATTCTTTGGGACTTCTTTCTGTGATGAAACTTAGTAATTTTTCTGTAAAGGAGGCTGTGGGAAATAAAAACAAATTACTGTCTTAAAGCCTAGGTCATTTCTCAGTAAAGAATTCATTCAGCTACTAAGCCTTTGCAGTGGCTTGTCTATTCTCACCACCTCCCAGATTCTGATAATCTGTGAACATGTGTGTTATTGGCTGATTTTGTATCACAATTCTTATTTACTTTTGATAGTTACTAAGTTTCCTGCTTCTTTTTTTATCCTGATTTTTCCCACCATTGTTTGGTTAGGGGTTCTATCTGATTAAGAATTTTGCTATGCCAGAAAGTTTACCTGTAACATGTGCCTGTTTACTTGATGGCACTGGACATTTAGTCTGCTAGCCTTCTGGTACCAGAGTAGATTGTACTCCCTAAATCCATTGCAATCTCTTTCCTTGTTTAAAAATTACTTTAGAACTTCCCTCCATCACCTAACAATATCTGTGGTACATCTAACAGATGGGAAGATTTTGGAAATAGGGGCACGTGTGTATTGCAAAGCAAAAATTTCCCTTAGTACCTAATGTTCTCTCATTTTATCCTGTTAAGATATGTATTTGTTCAATGTAGCTTTGGTTTCAGTGTCTCCTGCTTCTATGTGACTTACCTGTTATGCTTTACTCTGTTTTATAACTATAAATCCTGGTCATTTTTAATATAAGTAATTTAAAGATACTATTATTGGCCTTTTTAAAATCCAGTGTAGTTTTGACATTTGAAATCTTAACTGCATTAAGATTTTTCAGTGTTTGGTAGCTACATATTGATCTTCTAAAATTTCTCTAAAACTTGAACAAGAAGACATATGGAGTGAAATCCTCACTGTTAAATGCTAGTCATCCCAGTCTTGTCCAAAATACTGACAATACATTGTGTTATCATGCAGATAAATGTCTTGTTAAATTATATCTTGAGACAACTGATCAAAACAAAGACTGAATCATGATTTCAAGATTTAACCTTTTCAAATTAACAGTATCTTTTTTTCTGATTTGGAAGGCACGAGTGACATTTTTATTCACTTCAGTAAGTACATATTTATATCTGCCTCTTCTCCCAATTGTCTTGCCCATGCTGAAGGTTTCCTGATGGACACTGTCGGCTGCTTTGTGAAGGGTGGGATCTTTCATGATCTGGTTCTTCCTGTGAGTTTGTAAACAGGAATTTTCATGTGTCAGTTGCTACTGATATTTTTAGTATGACAACAGTTTTATCTGCAAGTGGAGCATTTTATCTCACATGCTGGGCTTTTGACATCAGGGTGAAGCTATTTTTGTGTTTAAATTGGTATCACATTTGGTGTTGGTGTTGGTTTTGGTAATGGGCTTGAATGTCCCAGCCCACCCCACTGGGCTCCCCCCATATCCCACAGTCTGGGACGCTGTGCCAGCTCCCTGGGAATGACCCTCCAGTGATTCCACAGCAGGGCTGGTCCCCACAGCCTGGCACTGCTGGGTTCCACCTGTGGGCCCATGGCCTGCCTCAGCCCATGCCCAGGGAGGCTCCTAGTGCCTGGAGCTGTCCTGGTGTCCCTGGCTGGGGTGGTGGGGTGGGCTCTGGCTGCCAGACCTTGCCCTGCTGCCTCTCCATGAGAAGCACCCACCACCCCCAGCACCATGACAGTTCTGTGCAGATCCATCTTTTGCTTTGCTTAATAGTTTGTCAATGGTATATAATTTCTTAGTTTGTAATTTTGTCCTCTTTCCTGGCCTCATGGTATGGTGACTTTTCCTATTAGAGTGTGTTTTACACCTGCCAGGCTTTCTGTACCTTCCTGACAAGCTGTGTTATATCCTATCCTGTTTAATGTGCTGCCATTTTGTGGTGACTTGACAGAAAGATCAAATGTGTGCTTGAACATAATGGCTTTTATTATATTCATTAGCAGTGCTTAATTACTTTAACCTAACAACCCAGTGACAGAGAAGGACTAGCCATAGAACAAGTTCATTGCACAACTTAAAAGATTCTAAAAAGTGACTTCAACAAGACTCTAAGGAGGTGGGAAGAACTCCCTTAGGAGCTAGGAGAGGCTCACACTTTATGCATAAATATTGCTAGTTGGAAACATAATTAAAGTTTGGGAAATACTGTGATTCTTGTAAGAAATGCTCTGGAGTGTGTTGCTATGCTGATTTAATGCCCAGCCCTCAGGCTACCCAGTGTACAGAAAGCTTCTTTGTCTGGTGCAGCCAGGAAATGAAGTCTGAGAGGTGCTAAAGCCTTAATGCAAACTCAGTGATGTCTGGCAGTATGGGCATATGTAACAAAACTATGTAGAAGAGGACAAAAGGACAAAATCCAGTCCTAAATCCTGCCTAAGTCAGGATGTTAAATGCAGTGGTCCATGTTAGCTGCTTTTCACCACTGCTTTCTTCTTTGGGTATCGGAATTGATGAGGAGTATTAGTGTATCTGTGTCTTCTCAGAAATACTGCCTTGCCAGAGGTGATGCTCTTGGCCTCTGCCTAGCGTTCACCGTATGCCAAAAATCAGATAGCAGACTGCCTGAATGTTTTCTGTGGTTTGCTAAGCAGGGTAGCCTAACCAAAACTGAATGCTGCTTCTGTATGAATTTGCATAAGAATAACAGTGATCTGAGTGTTTGAGAGTTGGGTGTAGTTTTAGGCCTCTCTGAGCAGGAAGAGTTTTGATTATCTGCAACTAGAATGACATGAGTATTTTTTGCTATTTGGGTAGGAATATAATGATTTTCTTTTAAAGCTGAGTTACTGGGTGAACATGGAGGAGTAAAAAGGCTGAAAGGAAAGCAAATTATAGATTAGCATGCAGGAGAGAAAAGTGTAGGTTCTGGTCTTTGCTTCTAAGGTTGCTTTTTGTTTATTATTGTTTATATCTATAAAAATTAAAAGGACAGGATGAAACACTGAGCTGTACTCTCCAGTATGGTAACACTTTCACAAATACCCAGAGCCAAAGAAATTCCACTAATTTACTCCACAGTGACAACGCATATGAAATGTAGAGCTGTCAACAAGAAGAATATCAAGAGGGGTTATGATACTGCCTTTTGAGTATGCAACTGTCTTCATTGAAAGTACTCTCTTCTCCAGTCCATTGAGAGGAGAGGATCCACACAGTGATCTGTGATAGGAATCTCTATAAAAATTCCAGAAGAATCAGACTGTGGCAGGCAGCCCAAGCAGTATTTATGAAAGCAGTGGTGAAGATTTGGGAGATAACTGAGATTTCTCTTCTCCATAGCACCTTCTGTGCTGTCATCTGGCTAAGAAAACGGGAGCTCTGGTAAGCAGTGAGCACAGTCTGCTCTCCAAGGGAGAGGGTGTCCAGTGTGGTAACAAGGCTGGTGGTCACGCTGCCCCCAGACTCATGACCTCTGAGCAGGTCCAGCCTGGGGGCAGTAGCTGATTCGGATCCCCCAGGTGTTTTGGGCTGTGCCCAGGAGCCTTAGGACAGCTCTAAGGGCTGATGGCTCTGCAGCAGTGGCTTTCCTTCAGCAAGGCTAATAAACACCTTTCTGCTGAGTCTATTTGCACACACTGCATCACTCCTTCCCTCCCTGCCTGATACAATGTGTTATTTCTCTCAGTGTAGAGTGGTTATTTCTAATATTGTTACACATTCCTTAAACGAGGTGTCTTTGCAGAGATTTCTTTGCAGTACGTGTTGCTTGGAAAGGAAAGTTTGAGTTGTTCAAGTGGACAAGGGATGAGTTTATTCTGTTCCTGTGGCAGCCAATATGTTTCCTTGGCATGGTCTGGATAGGAGCTGCTGTGTATAGCTCAGGATATTTTAGTTTAGAGAAGGGGATCATCTGATAGAAGAGACTGAAGTATGTGTTGAAGTATTGAAGAGATTCTTGCACAGTCTCGTACAGTCTCATGTAGGCTTCATTACTGACAGTCCTTGACTATTTGTTTTATTATAAGCAAATTTTTTTTTTAATTACACTTCAGCGTGCCACTGATAGTTTTTTTGCATCTTGTCCTTATGCCATGATACTAAAGCCTCTCCTAGCTGTCAAAAAGCCCACTGCTGCAAGGTCAGCTTGGGATCTTGTGATCTTGAAATTTATGAATCTCCCCTTGCATGAATGTTGCCTTCATGACCTCATGCCAAGTGAAATATCACTTGAGATATTTTTGGTAGTTCTTCAGTGACAAATTTCTACCTGAGTCTCCAAGCAACAGCATTTCACCACAATAATGAAAATCCTGTGGTTCATTTCTGAATGATGAATTTTCATCTAAACCCTCCCTTTTTAGAACCACATTTAGTACATAAGAAATAAAATATAGGTCTAATGTTCACAAAGTTCTAATTTCTTTTACTGACTATTTCCTCCTCTGTTGTGGTATGTGGAAGCTCAGGCAGCACAGCTGTGTCTTCACAGATTATCTTTAAGTGCATAACCTAGTTAATCCTGCCAAGATGCCAGCTGTCTGGTAACCTTTTCCTCCAGCTGAACATCAGGGCTCACTCCGGGAGACATTTGCTGCATCTTACACCCACTTCCAGGATAGATGTGAAGGGGAGTAAATGCAGCAGCAAGGTCATGTGAACTCTGAACAGCCAAGCAATCAATACAAGCAGCACACTTTGGTCTGAGCTACTGGATCAGATGTTCAGTTCAGGAGAAGAGTGTTTCAGCTGCTGCTTGTCCATGGCAGCTGAAATGTCTCTTCCATCTCTGTTGGAGAGGATGGTGTTGGCCAGTCATGTGCAGAGGGAGTTACAGACCCACTTGCAAATGAGAGTTCTGTACCCTGTAATCCAGTAAAACCCAGGGCACATGATCAATTCTGCCATTCAGAAATGCCCAGCCTCACAAGCATCACGGGTTTAATGCTGCCTGTCTGCATCTGAAAGGACTGTAATTGCTGAGTGGTGTTGCAAAAGGACAAGTTGCTCTAGACTGAGATAAAACAAGAGGTTACAGTGCATGAGCCAGTCTGTGTTAGCTGCCTCGTGTGCCTGCTCATGCTCACTGGTGAAATGGGATGTAACTAACTCTTCTTTCAGCAAGCACTGTGCTTCAAGGCACATCTGACATTTGCCTCAGAGTAACTGTGATATATCTGATATGCTCTGTGTCCCTTTGTTGCCTGGCCTCACAGTACCCCACTTGTCTTGGGAATGCATTTCCTTTTCCAGAATGCAGCAGCCAGCATGATTGATGTTTGCCAGGATTAAAGGTAAGGAGTTCAGGACAGTCACTACAATGCTTTGAAACCTGGATTAAAAAGTTGAGGCAAAACTTGTTTGGCAGTTACATCAATGCCAGTAAATTAGCATGATTAGGACAGTTGTGACACTGATGCCCACTGCCGTAGAGGAGCCTTCATTCATGGTCTGAAATTCTTTTTCTCCATATTGGGCTACAGCCAAGCTCTGTTGGCAATGGTGGATGACCCATGTTCACCCTGAACTGTGCCTGAGAATTGTCTGGGAGGTGGGCAGCTGGCAGGGGCTGAAAGCAAGCTAGAGATATCTCCATTAAAAACTTACTAGAATGGAGGGATTTACTTCTGCTCCCAATGAACACCTGGCTGGTGTTTAATTTGCTAGTAAGGATCTAGTCTAAAAAGTGTCCTAAAAATTTTTACAACTTTCATTTTTTATAATTAGTACGCTATAATAAGTGTTACAGTTGCCTTCTAGTCACATTAATTAAGCAATCTAAATTCTGATGTTCTATTTTAAGGAGTATTCATAGTGGTAAAATTGGAAGAGCTGTATGTGCAGATTTAGACCAAAGGCTTTTTAATCTGGATATCAAGCTATGGGGCAAATTTCCAAGTTAATAAGTGTTATTTAATTTGTATGATGTTTATTTGTTTGAGAAAGTATGCCATCTGCTTGAATAAGAGGCTTCAGTGCTTTTCCTGACCTCTTTATAAGTTGTTACTTTGCCATTATGAATTCAGTTTGTGTTTAAAGTGCGTACGTATTGTACAAGGGAGTATTTCAGTGCATAGGATAAACAAACTTATGCCAAGGACGTTTCAGGAAGGATTGAAACAAAAAAAAAAGTGAATTTAAGGTTTAGTATTATCACTGCATGTTCCAAGCAATGCTGAAGTGGTCAGGAAAGTTGTATTTGAGCATTGACAAGTTGGGTGCTTTCCTGAGAAACCAGCAAAGCTTATGAAGTGAAGTTAACCAAAGACGTTTGCTTTCCTCTTAGGCCCAGTGGGCAAGCAGCATGCATTAATATTGTGTGTATATATATATATACATGTAAACTATGTATATATTTTAAAAAATATTTTCATATTGCTGGTAATAGAAAAGTTAATTGAACATGGGAATATGTCAAATCCATGCTGGAGTTAGCTTAAGTGCAGTGGAAATGTGGCTACTGGTTCAGAGGCAAAAAGGGAATAGTGAACACTATTCCCTTTTTGCCTCTAATAGTGAACAATCTTCAACAGAGATTAAAGTGAACAATCTATAACAGAGTTAAAAGTTGAAGCCTTACATATGATCAGTATTCCAGACTTATGTTGCAGTAAAAATATTGGAGAGTGTGAAATTGTTGTGCATTGTATGCTGCTGTTATGTTCTCTCCTGTAGCCTTTGGCAGAATTGACTGTGAAAAATGCTGAAGTAATTTTCTTGGTTATGTTGATGGAGTGGGTTATTCCTCATGTTTGTTCCAAATAGGAGTTCATGTAATGTGAAAGATAGATAGTTCTCTTAGGTAAGACTTATTACTTCTAAAAATATAATCACTTTGTATGGAAGATGATTTTTTAATCCTTTTTTTTTCATATTAAAACATTATTTTTGTTTCCTCAAAGCGGAGAATAATAGACTTTTTTTCCCTAAAGATAGATTACCTCCTTAAAGCAAAATAACTGGTTTAAGGCTTCTTCAGAAGCCCTTCAGAGAGCACTTAATTGTCATTGGGTATACACAAACCTGTGCTGTGGCTGTGCAGCATTAAATTCTCATTTTAAAAAATGTAGTGGCCATATAAAGTCCAAATATTCAGTTGATAAGTTTATAAGAAAGGGATTTTTCTATTGCTTAGTAGCAAAAAAAAAAAAAAAATCTATAATAGGAAAATGGCATTTATAGTTAAAAAAAAAAGACCAATAATATTTGGCAACTGAGAAAAACAAAACCAGGTGATAAAGGAATAAATCTCCTAGCTTGTCAGTGGTCCAGGAGCTGCCAGTCACTCTCTGCTGTGCAGAGACGTGGGATGTGACGTGCAGATGACTGCCCATCATCAACTAAATTTTGACGGGCTGTTGGAAAGCCATGGTAGCCCATAAATGTTTTCAGCCACCAGGCCTGAGGGACTGTGACCTTTCCAAAGTGACATGGGAATGCCTTAGATTCCAGTGAAGGCTGGGAAGCATGGGCACTCCTGAAACGCAGGTCTCACTCTCTGTGGGGCCATGATCAGCACTTTCCTGGTGAGATGCTCCAGCTTTTCATGTGGTTTCATGATGTGGCCAAGTGCCACATGATTTGTTTGGAACTGCATGGAGAAGAGAATGTGTTGTCACTAGGGGTAGCTGGAAAAAATATCAAGAAGGGATCTTCTCATGATTGGATTTATTTATTTATCTATTTATATACAGCTTATGTGTTGATACTAACATTTTCTCCCTATACCATGGTGGTTGGTTTTGTGTGTGTTTAGTGCAGCTTGAACTGTGAGGTGAATACATTTGGCCTCGTTGCTGACATTTCTTTTTCTTATTTTTGATGTGCATAATAATGTTTTGTGCATGCTTCCCTTGTTTCCCTTCTCAAAGAATTTTACCTTTGTTTGGTGCTGTTGCTTTGCAACAATGCTTAGTGCTTTGTAACATGTGTCTAGTTTAGCTGTAGGATACCCTGACTGTCTTTACATTAACTTTGTCCTGGACACCTAACTTTATGTTCAGACTCACTCCATCGGCCACATTTAATTTGTCTTATATCAGGTTATACATTGTTCCCCAGTTCTATCTTTCCTGAAGACTTAAAAAGCCTAGCTCAGGGAGAGCAGCCACGGAGTACATGAGATACAGAGTGAAACTGGATTACTTCCCAGTCATTGTTTTCATTGAGATGTGAAGATGATGGGTTAACAGCTAATGAGGTGCACTCGTTTGCTTTGTACCCTCAGACAGATTAGACAAATTGAGTAGTAAGCATCAGCCTTCATAGAAAAAAAGATTTCAATGCATAGGCTGATGATTGGAGTTAACACTAATTTCAGCTTCAGATAACTCTGTTGGTAGAGGAAAGGGAAAAAAAGAAAGGTGACCAGAGAGCATATTCTGTATCAACACATTGAAAAATGTATACTATGATGGCACCCAGGTTTTGGGCTGAAGCATTTGAATTCAGTTTCAGAAACATTTGATTCTCCAGCTCGGGGTGCTGCTGGCTGATGTACTGACTTTGGGAAAAATCTTATGCTCCTCTTCAGGGCAACTGAACCATATAATAAGATGGAATTACCAGCACTGTTTGAGTAATGTAAAGTTGTAGCAAAATGAGCAGAAAAAGAAAATGCAAATATTAGATATTTGCTTTTCCAGCGAACTAGAATGCGTTTAAAGGACTGAAGGAGCAGGAAAATATCTGAAAGCTGTGGCAAATACATAAATCTGAGCTCAGAATATCATGCTGTGCTGCAAAGTTTTATTTTTACTATGGTGTATTCATTATGCTTGTGGAGGTGTATGTAGCAGGAAAAGTAAAATAGTAGAACTACTGAAAAAACTGTGCTGGAAATATGGCAGACTCAGAAGAGCTAATCTTAAAATATATTTATTTTACATTTTTTTTCCTTTGTTTTTTTAATCAGCATTTACTTTTCTTTCCTTAATACTTTTCTGTAATCTGAAAAAGCATCAGATGCTTGCGAGAGCCAAATGCAGAGATCACCTCTTACATGAAATGTGGACGTAGATACCTTCTTCCTGTTTCAGCAACACAAAACAGGCTCTCCAGGAGTGATGTGGAGTACCTGAATTTGCAGCAGACAAGATCAAAGGCAATGCTTCCTTTGCAAAAGTCAACCATTTCTTTTATACTGCCACTGCATTTTGTGGCTTAGGCTAACTTTCTGAAGTCTGAGGAATTTGTTCATTGATCAGTTAAATATCTTTGTAAAACAAAATACTCTGAAAGCATGTGAGTCTGTGTGACCACCCAGCCCCAGAAGATAAGGCCTCATTCAACCCAGTGTTGATTGTTGTTATGATACTCATGATAAAGTGATTCACAGACACTTGTAGAAGAGCTGACATGTTTAGTGGAAAGGAGACAATTCCTCAAATGATGTTTTTGTCTTCGTGACTTTTCTCCCATGTTGTAGTTACAATTACATTGCATAACTTAAATGATCACTGCATAAGGTTAATATAAGTTTGTAGGAAAAACTAGTTGACCATAATTCTTTATTTATCTATATATTTTTTTTTAAAGAGAAAATAAATAGCCATGCAATATGGGAGTCTTTTCATGTGAGAAATAAAACTGTGAAAAGAAATGCAGAAATTCCTCAAATAAAAAGGCACCCTCCCACACTGTGGGCTGACTAGATCACTGCTGTAATAAAGTACCTAAGTTCAGTCATCACTTAAAGATCTTGATAAATGTCATAGTACTGTTACTGCAAGTCTTGTAAGAATAAAAAAAAGGCAATGAACTGCTGTTACAGAAAGGAAGGAGGGCCAGTAGTAGTTGCTCTCTCCTTCCCTGTGTGAACTGTGATAGTAGGTATTTATACTTCTAAAAGTTGATAAATTTTTGCTAGATGTTAAAAGGGCTTTATGATTATATAATGGATGAGGAAATTTCGGGAGCATTTCACTACTTGAAATAACACAGCTTCACTCCCCTTGCCTAGACATTGAATGATGGTTTATTTCCTGTATGTAGAATTTGTTCTGTAGAAGTATTTTGAAGTTAGGGTGCACAAGATGGTATTTGAGCTCGAGTTTGAACTGATTTTTGCCTTTAAATTTTTTTGGTGATGAATTACTGTTATGCATAGCTGAAGGCTGAGGTACCCAAAACTGGTAATGCTCTATCAAATAACAATTATTTGTTCATACCTGTTAGTGGTAAGAGTAGTCCACAATATACAGGTATTTTTTGGTAAAAAAGCATAACTAGCCTGGTGGCATAGATCGTTTTCAGAGGAATATATGTTAAGTAGTGCTGCTGAGAGGCATTTTTCAAGGCACTCATTAAAATAAAAAATTAAGTAAGCATAATTTCTGACTAATTCTGAATGGGCTTTTAAGAATACTTTGTGATACTTGTTATAGAAGACTTAATATTAAATTATTCCATTGCAGTTTTGTTTTTCCTTGTTGCAGTTAATATTTCAATGTATTTCAGTCGCTTATATATGTAGAATTGCACTACTACTTCTACATGGTGTTGGCAGAATGCTAGGGAGTATCACACTAAACAGTGAGACTAGATGTAATAAAAGACTAGCTGCTATGTGTGTTGTCATTTCTGTGATCAAGGCTGTGACTTCTGTAACATTTTGTTGAAAAAAAATCCACTGAGTTGGTAGCTTTGTCTTTTACTTGTATAAATGGATGATGTGTCTGAACTTCTTACTCTTGTGCTCACTGTTGTATTTAAAAAAAACACAACCACCTACAAAAACCCCCCAGGCAAAAAAGCCAAACATGGCCCCCATGCCAGTCATTCCAGTATTGAAGAGCATGCACAGGGCTGTGGCAGAAATGTGAAAGTCAAGAGTAATCCTACCTCAGTGAATTGTCAAAATTAGGAGTCTGGGACCTAAGCTTAGAACCACGTGTTTTGGACATACCCTTTTCTGTTAACTACAGAGTGCTTTCCATGTCTCTTACCTCACAGCCTGTCCATGTCTGATTTAATATTGGGGTGAGCCCCAAGCACATACTTATTTTTCCTTTTCTTTTGCTTCTTCATTCAGTCTGAATTCTGGGTTCCAAGGAAAGAAAAGAAGGACATGAGGATGTAAGAAAGCTGTAGTGTACTCAGGTCAGCTCCTGGGTCTGAATAGTCTTACAGCATGTTGCAGAGCAGGGATATTCTGCAGGGTAGGTGTAGCCTAAGAAGCAGTGAAATTGTCTGATGGCCCATCAGCAGATGATCTAAGAACTTCTCCACTGGAAATTGAAGAACGGTGCTGACTAATATGGTGTAGCATAATAGAGACAAATACAATGACTTTGGTAGAGAGGAAAACCAAGAAACTTTTATTTTATGTTTTTTGCAAAGCCATACACTAACAATGTATGTGTCTAAATTTTAGGGTTTAGTTCCTATTTAGAACCAGTGGATTCAGGTATAAAATGGCTGTTGAACAGCACTTGATATCAGTCTGCTGGTTAGTGGTATGGAAGAGCAAAACCTTATTTTGAAGAAGTGATTTCACATGCTATTTTTGAGTTAACATAAGAGCATTATTGTGCTTCGGTTAGGTTGCTCGAGGCCAAACATCTACAAAGTTTATTTCCTTAGGATGGTTAACTTAAGGGAGGACAGTAGAATGAAGTAGTCATGGTGAATTTTAAGCACAGGAAGCAGATAATGTCCAAAAAGCATCAGGGTATTTATTATAGACACAAAATATGAAGAAACAAGTCTCCAGCAGGTAAAGCTCCAGCCATGAAAACCTGATGAGATTTCTCTGCTAACCTAAGCAGATTTGCTTTTGCTTCCTTCCTGAAAAACAAATCTGCTTATATTTGTGAATACGGACCCTTTGAAAACTTTTGTGTTAGATATAATAATTGTGGCTTATGTGTGTAGGAGAAAAGTAGAAAAACACGTTGAATTGTTAGTTTTCCCACTCTTCTTAGAGTGACATCTCTCTCAAACATTCCTGCTTGCATGTTTACTCACATTTCCTTTTGCATGAGGAGGTATGAACTTTAAGGCTTGCATTTGGTGTAGTTAAAAGGTTTTATGTTTTAAGTATCAGTAGCAATTCTAAATATTATAGCTTACCTTATAATTGCCAACTGTCCTTTCAGAATGCTAACAAACATTAGGAAATCGATCATTATCTGGCCCACGTTTTTGATCCATTCCTTCAGAATAAAGATGTGGCTAAGGATTAACTTCTGCAAGCTGGTGAGTTTGCATTTTTGCCTTCAGTACAACTGTTCTCAAGTCGTGACACTTGCACTGGTGTCTGGTGGGATCTCGCCTGCTCTTTGGTTAGTAAAGCATCATCCATTGTGGTGTGAAACATAAAAATGTAGGATATCGTTGCAGAAATCATATGACTGATATTTTCCCCTTTAAAAATAATTATTTGAGTGTTTTTGGCTGATCTAGATGTTGCAAGACAATTTGTGTAAAAAAAATAGAAACCAGACCTTGACAAAATTTTTGACTTTTATCTGGTAGGTGTTCTGACTTAGTACATATTTTTGGATTAAAAGATTATGCATTATGTCTTCCAAATATAAAAATGGTTTCATAGTTTGAGTTGAGGCTTGGCATTGGGCAGGCAAGCAGACAAGAATTATTTCCTGAAATTCCTCAGGATTTGTGGCCCAGTGCTGAAGGAAGTTCAGACTTCTCTGTAACACTCACAGTTGCTAATTACAATTTAGAATTGTGCTTTCTGATTTTTGACACTTGTATTTTTACAGGATTTCCAACATTGGCAGTCAAATGTTTAACGTATTATTTTTTTAGCACTTTCATGATATATGTCTTTTCCATTTACACTTATTTGAGGTGTAAAATCAGTTCAGGAAAATCTAATAGTAACAAATGAAGCATGAGTAGTTGGTAAAGGTTAGGTGATGTTGCAGTTTAGTTTCATGAAGCAGCAGGAATTTGACGACCTGGTTGGAGATGGATGGGTCCAGGAATAAGACTTGACCTTCCATAGATTTATGATTCAGCAAGTTAAGAGGCTTGCTAAATTCAGTACTTACCATAAACATCCATTAGCTGTCAAAACAAAATTTGCCAGGGCCTTTAATGTCCTTTGCTAAGAAAATTTTGTTAGGTGGGGTTCCATGGCAGGGTGCATAAATTTGGGTCTAAAATCCTCTTCCGTCTATAACACAAGACTCTGGACAATGTGTGCTCATTATCATTTAGTTAAATATTTTCACTCTTGTTTCATGGGTGAGCAGTAGCTTAGTCATATAGCTCTGAAGTTGTATATGATTTTCCTAAAACAAATTATCCTAAGGAAAAAAATCTTCAAATGCCATAAACTGAGAAGAAAGCAGATGTAAATAATAAGAGGTGAGGAACCTTAGTGAAACAAGTGCACATCTTCTCAAGTTCAAACTATAAAGTGTCATTTTCTAGTAGTGAGTTCTCTGAGGCTGCTAGGTCATGCACATTCTGTGTGTGTTTGTAGTAATAGCATTACTGTGCAATTGCTTCATACTGGGGGAAGCCAGAAACTACTGGGCCAAAATCTCTGCTAAAAACATCTGTTATGATTTTCCTTATTTGAAGTTGAAACCTGACCTTGCAAATACCTGGATTTTATTACAAAAGAAGAATTGTTCAATACTTTTTTGGGTGTGGGTTTTTTCCTGTAGTGGTTTGCCAGGTACCTGGCACCAAGGAGTAAAATATGATTTTATTATTTTCTTGTGAAAAAGAAAAGGGAAAACTTTGAAAAATATTTGTCAGCTATTTTTTGAAAGATAGAGAATGTGGTAAAGATAATGAAAAATAAAGAAGGTGGTGAGGTGTACTATGCTGACCTATTTAGTCTATTTCATCTCACTGTGATAATCCTGGATTATGCTCAGTAATTCTGCTAACACTATTTACAAGAAACTGTGGTCTTTTTTTAATTTTCCTAAAATGGTTTGGAAGTAACAGAAATATTTTAATAGTGATGGATAGTCCAGAGTTTGAAAAGTACTCATGCTTGGAGAGTAATAATTGACGAAAGAATTGGCTTTTCAAAATTGGAAAGAAAATGAGACATTTTCAAGATGAAATATTCCAGACAATGGAAAAAATTGTGAGAATTGTTCAGATGGAGGTGACAGGGTTTACAATCTTGCCCCAGTGCTTTCTTTTTGTCCTGGAATAAGCACCTTTACCTCTTGTAGTGATGGTAGCCCTCTTGCCTGATTTGAGTGATTAAAAGGCTTGTTTGCACTAGATTTGAGAGTGAGGTCACAGTTCTCCCCTCGTTGTAGCTGCTTACACAGCACTGGTGTAAAAGAACTTTTGCTGTGTGAGATTTTTGTTCCCTATCTATGCTGCTTCCACCTTCCTCCTCAGTGAGAAAAAAACTCATATTTCATAGAAACATACTCTAGTATTTAATAAGTATTGAATTAGGTTTTCATTCATGTCCATGAGAGGAATGTTTTTAGGGTTCCCTAAGCTTCCCAAGCTGTGCTTGATGGGGAAAAAATAAGTATGTGTACATAGTTGCATTTTCTATAATTTTTGAGTCACAGTAGTAACTTCTGACCAGTTAAGTATTAGACACCATGCTGTTGTCTCAGTGCATAATGGCACTACCTCCTGCTGCACATTCAGAATATGCATTTTTGGGTAAAGAGGACGCTGATGTTCTGATTTCCAATTCTGCTGTCAGTAGTAATGAATTTTCAATATGCTACTGTAAAGTCTAGGAAAATTGGAAGTCAGAAACTGGCAGGAAAATGTGATGAATTTATTTTGGCCTTGCTGTTGGATAAAGGAGAGCTGGAAAAGTCAGAGCCTGCCAAACAGAGCTTCCTGGCAAGAAGAACTGCCCTACCTCAGACCTTTGGAAAAAACACTCAATATGACTAGATGTGTTACAAAAATCTCTCTCATTGCATCTGGAAAATCGTTTGCAGCCTGTTTCCATCAGTCCAGAAACTGGAATGTTCATGTCTCTGCAACTGATCTGCATCCAGAGCCAAGGCACAATAACTAAGATTGACTATCACTGATGGATCTCTGTGTCATCCTTTTTTGTTCCAAGTCTGGTGATATTATAGGATTACAGTGGATTTTGTCTTTTTATAGTTCAATTCTTTTTTTTAATTCCAGTTTTTCATTTCTGTGGTACCTGTGTGTCCCAGATGAACCTTGGCTCCCCATGTTCTGTTGGACTGTGGTTGAAGACCTTGCAAAGAGCTTTGTGGCAACCATACAAACTGCATTGCAGATGGATACTTTCAGAGAGTTCAAAACAAGCTTGCTCTGTTTTTTTTTTAATTTATTTTAGTATTATAAATTACTCTTGATAATCTTACAATTTTAAGAGCTTTACATTTTAAAAGACTTTTGCAGAGTCTAGTGGAGCAAGAGCAGCATGATCTTATGACTGGTGAAGGATCTCTTGATTAAGATTTCTCCAGTTTATTTGAAGGAATCAGGGAAACCAATCTGGCTGGAGGAGTTAAGTTACTCTTATAAGTCATTCTGAACAGGAAATTAAGGAGGAAAAATCACCCCACTGTGAAAGTGGCAATGCACTGTGAGCCAGTGTTCAAGTGCAGTAAATAGGAAAAATGTGTTGTGGCACTACTACATGCTAATAGCTTTACCTGTGTACTGACTCCATTTATTAATGCCACTTAATAAATATGCTTGCACAGTTCTGAATTAGCAGGACCAGCAATCTGCTAAGGTAGTTCTGAGCATGAGTATTAGTTGTCATCAGAGGTTCTTTTTTATATTGGCAATAATTTTTACCAGATGATGTAATTTTTTTTTTCTGACCATACAAGTGTAGTGGATTGACAAACTAAAAGCCCATATAGTTTCTCAAAGAGGGACACAGATTTATAGATAAAAGGTATTGTATCTCTAGTTTGTGGTTCAGATGTGGTGAAGAAATGGTGTTTTGTACCCTTTTTCTCTCTTTCCAACTTGAGAAATGTTTAATTCTTGGGATAGTTAAGCAGTCAGCTTGACTGTTTGGAGAACACTGTCCTAATTCTACCAAGATTGGATAGACTTCACATTTTCTTTCAGGTATGTTTAAGAGTGCAGAAATTTAAAACTAACATGATTTAGAGTATACTGACTTGAGTTGCTGCCATATCTGCATGATACAGCACAACAGCTGAGTTCAGCTTGTCAAGTTGTGTTAACTGTTCTTGACTGTCTGGGGTCTGCTGGGGGGCCTTCGTGTTGTCAGATGGTGGAATTGGCTTCCTACCTCTTTTGACAGATGGGGAATCAGTTGATCTTCCAGAGATAGTGTAAAGATGTGATTTTAATTCTGCACTTACCTTCAATACAAACTTCACTCCTCCAGGCAACAGTGAAGTGAAAAAACAGATGAAGTATTGAACCTTTGATTTTCTGTAATTTCCCAAAGTCGCTTATTTGATAGCTTAAATCTTCATCTGTGGTAATCATGGAGGCCTGCACTTGTTTCCTGTTTGTGTATTATTTTAACATAGTTTTGTTGGAAGGCTGCTTGAAGCTTGCAGGTGCTCTTTGGGATACCCTGCTGCTTAATGAGATGTTCCAATATTCAACTGCTACCAATTTCATCTTTTATCTAAGGTGATCATTTAGGCTGTTTGAATTAGAATTTGAATACTAATGAAACCAAAAGAGAAGAAGCTTAAACTTTCAGTTGTTGTCCCTACTTTCACCCATCTTGCTTTTTGTAAGAATGTTCCTCAAGGTCTGGGTGTTTAAGTTTGAGGGAGCTGAATCAGGACGCTGGCCTGGCTGGGAGAACATATCCCTGTTGTTCATACTGCATAGCTGTAAGATTTTTCTGGCTAGTGATATGACGCTTATAAAAAAAGCTGTACTTTCCAATGCCAGTTCTGGTTCTGGAAGCTCTGTAACAAGATGCCTCTTAAAAGTAGTTAGGTAACGAGACAGAATCCCTCAGCACTTTCCAATTTCTCATCCCTGGAAAGGAAAAGTTGAAGTTAGTTATTTTAAATTCACTCTGATTTATTTATATGCTGAGTCCTTTTTCTTGGTGAGGACACATATTGCATTCTGGCATTGCTACCTCACATATGGCTGAAGAGGCTCAGATCAGGTTTCTGAACATGGAATTAATCCCATTCTCTGGCTATTTCAGCATCCCTTCCATCATCCTGGACTGTATCAGACCAATGCCAGGTTTCCACTGTCCTAAAACTTAGAGTCTAATATTATTAACCCTACCTCTCAGCTTTCTGCACTAACGATATTAAGCAATGCTTTTGTATCTTGTTTCTAGAAAATAAGAGACAGGGAGTGTAATAACATATTATTAGATGGTAATACTTAATGGTTACAAGAGAGTGAAGGGTTTTATTTAAAAATAAAACTTGTTAATTTACTTTCTTCACAAAGTCAGTCTCTACTGAAATAACACTGTGTACAATTGCTCTTGGAGTAAAACTTAAGGCAAGATTTTTTTTTGGTAATCACTATTTCATCATTTGATATATTTAGTAGGTGAACAGTGTTAAGATTGGTAATAGAGAAAGTGAATTTATTCAATTGAAATAAGTTGTAAATTTTCCACAAAAAGATTTTAAGACTCTTTTTCTAGGATTTAAACATTATATTGATACAGAAATACACGTTGAAGTTTAGCTACTTGGCTTTTTTATCAGGCTGTGGAATCAATCTCACTTTCTTTGGGACCCAAGTTTTAGATACCCAAGTGAGAGGCTTAAAAATACTGAAGAGTAAACTTTCCAATATTGCTCTTAAATCCTGTTTCCTCCTTAGTTAGTATAGCATGTTCCAAAAATGACTTCTCTACATTTATTAACTCCACATATCTATTAACTTTTTATGTACAAAAATGTCCAGGTGCAAGTTCTGTGGAAATGTGACATCAGTCAATATTAGTCACTTCAAATGTTACCTGCTCCCTGTCTGCTGATCCAAAAAGGTAAACCTGTGTGAACCAGCAGTTAATCTGAAGTAAATGACTATGTATTTGCTGCTTATTTATGTTGTTTCAGTTATTATAGAAAGTTGGTAAGCTTTACTTAAGAGACTGGGCACCTCTGTATCTTCAGTCCTCTCTGCTTATATTTACTCTTCTCCTTTCTGCTGAGTTAGTACACCTAACAGGATATTATTTTGGTAACAAGTAAGGAGTGCATTCCCAAGCCTCTTCTTGCCTGTCTTTGTTATACTAGTTTGTGTTTAAGCTTGGATGTATAGTAAAGCTAGCAAACTTGGTATCAAGGAATCATGGTGGTTCCCTACGTAATTCTGATCCTGTTTTCCTGTAATGGAGCTGAGCATTTGCTCCCCAAAAGAGCAGTGCTAAGGTAAATGTTCTTATTTTCACTACTGCTGTTCCACTGTGATAAATGTTTGTGAAAACTGTATAGCTGATTATTGAGACAAATACAAATGCTATACAAAAATAATGGTTGGCTTTTACAGAAAAAATGCACCTTTGGAATCACATAGTGTGAAAAATAATTCACAAAATTGTAACAGAAAGAAGGAGAGGAACTCCTGAAAATACCTGTGCTGGAAGATGTCTCTCTGCTAGGTCTCTATTTTGGAAATGCAAAGCTCCAATGGGTGCCACTGATACCTGTGCTAGGAAAACTGCCAGAAAGCATTTTGGTTGTCTACTTGCTGTTTGTCTCCTAAGATACCAAGTGTGCATGTAGCAGAAGTGGGATCTGAAGGACTTGAAAGCTTCTCAAGTTTCTAACTTCAATCTCTTTTGCTATCACAGAGATAGAACTCCTCTTGCTCCACAGCTGTCAATAGAAAAGATTTCAATTTTCATCTGTAGTATTCCACTGACATAAAAATATGATTTAAATATAGTATTGAAACCCATGGTGGGTTTATTCTTGTCACTGCTTTTTGTTGTCTTAGTCATCAATCTGCTTCTTTAGCTACTTCAAAAGGGCACCACTAAAAATTGATGCTATTATTTTTCACTTTAATATGACTCTTGTTCTGAAGCATCACTGCTTGTCACAATCTGGGTTTTTCAGTGGCTGTAGCTGAAAGCTAAAGCTAAACCTTTCTTTTCCCAGACGTTTTATGCAACCGGAGTCAGATGCTGGGAATTTGGATTTTTGCGTTAACCCCCCCCCCCATAGAGGGCTGCTCCCTCTATGTCATCAGGCTTGTAACTTTGGGTTTGGTGGCCCTTTTGAAAATGCCAGGCCATTTTAGGATGCTTATCATACCATGGCCATGGGAGTGGGGTTTTGCCTCTGTAGTTTGGTCTTTGTGGCTGCACAGCTGCTGTCACAAGGATGGTGCTGCTTTCCTCTTTGGAATCACAGTCAGCTCTCAGACGCTCACGTTTATGTAGATAAAGTCTCTATCTTGATCTCACTGAGGTAGACAAAAGTGTTTCTCTTTGATTGTAACATCTTTAGTTCAGACTGTAAGCTTTTAAGAACATAGGTGTATACAAGGATTTAATTATTCATATTAGGATTAACTAAGGTTATATGACTTGTTCAGTATTTAGTCAAGTCACTAAAGAAATGCTTATGATTCACAATGGTGCAAGATGTTTGGGAAACTCGTGCCACTGAAGTTTAAGGAGCTAAGTGTAAAATTCATGAATTCTGATATAGAATTGAGTCATGAATATCTTACCTTTCTAGTGCACTTGTCACACAGAAGTGATACTTGACACTTCCTTATTTCATCATTTGGGATCAGAATTCTCTGGGTTTTCCTTATTAAGTCTTTCTCTAAAGTATAGTGTTATCATTGGTCCTCTTATTTTTGTGCCTTACAACACTGTTGGTACTAAAACTTGCATCTCTGTTTTTTCTGGTTTTAGAAGAATCAAGTTCATATTACAAATGGTCAGATTTTTGGCTTGGATAGTAACAGTGAAAAGCTTGGTAAAATGTGTCCTAAAGACTCAAAAGCTGAAAGCAATCAAGGTGAGGCTATTAAAAACAAAACAAACACAAAACCCCCACGAAAATACCAACAAATCCCCAGAAAAAAATCCCCTGCCTTTGTGAATTTGAAGCCATACTTAAGCCAAACTTGGGGGTCTTTTTAGAGTTGTGCATAGTCAGAACTTTTCACAGATATCAGACATGGAAATACAAAAGCTGTATTTTCTCCAGATCACAGAGAGTTGGGTTGGTTTAGAAAGACCTACTGGGGCAAAAAAAAATAAAAATCCAAGTGCAGCTACTGCAGTTGGCTTCAGCTTGAATAGGAAAAAAAGGGATTGCCCTTGTATCTGTGGGGTATTTGTATAATAGCACAATTTACAGTTGAGGTTAGGTGAACAGGGCAGCTTGACAGGGTGTGTGTTTATTGCTGTTGACATGTAAGACCAAAGGTACTTGCAGTGCCAGGTACTGTTTTAAGGCTTGTTCAAAATGATTGTATCTATCTTCTGTAAAAAATAACTAAAACTGCCACTGTTGGAAAAGTTGGTGATGGGTATTTAATTGTATGGGGAAATGATGGCTTTTTTTATGCAGACTCCTTGAATTAAAGGGACTGAGTGAGGGTTTATGACCTGCACTGTAGGATAGACCCAGTGCCTTTTTAAATATTAGATGTGAAAGAAGATTAAAAGTATGAAAAGGACCTCCCTCAGGAAATAGATTAAGAGGAGAGGGAGTTAAAAATCATGGGTTTGTTTTTTCACTTGAAAATGAGTTATTTGGTTTACTTGCTAGAATAGCAGAGGATGCTGTAATACTTCTAAATTCTTTCTGACCAGCTCATAGGCTGTGGTTGAAATCAGCACTAAACCTGCCCTGAAGTAACATTCAGTTCTTAAAGCTCAGATAATTGAATTGACAGCTGCCACCCAGGGGAATTTTCTGTTAAGCTTTTAAATCTGCAATGTTTTGCAAGAATTTGTCCATTTAAATTTTCTGTATATTTCAGACTGCACCCCAAGTGGGTTGACCTAATAAAGATCTTTCCCTACTGTTGGGCAAGTCATTTAGTGCTAAACAAGTTAGGGAAAACAGTTTAAAAGCAATGGCAACAGCGTGCCTTCATCTACATGATGAATGTGTTGCGTGTGTCACGTGGAGTTATTGCTGGGAGCTGCTGCAGAGGAGGAAGAGCACAGCTGTGTTCAGTGTGTTCCTGGTGCAGTGCTAAATGCATGCCATGGGGAGTGAGAGCCTGTGCTGATGCAGGAGCTGACCTTAGGAAAGGAGAAAATAGTTTTAAAAATGTATGAGTCTTTCCAATGCATTTTATGAGAGAGGATGGGGAAAAACTTGGTTGTGCCTGGAACATGATAGTCCATTTATTTTCATCATTCTTGGGCTGGTTTGTTGTTGTTTTACTTTTGCTGAATAGTGATGCAAATCTCTCAGTTTCAGTGGTGATTTAACTTTGGCAAAGGAATTGTGTGGATGCAAGGCACACCCATTATTATTATTATTTAAATATTTCTCTTACAGTGCCATTTTATTAGGTGGGAGGTGAGGATACATCTGTCCTCTGCATGACAGAAAACAAGTGCATGGGAATGTGTGGACAGATGGAGAAAAAGATAAGAAGAGAACTAGGATGATTTGGCAGATTGTTGATATCAGTCGCTTTTATGGAAATCCAGTTCTTGGACCAAGAAATCTTTCTTGAATGGTATAAATCACTCTTGTGGAAATCCAGTTTTTGGACCAAGACATCTTTCTTGAATGGGAAGAAAAGTAGAGACTTAGTAAAATTTTAATTCTGTAACTTGAAATTTCTGTATATTCTGACATCAGATGGTCTCTTTTCTGTAAGCACTGTTGATATTTGTTGTCACAGGGATTAATCATTGCAGAAGATAAACAGGTTGCATTAATACACAAATTCACATACACACCATGTGGAATGCCACTACATATTTAATTTTTAACTTTAAAAAGTCTCTTACAAGAGGTCGTGTGACAGGCTAAGACTGTTCAGATGAAGTGGAAGTTGTTCAGCCTTCCCCCTGCTGCTCACTGGGTGCATCCATCAGGACCTGGCAAAGGACTGGCCCCAAGGACACGGCAGCTCTGCGTGTGCCAGCCCATCCCTCCGGGGGCTCCCCCTGTGTCACAGCCCAGCCCCAGGCAGGTCCTGCCCCAGCCATTGCCCGACAGGGCCGGGCTGCAGCTCCCTGGCCCCTGCACTGGGTGCTGCTGGCTCCAGCTCTGCCCTGACAGGAGCAAAGTGACAAAGAATGCAAACAGGAACCTCTCCCGCAGGTTTCTTTCCTTTGGGAGCCAGCCAGTTCAGCCGCAGCATTGTTGGACAGCTGAAGACACGCAGAAATGCTGCAGTGGTCACCTAGATTTCTCTTCATTTTGCTCAAGGTGTATTTGATTGTTCACTTGGTCCCTGTCCTTTCTTATGCCTGTTCCTGGCACCAAGATAAAGTATTTCTCCTACTTGGACTCCTTCAACCAGAACATGTTACCATTTGTTTTAATTTCCTTTGCCAGGTGCAGTCTGCCTTGCAGCTGCAGTGAGACGCAGTAACTTCAGCCTATGACTCTGTCTTGCCTGGTTTGCTGGCCCCATCACTCCTGGGCCAAGCAGGGCTGTTACCTTTTCCTCTCTTCTGCCTTCAGCTGGAGATGGGACTTGACAGGCTTCTGGATGAGCAGTGCTGCAGACACTGTATCAGCACAGTGCTAATGAACGCTCAGGTGGTGAGAACCAGGGGGAGCAAAGGCAGAAGCCTTCCCTTAATGGAAGCTGTTTTCTTGGCTAGAAAAGTGCAAGGGAACTATAACTTCTGTTTACAAGTGCATTTGCAGAAAAAAAGCTGTTGAAAAAGGAAAAAAAAAAGTATTATCATTTTCAAGAGCTATGAAAGGAAAAAAGCTAATTTTGGAGAGATTTTATTTTGGTAGAAAGAGCAGGATCTAGTCTCTTACTGGACTAGTTTAATTTTTCTTTTCCCTCAGCTTTAAGTTAAAATATTTTTAAAATTTTCCTTATTTCTTGAATGCATCTGTAACTAGTGTACCCTCTTTCCAGTGTATTGGAACAACAATGAAGTTGTAAGAATTGGGCATATCACTAAAAAAAAAGAAAAAAGAAATTTCAAAAATTTCAAATTTTAAAGAGTTGCTGCAAGTCTCTCATAATGGAAATCAAGGCTTGTGCTAGGAGCTAGTTCAGAGGAATAGTACATGACTGAGGCAGCATGGACCTTGTAGGAACCTTCCATATGAATGAGGATGGGTGTGTGGCTGAGCTGCAGCTGTTTGTCTCAGTTACTTCCTAAACCAGTTGATTTTTTTCTTTTCTGTTCATGGGTCTTGCACCATAGTTAGTAGAGTGATAAAATCCTATGCTAAAATTAGTATTGGAAGGAGAGGTTCTTTGGAAAAAGGGGCTTTGCTATTTCATTCTGGAATTTTTCTTTTATAACCCCATTTCTCTTTTCTGTTTTAAAACCCCATTGCATAACAACCATAACAACCTGGAGCTTTATTTTTGTTATATATACATAAATTAATGTTTATTAATTACATAACATAAATCTGTAGTTTTACAGATATGTATATATGCACTTGGGCAGACAGTATAATGCTTTGTCTTGCTTTGCTTTCTGCATTCGTTCCTGTTGGAGTGAGTGGTACAAGGAGAAGTACAGATGGAGGTGTAATTTTCACTTACTTCCTTTAAACTTTTTTCAGGGGGAGGCTTTAATTTAAAACAGTTTTTGCAGAAGTGTGGCCTAAAGATGAGGAAAAATATATTGCTGTAGGTGCCTGTTCCTGTAGTTTTTGAGTATTTTGCACTATGGAAGACAGTCACTACCACAGTACCAACAAACTAACAAACAAATGGAATGAAATATGTTATCTTTTCTCTGTCTTTTGTCTTCTAGCTTTCTATCAACTCACTTAACTGCGTGAAGACAGGAAAGTGACATACAGTTTGTGCTGTACTGCAGACCCAGGGCCCAGTGCAGTGGTGGGGGCAGGTGCAGCCAAGTTCCCCATCAGGGCACACTGGCACCCTGCTTAGGTGGTGCTTACAGGCATCGACATCCTCCACGACTGTAGGAAAGTTACATGGATAGCTTTGGTGCCTTAACTGTTACTCTGTTTCATATTTTTAAACACTCAGGTTTAACCACTTATTTGTTTAGGTGTGTTCAATGCAGGTTAGAGGTTTTCCAGTGTGCTCACAAAATACTGTGAGAACATTTAATGTCTCCACTCCTGGTGGTTTCCTAAATATGTAGAGCTGACAATGGGCATGTTACTGCTTTTCATTTGTCATCACTTTATTTCTGTTTTAAAATCAGATTTGTGTTTTTTTTTTGAGGGATTTGTTTTGAAAACAGGTGTGTTTGTATATTTATCGTGTTTCTTTCTGAAGATGTCTAAGCAAGTCACTTTGAACAGGGCATGAGCTTCCATCTATTGTTGGTAACTGTGACTCATCTGTGTTATTTTTAACACTCTAAGCATGAATTAATTTTTTCTTAAGCTATTCTGATCCTTTTTCCTACAGTTCAGTTTTGGGTTTTTGTCTATCATAAATCAATCTGGAAACCTAGGATATATGTCTGTAGCACAAAAAGCTACCTAGAAGTGAATATTTTGATAATCACTATTGTGATTGTAACTGGAGCTGTTAATGTAGGGTGACATGCTTGCCCCTTATTAGTCAGTATGCTTTGTGCAGCTGTTCTGGATGGCATTTGGGGAGACAAGTTCCATCACACCTACAGTGCCTGAAGAGTCCTTGAAAACGAGGAATGTCTCTACTGTAGGCTGTATGATTCTTAAAAAAAAGAAAAGTATCCGTGAAAATCATGGACATAATTACGCTTGTAAACACATCCAGCGTCCTGCTGATTTGGTTCAGCCAGTCCAGTGAAGATGTAAAGGAAAGAATTAAATACAGACTTGGGTTCTTTTTTTTTCAATCTCCCTCAGAACGTTGTTCGAGCCAATCTTAAGAAATTTTTTCCCTCATAAATAATCGTATTTTCACAGAAGCCAGAACTTCTGCTGTGACTACCATTATAAGTAATGCTTTGCAAAATCCTGGTTTTCTTAATAATCTTCTCCCTCCATAACCATGTCATGCATATATCTCTCAGAGATGTTGGAGGCAATCCTCAGCATTGCGTGACTAGTCCAAAGAAATCTGCCAGGGAGACTGGTCTCTGATCCAGCTTTAAGCTTTGTAGTGTTCATAAATATTGGTTTTTGTTTTGTTTTGTTTTTTTTGTTTGTTTTTGGTTTTTTTTTGTGATGGTGTACAGCCTCATAAGCCATTGGTCTATAAAATGTTTGCCTCTGCACAGACGGTGGTGCCAGGCTTGCCTGTTATACAGCTTTTTTGCACTCTTTACCTTTTGATTGTTAATATTCTCTAGTCATAAAAATACAGCGTTGAAAATATAGCTTTTAGCACAAGTGTCCTGCACTTTTGCTGGAATGATCTTGTCCTGCTGACTGGTTTTTAAGTAATGGATGGCTGCTGCAGCATCTGCCCCAGTTACTCCTTGTTTCAAATTTACAGTCTGCACAACTCTGGATCTAGTACTTCTTTTTTTCATGAAACTGACATAAATTGATATTCATCATAGTAATTTATAGATAAGAAATATATAGTCTCATTCTGGTGTGGGAGAGTTTCAGATGTTTTGTGTTGGGACTTTGCTGGATCGTGTCAGTCTGTGGTTCACGGAGTGTCTTTGCTGAAGATCAGTTTCATTCATACCTTCTTCATTGTTAATAGCTGAAAATATTGCTTATTTTCAAGGGAATCATTTAATCAGGTTTACTGTTTATTTGTAGCTGTACCTTACATGAAAGAGTACAATTTTCATGAGATTGGATTTGCTGCAGCAACTGTAAAATAATCCTGATGTGCAGAACAAGCTGGTTGTTGACAAAATCCTGTGAAATGGTAAATAAATTTCTCTTCTCCCCAAGCGGTAGTTGCACTGCTACCACACTACTGTAAAATCAAGTATGTCATACCTTGTCAGTGTCTTGTGACTAGGCAGACTTGTATCTTATTTCGTTACAGTAATTTCAGACAGTAATTAATTTGATCCTTTTATTTCAGGCAGTAACTATTTCAGGCCTACAAGCAGAGCTTTGGACTCTTAGCTTTTGGATAGAAAAACAAGCTTCTCCTTTTAAAGGACTGGGGCACTTAGAGAGACTCTGAAGTGGCGTCTGACCTTGCTTTTAGTGAAGTAGTGTGGGTAATACAGCACTTCAGATAGGGAGCTGCTGCTCAGTTGTTGACCTATGCGACCAGGTGCCATAAACTGACCTCCTTTACACCCTTGCACATTCCCTCTGGCTGGACTGGCCATGGCCTTGCTTGCAAGCTGCAAAACAACTATTTTGGCCTGACAAGCTCTGTTTGGGGTGTTTCTTATTTGCATCATTGCATATGTAAGACAAGACTTTGATTTGCCCTTAACGCTGTGGTGACATACAAGAGAAGAGAGACAAACCAGTCCTGCTTTAGCCAGTCCTTGTGCTGTTAGCCTTTGTGGAGCTTTGCTCTTGGTTTCAGGAAGGTGGCTCTGGCTCTGCCACAGTGGGCAACTTTGTCCATCCATCTGTTGTAGTGATGTGTTTCCTTCCTGTTTGAATGAGAGCAGTGTCAGTGAGAAGGCAAATCTCCCCTGTGGCTGAACACATGACTCCGTTTCCTTTTGCATGACGGCTGCTGTGGCTTCTTCTGGGAGCCCCTTTTGTCTTCCATGGTCATTGCTGTCACCTGGTCTCCTTTCCTCAGTTCTGTGACACAACTTTGTGTGTCAGGAACACTCCTTGGCCTGGTGCTTGGCTGGTGCCTGTCAGGGGGAGCTAACCAAGGCTCACGGGGTTCATGATTGACCTTTCCTAGCATGCAATTTCTGCCTTTAGGATGTCAAATCCCTGTGCATAAAAGTGCTGTTATTTCTATATTGCAATAATATTAAAAAAAGCTATTAGAACAACATCCATTTATAGTCCAGTAATATTTTCAAAGACTAAAAATATATCCTAACTTGGATGGAGAGTAAAATTTTGTTCTGGCAACCCCGGTGGTGGTAATCAAACCCTCTGCCTGAGACAGGCAGGTGGCCTGTCACTCAGCCTGCCTCACTTACTGTCATCCTTCTTCTGCTGGCTTGTGTTCCCTGTCTTGGCATACATTAGACTTCTTAAGGTTATATTTCATGATAAGTCAAGTCTGGTTGTAGTTTTTAGATCCTGTGATCCTTTCATTATTAAATGAAAGAAAATAAGAACAATTGCACTGTGTTCCTACTCTTTGGCCTTTTCTGTAAATAATTAAATATTGCAAATATTATATTTAAATAAAAGATGTGTAAAATCCATCATTTAGCTGTGATTTTCTATGTGATGACTTTGTTTATTGCCAGGGAATGTTTTGGCATGTTCAGAGCTTTGTATTGACTTTGCTTTATTAAATCCTTCTTCGTCTTGTTTGGCTTGAGTGACTATACTGAAACATCTAACTGCACTTCCCTTCCTCCCTTGCTTTTGTTGCTCTCTGTGGTTGTTCCAGTGGCTTTGCCGTGAATGGAGTCCTCCTTGTCCTTATTTTCCTTACTTCTTTGAGAGTGTGATGGCTCTTTGGTGGTCTTGCCTCCCATTCAGGATTTCTGGGCAGTCTGAGTCATCCTAGTGACATCTGTTGCTGTAGTGAAGTTGATTCAAAACTCCCTGTTGTACTGATCCACCAACTTCTCTCTGCATGTTCAGTCACCTTTCCTTTTTTTTTCCCCCAGCCCCCTGTGTGTCACTGTTGAGGACACTTACCAGCCTCTAAGGCTGAAACATGTGACTCTTCTCCTTAAGCTCTTATTCTCAGACTATGGAGTGGTTCTGGAAACTTGCTTTTCTTTCTGTGCATGCAGCATAAGTTTTCCTCCAGAGAGGTCTGAGTCCTGTACTGACTGCCACGGGATCCATCTTTATAGTTCTCCAGATGCTAAGCTTAACCAGTTACTTCAACATTCATTTTTACTGAAATCATTATCTTTGTATATTGCTGCCCTGGAATCCTCTTCTTTCACTATTTAATGTACTAGCTTCTTGTCTTTATCTCCAGCACCAATCACAGCTCTCTCTGCCATATCATTTCTCATTCCTCAAATTTTCATGTTCTTCAGACAGTACTATTTTCAAAACTCCCTATGCTTGTGGTTCTTGTGTTTGTTCTTTATCAGCTGCTGTTTATGCTTGGCAATGAATTTTCAGAACTGACCTTTTAATCTGCATTGAAACCTTAAAATCTCCATCTGTGGTGACGTTTCTCTGAGCTTCTATTCATAGGAAGTTATCAGAGGTCCGTGAGGGAGTTTAGGTGTCCCAAGCTCCAGGGGATCAGAAGAGCAAAGGTGTCCCAGCTCCTTGAGTGCTGCCTTGCACTGCAGAGTAAAATCCTTGGCTGTGGTGGTGCAGTTAGATGGGAAGGTGGTTGTAGTACATTTGATGAATAAACAGGTACCTGCCCTCATATCATCCCGAAGCCTCACTGACCCCTTGTTCAAGAACCTTTAGTACTTTCTCAGGACTGATAAATTTTACATGATCATAACGGATGATTCAAATGGTACTGTATTTTCTTAGTCAATGCAGCCATGAGTATGGGAAGGAAATGGTTAACTGAAAAAATATGCTATTTTAATTGGCTGTTTGTGTGGAAATTCACTTTCAGGGTGGTAATTATTTCAGGATAATATGTATTGAATTAATTAGCACTATTATTCCTTTTTCTGTCCTGAGTTAGCATTTCTCACACTAACTTAATCATGCCAGCATAGCCACACAGAGAAATTAGGCGGTTTGCCTCTTTTACTTGCATAGGTGGGCTGTTTGTTTCATTAAGGGCAGAAAATTTGTGATCCTATAGAACTTTCACAGCTCTCTGTGATGTTAAAGGCAGAAATACATTTTGATACAGACTGTGAATAAATATTGTAAGTCTGACTTAAATGGGAGCATGCAGAAGTTGGATAAATGCTCAGCAAATTTGCATGCTCTCTGTGAAATCTAGAATAAGAATTTAAGAAGGGAAAGATAATTTGATGATCAGGGCCACCTGACTGCCCAGGTAGACTTCCCTGCATAGTATGTTGTTTCCAGTTGCTTTCCATTGTTTTTCCAGATGGTTGTGCAGCTGTATATGCTGTGTAGAAGCTCCATATCCAGTATAGCAACCCTGTATGTGAAAAGCAGTCACATGTCAGTCTTTAATAATTTTCCTATTTTTCTACTAACGATCATTTTGCAAGTCTCAGCATGACAGTTCAGCCAACTGGCTTCCCTTTACATGAAGGAAAAAAATGCTTTGTTGGTAAGTCTTTATGAAATGGATTAAGGCTGTAGATATTCCCAGTGAAACAATATGCTCAAACCTGTTTAACTCAGTGGAAGTATTTACTTTAGGTTTGTGTGGTAATCAAGAAAAGCAGTCAATGAGATTTTGAAATTATTGTACACTTGTGTTACAAATAAAATGTGTTCTTTGGGTCAAGTCTTTAGATTGAATTGGCTGGGATTCTTTTTCATTTTCTGGAAATCTGATAGTGGCTTCAAACCATGTGTGTGTTCTTTGTCTTCCTACAACACAGAAAACATCCTAGTAGTTATTTTTATATTTCTTTGTTGTGGAAGAGAGTCTTCCATTGTTTACAAAACCAAAGGGAGAACAAGGGGTGAGTATGCTGGTGGAGATGAATGAGGAGCAGTATCATATACGTCTGTGGGGTAAACATCAGCTGGTGAGATTTTGTTTTAAATGCTCAGTGATTTTGATTCTTGTTCCCATTATTTTGATATCACATGGAAACCAAATTGCTCTCCTTTAATATAAGTGTCTCAGAGTTTGAAGATCAGAGGAGGGAGAAAGACCTAATGATTTAACCAAACCTAGCAGCACAGATCTCTGCTCGTATCCCCTCTTTCCAAGCTCACTTGAGCCTGTTAGTGGGTATGTTCATGCCCTTTGTATGCTGCATTACAGTTTCATAGTCTTAGCTGATACTGAGGTCATGGCCCCGTGGACTGTGCTGTTCAGAGCTGTGTGTGTCACATGGAAACATTGCTGCTCTCCCTCCAGCCCTGCTCTGCAGCACTCGGGAGTTGCTAAGCACTCCCCGTGCAAGCAGAGGGCCTGAGAGGCTGGCTGAAGAGCTTGCAAGGGGAATGCAATTCTGGGTCTTCTTTTCTTCTCTCAGGACCTTTACATGGGTTTCTTGGAACATATCCCACTGCTTTTTCTCCAAGGGCAAGTATAAAAAGAAAAGCAGAAGGACTTGATCAAAAGACATACACAAAATCAGCATAGAGCTCCACTGGCTTCTGGGGATTTGGGGAAAATGCTGGCAGTTTTCTTAGTGCAGTGATGCAGTACATACAGTAAGCTGCTGTGACCTGAGTTTGCACTGGATTGATGAAATAGGCTTTAGTCTCATAAGCCTTTGTTTAGTTAGACATGTCTTTCCAGTGTGGGATTTCTGTTAAAACCTGGTTCATCATTTCAAAGCATATAGGCTGTCATGTGGTGCTGTAGAAACCCATTTTTAATTTGCGTCAGAAGTTCATTGATCACTTATGAAAACCCCCAAACAACCAAAAAACAACCACCAAACGTTGTAATCTGGTAAGTGAGAGCTGTCTGTGCTCAAATTAAAGTGTGAACAGGACCACATGCTGAAGTCAATAATACTGATTTTGTTTAACAGTAAATGTGAAGTAGAGAGATAGAAATAGAAAATGAGGGTGTGGAGAGAGGATGAGAGCAAGACAGATTAGGCAGAAGATAGGTATCACCCATGGCACCACCCAGTGCCATCCGTTGATCCTTCTTCACCCTGGGCTTTCTGCTGGTGGGGGTGCCAAGGTCATTCACAACTTTTCATTATTTATACATTTTAGACAATGAAGGAGTTAATGCTCGTTGGCTACTGATTACTCTATTGCCTAATGTTATTTAGTCTCTTTCTCTTCTTTTGAGTTGGTGGTTGTGATTTCCCACTGCTGGAATTACATTTTACCCAGTCTGAGCCGACTTCAGCACTGTTGCTGAGTTGGCTTTCCTTGTGGTCCATAAATTCTGCCATTATCAGTGATACATTCTTCTCCCCAGCTTTGTTCACCTCCTCCTAGGCCTGAGATAACACTTGGACAATAATACCACCTGTCTTATCTCAAGTTCCTGTCACTATGGCTTAACTTACCGTCCAAGTTTCAGGTATCCCCAGAAGAATATTGTGGGGGGACTTTGGTGTTTGGTGGTCGCAGCTGCCATCTGTCCTGTCACTTGGGGTGATCTTCATTTGACTGATGATAGGTGTATGAGCAGTTGCTTCTTCACACGGTTTGCCACAGTGGGAATTTTTTTCTGGGTACATTACCCAGGATGTGCTAGCCACACCTCCTTGCACCAGCTGTGGGGTTGTCACTTCATTCTGTGCTTATCTCGTGGCAAAATCTTTGTCTGACCTAAACAGTTCTTGAGGCAGGCAATTGTGATGTTAAAGTCCTTACATCAACCACACAAACTTTTTTTTAAAAATTAGTTTAAGTTCTGGTTGGAGAGGTAATTTAACATGGGGTGATACAGTCACAAGTCAAGGGATGCTACAATAAATTTTGCAGGACAAGGTATTGCCTGCTGAGTTTTTTGTTGGACTTCATCCATCTACCATGTGTCTTGGTAGATGGATGTGATATATTCCCATGGGCCTTCTCTCTCATTTAGAAGGAAGAAGTCAAATAATACTGGAAACTGATTATTTTCATGATCGTTTTCCAGCACTGCTAGTTGCCATCTGTGCAGTTCTATTTCACTGGGCTCTCTGTAATAGTTAAGCATGTGTCCTGCCCTAGGGCTTAAGGAAGAGGTCTGCACAAAAGAAAATACTGTAGAAGGTCACTGAGCTTTGGGAGGTTTTTTTCACAGGGCATTGTGCTAATGCCAGGAGTGACTCTCTCCATGTCTAGAATAAAAGAGCTAGACATGGAGACCTGTAGTGCTCCAGAGGGCAAGAATATTTTCTTCTGTGATTTCAGTTAATCTGAATTGGTTAATTATGTTTTTAAATGCCTAAATAAGAAAGTTGGATGCTCTATTGAGTTCTTTTGTTCCTTTCTAGGTGGAGCAGGCTTATAGGTAGCCACTATTGATTCATTATCTCCTGGTGTATCTCCTGTGATCTGCTTGTATCTCTTGTTGATTCCTTGTCTAATTCTTCAGCTATCAACTTTGAGCAGCTGGGACCCTTATTTCATTTATGATTCTGAATCTTTTAGAACACTCATTGCTGGGACTGGAAGACACTAGAGGAAATGCTTTTTGAACTTAATTTCATGTCTCTCTTCTGACTAGTTTTGAAGTAGCTACTTAACCATGCCAAAGGGCTGACTGAGGTAGTATTAATTTTGAAGTCATCCCTCCGGATTCCTTTGGTTTTGATGTCTGTGCACACTCTGAGATATCGCAATATTTCCTTCCATACAGTGCAAATTATTAATTTACATTGCTGCAAATCATACCTGAAGTATGACTTTTGTTCCAGTAGTTTAATTTTTACATATTATCTTCTGCATAGGATGGTAAAGCCAGGCAGGCCTGCAGTTTTAATGCAGTATTTCAGATGTAGGACAGCTGAATTCTTCATCCTGCTTCAAGCAGAAATGCAAAGTAGTGGCAGAAAGGTGGTCCAAGTGAAAATTTGAGTGCAGTTTCCCGTGGAGCCAGATGGGTGTGCAATTAGCAAATTGTTGAATGATTTCAGGCCTGAAAGCATTTATTTGCTGCCAATTGTGGTTTCATGTTCATCTGCATTTGTTGGGTTGAGGGGTATTACTGAATATCACAAGCTTAAATGGCGAGACAATTATTCTTATAGTTTAGGGGTTTTTTTTTGTGGGATTTTTGTCTGCATGTGGTCTTGGTTTTGATTTTGGAGGTGGTCATACCTCTGTCAGAACCAATGGGAGTTCAGTGATGGCCCATTCATCTGCACTTAGGGTTAAATTCTGACCTCCAAAAAGATCAAAAAGTCTTATTTTGTTTTTAACAGACTATAAAACACTATTCTGTGTTGTGCCTGTAGACTTTTTGTTTTAGCAAATATCTCTTGATATCAGTTATGTCAGTCTGGGGTGTGATTATTGATGTTAATCAAGCCTGTCTGACATTCAGGCTGTTGTGTATGATCACTTGGGAAGCAGCTACTTTGGAAACCCGGAAGGGTTTAGCCATGGCAGTTGTTCGTAAGCTGAAAAATCTGTCTGTGGCCTGGAGTGTGAATTCAGGGTCCCAGGTACAACTGGTTTACTACAGTTACTCAGAATAGGTTGTTAAAGGATGCCCAGAGTCTGTCACAGGACTCTGAGCTCTTCCATGAGTCCAGGAAGCAAGTGTACCCAAGCCACGTGGGCAGCTTGAACTCCTGGGACTCCAGAGAAGTCTTCTCCTCCTGGCTGATTGTTGGAGTTCTTCCTGCTAGATCAGTATCTTACATAGACTCAGGAACTGTGCTTATTTGTTTGTTTATAGAATTGTGTCTTCTGTGTAAGAAAAAAGCCATGAACTGGTGTGTGTGCAGCTGGAGGGGATGGTGCAGCTAATGGTATGATTTTATTGCTGAGTCTGTATGAAAATCTGATAAGCCCATCTAATCATTTAATGGATTGTTGTGGGCATGAGAGTCTAAACATTGGATTTTATTTTACAGCAAGGTAGCAGCATATTTTTCGGACAGAGCACTGTATTTTGCAAGGCCTTTTACAAAAGCAAATAGAAGAATTTACATGTGATTAAGGACTTTTTTGATTTCATAGGTCTTTTGATTTTGTTGCAAGTATACTACTAACGTATCAAAACAATTTCAGATTTTAGTGGATAGACATATTAATCAAACAGATTATCCTGATACTTAATTGGAAAGAATTGCAGAGTTTCAAAGATAGGTATTGTTCCAGATCACAACATTTAAACTTCTGTAATATTTTAAGTCTTCTCTGCATGAATTAATCTGCACTTTTGTTTCGTTCCTTTGCTTGGAAGGCTGCTGAAATGGGTCACTGGAGTTGGCTGAACAAACATGCATCAAGGAAAGCACAGAGGAAAAGACAATATCTTTGGATTATGTTTGCAGCTGTTGCATTCAAGAAAACTTCATTGGGAAGCCCACTTCAGTGATGACTGAATGTAATGCAAAAGAAATGCTGAAGTTTCCCAGTTTATTTTCAGTCTTTGTATTTTTATGTGTTTTCTGCCAACTTTTACAAGACTTGCCAGTCTTTGATGCATTTATGTCTGTTGTCAAATTTAGTTCACATTCAGCCTACAAATTACATTGCTCATTTCTTTAGAGAGCATTTTTTCTGAAAACATTTGCATTTTTATAGCTGAATGCATACTCACAGAAACAACATGGCAAGTAAAATTTCCAATACTATTTTGTAAAAGAGAAATAACAATATTCTGTTTGAAAAAATATGTCAGAGGTTCTAAACATTTTTGTATTTAATGAAGGCTGAACCTTAATAACAGAAGCTAATGGAGGCTTAACTTAGTGAAATGTAGCTGTTAACTTCACAATGAGTGTAAGTTTGGTCTTATTTGACTGAAATTCCAAGAAAACCGTGTAATTTCTAGTTCATTCTTAGCTCTTAGTTCGTGTGGTTCACAGTTTAATAAAAATAGAGCATAAAGGGAAATCAGATGTCAGAATAAGTGGGCAAAACTTTTTATTCTGATTCATATTTGTAATCAGATCAGCTGTATATGTGACCTTTCATCCCAATGTGTAAGAGATTTGATTGGTTTTCGGAGGAAATTAAACTGGAGAGAGACTTAAATTTTTCACAGACTTAAGGGAAGCAACCAGAAAAATTAGAAGACCTAAACTGAAGTTTGAATTTCATTGCTATTTAAATGAACAACGCAAAGCTTAGATAGGTGTAAATTGGAAATTCTTCCATAGCTGTGTGCCTGTCTGATGTGACATGATCTACAAAGTGAAGCTTTATGGGAGTTGATTAGGAGAATGCAGAAGAGGAGCCACTCTTGAAAGAACCTTGCCAAACCAGTGCAGACCTCATCAGAGGGCAGTGTTGAGTGGGATGCATTTTCTGGAAAAACACAGGATAGATGATCCCAATTGTCAAATTTCTGTTTGTGAGGGTGGAAACTGACTGTGAGAAACATTGAGGAAGCCTCGTTTCACCTCAGCAGTGTCCCCCTCTCATGGCAGCTGGAAGTGAACAATACAGAAAGATCCAGTGGGACTTCTCTCATCTTTGGGTGGTATGTGGTTAAAATATTGCTAGCAGTGATGGAAACACCAGCACATAATGCAAGCTTTTCTTCAAGGGTTTAAACATAAATAAAAACTGTTTTGGATGTGAGAATTTTCCCCTAGGTTATTCTGGTTGCTGATGGAAACTTTGCTTGAATAGCCCAACTTTCCCCTGTGGCACTGCATCAGTTTCAAGTTTCAGGTATGTGGGAGTAGCACGGTGGGAAAGGAGCTCCTTGTGCCTCATTCTTTTCTCTGGAAAGCTGCATGTGTATATATGCAGTGGCAGCATCTTTGATGCCCCTTTGTGTGTGTGTGGACTACACAAGTGGTAGTTGAAACTTCCCGTCCCTAGGCCTCATGAGTTGGAGTTCAAGCTGATCACGAATGTGGAAGTGATGGAATAAGCAGAAAGTGGGAAAGAGGAATGAAATAATTTCGCCCGAATGAGTAAGAATTTAAAAGTGGGGTTTAGGTTTTCATTTTTTTTACATGACCCTCAGTTAAATGATACATTTCAAGAGTTTGTGCCTTACTTATGAATGCCTAACAACTTTCATTTTTGCTTGTGTTTCTTAAATAGTAGGCTCTATCCTATGTCTAAGGATCCTTAGTGTACTGCTTGTCTGCCTCTTGGGATCTTTTTTTCTTTTCAGTTCTTTCAACAGGATGAAACCCCATCATTATGATTTATCTGAAATTTCTTACCCAGATTTCACTATCTACACTTGTTAAATATATGTATGATTATATATATATAGTTTGGATTATTCTTTCTCACATGTGCACTTCTCTTGATGCCTCTCTTGATCCATGCCCATACTATCTTTCTTCTGTATTTAAACTGTAAACCTTAGCAGTCTGTCTCTAGTTGTGCACTTGTTTTGTATCTGGATGACAAGGCCTCCATTCAATTCTAAAAACAAAAAAATAATGTGACTCCAAGACAAGTTCCCACAAACTTCTGACATTATTCCCTAAACTGTCCTGATACATGAATACCAACAGGGAAATAAATGACATATTAGGAGTTCTGATTTCATAAATCCAAGAGGACGCTGATCAAATAAAAAAAAAATAGAGAGGGTAAAATATAAAATGTTGCTTTTAAGCATGACAGATGTCTCCTACTCAACTTAAAAATAGCACCATTATACATTAAAATGCATGAAATGTTCTTTTGAAATATGAAACGTAAAGCACTATCTGTAGCAAAATATTCTGTTAGAGGAAACAAATGCCTAATAAGAAGCTGGATTCCTAGTGAGGTTACTATGAGAAAACTGTCATATTTACCCAGGACTTTTGAAGGTGAAGATAATAAGAACTTAGAGATCCTTTAGCCAACAACCTAAATTTTCATGACAAACGCTAAATGTACATTGCAATTCTAGCTCTCTGTCACTTTAATTGGTTAAGTATTGCTGAGGTTTGGGTTTGGTCCTGCAACTATCACCCTTGTACACTTGTTTATCTTGACTGCTGGACTGAGGTTAAATATACAAAACCACCTAGCCTCTAAATGTATTTTTTTTTAGTATTTCTTAGGATTTCTACAGGACCTTACCATAGCTTGATATTTTTACTGTAGAAGGATATATCTATTTTTTACTCTGGGAAGGGCATTGCTAAAGTATGTAAGGTTTTCCATACTCTGTGTCTTAATGGAAGTGTGACACAACAGCAGACAGTTCGTAGCATTGGTCAGTACTTGTACACTTTCATAATGGAGTTTTGTTTTATTTGCTCCTAAATTGATCTAGGTAAGGCTATAACTAAGAATACTCACTAATTATATGAAAGATATAAGAACCTGTTATTAAGGTTATTCAACCGTCCCCTTTGGAAAAACCTGTAGTTTTAACTTTGCAAACTAGCCTTGTTTGAGTGAGATTTCACCTTCCTGGAGACTGTTTCAGATGCTGACGGGTTTGTTGAATGTCCCTCAGTTCCTAATTAATGAGCAAGAATGAATAATTGGTATAGACGTGGAAGGCCTGTGAGAAGTTAGGATCAAGTTTGGATGAGCAGGAGCCTCCAAGATAAGGTGTTTTAGCACAGACTGGAGAGATGTATTTGTTCCCTGTTTCTTACATATTTTGTGATTCTGGGTAACACCCTAAAACAAATGCTTTCCCAAGAGACCATACATTATTATGCTCTATTTTCTGAATGTGATGTTGGAGATACCAGGGTCTAGCTTACAGAAGCAATGTTAGCAGTGCCAGGGAAAAACCTATCATGAAATGAATTTTGTGTTCAGAGCTTGAAAAATGAGTGAATTGATGCTCCATTTTCAACAACATGAAATACATTATTAAATAACTGTTTCTTAAATGAGTAGCATTTCTTCTATGCTATAGACATCAGTTTTCTAAAAAAGTACTAAAAAATACAATGCATATTATAAATAGCAACAATATGTATAGAAAAACTAGTACATTTGTATATGAGTTTAAATGTGAGATAGATGAGTATGACATGAGTTTTCTTATATAAATATAGGAAAACCACCTATCAGTATTTTTGCAAACACATAGAAAAACCTGTTGACTATCTGGCCATTCATGTATGCAAAACAGTATCAGCAGAAAAAGCAAACATAACTTAGCTGCCTAAGAAAAGGAGATTTCTTTTTCTAAGTCTATCACTAGGTGTAGGAACTCCAAACTTTGATATTGTCACCATTAGAATGAAGAAAGCAGCATAGAAATTGGCAGCTCATCTGGAGAATAAGGAGTTTGTATTCCTGCACTCATTTTGCATTTCCTCATGTCACTGTGGAGACAGGCACGTTGTTCTGCTCGTTCAAGCTGGTGGCATCTGGTGTGGTTGATCTGTGACGATTTCAAGCTTGTCTTGAGGTGATGAGGAGCACTCAGTGGCTTCTGCATGTGAGCCCCAACAACCCCATGCAGTGCTACAGGCTGGGGCAGAGTGGCTGGAAAGCTGCCTGGTGGAAAAAGGACCTGGGAGTGCTGATCCACAGCGGCTGAACATGAGCCAGTGTGTGCCCAGGTGGCCAGGAAGGCCAGTGGCATCCCTGCCTGTAGCAGCAATAGTGTGGCCAGCAG
>JAYDZK010000169.1:88411458-88437931 GCA_034509185.1 Euphonia xanthogaster
AGCAGGAGCAGGGCAGGGATTGTCCCCCTGCACTCAGCACTGCTGAGGCTGCACCTCCAGTGCTGGGTCCAGTTCTGAGCCCCTCATTGTGAGGAAGACATTGAGGGGCTGGAGCCAGTCCAGGGAAGGGCAGTGGAGCTGCCCTTTGTGCTGGGTCTGGAGCAAAAGTGCTGTGAGGAGCAGCTGAGGGAGCTGGGGGTGCTTAGCCTGGAGAGGAGGAGGCTCAGAAGGGGATCTTACTGCTCTCTACAAGTGCCTGAAAAGAAGCTGTAACAAGGTGGGGTTAGTCCCTTCTCCCAAGCAGCAAGTGACAGGACAAGAGGAAATGGCCTCATATTGTAGCAGGGGAGGTTAAGATTGGAGATTAGGAGGAATTTCTTCACAGAAAGGTTGTCAAACATTGGACAAAGCTGTCCAGGAAGATAACTGGATCACCATCTCTGAAGGTATTTAAAAGACTTTTAGATGTGGCACTTAGGGACATGGTTTAGTGGTGGGCTTGGCAGTTTAACTTGTTAAAGGTTTTCTTCAACCTATGCAGGTCTGTGATTCTCCCCAGGAGAGCATTGAAAAGGCATCAATGTCATATGTTGCCTTTGGGGTAATCCTGGTAGTGAACTTGACTTCCAGAGAAACTGTTCTGATTTCCAGACACTCTGAGCCATGTAATTTTTCATGGTTTGTGGAAGGGAGCATTGGTGTTAGAAGGATCTGGCTCCTGAGTTTGTGCTTGGAATTGAGGAATGACAAAAACGCACAGAAGGAGACCTTAGTTGCAACAACTGTTTTTTAACAGTTCTTTACCTGTTCTGTAACAGGTTATTCAGACTGGAGACATTTTACTGAGCTACTTTCCAGGCACATAAAGCATAAAAGACTTTGAGTTTGTCTGATATATCAGAATAATGTCTGCAGGTAAGAGTGGATGAGCTTAAATTGATTAATTAACCACTGAGGGTTTATTGTGATAATCTGTAGATCAGATTATCTAGCAATATGTGCTTTCTTTCTGCAACTCCTGCTTCACCTGTGTTCTTAAATTACCTTAATGAGTATCTGGCTGCTGGTTTAGGGTGACTCCTTCCTTGCTGCTCACTGCTGGGAGAGGAAAAAAACAGACTTCCGTGTTTGGAAAGCTCAACATTTGTACTCAAATGTCTATTAGTGCGCTTGAAAGTTAAAAAAACCCTCAAACACAGATCCTTAATTTGTATCTTGTTGTGAGTTAAAGCCAGAGGGCTCACAGTTTTGATTGCTTGGACAGCACACGGGCTGTTTGCTCCTGTTTTTTTAAAAAAGGGGTGTTGCTACTCTGTGTCAGCCAGGAGAAGCCCTGGTCACTCCTTGGCTCTCCTTTCCTTGAAAAGAAAGGAAGCTCTGAAGTCTTGAAGGGTAGAATGAGAGAGTGTGGTGAAGACAAAAAGGAGCAGAATGCAGAGCTGGTGGGAGTCATGTGCTGCATGGGTCAGTAATGCAGCCCGGAGCTGGGCTGGCAGGGCTGCCTGCGTGGCAGGGCAGAGCTCTCTGGGGGGAAGCTTCTCTCAAGGGGCTTTCTGTGGATTTCCTTCCTTAGCTGGCGTTTATGTGGTCATTTACCTGTTTTCTGCTTCATCTGGGGGGTTTCATTTGGTGTGCTCTGCTCTGAGCTTGAGCACACCGAACACTGGCACTGTATTTTTTTTCTCTTAGTGTGCATTTGCTTTTCTGGGAACATTTGGGTTTTAGATTTAAAATCAGTTGTGGTGTTTTGGTGGCCTTTCCCCCCTTTAATACCGGTGTTTGTCACAGCATGACGAGTGTCAGCTTTCCTCTTCCTTATGCATTTGGGTCTGTCAGTTACAGAATTTTTCTGAGTGTTTGTGTATTATATATGTATATATAAAGGAACAAGCGTGGTAACCATCAATTCTTTTGTGTGTTAGCATTTTAATTGAAAACAGAGTTGAAATGAATAGTGACTTTGTATTCTAACATGATACAAGAAAGTGGATTTTTCAACCTTTGTGTTTTGCTATCTGTCATCAAAGTAAGGTTTCCCAAAATGTAAACTTCTGTGTACTTGGTCAAAACTAGATGGGGTTACCTTACTAAAAAAGACACTTTGTACACATTGTGAAATTCTGCAGTTGAGAAACTTTGTGCTCTTTCTAAAAGAGCTACCCATAATCAAACAGTTAAAAGTGAAAGTGTTTCTGGAATTATTTTCTTTCTGATATTTTCTGTTCTCTGCTTAATCAAAGCTTCCACCTCATTATGGTAAATAACTTATGTCAGAAATAGTGTCTTGCTAGATGAAGGCTATGGAGAAATGTATGCAAAAGCAAAATATTTTCTTAATCTGCCAGATTTTTTTTCCCCAGTAGTACTGCTTTGCTCTCTAGTTTCTCTTTCTCCTCTTTATTTGGGTCTTCAAGTAGAATAAGAGACTGTAGAGCTGTGAAGTGGGGGAAAAAAGCATATGCCAGAAGCTTGGAATATCTTGAGTGGTGTGGAAAAAGCATTTAGGAAACAGCAACTCTTCTGTAGAGAGCCGAAGGTACAAGTACACTTCACATACTGCCTGAAGATTTCATTGCCACAGTGAGCTGTGGCTATAAAAGTTATAGATGTGTTAAAAAGGATTAGAAAAAAAACCAGAAAAAATGTGTCTATGACTATTAAATGCAAAGATAGGAATGAGCATGTAGAAAGCCTGTGAGTCACATAAGAGGACTATGCAAAGGCTTCACAGGCTTTTACTTGCTTTGTTTTTGCTTCTGTTCCTCAATAGTCATTTCTGACTACTGTTATGAACCCCATAAGGTGCTCAGTTTGGCCCCGGATGAACTCTTGTATAATGTCTTGCTGTTTTTAAAGACTTCAGTATCACACTAGAGATTTGAAGGACCTTCTGTGAATTTATTTTGATTTATTAATTGTTATATTTGACTAACCTGAAAACTGCATTTTTTTACTGTAAAATACAGCAGCTGGTTCAGTCTTTTAGTGATGGCAGTGGGTTCATAGGGATTTTGTTTTGCTACCTGGGTTCATTGCTCATTCTCAGCCACACTGCAAATAGCCTGAGTCAATGAAACAGCTGCAGTTTTGTCGTACAGGGCTGAAGGGCTCTTGCTATTTTAGACCTGCACAGGTGGTCCCAGTCCTAACACACTGTGACTCCTGCTCTGGGAGGCTCTGGAATGGTGACCAGGCTCTGTTAGCAGTTGTGCTGGCTGTGGCTCTGCTCAAGTAGCTGGAGAAAGCTCTTGTGCTGGGGTGGTGGTTAGATTTTCTCCAGTGTGGCTTGGCAGAACACATGCTTGAGCTCCCTGCCCATAAGTGGGATGCTTTCTTACCCTGAGTGCACTGCATTTATCATTTCTCCCCAGCATTTCATGGGCAATCATTGATGCTACCTGCCACGCCAGGGAGCAAACTGCTGGCAGTGGCTGGGCCCCATATCTGGGTTAGTGGGCATCCCTGTTTATTTTGAAGAGGGTTAAGAGTCCTTTCTCTGGCTGAAGCTGTAACATGCCCTTGTGTGTTTGAACAAGGGTGCTCTGCCAGTTGAAAAGCATAATGATAAAAAAAGTTAGTTTTCATATCACAACAGATTTTCTATTGCCTAATACATGAGTAATAATTTGATTATGTAGACCATGAGTAGCATGAGCTTTTGCAGGCTATTTTGTTTTTAAAATTTATCAGAAAATTAATTTTCTAGAGGTCTTCATAAAAAAATCTTCTGCATAATTTGTAGAGCTGTTAAAACATCTGTTTTTCCTTTTTACCTCTAGATGAGCGTGACAAAGTACAAAAGAAGACATTCACAAAATGGATAAATCAGCATCTCATGAAGGTCAGTTGTTATTTCTGTCATGCCTGGATGACTGGTTGCTACAGCAGTGATTGTGTCTTTTACTACATGTTTGATTTCAGGATGCAGCTGTGTTGCATGTAAGGAAGATCTTAAATTGTGAGGTTTATGCATGTGCTTTGCCTCTGAGGAGTCATGAGGGAGTTGAAATGCTGCTCAAGGTGATCTGATGAAGTACTTGAATTTGAAATTAAAATGAGTCAAAGTTGATTTCTTTCTATAAGGCTTGGCATGTTTTTGGAATCAGTGTGTCATGGCTGTAGCACCACACCTTAGGCAAATGAAGGAAAAAAAGATTTGAAGTACCAAGCTGAGGAGAGGGGAATGACCTTGAGAGAGCGATCTCTGGATCATCCTGTGGCATCAGTATGCTGCTCCTGGATTAGAAAAAGAGGTTTTCCAGGGGCAAAAGTCACTTTTCAATATCTTTCTTTTGAATAGCAGTGAACTTTGCTTCAGGGACAGAGCATATTATTTTAACACCATGTACAGATTTTAGTTGACAGAGAACTAAAAGCTGTGAGTTCACCTTTACTGCATGGCCCTTCAGTTCTAAATTTGCTGTCTCTGGAGAAACAGATTGTATAATTACTTGACATAACTTCCTTTGATATCCCCCCTCACTCTGCAGTTAAATTCATGCAAAAGTTATAATGAATAAAAATGTATCTGAGTTGATAAAAATAAAACATGTCAGAATTGAGACTTAATTTGTGAGTGCAATGTTCAAATACTGTTGGAAAGATCTCCTTGTATTCATGTTTAGAGAAAAAACAGAGTTTTTTAGGGAACAACTTCATTATTTCTCTCTTTCTTATGCCAGCTCTTATGAGTATTTGAGCAATATTGGACACTGAAACAAAAGAGAATTTCTACAGGGTTGTGGATGTTTAAAACTACCTTTTTTCCCCCACATCTTTTAAAGTTTTGGAATGTATGTAGCTCTTGGAAACGGTGTGATGTGGGAAACCAACCAGGCTCAGAATTGGAATTGGACTCCAATATGTCTTTTGCAAGAGACCTCTCTTGCAGAGGGATCTTTTGGTCCTTCTCATCATGACTGAGCCATCAGCCATCATCTTGCCATCTGCCCCTGTGCAGCACAACCTTTCTGCGGGCAGGGTGGGTCTGGAGTCACAGAACTGCTCACACCAATAGGTTTCCCTTTGTGAATTTTGTTAGACCCAAGGGAAGCATGCTGTATCTAGAAACAGCTGCTTCCTATGCAGAAGCCCCCTCCATTTATTCCTAAAACATCCAAGTGGCCCCATGTCCCTGCAGAAAATTTTACTTGCTAATGAGAAAAGACAAAAGGCAGTTCTGCAGCCTTCCTTTAATGAATTTTGCCTCATGTTTATAATATAAGAAATGTATCCATTGTAGAATATTTCAGAGAGATTAAAGGAAAAAAAAAGCATCCAGGAAGGTTGCCAGGACTCTGGAAATAAAATGCAATATCCAAATCAACCATCAGGCATTTCTTCATCTAATTGAGGGTAATTGTTGTCATGTTTATAGGAACTACTCATGTTTTTGTGTATTAAAGAAGCATTTTAAAAATGCAGCTTTAGTTTTCTGTGGGATTCAGAAAAGCCTATCTGAAGCTTTTTGGAGAACAATCCTTTAATATGGGTTAAAAATAGTGTCTTATTTTACAGAAGAGCAGTGTACTGAAAATGATATTTCTATACAACTTCATTTTACACATTTCTAAAATATGCACAGTCATCATTGCTATGCTGTCAACCTCTTGGGAGTAGCTTAAAAGAGATTTTGATTCTAAACCCGTAAAGAAATGAGGGTGAAGAGTTCACTCTAAATCCTTTTGCATTGCCTGCCAAGGTCAGTGGCCTTAGGCCTTCATTTCCAAATAGTTGTGGGCTGGGTGATTGCAGAGGAATAGGTACAAATAGAAGAGACAGATGGGGTGTGTTGACTGTGTGTATTGCTGGCCTTGATCTTCATCTCAGATTGCTCACTTTAGAATTCAGTTTAAGGGTTGCTAGCTCATACAAATATAGTCTGACTGTAGCTCTTCCATTAACTTGGAATTTATGTAGCAACTCGACTTTGTCTTCTGGAAATAGTTTGAAAGCAGGTGATGATACAGTTGTCAGATTCCTGTTCTTAGACATTGTTTCTAGAACAGTGACTTGTATTGGAATTAAAATTACCTTTTGAGTGTTCTCTGTCTTAAGAAGTAAGGGCATATTTAGAAAACAGTATAATGTGGAGGGATTGTAGGAAAATAGCACAGTAAATGAGTACATTTCTAGCAGAGACAATGGACCTCTCCTGACTTGTAGTTGAGCCCTCATTTTCAGCTACCTCATATTTGATACAAATCATATTCAACTCATATTTGCATGCCAATGCCTTGTTTCAGACAAACCAAGATGGGAATTTTCTCATTTCAGGCATTGCAATAGGTTTATTTGAGCTGGTTACCCAGACTTCTTTAGTAGATAACTGAGGGAACAGGCCCTTTTAAATGTCCCTCCACTAAGACATCTACCTAAGAGGATGAATTTTAAATTTGAATTTTTAAATTTGAATTTTATCCTAGAAAGGCTTTTGCTCCACTGACTGTAAAAGGAAGTCATTGTGCTTTGTCTGTCATGTGTAGAGTTAACAAGAAGCAGAAAAGATGATAATGAAAATTATGGGAGTTCTTGGGAAGGACCAGACCACACATGTGGACATGTCCCCATTATGGGCTTGGGGATGGATCACATTTTAATTTCATCTTTTTTCCCTCCTATTTGTGTTCTTTGCTTTCTTTTTCCTGTTATTTTCTCTGTACCCTGATTATTCTTTTGCTGTTTTTTTTTCTCTTTCTTTTCTCATCTCTTTTCACGTTTTCCTTTTTTATTTAGTGCTTTCTTTTCTCATTCCAATTAAACTTCTATTTTCCTGCAGTCCTGAATTTTCATGCTTTTATACCAATATATCCAAGAGGTTTTATTCTAGGTCAGCAGCAATGATGCTTTTATGAGTTCCCATCTTTTGTTAGGGAACAGCATGGAAGCCTACTGTCACTCTTCTAATTAAGTTCTATATTTATGGGATTTACTGAGTAACCACAAACAACAAGATGACTATAAATATTTACCCTTCTGCTGTCTGTTTCTCATCTCCAGTTGCATTAGATTCAAAGTGTGTGAGTGCATAATATTTAAAATTCAGTGTTAGTCCCTTGTCAGTTTAGTTGAGCAGTAAAGCATGCTATATGCTTTGCTAAAATAGAAACATAGTCATTGCAGAAATATTTCCTGCTCATGTTCCTGAGATACCTACTTTTTGACAGGTATTCAGTGTGTTATTTGCAAAATTCAGCTGTTTAAGTTATCTTTGAATTCCACAGTTTAAGGTCAAGTAGACTGTCACTAATTTTTTTAATGCTGAAATTTTTTTTTGAGTTGATAACAGATTTTCTGAGGACTGGTTGGAGCTTTAGACTTGCTAAGGCTACTGTTTGCTGTCTGATGGTGTGGCTCCAGTTTAAATCTTATCTTTTATGTCTTGTTGACATACAGACTGGAGAGGTGAGATACTGGACTTGAGACTTGCCTGCTGCTGTGGTATGAGCTTCCAGGGAGAATTCACATGCCAGTGTAGTGTAGTGGTGGGGCAGAGGTCTCCTCTCTTCTTGGAAGCAGCCTCTGCTTCCAGCAAGTGTTTCACTCTGCTGCTGTAAAAATAGGGTGTTAAATCTTGCTTGAGCAGTAAGTAACCCTTGATGGGACAAGAACAGGTAAACTTGTGGCTGCAAGTTTTATTCTAATGTAGTGTTCTCATGGTCCTTAAGTGCCCAAGGAGAAATCTAGCCTCCATGAAAGCCCACAAATTCTTCCTGACATCCTTTGAATTCAAAACCCCAAAACTTAAGGAAATAGTGAGGCCAGTGTGAAACACAGGTGGAGGATGAGATAAAAATCAGAAAATAAACAAAACTGTTGAGGAAAACAGAATAAAAGCAGATAAATTCCTCTTTGTTGTTGACTTTCTTTTTCAAATCAATTAAAAAATATTTTTGTAGTGCCAGGTCCTAGTCCTGACAGATTAAGTGGGCTATTTTGAAATGCTTTTTTTATTAATTAGAACTTATGATGTACAGAAAATAGAACTAAAGGCAAGGTGAGCAGAGACTGGCCAGTGATATAGTGAACATCCAGGTATTCCCTCCAAGGGAAAATGTTTCTTCCTTTTCATGGAATAAAAAGTTGTAGAGAGCCTCTTAATTGGCCTTCTAGCAACATTCTGTGTGCCTGGGCAGCTCCCTGGAGAGGGAGAGCTGTCTCCTCCATGGCACTGACAGACCCCAGCCCCCTGGTGCCACCCGCAGTGTGGGTTGGGTTTTGGGACCCTTGGCTTGACCATACTTTGGGAGAAACAAGCTGCTGATGGGAGCAATGGGCAGCATCCCTTCACATTCATTAGTTGCTCCAAAAGTCACTTTAAAAGGTGTTATTAACCAGAAGGTTTTTGTAAGTAGCAGGACAAAATGCTTTTGAAAACTATTGTTTTAAAGCCCAGTGTTCAAAACCGTGTACTGTGTTGCAGTGGTAGTGCATTAGCAAGAGAGAGAACAGCTTTTTATTGTGCAGAGACTGAATGAATAATTCAGAATAGAAACCTGAAGTTATTGATTCCTGTGTGTCCTTCAGGCAGCACATGGTTTGCAAATGGCTTCTTAGGTCGATTGCTTTGTGAAATGTTCAGGTATGACCTCAATGGCAGCAGGATCGACTATTCCTGATAGGGTGCAGTCATTCCTTGCTGAAAGCTGGCACTTTACTGACACTAGTGGTTTTCATTTTAGATAGCACTCCTCTCAGTATCTTCTCTTCCAGCCATGCAATTAAAATGTCATTTAAAATTCCTCACCTCTGCTTTTAGAAATGAGTACTTTGTAGCTCTACATTGGTATTAAAGGGTGAGGTGCCGGTGTTAGTCTAATGGTAGTAGCTTTTTAAAAAATTCTGAATTTAACACCTTTTGATTTTGAAACACAGTCAGAAAAAGCTGCTTCCCCCCCACCACCTTGTTAAATAAATTAAGACTGATTCCTTGCTGCGCTGGAGCATCTAAACGAGCTTTGTGTACTCTCTGCCCAGTTGATTCTGACAGCTGCTGCAAACTGTTTTGGGCACAACTTCCATAAAATTCCACTTCAACATGGTCCCCAGCTTGCTTTAAGCATTGAAGTCAACTGAAGTATCAGTATTTCTTCCTCTATTTTGCATTTCAGTTGTTTAGCTATGCCTACTGTCTTACGGGTGGACAGAAGAATATTTCGGTTTTTCTCAAAATTTTTTGCTGTTCTGTTTTCTGGACTAATTCTAAAAGGTCTCGAAGTGCTTTTTCTTGGAGACGTAGTCCTTCTAAAAAAATAAATCAAAATAACTCTTGAAGAACATCATCAGTTAATGGTGTGAAGGAGTTTTTGTTATTTTCCCTGGAAATATGTACAATTGCAGTTTTTTCATTGTCTACACATTTTTTCAAAAATCCTCCTTTTGGAGGCAAACCACACTGCTTAGTGTGATCTGTAGCCATTTACAAAGCAGCTCAGCAAGCAAACTAGGGACTTTTTTGGTGTTCAATTAAAGTTTAGAAGAGGGAGTAAAGTAACCAGGAAACAGTGAGAAAGTAGTGACAAATGTCACAAGTTAAAGCTGCAAAAGAGGAGAAAATCGTGCAAAGTTTTAAAAGATAATGATGAATTGCATCACAAAAATCTCTCTGCCAGTAAGGAAATAAAGAAATAAATAATCAAATTCAAGTCAATAAAAACTGTGCCACAGATTTTAAGTTTATTTGATCCTCTTTAATGCATTCAGACTTCATGACTAATTGGGAACAGCAAAGAGAATAACTGAAACCAATAAATTAAATATGCCTGGAATATAGGCTAGCTTGAGCATATTGATATTTTTATGGCATACAACCCTATTGAACCAGTTGAGCACATGCTTTTATGTGAGTTGGGTTTTTTAAGAAAATGGTTTATATAGGTGCTCTTATATGAAAGAATGAGTATAAGGAGAACTAAGTCTGCCATGCAATGACTGCACCATGAATTAGAACCACTAGAATCATTATGCTCCCTATTATAGACTTAATATATTAATGTATTAATTCATTCTCTTTTTTGTTCAGTCCATTGTTTGCAATTAGTTCTCAGCATAGATTTTATTTAACATTATTTATTCCTTGGAGATTGCAAGAGATAAAATTCCAGCATTTGCAATTAAGTGTTGACTTTTTAATTAATTGTTAAATTATGCAAGAGCTTATTTTTATCCATATAGTTTTGATGTATCTGTATCTAATAGTAATTTATATATCAGTTTAGAAGTACTAGGGTTTGATCTAGCTCCCTTTGGGCTAATGTAACTGTGCCATTGGCTCCAGTGGGAGCAGTTTTTGCTCCAGTACATGGACTCCAGACAGTGAGCAACTTCAAACAGTTAATCTTAAACATTACCTAAGTATTTTGTTCTACAGCAATATTTCATATACCCTGGAAAGCGAGGCTTGCCCTGTGGTAGTGTAGATGTGTGACAGTGTGAGGACCTAAGAAGGCATCGTAGAAGAATAAATATGTTATTCCTGTAAGGAAATGCATCCTCTGTTAAAGATATTTATGGTGCTTTGAACAGGGACATTTAAAGGCAATCACATAGCATCACAATGCTCCTCTACTTAGAGTACATTGATTTTAATTGGAATAATATTTTATCAGCCAACCTTAGTATTTTTTACCTACTTCAGGCATGTTTGGAGTGTATTTCCTTTGGTGAGGGTTAGTTTTAGAGCTGACTTTAATGTTATTAGCATTACATTTGCATACTTTAAACAATTCCTCCCTGATAAGTTACATTTGACAGCGTGTAGTACAGGCCAGGAATAGTGAGGCCAAGTTGGAAACACAAAGGGTGATGAGAACTGGGTGTACTGAAATGCTGTGGCACGCTTCTGGCCAAAGAAAAAAGAAAAAAATCAGGCAATATGGCTGCTGTTGATTGGAGGCATTGAGCTGGATCAAGGAAATCAGTGATGGACTTTTGGTCACTAACTTAGCATTGGAAAGACAGAACTGTGTAGCAATGAGGAAAATCATTTATCCTTATAATTGACAGAAGGGACAGTGTGGAATTCTGCATTTGAAAACCTGCCAAGGAACCCTCAGTAGCCTATGTAAGAAAGGCATTTCTGTGGCACAGCTCAGCTCATCCCCAAGCAGGCGTGCCAAACACACTTGCTGTTCTGTTCCCTGCCTGCTGCAGGAGCTGCAGTGGCGGCCTCTGGTGTGGACAAGTTTTGTGAGTGAAATGCCAGCCAGAGAGACCTCCAGCCTGCCAGATTCAGAAAGTTGCTATCAAAGCTGCTTTGTTAGATAGGTCTGGACTGGCTGGGAAGGGCTGCTTCAAAATTTAAAAAAGGAAGGTAATTTGGAAGCAAGTGGTTGTAAATCCCAGGCTCACTTTTCAAAGCAAAAAAGAGAAGTGAGAAGTAAAAGCAAGATAATGAACTGGAGAAAGCAATAGGCAGGGTCTCCTGGGGGAGTAATACAGGAGAGGCAGAAATGCAGGAGTTCTGGCAGTTATTGAAGGTGTTTGTTCTGCCAGGCAGAACAGATAGGAGACATTGTATAGAAAATACTGCTGCTTTCAAGGTGTGTGAAATACAAAGGAGCTGTACAAGAAGTGGAAATAAAGGTATCAGGACTAAAGGTTTGTATAAAGGAGTTAATAAAGCAATGTGGGGTAAAATCAGAGAATTACAAAGTCCAGAATGAATTAATGTGATATGGAAGATCACAGGAGAAAGACCCTGTAATTATGTCAGAATATGAAGAAAAAAGAAGTATTGTTTAGAAGTACATTACCAAGGAATAGAAGAGGAGAAATAGTTTTGACCAATGCAGAAATGTCTGAATTACTTTGCTCTCTTTGTTCTAGAAAATGCTGAAATATCCTTTAATAAGATGAGGGTGAAATTCAGATAAGGAAACAGCAGATTGAAGAATATTTGGCAAGTGACATTTTCTTGTCACGCAGCTTTATTTATCCAACAGTTAGTAACTAACTGATTTGTAACATTTTATCATTCTATTTAACAACTCAGAGGAGGGGGGGACTTCTAGAAGTCTGCAATTACAATAAGCATAATACCTCTCTCCCAAGGAGAAGAAAAGAATGAGGACTAACAGACCTTGAAGGGTGATTTCTCTCCCTGGAGAGACTGTGGAACATCTGATCTTTGAGAGCAGGTGGACAAAGGGCAAGTGGAGCAAATGGTATGCCTATACTTGTTTACATGCCGTAAAAAACCATGTAGTCTCATTGGCAGATTACTGTCACAAAATTTGAATGAAAGGATTGCTGATAGAGCTTGCTGGGGTATTGCCATAAATAATGGCTGCAGCTAGAGCTGGTGCTGGGAAGAGCCAGCGCCATCGGCTGTTGGTGTTGCTGTGGGTGCTGAGCCAGCGCCATCGGCTGTTGGTGCTGCCGTGGGTGCTGTCAGGCGCTGCCGCAGCAGCATTGGGCTCTGGGAGGCAACACCATGAGCAAGGACCTTCCACTGAGAGAGAGCATCCCAGTGCCTGCTGCCCTCACTGTACATCATCTTCAAGTGGGTTTTCAAGCTCTATGACTTCACCTTTTTGGGTGAAGGTACACCTGTTTCTCTCTGGCTCCAGCCTGTTGTCATGTCAGCAACATGTCATTCTTGCCCTGCCACAAACCTCACAGGGTTCATTGCTTGCCCTGGGCTGTGTTGGCTTATGCCCAGGGAGCTCCAGGAACTACGCACGGGCTCCTCACCCTGCCTGTGGGCAGCGTGATGCTTAGGAGACACCGAGGCAGCCTGTGATTCTGCTTTCTCATAGACACAATTGTGGGCACTTGGCTGTGAAACTCTGCCTGGCTGCCTAGCTTCTGATCTCTGCGTGGACAAGAGGGTTTGTAGCCATCTCTAACAAAGTAGTAGGAAGATAAGTTTTCTCAGATCAGAGTAGGTTGTGATAATTTGAGTTTGTTTGGTCTGAAGCTAAGAAGACTGAAGGGAGACATGATAATGTGTCCTCAGTATATAAAAAGTGTTTATGCAGAGGCTGGTGAACACAGGATTTCTGAAGTCAAACTTTAGGGGAAGGGACAACAAAAACATCAGTTTATTTTACAGGAGATGTAGTTCGAAGATTAGTGAGGAAAAACGTCCCTCTCTGTAAAGCCAAGTAAGTGTAGTCAAACACTGAAGCACTTTTACTGTGTTTTACATTTCCTTCGTTTGGATTTTCAAGAATAAATTAGAGAAGCATCCCTCGTGGTTTTTAGCCAAACTGCACAGGACTGAGTGATCTGTTCAGTGCTTTTTAACCTTACACTTTAACTATTTTCTGACAGCCTTGTAAGGCACAGCCCTTCTCTGGCGAAGTATTATTCAGCTTTTGAGCCTTGAAGCTGATCGCTGCGAAATTCCTTAGCAAAGCTTATATTTTTATTACTTTAGTGATTTCAGTCTGCCTTAATCCTACAGTTCCAATGAGAATGCTTTCTTTTGAGATGGTTGCCATGTAAAGTGAGGCTTAGTAATGTTTGCTTTATATTCTTTGTTAAATGTTTATCGCATTTATACCTTTGTAAATAAAATATTTTTAAAAGGGGAGAACAGATGTTACAAGAGAGCAAATATACTTGTTTGTGAGTCATACTTTCTTTTAGTTGTTTCTGAAATTTATAAATGCCTTTAGTGTTATATATAAAACCATCAGAACAAAGTGTACTGATTTGAAGAAAAATCTAAAAGAATTACAGTGGTGCAGAAGAGGAAAGAGAGATGGAAATGCTGTGCTTTGAAATCACAACTTGTGCAGTAAGTGTTGTTGGCTGGGAGTATGAGTGGAGTGGCATGGAACCTCACATGCTATGCCACATGTGGCATCAGCCCCTCATGTTCTCTTTGAGCTATCCACAAAATGAAGGTTAATTCAATGTAGTAGATTCTAAAAATTGCTGGATATCTCTGTGACTTTATATTTTAGAACTTTAAATTGCAGCAGTGAATTGAGGAGTAGACATCCGTTTTATCTTAGTAATTATGCATTTCTGCTTGTGAATCTGCAGGGGCTCCACTGAGGTGGATTTGCTGATCCCACTAAGCAAATTTACAAGCAGACACTCAAAACTGTGCCAAGGATTAATAGCAGTGGGGGTAGTGCTTGATAATGATAATAAGTAACTGGAGTGGGACCTGGGGGGATATCCTGAGTAGTTGGATCAATGCTGGTGGGAGAGAACCTTCCAGCCCTTTCGTCAAAAAGTTTTGAGATTTGTCCAGTTCTGTGCTCTGCAGTACAAAAGAGGCATGGAGCTCCTGGAGCAGGTCCAACAGAGGGCAAAAAAGATGATTCAGGGACTGGAGCATTTCTCTTACAAGGATAGGCTGAGGGAGCTGGACTGGTTGAGCCTCGTGAAGAGATGACTGGAAGGGAACTCATCAGTGTGTATGAGTATGTAAAGGATGGGTGTCAGGGAGATGGACCAGGCTCTCCTCAGTGGTGCCAAGGAGGACGAGAGGTGATGGGAAGAAACTGAAGCACAGGAATTGTACCTGAATATGAGGAAGAACTTCTTTACTGTGTACTTCTTTAGGTGACCAAGCACTGGAATAGATTGTGGAATCTTCCTTACTAGAGACATTCAAGAGTCATGAATGTGCTTTTGGGTGACCCCAGTATGAAGGCTGGACCAAATGACCCACTGTGGTCCCTTCCAATCTGTGTCATTATGTGTTGCTGGTAATGGAGCCATTTCTTTTTTCTCTGTAGGAAGTGGAGAGGACTTGTGACATTTAGGACACTTGCTTAAAGTTCTTCTGTACGTTGATGCTGTTTCAAATATCACACATCTACTGAAATCCACAAAAGGACTCCTCAATGTGTGTGTTTATCCCCTACTGTCTGATATATATGTAAGATTATACCTCTGATTGCATGCTTGCTGATTTGGGGATTAGGAAAATACTGGAATGCATTACATGAAACAAAAATGTGGGATGTTAAGAAAAAAATGAGGAAATTTAGCAATGGCCATATTAATGACTTTTGTTTAATTGAGCCAGAGTATATTTATACCTCAAAGGCATACAAATATGGTATGATTAATACTTATCCAGAGACATGGGAAATAATTGAGGGCAGGGGCAAAATTGAGTATGTGAAAGCAATGGATGATTGATTTGTCTGGGAGAAATGTGAAGGTTAGTGTGCAAAAAAAAAGTGACTGGACTGAGCTTTTTAGATACAAGGACAGGCTGTTAGAGGGATGGAACACAGGAAGGGTGTTATGGTAGTCATGATAATAGAGGGTAAAGCATTGGGCAGAGGAGACAGTGAAGGATGAATCCAAGGATGCAATCAAGGATGAATCTTCACTTAGAAAACATCTGCTATAAAAAAAGATCAGGGGTGTTGAACTCTCTCTCTGTAAAGGAGACTTGTTTAAATGTTCCTTAATAAAATCCTTAATAAAGGATTTAATAATTATTAATCCTTAATAAATATTCATCCTTAATAATTCCTTAATAAAGGAATTTTATGGAACTGAGTAACATTAGCTGTGTCTGCTACTTGTGAGAATTAATATCCAGAAACATATTCAAACAGAAAAATTCCTCCTGAGTATTACAGAAAGAACCGTTTATTCCCCGTGAACCACGGGAATTGTTTCCTGCAGAGTGGATTATTAGACTGTCAAAAGCAAAAAGTGAAAAAGAAGAGAGTGAAAATGAGTTTTGGAACCACTAGGCCTAACACTGGATTAGCCAGACTGTGCTAGCGGGCGAGCAGGAGGCCAGAAGAGACCTGGCCCGAGGGTGTGTGCCAGCTCGCCGCCAGCCCTGCGGCCGGAGCCGGGGCCGGGCGGGCAGTCCCGGGCCGCGTGTCCAGCCCGGAGCTGCGGGAGCAGCCCCGCCTGCAGCCCCGCGGCTCCGGCACACAGCCCCGGCGCTCCTCACCGACATCAAACCCCCTTCGTTAAACCTGCTTATTTACTTTAAACACAATGGCTGAGGTGTAGTACGGGAGTCAGTACACAACGAGCAGTGTGACCGGGCTGTGCGTTTGGAGTTGGGGCTTTTCCCAGCTGTAAGTTTCGGGTTTAGAGCAGGAGGTGAGAGACCGGGGCGGCTCGGGAGGCTGTGGGTGTGCTGTCAGTGTGCACGGAGCTCTGCTCCCTGGTCTCCTGGCGTGGCACCAGGCTGGCCGCGGAGCGCGGCTCAGCGCCTCGCTGCCCGCGCAGCGTGCTGGGCGGCATCACCTGGCGGGCAGGGGGCTGCGGTGTCCTGAGCCGTACTCATTCCTGCATGGGGGATTGTGAGACATCTGTAGAGTAAGCTAAGTACTCCTGAGGATTGAACAAGCAACTTCCTTAGCAGATCAGTCACGTGGGAATATTTTGACAAATCTCATATTTTCACAATTATATGCTTCATGGCTCTTGTTACAGCCTCTTCAGAATTTTAGAGTGTTTCTCATACAATCTGTCAGGCTAGTAAATGTTTATTTTTTGTACACAAATACATCTTTTTGTATTAGAGGGTTTTTTTATTCTTTACTTATGGCATAGATTTGTTATCATGCACTTAGAGTTGCCACTGTGATTTTTAAGTTCTAAAGATGAAAGGACTAAAACATGCATGTTCTCCAAACGTACAGAAAACAGTTTCCCCCATAAGTATCATTTTTAATGAAAGCTTTCCTTTAAAAACAAGAGTAAGGATGTTTTTAGGAAGCTGAAACATTAGGAAAACACATCAGGGTGTCAGGATCTCAACAATGGCCACAGAAGTTTTTCAGCTCTTTGAATGCTGATGACATTTGCTGTGGACCACTGTAGTCATAGGAGCTCTTAACTACTTATCTGTTATCTTGGTGAAAATTGTTTTACTGTTACTGAAGTGAGTGGGCGTTCTAAGAGATCTTTCTCCCACAGGCATTGACTCAGATTCTTAAAGAATGAATTTGAAGTTTATTGTGAAACTCACAGCTGGCCTTGTGCCAGCTGTCATTTGGACTTTTCTGTGACCTCAGTGGCAATTAAGGCCTGACCCTTTTTTTTCCCTAAACACACCCCTTACAGTTCTAACTTTTGAGCCTTTTCCCATTTTCCTTTGAAAAATCAGTAATGCTTTACATCTGGGCTGGGCATTTAATTAACTTTGCTTCCAAAAGCAAGGAGAGCAGTAGTTGAAAAAGACTTTCTCAGGCAATGTGGTCTGAACAGCCTCAGTTAGATCTGTAATACTAGAGTGCTTGATAACTCTTTGGTAATGACACTGATTCTATGGAGACTTGACAAGTGAACATCAGTTATTCAAAATAAGTATGGTTCAGATTTGATTCGAATTTTGCCTGTTCTGGAAACCGTAAGAAAAGGTCTAATTTGGCATGTTCTCACAATGATCAGTTCAGCTTAATTATAATATGGAAAGGGAACCTTCTGATGTTTTTAAGGCAGATATTTGATTATAGTAGTCTGCTTTCCTGACCCTGTAAAACAAAATGGGCATTTTTGCAAGTAAGTGAGCACAAAACTCTGCCTTGTTTCCAAGTCATGCAGCTTGCCAAGGCCACAGTAATTACCTCACCTGCCTCAGGGATTTCCTGGTGGCTTCCAGTACATGGGCATTGCTTTCAGTTGTTCCAGCTTGATCTGATTATATTCTCTCTCCTGTCTCTTTTGCCCACTCTGGATTCTGCAGCACATTAATGTTTCTTTCTGCTTCTTCACATACTATTTCAGTTGAGAATGTGCTCTGTACATTTTAGGTGCTGATCTGGAACACACTACATCAAACATGATGGTCTGAAGGATCTGTGTTGTATGCTGGGTGTGTACCCACTGTATACACAGAAATGGGCACAACCCTGTTTTCCTGCCATATTTATTTCTGATCAAGAAAAAAGGGTGTGATTCCTCTTTGTTTTAGTAGAATCATCATAGAATCCTAGAACAGTTTGGGTTGGAAGGGACCTTTAAAATCACACAATCACAGAATAAGCTGAATTAGAAAGGACCTACAAGGATCATTCAGTCCAGCTCCCAGTTCTGTGGAACACCATCCCCAAGAATCATGCCATGTGCCTGAGAGTATTGTCCAAACACTTCTGGAACTCTGTCAGGCTTGATGCTGTGACCACTTCCCTGGGGAGCCACCATCCTACCACTAGCCTCCACTTTAGATTCTGGTAGTAGGATTCACCGTTGGGTGAAGAACCTTTTTCTAATACCCAACCTAAACCTCCCCTGAGAGAACTTCAGGTCATCTCGTCCAATCCCCCCTGCAATGAGAAGGCTCATCTTCAACTCGATCAGGTTGCTTGGAGCCCCATCCAACCTTGTCTTGAATGTTTCCAGGGATGGGGCATCCACCTCTCTGGGAAGTCTGTTGCAATGTTTCATCACGCTCACTGTAAAAAATTTCTTCCTTATACCTGGTTTAAATCTGCTCTCTTTTAATTTCAAACTCTTACACCTTGTCCTATTGCAACACCTTGTCCTATTGCATACCTACTAAGAGGTAGTATGACAGTGTTGGAGAGTAACCTGTGCATCTCCTGTCCATCTGTGTCAAGACCAAGCTGGTTTTGCTTGCAGAAGTGGAAGTGACAGTCCTTCCCCTTCTACCATATAACTGTAAGCAGCCATTAGTGTGTGAAACTATAGACTTTGTTCTAGAATCAAGAGAAATAATATCAATAAAAATTGTAAGGAACAAGTTTTCTGTGGAGGATGGCTTGTTTACTGCCGTGACTGGTGGCAAAAGCAGAGATCACTATGTGCAAGTTTGGTTCACTAAGCATTGGCATATAGGACTGCTTGAGATATATAAGGGTGTTCAGTACAGACATCTGTGGGGGACTGGCCAGCAGGAGCTAGGCAAGCATTAGTCCTTCTGGAGAAGAAGGGAGACCAAGTGGTGTAGCCCCTGCACATAAACCAGCCCTTTAGGTGGTGACCAGGCAGCTGAATCAGGCTCTTCTTTCCCTGTGTGGCAGACTGCAGGCAGTGGTGCCAGGTGCCATGCTGCCAGCTCACAGAGGAGGAGAGCAAGCCTGGCAGGCCAGGGAATTTTGTAGAAGAAGCAGAAATGTTAGGGTCCAAGTGGAAGCTTTTGGAGGTGACAGCCATCTTCTTGGTCATCATCTCTGGAGTAGCTCACATGTTGGGTTCTGGGGTCAGGATTCAAGCTTTGTCACTGCTACGGTATTAAAAGCTGTTTTTTACTGGTGCTAGTGCAGAGATTCCCCAAGGCACTAGATTGCAAAGCATAAGCTTGCTAGAAAAGGATGATATGAAAATATCTGATCCTTATGTCAAGGAGAATGGAGCTTTCCTTAGCACAAACATCCTAGTATACATGCCAGAAGATGAAGATCAGAAGATGAATCACTTCTGAAACAGTGCCTTACGTTCACTCTGTCTCCTTTTCACTGGTGAAGCCATTTTGCTTTCCTTGTCTAAGTTTTGTCAAATGCACCTCAGCCAGTCAGTGTTTCCCACGTCTTCCTTAAAGAATCTCTTCTCATGCCCAAATTATCAAATCTGCCAGACTCACATGGGCATATTGCAAAAAGTTGCCTGAGGCAACATGTAACCTACTTTGGGTGTGGACCTTGTAAAAGGTTGAGCTGACAATTCTGTGATTTCATTGAAAGCCACAGGAACCGTTGTGAAATTTTATGGGCACAGTAGATCCCACATATCTGTCCAGGCACCTCCATCTGCATCTAGTATTTGTGGTACTATGTGTTTTGAAGGAGGCTGAAAAAGATTTCGTTGTATGTGTTGGGATACAAGAGCTGCCCAAGTGATAGTTAGAGAGAGGTGATTTTTCAGGCTTTTTCTGAAGTGTCAGTGTAGGATCTCTTGAGGAGTGCAAGATGCTCCTTTTGGAAGATGTGATCTGATGCTTTGAGTGAACGTACTTGCTCACGTCAGTTGCCCAGTTATGGCATTTTTGATGCACATCTGCTGCTCAGAGTATTGGAAGAAATTCCTTATTATGTTGCCCTGTACCAGGATGACTGGCACAGTATGTACTAAATAATTAATCCTCACAGTAATTGCCAGCTAGTGGCAGAACTAATACAGATACATAAGGTGTACTGCTGGTTTTCCTGTTTTGACAGCCCTGTGCCAGTTTTTTCATATCCAGTGTGAGTTCATCTCTGAAGTGTCCGTGATTTCTGGAAAGATAAACTGGGGAAGAGGGTTGTCTTTGTAATACTTAAGAAACCTCAGAGCCTAAGAAACAAACAGAAGGTTAACAAATGTGTGCTGTGAGAGACAGAGTAGCAGGATAACAAAATTATCTTGCATCTAATGGATCAAAAAAGCAGACAGAATAGAAATAGTGGTATTTTCTCACCCCACAATTCAGATACCTGCATGTTGGGCAAATCCCAGGTTTTATGTTGAAAAGAGTGTGGGCATTGACTTGGTGCTGCAGTTCTTTAACTGTGCTGTGCAGTGTATTTGAGATGTACACCACATTCCCCTGTCCTTAACCTTATGTCCTCCTGTGCCTCTGGCCACCAGCCTGTGCTGTGGGTCTGTTCTGGCTGGGAATTCTGCTTTCCAAAGAGAAGTGGGAAGTGACACGTCCTGGGTGGTGGGACAGACAGCCCTCTCACAGGGTTTTGTCATAAAGAAAAGTTGCCTACTTTTAACAGAAAGAGTTTAGCACTCAGTTTGATATAGTCCTTTGAATATAAAAATAACATGTGGGTTAAAAATTAAAGATTCTTATGCTTCTCATCTTTCAGGCATTTATCATAATCAAATCTTGTATCAGGGATATCAATTATTTATATGGCTTCCCTTTACTTTCCTTTCACCAGAGATGTAGTAGGAGAACACCTGTTCTTTGTCTTTATTCAGCTTAGCAGTACTTTAATATTTTTTGAGAAAATTTTTCTTAATTTTTTTTTACAATAATTGCTTGCAGGATTAAAAAAATGCAGCTAAAATTAAAATGATACTATTTTGTGTATGTGTGTGAGGGTGTAAAGCTTATGTATTTGTATTAGAGTATTGGATTGCAATTTGGCTCTGTATGTAGAGTCTGTGTAAGCGTTTTGGAAAAGATGTATTGTAATTCCTCATGGAACAGTCTTCTAGATGAGTTCTGGCTAGTCTTCAGCACAAGCATAAATATGTTCTGATGCTTCTCTCAATTAAGATGATGGTGTTTGTGAAAACAGATTGCAGGGTAATTTCATGTTTAAGATTGGAATAAGAAAATTTGAACTAAAAAGCATTTATGAAGCTAATCTTAAGTATGGGGCCAGTCTTTAAGAAACAGGATGAATCTCAAAATTCCCCCAGAAGTGTAGCAAACTGAGTTGTTGTAATAAGTTGAAGATCTGAGTTGATTCTTGCTGCCCTCATCACACACATATGTTGGCAATCAGAGTGTGTCCTATAGATCTTATATTGGAAGTTCAGCTCATCTCTAGCAGAGGTTGGGAAGAAGGAAATTTCTGATGTTGTATTTTATCCTAAGCTTAGGAAGTCTCTGATCTGGTGGTTCAACAGGAACACCAGGGAGCTGACATTAAACTGTAGCTGGAAAGCCCTCAACCTCTGCCCTAGCAAGTCAAGAATCTCTGATTCTGAAAAATTAGGTCCTTTGTGTCACATTCAAAGAGCAGCTGGCTAGAATTGCTTAAGACATTTCAGATAAAGTTGTAATTAAGCTAATGATAGGAATCAAGAAGTTGGCCTGTGGACAGACATCTCCCAGATTTGTAGTGCCTGTCAGTAAAGGTGGATCTTCCAGCTGGCTCTCTTGTCATTGCAACCCCTCACTAGATCAACCCAGTGTCATGGCTCTTTGGTATGGTGTGTAAGGTGGATGTGTGAGTTGTTGGGAAAGCTCACTTAATATTGGGAAACCTGAGGTGACAATACATGCTGTTAATTGGTGGATGGCATGCTTGGTTAGGAAGTGTGTTACTTCCATCCTGACTGCAGTGAACTTGCATGCTGCTGATAATATGTATCTGTTGGGTAATTTTTTACAATCCATTGAATCTAGCTGCTGTTGTCATAGTGGTCATTATTTAGGTCCAAATAGGAGAGCATCTGTTATTGTTTAAATTGTCAGATATTGATTTTTTTCATTACTACATGCGTTCATTACCTGGAACTTAATACTGTTTTTCTTTTCATTGAAGTGATGTAAAGTGTGATGAAACTCCAAGTGCAGAGACAGATGGGAATTTCATCTATTACAATTAATTTGCATTTGTAAATTTGTCATGAAAGTGAAGAAATTTAAAAAAGCAGTGCTGAGGTATAGGTGAGGTTTATCTGTATTTTAAAAGATATGCCTTAATATGAGCATGAATTCTCAGGTATAAACAGGGATCTCGTATTCATTTTTTGCCTTTATCTGTGCAGGTTCGAAAGCATGTGAATGACCTATATGAAGACCTAAGAGATGGACATAACTTAATCTCACTTCTAGAAGTCCTTTCTGGAGACACCTTGGTAAGCTTTTAGATCATAATACAATGGTTTCAGATTGTTAATTATGCATTTTCTCTGTTTGTTAACTCCTTGTGTATTGACTGCTGTAAATTTCTTTGATATTTTCTGTAATCTGTGACTTGATACTGAAGACACAAGTTGTATTTCTGTTGGTAAATATGCTGGTGTGAATTCCATGGGGGAGTGCAATCTGTTCTCTTCGTTTCTTGTGGCTAGTGAGACTTCCTTTCTTAATAGGGTAATGCACTATTTCTTCTGCTCTTTCCTTTCCTTTCTGATTTTTGTTTTAACAAATATTGGATGCTTAATATCTTTTTTGCATTTAAGGGAGTAACTTACAAATAACAAGGATCAAATGTCCCTGAAATTGTCTAACACACCCCTCAGGTGTCATTTCCTTTCTTTGTGAGCATTACTTCCCTTGCTTGGTATTTGTTCTCTTCATTATGTTCTTCTTTTCATGCTCTTCTTTTCATTTGTGCTCTGTCTTGTGTTTTTGCTGTCCTGTCTCCTGTCTGTTGTATTCATTAGCCAAGAGAGCGAGATTTTTTGAAGACCTTACGGTTGGTGAGTTCAACAGAAGCATGCGCAAATGAACAGCATGAGGATGTGGAGGATGAGGATAAGGGGGTAGGTGCCGACCCCCATAACTGTACTAATGTAGTGTTTGAAGTGTGGTGTCTGCTAATGTAAATTCTTAGTTTGGTGTGCTGCAGTAGTGGGCTGTAGAAAGGACAAAAGAACTTTTGTTGATAAACCAGGATACGTGCGTTTATGGTGGAGGTATGGTAAAGACAAATTTTTATTCAGTCTTTCTGTGAGCAGCTAAAAAGCAAATGTTCAAGATTTCTATTTGTTTTCTTTCATCAAACTGTACAAAACCATGGTGCAAATGTATACTGGACAACACTATCAAGAAGCTATAAAATAATTTTTTAAAGTAATAGATAGGGAAATACCATAATTCTATTAAACTAAGACCTTTTTTTTTTTTAAACTTGCAAACAGTATTGTCCATATACAAGTAATTTAGACAAAGACTTGAAGGTTCTTCTAAGTGAAATCAATGGTAAAAAAGTTGATTTCTCTTATTAGAAGCACCAGTTTACTATGTGCATGGTGTGTGTGCCATAATATTGGATAATATCTCAAAATAAGGTAATTCAGTGTGTGGATCTGTTTGTTAAAATTTGCCATATGTAGTAGTGATTTTTATCAAAGCAGGTAGATTTGAAGTTAAGTGACAGCTTTGTCTTCTGACTACTAAAAATACAGATAGTTTGTAGGGTTTATCTTTCTTGCAACAAATGCTGAATTATCAATTCTCTATGTTTTGCCCATCCAGAAGGGAAATATCTACTCATAAAGTGTAAAATGTTGAGTGCTTGTTAGTCTGAGTGAGCTGTTTCATGCCTTTTTAGACCTTGCATTTTGGCTTTTGCTAAAGCAACTTGCTGTCATAGGGCCTGAGTGCCTCCCTGGCTCCCCTGTGTTGTGCTGCAGTTGTGATTTCAGTGGAACTTGTGTGCTTTTTTTCTGGAGTGCAGCATAAATCAAAATGCTGCATTGTTTTATAAAAGAAATATTTCCCCTCTGAGATGCTAACTGTGTATTTTGGGATTTACTATATCTTCCTCATTGTGGAAGACCAAGTTCCAGGTCTGCAGTCCTTCATTCCATCCATGGAAGCTACTTGTTAGCAAGGGCTGTAATGCTTGATCCTGAGTTATTGGTGTGAAAAACAAGGGGCTAAATAGAAGATTCTGTAATGGAAATTCAAAATATTTTTGTTTCAGTTTATGCTTCTTATTCAACTTCATTTTCTTATGTTTCTTTTTGACAAGCATCTGATACTCCATAGGGGGAAAAAAAGGCAGTTGAGGAAGGCTTGGGCTTTTCTGTGTGTTTCACAGTGGTTGTCTGAGGAAATGCTCATATTCATGGCTGATCCCTAGCAATTATAGTCTGCTTCAGTTTATTGCTGTGAAAGTTTGTGAAAAATCTGAAATAAGGAAGATTAGAAGGACTTGGATGTGATGTTGATGGTATAAATTTAACTGCTTTCCCATGCTGATCTGTGACAGCTAAGTATGCGTTTTCTGTGTGATTCTTCTTCTGGGTGATTTTACACTAACTGCATGCAGTTTTGCCATATTTCCATTAACACACCGCTCATTTTTAATTTACAATTTGTTTTTGATAGTTCTGACTTTGCTTTGATGGGAGTGACTTGTTAGTTTTTCATGCTTTAAAGTTTTCTACCCAAGTCAAGAGTTTAAACTTACACTCTAGGACTGTTCATGTTATATTATTCTGTTTGGAGGAAGATACTATCTTTATTAAATGCTTTAAATAAATATGTATAGATATCATAATCATTATGCAGTCATGCCATTAAGCCATGAAGTTCCATACAGAGGTAAGCTTTTCCATCACAGAGTTTACCAGAACAATGTAAAGGTCCATGACATTACTTATGGTTTTTTTTGCTTAATACACTATAAATATTTAATAATGATGTTTAGTTTCTGTAGGTAATAGCCCTCTTGGCCTTAATAGTACTTTACAGGGAACAGCTATCAGCCTGCATGGATCAAAGTTGCAGTTGGGGACCACTGATCTCTCTTGCCATCCACTGTACTAAAAAATAACTACAGTTAAAATAAATAGCTAAAGCACACTTTTCCACCAAAGGTATTGACTTCATTAAAGCTGTATTGCTTCAAATGTTCTACATGGTATATTTAAATCAGACTGTTTGTTCTTTTGTCTGATGAGAAAATCTCACAAGTGCCGTTTTCCACTTGTAGCCCCGAGAAAAAGGTCGGATGCGTTTTCACAGACTGCAGAACGTCCAGATTGCACTTGACTATTTGAAAAAACGCCAGGTATGATGAAAAGAATTAACGAAAATTTTGTCACCTATAGCTAATAAATAACAAATTTGTCCTGTTCTGTCTCTCATGCATGTTGTCTAACAGCTGCCTGTGTAGGCTCAACTTTTTGTCATGCTTGAGATGGTTAAGAGAGATGTGGGGAAGGTAGCTTTACACCATCCTTTCCTGAACAATAACAGCACATTCTGTGTGCTATATGCTATTAAAGAGAAGAAAATTATGGGTCACATCCTTAGGAGTTGCTTATAGTAAATTTAACTGTCTTTCATGCTGCCCAGACACTAGCTGGTATGCAGTTTTGTTCACAATCTAATTTTTAGTGCAAAATGCCAATTCAAATATATTAAAATGTTGTTCGGGAGTTCCTTGTTTTGATTGTATTAGTTTTGGGAAAACTTTCTAAAATTTTGATCCAGATAAAAGCAGAACTGGTCTTTTTAGATGAATTAGAGAGATGTCAGAGTCACCTGGGAACTGTGGAAGATTCAGGCTTAATTTCACTTGTCTCCCCTTTTAGCCAGACACTTGAAATCTACACTGTTGCATTTCTGTTACTGTGAATTTCTTTCTTCTTTTCAGTATCTTTTAAATGCTTTCAGAAGCTTGATTTTTTGCCTTTTCCAAAAGGAGAATAAAGGGATTTTTCCCTTTATCCAAAACATGGAAGAAAAAACTGTTCCTCCCTATCCGTCACATCTCAATGAATTGACACTGAAAATCTACTCTCTGATTTGTTGATTTTAAAAAAAATTGTTTTTGCTACTTCAGAAGTTTGAGAGAATATGAGACAGCAAACCATAAACAGATACTTAGTTTTGTTATGAAATCAGATGTTGTTGTGCATTTTGAAATTTCAAGCCTGCCTTTCGGGTCAGTGAATGGAATGTGTGCACTGAGAACAAAATCCTCCTTTGCTGAGTTCAAAGTGAACTTTTCCTGTTAACCTAAGTGAGCCACTGAACAAGTACACTGCAAAGTCAATGAATGGCTACTTGACAGTCACAATAGCATTTTGGCAAATTGTCAGTGGGGCTTGCAGTTGATTAAAATTTCAGCCCTCTGTTAGGTGTTTCTAAACTGTATTTAGGAGTTAACTGGCTCAGGTTGGCTGTGTAACCTCCAAGTACAATGCTTTATTGTGATTATAA